>BGZK01000195.1:0-620507 GCA_005406025.1 Eumeta japonica | reverse complement strand
AGTATTTTTTGATTCTTGCAGTAAACGTCGTAGATCAGTAAAAGTTTATGAAATACATTCTATTCTTTTTTTATTTTGGTAAAAAGGGAAATTTAAACAAAACTCTAAACATAACGATTATAGTATTTTGGACACAAATAATATTCAGTCTTTGCATCTCTTCTAAGAACAAAAGACAGGTTTAAAAATTAACAACTGAGCCCAAAAAACTGCTTACCTTTGTATATGTACCGTAATAAAAAACTTTAAATATTTTAAGTACAAATATTTGAATCTGCCGCAATGTGATTTGGAATTTTGTGATAATTGAATATGAGAGGAAATTAATGCCACTAATATATTTATCATGATATTAATAATGAGCCGTGATAGCTTGGTAGTTACGTATAAGGTGTTTGTAGTCATATCAGAAGAGTTCAATTTTGACGACGCGAAAGAACGATTTCACCTCTGAGGTTTTAACTTAAATGAAATTAAATTACTCTCGCTGTGCCTCGCAGAGCACATTAAGTCGTCTGTTCCGGACTTTGTCATCGCGTTGGCGATGACAATTGGTGAATTCCCAGAGGGGTTATCGTAAAAGGTTTGAGGCTTCCATTCTGAAATAAAAAAATAGGGTATATTACTTAGCAGCGGAATGATTAAGGCAAATGCGTATAAAATAAGATACGTACTAATAGGTGTATATCGGTAAAAACACGAAAAACGAATAAAAATAATTTAGTAATCAACTCAATCAAGACGCAACGACGAGATTCTTCAACGGTGTAATTAAAATTCTGAAAGTGGACCTTCTAGTTTTTAAAAAAAAATCTGATCCATGGCTTTTAGTTTTAACTTTAACCTACGAGATACAACTCCATAAGATATAAAATAAGATAGCTCACTCTTTAAAATATAGGAAGTAGATCTTAATCGAAATCTTATTTCATGGAGTAAATGTCCCGTGAAGCCTTAGCGGAGCCTCCGCGCCCGCTGCGGAGGCGTCCTCCGCACGAGCGCGCGCCGCGCCATTTATTTTTCAATAATACGACGGACGATGGTTTTTAAGAAATAATGGATCCAACATTGGCATTGTAACGTTAAACTGCGGAATAAGCTGAAAAGAATAATGGAAATACATACAATATTGAGAATTTAGTGTTAAGTGATAGAAACACTCTTATATAATTTAATACTATGATGATGAAAACCTGCCGCTTGTAAATGCAAATAATGAATATTAAAATTTATACAAAATATCATTTTCGATTAAAATAATTTCTAATTAAAGGTTGTTTTGTTTTAGTATGATTACTTTATCGTATTTAATTCCTTGAAGGAATGATATTTGACGTGATTTTAAAAAATCTGCACCATTGTATACCTATTTACAATATTTTTAAAAATATATATTTAAATATTAAAAAAAATATACATATTCGTATAAAATGCTCTGTAGTTAAATTGCATGAAAATCGTAAGGATCGCCCAATCGAATCCTTTTCGTTGGCACTTACATAATGATTCATGCATCTCTATCATCTATTCGCAGAAAAAAAATGATTATCAACAACGGCTAAAGTTCCAAGAGCCGAGGAACATAATACGCGTGTTAACACAATAGTGTTACATTGTTCATCCCGCTTTTTCTGCGCAAATTGCAGCGCATTCGCATCGGAATAAAGCACCGCGCCGGCCAGAGGTCCGCGCGGGCGTTGCGCATGTCGCTCACGTGCGCGACCTTTTTTAAAAGGCAACTCTCGAATGCGCCCGGACTGAAATTACGGTGTTTTCGGCGACGTCCTGTCGGCCGTTTGATTTACCTATTCTCCGGGGCTCCCGGCTATTATATTTGTAGAGTGACGTGCGTTTTGTCGAATCGCCTTTACATTTGATAGAAAATAACTGGCTATGCTATGGTGAGGGCAATAAAGATGATAATTTTAGAGGTATTCTCAATAAATAGTATAGTTTTCGTACTTATATGATTGAGATTAAACTTTGTATATACATATATTTTATACGCATCTGAAGCGTTATTAGTAGGTGATCACGACCAACAATGATCTATTAAAAATGGTATAAAATAATATATGCAATTTTTATTTGTGTTTTTGACTTAGGAAGAACGCCGACGTTATTTAGAATGAGCTAATCATTAAAAGGTTTTAATGATTTTTCAATTACATTGATGTACAAAATATTATTGTAACAACTTCATGTCATTATTAACATAATGATTATTTAGTAAAATGCAAATTTATCCGTTGTCGTCGCAATTTGTGATCTTTTCGTTAGTCCTGAAGAACTCTTACGTTAAAGTTGCGCAGCTTCGTAGCTTGCCGAGTGAAACGCTTTAAAACACGATATCTTTGGGATACGTCGCTAAGCGCGACTCGTAAACTTCGAGTAAAGGTATCGGTGTCACAAAAGGAAATTACTTATTTTATGTCAAAAGCGACGGGGTATTTCATCGGGTCTTATTATCCGTTTGAAAATAAACACTTTTACGAGAATGTCGAACTTGGCGAGATGGAAGAAGGGGGGGTCGAGTGAGCTGAAGGTGAGAGAAACTCGCTTTCTTGAGTGATGTCTAACGAAGTGTTTCGGCCGAGCCCCGCGCCCTCTGAGAACCGAACAGGTGGAATCTGTTTAGTTTTATAGTTTGCTACAAAAATATACATGTATTTTTGTTGTTTTTCGTTTGAAGTGCAAATACTGAAGAAAATTTTCATATTTGCAGTTTTGGAGTTTCTTTAGTAGAAATTCAGTGATGTTAGTATACGCATAAATGTCCAAAATAAGTTTAATTCATATCTGCTCACTATTTATTTTGATAATAAGAGAATGGATTCTACTTATGAAGTTTGATGTTAGCGACGACGAAATTAATTATCATCTAGTGACGATAATTCAACTTAAAGAAGAAATTAAAATAATGTGATCAGGGTTAAAACAAATAGAAAATCGACATTTGTTTAGGTGATCGATATCCGTTAATCCTCCTGTTATCCTATTGTATGAGGATTCGTAGTGGAATAACAGATTTGAGGGTCATCGGAAGGTTGTATGCTGCATGTTAATGCATGTCACAGGCAAGCGCCTAATGGGAGGATATGCATTAGCAGTGGTGTGATTAATACCTAATAAAGATGATATTTACTCAAAGACTTTGGAAAGTTAGAATAGCCACCTACCGGCTATGTGATCAATTTACTTCCATCTCACCTGAACCACATATGTAAGTTTTAAAAAATCAAATCCGATACGATGGCAGATAAAAATAGATAAAAATTATGCTGTTAATTATTTTTCAGTATTTACAGGTAAAGCCAATAGAATCGTAATAATGGAAGCGTTTGGAAATATCTCATTTCTTTGTTTGTGAATGTAAATTTTTATAAATTTTGTAATCATAATTTTTGTTCTTACCTTTCGACGAGGACTAACATATTTATGTATACCTTGACATTTATAAAGCATTAGCAAAGTCGTTTCGGTCTATTATTTGACGCGTTCGTCGCCGTTCACGCATCACAAGAACTTATAAATGATTTATTCTTTCCTCGGGCATCCAAAAGATTAAGAAAACAATGGATGACAATCTATCAACAGGAGTCCATTTACGAAGAGAAAAGCCGAGAGGGGGCCGGGGGAGAGCCGAGTGTAGCGGAGCGTTTTATATTATATTTATCTTTAATTACTACACGACGCCGACCAGAAAAAAGAAAGAAACTCGACGAAATAATGACGTGATCCGTCGCCGGGGGAGAGCGCCGAAAACAAATAGCGATTTTTCTTTTGTTGGCTTATTACTCCTGGGCGCATTCAGCCGAGAGCCGTGCCGGGGTATGGCTGACTCCTATACACGAAAAACACCAATACGCGAATAAAAAAATATTTTTATATGTCCCTGGTCGTGAATATTCAAAAGTATATATATGTATGTACATATTCCAACACATACATAGCACCATTGATCCCAAACTAAGCAACGAAGCTTCTATTATGGGTAGCAGATAGCTGATAAAATATATAAATACTTTTTTTTGTAAATATATACACAGATAATACACAGAAATACCAAGACTCAGAATAAACACTAATTTTTAAATAAACTAAATGTTAGTCTAGTGCGGGAATCGAATCCACGCCCCCGGCGCAGCAGCTAAACTACCAACTGCGTAAATCAGGCAGTCATGTCATGGCAAATAATATGACCGTTTTTAATTTTTGTCAAAGCGGGACATTGAAAAACAAATCCGCAACTATATCACAAAAAAAAATTTTTTTATTTTCATAACATCTATAAATATTGTAAAACTCAAACTGTCTGTCCGTTTAGATTCTTTTCACGAGAGAACCACTTATCCGATTTCGATGTTTTATTTGTGAGTTGAATTTGGGTTGAGAGGGTTACTTACGATGAATATGGTTTTTTCAAATATGATTCAAATTTGTTTTTTGTAACTAAAGCAATTGCAAATGTATATTGTTACGCACAATATTGTGAGCTTCATTATGTTCTTTTAAGATCATAGGCTCCTTTTTTTATGAAATAAAAGTATTTAAGTAATTTACGATTAAAACATTAAAAATATTAATTGATAAATTATTCTTTACTTTTGTGTCTTTATCGGTATATAATTCAATTAAAAATCACTTTTCCGTGCCCTTTACTTGAAAACGGGACAATTCAGCGTCTCGAAGCCTTTCTCGGGGACACCGTGACGGAGTACCGAAAAAATGGACAGTCCCGTTCAAAACGTGACGAATGGTCACTTTAGGTATAAATTAGTATGATAATATACAAATACCTATTATTATATTTTCAATAGATTTTAGTGATATTATATATTATTAAAATATATATGAGACAGATATTTACAAGATATATTTAATAAATATCTGTCTTGTAAATATCTGTAGGTTTAACAATATTAGGTACTTATTATTAAACCTAAAAACCTAAACAAGAACCCGATGTTCCCGCATCACGTAATTAAATGAAAAATAAATTAAAGTTTCATAGTGCAAATTTTATCACATCCATCGTACAGCTTTATTGACAGCTTTAGTAGTACTAGGTGTAATAGAATTATTTTGTCCAAAGGAGCACGTTGGAGCGTGACCTTTGTGGGTTACAACAAGAAAATGTTTATAATATCGAAACACCACATGTGAATTGTTTTTGCATTATACAATAATAAAATTAAATTATTGGGAAATTAGTAAAAACACTTATTCAAAAATAAAATGCGATATGCACAATACAAAAATTAATACTTATTTTGTATAAAGAGAATTATTCAAATTGCATTATTTCGAATTCCATTATGTTTACATAGGTTATAAAACTTACCTAGTGTAATTGTAATAAATGAACATTTACAAAACAACAAAATAACAAAAAGGAACATTAAAGATAAAACGGTTTTTTTTTTGTGTAATCAATTTAAAAAGTTAAGCATTAAATTTTTTTCTTCACTTTCAAAGGGCACACGACCAAAGTGCCAGAGAGTAAGTGATTCCGAGCCAGTAGAAAGTATGTGGTCACCGCTGCATGCAGACGCACGCAACGTCAGAGGAATCGCCAATGCGTTGCCCACTTTCGGGTAGAATAGGATATGTGATGAGAAGTGAGTGGATTGATGAAGGAGGAAGTAAGGTGACGGAAAGCGAGAAGGCCATCGGAACTCAGACTCACTGATAGTCGGAGAGCCAGTAACACCCGTTTCATGATGTGCTTGATGCACATTGAAATTTTTATATTGTATTTATATTGGATTGAGAGGTAGATTTACCTGTGTTTGCCTGGCCTATCCTGGGACACCAGGTACTGCGCATAAAGAACAGGTGTAAAAAAATTAATTTCGAAAAAAGTGTTTGATTCACAGGCCAACAAGTAAAATTGAAAATTTGGACTATTTTAAAAATAAAATTAATTGAGGCAGACACTTTCAAGGGGTTGATATCGAATAAATCTACCCCAAAGTTGATTTTCTTTAAATTAAATTTGAAGTGTTTGATTCACGCTGCCATTTTTTAGCGTTTTAATTAAATATAAAAAAATTAAATGCAAAAGGCAGACACTTTTCCGGGTTTAATCACCGGAAAATGTGAAAAAATTATAAAATACAATAGAAAGAGATAGGATGCGCGCGACTGTCGATATGAGTGAGAGCGCCGATCACTGTCGTTGCGGCGGTTCTTCTACGCTCTCATTGGCTGTTGGTCACGTGACCATGTACAGCTGTACCGGCAGTACTCTGTACGTTTACATCGCATCATATTTTCAGTTAACCTTTGTCTAGTGAGCCAATGTTGTGAGACAATGTTATAAAGTTTCTTTTTTAAACTGTTTGTGTTTATTAGACAGTCGCGCGCATCCTATCTCTTTCTATTATATTTTATAATTTTTTTCACATTTTCCGGTGATTAAGCCCCGGAAAAAGTGTCTGCCTTTTTGCACATAATTTTTATATTTAATTAAAACGCTAATAAAATGGCAGCGTGAATCAAACACTTCAAATTTAATTTAAAGAAAATCAACTTTGGGTAGATTTATTCGATATCAACCCCTTGAAAGTGTCTGCCTCAATTAATTTTATTTTAAAATAGTCCAAATTTTCAATTTTACTTGTTGGCCTGTGAATCAAACACTTTTTCTAATTTTTTACACCTGTTCTTTATGCGCAGTACCTGGTGTCCCAGGATAGGCCAGGCAAACACAGGTAAATCTACCTCTCAATCCAATATAAATACAATATAAAAATTTCAATGTGCATCAAGCACGTCATGAAACGCGTGTTACTGGCTCTTGGACTATGAACGAAATCCAACAGCGGAAGCTATAACTTAACGTCTATATCATGTAAAAGTGAGATATCTCATCAACCTATTTTCGTACTGCATTCAAGTTGATCACAACATGCTCTACCACTTATATATATTTATATATATATATAACGTTCTACCTATACTGTAGTGGTAGCTATATATATATATATATATATATATATATATATATATCTGGCTACCACTTAAATAACTTTCAGTTTTACTAGTGACGTCCATGGCGGGTTCAGTTATACTATGTAATGGATAATTTTAAAGATGAATCAACGTGAATGTGTCCTCATCTTTAGTCGCAATGAGACCTTTTTCTTGACACAAAAAAAGAAATAAAATAAACTTATAGAAAACATGCAGGATTTTAAAAGCGGCCAGTAAATTTCAATACTAAATTTGTTAACTTCTCAATGTATAAATAATATAAAATAATAGGTTATAATCTTTTTAAATTGTTAAAATCATAACATTCAGAAAAAAAATGTAACATTAATAATAATAATGAATCGAATCGGCAGACTTGTGAGCGGTTTGCGATCTAGTGAATGTCATCTATAGAACCATTTTTTTTTAAAGAAAATTTCTCAATGTTACATGGCAAAAGATAAAATTGAATCAGGCTATTTGGATCCTAGTTATGATGTTGTATTTTTTATTCGTCGAAATAGTGTGTCACAATCGCAACGCGTTTTTCTGAAAATGCAGTGGAAATAATCTGAAAATAGACGTCAAAACCGACTTAAGTCGATGACGACATTGTTTCATGTTAACATAATCAATGGGCCGACGGTGCGCAGTTAAACACTTTTCAGCACCGGCCGCGGCCGCTGAACTTATGTACATACTTAATTACGTGGGGTTAGTTACTCTCCTTGGAGATCATCGACGTCTGATCTCCCGCGCGTTTAAGGCGTAATAACAGTACGCTGATGAATACTTAAAAAGGGTTATAAAATTTTACGATGCTCAAATATCTGCTTAGAAATTTTAATTAAAAACGTGTCGCGTCAGACGGTACGCGATATATTAATATATATACGCGCTGCGCAGCCGCGGATCTGTAGTTATCTTACTTCGGTGCAGTTAACGGCTGAGCGAACGTCGTAAAGGAGCGATGCATTTGCACTTTATAGCAAGACTGTATTTTGATTTGTGAGTTTTGTTGGACGCTAGTTTCGATCGACGGATGTAATGTAAGGGACGATCCAAACGCATTCATTGAGATGTACAATATTTGTATACGTCTTATAATTATTGCAAGTGGATAACTGCAAAGGATGAATCGATTTATACTAACGAGAAAAATCTATAGAGCAAAGTGTGTGGTACAAGAATCAGTGAGAAGCGTTTTAGGAAATCTTGTGTGGATCAGATTGATGACTTATTAAATAGAGACCAAAATTAAGCACCAGAATCCCTAAGCTTGCACGAAATACTTATTTTCGTGCAATTAAATAGTCACTCCAAAATTATTGAGATGCAGGAATTATTGAGATACAGGAAAAATTGTATAAGCAAGACACACCACATCTATATATGTTCAAAGTAGTCTGTTTCAGCATCTATACACTTCCGTAGACGAATTTTTGACAAACGCAAAGCATCACACTAGTCGTTTACAGAACTAGAGTCAATATTCAATAATAGCGAAGTCGATTTCTTCTTCTAATATAAAACGGCGTATTTTATTGTTTATTAAAAAACAACCAAAAGCCGCACATTGCGAGAGCCGGTGAATGAGGTGGATACTTTAAGACTGCAATGTTATTTTCCTTCAAAAAGTTGAGTGAGCGCTTATATCACGACAACACACCCTGCGTTGTCGTGATGCAGCATTAATCCTCTAATTCTAAGAGTTTGGCGAACTTCTAGCAAGCAGTTTCGGGTGTAAACAGGCCACCGTAAAAGTTTTCTGTCCTTTCTATTTAATATCATTTATTTCTGAAAAATACGGCATACATAACTTCTTTCTTTTCAGTACTTTTTTCTCAATATTTGGCGTTGAATCATCTTTATGAACACATACACTACTTTTCTGACTTGTAGGCAAGTCATAAAAGCGAATGTATGTTTCATCACCTGTTACAATCTTAGATATTACGTGTATAACTTTAATGTCTGACGGCTGATCCTTACACGCTTGGATTTTTGGTGTTCTAGATCATATATACTGCTTCGGATCCAATCCTAAGAGCATTCTGGATCACGTGGTAGGTGCATCGATCGTCATATTTTATCATTTCACGAACACGGGCAACATTATCTGGAGTGACTGTTGGAACAGGCCTTCCCGTATGTTCTTCATCTTGAAGTGAGTAGCGTCCATTACAAAATTCCCTTAGGTACATTCTTCACAAAAATATCACATATAACTTCTAGGCATACTTTAAGTTTAAATAAGTGAACGTATATTATAAAACGTCAGTCTATTATTGTCATTCTAGCATAAGTTACACAGGATGTTTCTTTTTTACAGCAAAC
This sequence comes from Eumeta japonica, assembly GCA_005406025.1. Lineage (NCBI taxonomy): Eukaryota > Metazoa > Arthropoda > Insecta > Lepidoptera > Psychidae > Eumeta > Eumeta japonica. The sequence goes on along the minus strand of BGZK01000195.1, from coordinate 611,192 downwards.
TGAGCAGCAACAGGATTCATTGTGATGTATTCCCTTCACAATTTCGTCCGCCCGAGCGAAGTCCAAAACGAGCGCTTTAAGCTGTCAGAGGCACGGCCTCCGCTCGATGCCGAGGACTGTCACGCACAATATTACTCGGGAACTATTTCGCTGAGATTCGGCGAGATTATTGACTGCGATATGACGTAGAAGGTTATAACACGCGGGCCGGCCTCGTTTTCTCTCCTATTTATTTGTTTGGAAAAATATTCCTTATCCGTATAGGGAGCTCTTATGATGGAGTGACTCCTTCAAACGCAGATCTAATAGAACCGAAAGTTTACAAACTGGTCGTTGATCGTGCGTTTTAGAGTTACTCACACGGACAATCACTGTCTGTTCTACTTATAAAAGAATTTTTTAAATAGAAACGAATCGCGTTTGTGTAATCTCATGTTCTATAAAATAAAATCATGCATAAAATGAAATCAATTTTCTTGTTCCGAGTATCGGTTAAGAACTACCAGATATATTTGTATGGGACTTTCACCAGAAAACGTGGAATCATTTGTAAATATTATAATTTTACGTCATTTGTTTTTAAATTCTGTCAATTCCATTTTTAGTTGATTTTTTTATTTACATTTTTAATCTATAACTCCTAACAAAGCAAAGCGGGCTAAATTAAAAACATACCGACTTAGAAAAACTCACAATAATGCGTATTCTACCTTTAAAACTGAGATTTATTATTTATATGTATTGGAGTAAATAAGAGCTAAAGCTAAACTATAATTGTAGTAAGTTTTTATAAGGTTGCACATAAACTGCACGAGTGCAACACACCTGAAACTAGCCAGTCCTTTGTCTCAGCTGAAATTGCTATGTACGGAATTTTTATTGTATTTAATCAACATATATACATATGCATATATAAAGTTTGTATTTAGTATATCATACGATTTACTAAATACAAACTTTATATATGATAATTTATTTTGTCTTGAAATTTATATGTATATACATGTAACAAACAGTAAAGAGGACTAAGTTTATGCATCGACCATTTGTGTTCGAATGATACTCGGAATAGAATGTCAGAAAAAAAAAATTTTTTTTTTGTTTGTTTGTTTACTCGTCTACCCTTCATACTAGGGACTCCAAAATACGCTAATCGTATCTTAAACATATATACTTTTAAAAGTTCAAATTCAGTGGCAATAATCAATTAAATAATCACATTCTCTTCTAGCGCAGGTCACTTACATAACGGACTTATTAAGAATCAGATTAAATCCAAAACATATCGGCACCCAGACAAATCTAAGTGTGGAGAACGCTGTCAAGATCGGGAACGCGAACACTAATAATAGTGCTGCACAGCCCCTGTACTATCGGCAATATCAGCGATGGCCGTGCCGCAACGAGGGGCTCAGTCGAGTGCACGTCTTTGCCATAGACGTGATTACTCGTCGCGGGCAGAGCGTACAAATCGTAATTTAATTTTTGTCGTTTCATTGTGTTTTATATATATATATATATATATATTACTTATTGTGGCTACGTGTTTTTTGTCATTCTAATATGATTGTTGTGTAATTGTGCTTATTATACATTTTGAATTGGCACAACGACAATTACAAATTTGGTTACATGTTTTCTTTTTTTTTTTTGGTTATATGTTTATAACTTGTAGGAAGAAAAAATTAAAAATTTCATGTATTTTCTCAAGACACGATATATAAAAGGTTGTTTTATCGATTTGTAAACAATTCTAAAATTACATTTAATTAATTCAACACATTCTATCGTTTAACATTTATCGGTTGAATGAGGTTTAGTAAGCACTCGACTATTTAACATCCTGTCTATTTGAAAGTCGTTCCATGTCTTATGCGGACTTTACATAGTTGTATTGAGATTTCACAAAGTGACTACAAGATATTTTACAGGAAAACCTCAAAAAATAAATATTTTAAGACACTTTAATAACATGAACTAGCGTGGACTCCTTAAATTCATTAATATGGTTTTGGAAAATGGCACAAACTTGAAAGAATGCGCATTCCTTTAATTAGGAAAAATTGTGTCAGCTTCCACGCGACTGGAGTTTACGCTTTGAGTGCGTTTGTTGTTGAACATACAAAGCAAGGAAATGCCTAAATTAGCGTATATTCTATATTAGTGAAAGAATATTAGTACTTTTATTAATGTTTATTTGTATTGGTATGACAAAATATTATACATAAATCATGTTACATAAAAGGCTGTTACAATTTGTGAAAATCGCAGGCCTAAATAAAAATTTCTGGAATCATAATTAACTCATATCAAAAAAATAGTAGTAGAGATCAAATACGTACAACAAAAGTTAGGCTTTTGCATTGAACCCTGTTAATTTCACTCCTCATAAAATTTCCATACCGGACACCTTATAATGAAATCGATCTTTACAATCCAACAATATAATTCTATTATTTAACGACTATTATAATACGATTACCTTTATTACTACCGCATAAAATGTTTAGCGTCCATAAGCATATCGCTTATTTCGTGGCGATAATTTTATATGCAAACCGCTCAGTCATCACAGAGATTCCTCGTATTCAAAGGGCATACCGCACGTCTCACGGGCGCGCCGGCCCGCCGCCCGCCGGGTCTGCATAATTCGAAAGGGTTCAAACTAATGGTTTAATATCAATCCCACGCCAACCGTCCACTCGGACGAAATATATTAAAACCGCAGCATTTCGGGGCCCGTAATTAACTGGTGTCCGTCGCAACAGCAGATCTCGACCTGCTCGAGAAGGACGGCTCGCAAACGATCCACGAGCTAAACTAGCGACCGAGACGTATTTTAGGGAGTGATTTTATTTTATTAACATACGTGACATATCAAAAAGAGATGTCTATTGAATGGTAATATAAGAGTTTGTACGATATTCAATATTTGAATATTAATATGTTACAGATTTGAATAATGCAAATGTGTACTATTGATATCGCGGCTAACTTAAAACATTAAAATCAGTTAATTATCGCTGAATTGATTTCTGTTAGTTTACTTATATTTTTGATGTTTCGCCAGCTTACCTCCCCTACCTGACGCTGCACAGTATTAACCCCTAAATGTTGTATTTATAATTTTTACTGTTACTGTGTAAAATTATAACAGTATATTGGCTGTGCCCACGGTTCCGCTTGGATGGACTACAGAATAGTTTAGGTCTTATTACAAATAAAGTAGAATTTTACTTGGGTATGTCAATTATGAGATAAAATGTAATAACACAAATATTTTCGATTTAAACATACTTTTAAATATTTTAAGTATTCCGTGTATTTTTTTTGTTTTCTGAGTTGAAAAAATTAATTATATTTCTATCGAAGCTTCTTTGTACACAACATTCCCTAGTTTTTGTAACGGACGCAAGTCGGTTTTCACGGTCGACAACTGGGTTTATTTTAAAGACAAAAGTACGTATTGTGGATCATCCTTAGAAGATGATTATATGCTACCCCGGAGTTTTTTTTTTTTGAAGAATATCCTGGTCTTTTTAAGACATACAATTAATTATACAGCACATTCATTCGATATGTCTCTTACGGTTCACTTAGCGTAAGCTTTTTAAGCGCTCCATAAGCGTATTGTACGCCTCACAAGCGGAGCGTTGAGGTGGTGCTCTACTCTCGACATGTCAAAAAACCCAGTCTTTCGAAACTTAAATGACTTTTTTTTACTAATATAACACTTACAAGGTAATATGAGTGCACTAATATCAAGTTAAATAATCTGTCTAGCACATATGGTATATTTTATAAATAATTATTTTGTTTAATATATTAAATAATAACATTAAAATCAATCATTGTTGGACGTCCGTCAGTCTGTGTTTATGGATCCATGTATGTGGCAGAGAAATTGGTCGAAAAATGTATCTTACCGGAATACTTTTTTTTTATTATATAAAGTTATATCCTGTGCTGATCCCTAGTTAATATTAGCGTTCTAAGTACTGTCGTTTAATTATAATTTACAAAAAACTATAAAACGACTGTGTATTGCACGCCTCACAAGCCGAGCGTTGAGGTGGTGTTTGTATATCTATATTTATATACAAATGAAGATTAGCCTTAAGCCATATGTGAAAAGTTGAAATCAGCGCATGCGCCATTATAAATACCTCGCGAAATGGTGCGAAATTTGAATTTGATAAATATTTTTTTGAAATTTCATTATCAAAAACTCTTTTGAAATTTTTTATTTTAGAAGTTAATGACCGCGGTGAGGCGTGCACATTTGGATTTTCCAAATTTTTTTATATGTTACGGGCAGCTCACCACAATGCATCAGTGAAAAGCGTATTCAAATATTCAATGTACAAACACGGTTCGTTTACGATTTATTATATATACATAAAATAAGCAATAAAAGCTGAAGACAATGAACGTCTTCAGTTCTTATGGGCCTATTTTATGTCAAACGTCAACTGCCGCATGAATTGTTAATAAAGTTTCATCATTAATTTCATTTTTTAGTGTTGTATTATTTGACCTGGTTTTATACGCCGGTGTTCACTCGCGTCTTTGCTCGCATGAACTTAAAATGAATTCTGAACTTTTCTATACCGGCAATTTATTAGTAACACCATCGTTCTTTGAACGGGATTAGAATCGCTAGGTGTGAGGGGTTCAGGACCATGTGCGAGAGCGAGATTGATTCTAGTAGAGTAGAGCATCGTGCATGGTTCTAGTAGAAGAGTATGCGTTCTTTTGGGTTGTTTTGATCGGAATCTGGATGTAGATTCAAACCGGAATTGGAATCGATGATAGGGTCTGTATTGGTAAAAATGTATTTACCCAATATTGTTTGCAATTTTATAATAAAATACATTAACAGTAACGAGACAAATTCATAAACACATATTACTTTATCGATGAAGAGTGAGTTCATAAAAAATAAATTTATTTCTATAATTGTATGGCTAGAAATGGGTTTAACGCTTTCTTACTTCCATGTGGTGAAGCTGAGAATTCATTTATATGTCTGTAATGAATAATGCTTTAAGACAAAAGTACTGCGGTTATTAACAAAATTTTAAAAAGTACTTATTTATTGTCGAAAAATAAAAAGATATTTATGAATGAATGTTTTTTTTTCTTCTAATTAGTATTATAGACTAATTAATTGTTTTTTAGTTTTTACATGGAAATTCCATAAGTGGAACCTGTGGACAGGTTGGAATTTGGAAAATATGGAATTTACATGGAAATTCCATAAGTGAAAATAGTGTCTGAGAAAAACGGCTGAGACAGACGTCTTCCAGTCTGTCTGTCTCAGCCGTTTTTCTCAGACACTATTTTATGCAGATTAATGAAAATCGATGAAGTTGTAGTGTGTAGTTGCCCAAATACAAAACGTAAGTTTCAAAAGTAGAAATTTCGAGTTAATATTTTTGGCAAATTAAATGAAAAGTTAAAAACAGTAGATGCAGGTTGTAAAGTGCTTTGAAGCAGAATATAAACAAATGATAGATTAAATTCTTCCCTTTTTTCTTTAATAGTTTTTTGACAAAGGCTTAAAAGTTCTGTCCTTAAACTCACTCCGGAAGTTTATCTGTTGAATACCCAAGGAATGATAAACATAGATAATAATGATAACTATGGTTGAAGAAAAATTATAAGAATTGTGTTAAGTTTTCATAATAAAAAAAAAATACTACATGCAAATAGCCACTATTTGGGTGCATTTGCGCTAAAACACGATATTGATTAAATATAATAGTTTCTATGCACTTGCTTTATCCTAAAAACTTATTGATATATTTCAAATCCATATGAAAAAAAATGTTGTTATTTTTTCTGTATCAGTCTATCTATATGAATTAAATCATAGATTGCACAAGTGCGTCTTGCATTTTCTTCATTTAGCAAACAATAATACCGAGGATTAATATTGACGCTCTTCTGTATTATTTACCCTGTAACTATTCACAAATAATATTTCGGTAGTCAAATACAGTCACAAAGAACACAAAAATAAAATAACAACAAAATACAGACATAAATTCATTATTTTCTTTCGCCGGCTTTGCTTTTTTACTGCAAAGTTGCACTAGTGACAACCGAGTCTCGAGCAAGCTTATGAACACAGTTCTCTTTCCTCGTAGCTCATTTATTAGCTCAGTGTAAACACTAAATCATAAATTTTAACTTCAGCTTTCTTCGTCGTTAACCCCCTGAAGCTATATATTTTCGCTTTTCGCTATAAAATTGTATACCAAGAAACAAAGTAAAACACTGAAACTTGTAACGAAGGTATTTTCGATGAATTGGATAGGGATTTATTTGTAATACCTTTTTCATCAGAGGCATCATCAAAACATTCCCAATTTTTATGCTTTTATGGTAGATCATATTAATATTATTTACGAACCTCTGCTATCGTAGAGCCAAAAAAAAATTCCGTGCATACTCAAAGCTCACTTGCACCCGTTCAATATAAATCTTAGTTCTTATAGCGAAATCTTCAAACGTGATTGATTGATTTTGCATCGCATGAAATGTACAGTTGTCAATACGCAGTTAACAGCGGTATTACGAACTAAAGACGTCACATATCTTATCCATTTTGAGAGATATGCTGCCTAGAGGTCAAATTTTGTAAACAACATGTTTACAACTTTAGTTAAACAGATGTAACGACAAAAACAGTCTGGTCGGGAACCGGCAATACCAAGGAGTTAAATGGTGAACAGTTAATTTTGAATTGCGTGGATTTTTACGATGAAGTTCATAATAGTAGTTTTATTAGAATCGAGGAAGCATGTTTTAAAGCTTCTTCTTCATTTAAGTAGGTCTTTGTATGACCAATTCGTTGTTGATGGCATCACTTTGTCAAAACAGATTTCCACTAGGGCCTGGAGCAAGTCCACTGTAACATCCGTATAACAAACAACTTCTACATTTGTAAAATCTATACATAGAGGGACGGTATCGTCAGGGATATTATAAATAGTGTTGTATTCAGTACATCTCTATTTTAATCTCATATTATTTCGTCGTTGTTTTATTGTTAAATGTTTGTCAAATATTGTGTGATATTAATTTAGTATACTACATTTTATTGTACAGTTTTTAATTAAATTCATTATGTTGTTCTGTACTGTTGAGTACAACAATATAAACGGTTTTTTATTTATTTCTAGTTCTCGATAAACCTAAATCCGTTTGTTACGTTTAGCAATAGTGTATCTGAAGCAGTAGATAAATTTAATTTCACTTTCTGAAAATAAACCGACATGAAACTACTAACTTCAATTAGTCAACTTTATGTTTAACTTGTACCGTATCACTAGGGACTGAAATCTGCAAATATATGATAAAATGACAATTTTATAATATATTTCAGGGCATATACGTTGACTTTATTAAAATAAAATAATTTACTAGCTTTCCACCTGCGGCTTTACCCGTATGACATAGGTCGTGTTCCTTCGTCTTTTATGTTGAACTATAAATCCCAATCTTGTACCCGTTTTCAGTCGCATTTCGTCTCACCTGCTCCAGATAAAACAGAATCGATCGTCAACTTATCATATAAAACTTGAGACATGTCAATTTAACGAATTACCGTTTATGAGATGTCTCTAATCTTTGATATTATTATGACAAATTATAATACAAATTGCTCTTGAAAGCGATACAAGATAGTCTATTAATCATAATATATGCTTATATTTCACCGTCTCATGTTCTAGACATTTGAGATGCAGAAGAAAGTTTCGTCTCATAACTAAAACACACCAGGTTAGCCGACGAGACAACACACGTACCGAGTAGACATACAAGTTCCGCTTCGTAATGAAAGTTTACGGCGTTTATGCGGTTTCAGAGAACATAATACTTCTCTCATATTGTTTTAGAACTAGCTTCGTTTAGTTTTTGTTTGTCAGTAGATTATTTTTAAGTTCAGTGTTAGTGTAATATTATAACATGGAAATTTTGATATTATATAAAATATTTTACTGCAATCTCCGAGTTATCTATTTAGCAGAGACTAGCTTTGGATCGCGGCCTCGCCCGCATGGACCAAGAATTTTGATCGAAATCGAAAGCTAAACCTGGGCCTCATTCCGCTAATCTGCTGACCCTATTCCTGATACAAAATCTTATCTTTTTCTCTCCATCTTTTTCTCTCTTTCTATCACTTTTGCTTTCCTTCTTTTCATAGCTTTACGAAGGGGTAAACGAGTATGCGTATCACCAGGGGATCATAGTCGCCCATGGACACTCGCATCCTCAAAGGTGTTATCCGTCATTTAAGAAGGAATACGATTTAATGATGAGAGAATATGATGATATATAATCTATATATGATGGTGAAAGAGTGGGTTGATAGAGGAAGAATAACTTCATAGAGGAGATATGAACTGATGAGGACGGGGGAAGTGAGCCACCAGAACTCTCACCCAATGTACGAAAGGCGACAACGGAAGCTTGCTACCTTACATATGTATTCTGTGAGAGTGAATTTCCCTCTCCTTCGCTTTCTCTTTGTACACCGCGCTCTCTACTCTACCCTGCCTCTCTGAATCTTTATATTTTTCCTCTATTTTTTTCTTTCGTCAATAAAAATAAATTAAAAATATTAGTATCAAATCATTCATTTGGTTTATTATAGTAACTTGCACACAATTTATTAACATAAGCAATATATAGTTTATATTTATAAATAGACAGACAAACAGTAACTTATAGTTTAAACAAATGAACAGAAAACAGGCACAAACTTGTTGTTTAGGCGGCCGCGGTGGTTCTACCAGTATAGAAGCTTATCGATTAGAGCTGTGTAGCGAAATCCAATGTCAGTGTCAATGAGTAGCATACAGAATGTCAAAATTGTATGCATATCTACCTGTAAATGTAGGACACACTCATATGCACACGAAATTTTTAATACATTGTCACCGCAATGTAGTGCATACGCGCTGCGCCGCGAACATCTTTTCGATAAGATACAGTAAAATCATTACTGCTGATTTTTTAGATTCCTAATTGTAATGTATACTAAAATTTGGCTAAGTACAATATTTACATTATGAAAAATCATCACATAAATCAGACCAGTGGTTCTCGGGCTATAGGCGCACAGATAGGCAGGAAGACCTTGTGTTTTATAATATGTATGAATGCTTTCGAGCTATACTTATTTTGGGGTCTCCTGGAACAGATCTACAAGTAAATATTAATTCAGATTTACAACATTAATAACGATATTTACGGAAATTAACTTTAATTCTAAACATTTCACTTCTATTTTTTTCCAATGATTGTCACATATGTTTTAATACATAAATATAAATTGTGAACATGAACAAAACTAGGAATTTACGTTAGTATTATGAAGCACTAATGCTACGTAAACCAAAGTGTAAATTCGATAACTAGAGAAACAAACTTACAATAATATTTCGTCTAATTGAGGGTTAAAAAAAATGCCAGAAATTTATGCAAATTCATTGTCGCCATTCATGTCAGTATCTTAATACAAATACACAAAAACGATAGATCTAGCTTGCTCTAAAATAAAAAATAAACACAGTACAGGTATTTAATAACTCCTTAAGATGAGACGACACGGTTCCTGCCGATCTTCTTGAATGTATATGCCCCGTTCGTCCAAAGAAAACGTCCCACGAGCTGTTACATAAAGTTCGCAATATTGCAATGACGTTAAAAAAATCAAAAAGTTATTAAAGTGAATGAAACCTATAAAATTAGTTAGCTTTTTTTTTTTGCAAGGAGCCGAATATCGAAACTCTATAATAATCAATAGAGAAAATAAGACAAATAAGTTTTTATCTTGTTAAATGAAACGTTAAAGGTTTTATCACTGGAATGAAAGGGCCGTCGGAATAAAACGGTACAAAGAAAATTAATTGAATAAGGGAATCTCGTCGATTGCTGTCTGGCAGCGAGTCTATAATACTAACAATTAATATGTAAGGGGCGGTCTCGGCGAATGTGGGCAGTATTAGAACGGGGTACTAATGAGAAGCAGTCGCCAGTCATTGCGCCTCGCGCCCCGCGCCCCGCACAAACTGTACGGCCGCAGACAAGTCTAGAATTATTAATCAACCTTTCAGTGTTGAATTTAGTTATTGTCTTGTATTTAGTTACTAGTACATAAACATAATGTGATTAAATTTAAACAAAAGGAGCGGTATTACAAAATTAAGCCGGCAACTAATTTTTTTTTTGAATTGGACAAGAAGTTGAAGGTCAATTTTTTATTATCAAATTTATCACACAAGATAGATATTATAAAATCTTTTTTCTGGTTTGGACCTTAATCCGACTAGAACTTGATATTTATTCTCTCTAACGAGAACGATAAAAAAATATATTCGTGATGGAGTGCAAACAAGTTCCGTAGCTAAAGGCAAAAAAGGACCATTATGGTTTCGTCATCGTATATCTCATTGTTTTATTATATAATTCTTTAAGAGATTCTAATGAAATTATACAGAAAAGTGTATCACGTGAATCGCACACAATTATATAAACGTACCATAAAAAAAGATATAGTGAGCTTTTTGTAAATAAAATCAAAAGACGAAATTTTTTTCACATCTTCATTGCATAAGGTGTCATTAAATAGATATTTAAAAATAGGTTAAGAGTTGTTTAATAAGTTTTCCTCTCAAGTGTATATTTAGTTTAAGCTTTACTCTTCCTTCCTCTAACTTTTTACACAAATGTTTTAAAATTATGAAAAAATCACACAAAATAAATTAAATGAAAATTATATCATAAACATTTTTTTTAAATATTTGAATTTTCAGTTCTCAATAGTTACAATTTCATCACCGCTACGTGGATTTTATTACAATAAGTTTTTTAAAACAATAGGTTGTAATTTTAATAGTGACTGTTTTGTATTGGACACAATAGTGTTTTTGACAAAATTTCTCATATTTATCGAGAATGACAAGGTATCTGTTTGATTTACACTTAGTGCAATTATCATTTTCACGTTATTTTTCTTTTGTTGGTACGGAAACTTAGATGCTAGAGTCTGACTGCTATCTTGTCCCTTATTTGTTTTATTTATAATATAACTAGTGTTATATTCAATTATCAATTTTAACTATAGTTGATATTTTTCACGAATGGCATGGTATAACTTGTATGGCTAACATTCTTCCTCAAAATATTGGTTTTTTTAAGACTTCCATTTGCACAATTAAAATTGAATTTTAAAATTGAAACGCTTTTATTTTAAAATAGGTAATCACTTATTTCTGTGCATAGTGATTACATAAAATACAGCTGACGTATACGATAAAATAAATTTGGGATGGAATACCAATTAACACACAAATTGCCTAATCAAAGTAAAACACTATCCTATATCCGGAAGATATAGATTAATATAGAAGTAGCAAAGCTCACCGCCGTCTGCCGCACCGCACCGCACCGCCCTACGTTTCGCTAGCACGATGGCAATGCAACATTTGTATCAATGAGGACCGCACCCCATGCACGGATGCAAATCCTAGGTAAAGGGAGGGTGTTGATATTGAAAAATGACAATTCATAAAATTGTCATACATTACGAATACCTGTATGAGTGGTGTGTCAGGTTTCCATATAACAATTATAGAAAACGCGACGGCGGCGCAATAGACGCGCTTTTCTACGCTTTTGTAAATGAACATTGTTATTAGGTCGCCTAACATCGAAATGATGTAATAAAGATAACGTATGAGGTTATTCTTGAAAGGCTTTAGTTTTTTTCAAAACCTTTAATGTGTACAGCTGTGTGCTAGATAAAACCTTTTGCTTCAGGTATCAAAAACGCTTTGAAACGATTAGATGTTATGTAGACCGATATCAAAATTGTTATGGTAAATCATAAACAATTATTTATGGCCTTCTATAAATTACCTTAATTAAAAATAGAGCTTGAAAATTATTTTGTCACATTTTCATACGAAGTTTTGATAAGCTGTGGTAGCTTAAAAACCGAAGTTATTTGCTGTTTAATAACATGAATTTTTTCTACATAACTAAAATAATATTATCAGAGATGTAGGCATTGAGGCAGGTATTTAACCACAATTACTCTTATTGGCGGGTCCTTCAAAACTAGGTACGTGTAAGATGTCAGACTCAGGTCTTCGGTATCAAATTTATTAGTGTTTGCGTCCTTCCACTTGCGCTCGCCATTAAAGTCCTAGGATCACTATGTGGAACTTGAATTATAGCATTGTCTAGACGCATTAAGTGACAAACTGATATAAATTCCATGTTTACGCTTACGACTATAACTATACGCCATGTAGTTTGAGTAAAACAATACTTTTTTACAGTTTTCAATAAATTTCCACGATTGTGTATGGCATTGTCAAGATAGACAATGTTTATTTGCCGGTAATAAAACAACATCATCTTTTCGAGACTATAACGAAAAATTAATTACTATTAAATTAGGGAAAAATGAAGAAATAAGTAGTAACTTCAGTCGCCATGGAGGTAATTTGTTCCTTTATTTTGGTTGAAATTTTGATTAAACGGAATTGTAAGTTCACAGCCGGTATGAACACCATCAGCGCCATTGTCTTCTATGTCGATGTGGTGCAGTTATTATCTTCTTCACGTCGACTCGATTTTAAATTTTCGAGGATGCAAGAGATTGCGATCAGCTTAAACAAATAATAAGATTAAAAAGGGTATATGACATTTTTTAAATACTTTTATAAAAAGTCTTTTAAAAATGGCACATGAAATGGCAAAAAGAAATTATCTCTCGAATGACTGTAGATATAATCGCGACGTGAATGTTTTAAAAAGTTTAATGGAGTGAATGGGTAGAGAGAAGATACCACGAAATACTAAAGTCGTACTTTTATAATACTATGTGAAATATATATTCGGGTTTATCATATAAATTACATTTCACAAGAAAAGATAGCAAGAAATTTCAAATAACTTAAAATTTCATTGTAATTATTCGATAAAATTTTTTTTTTTATTATCACATAATTTTAATTTTTTATAACTTATTAATAACTATAATATTTTCAATATCACAAATAACCCTAATGCATTGCTTACAAGTTATCGCTTACTGAAATTAAAAACATAATTAATCATTGTTTTAGAATAGTGCCAATTTCATTTTGAACCAACAAAATTATTAAATTTAGAGAAAGGTAAGAATGGTAAAAAGAAAGGTAAGAAATAATAAAAGATATGGAACACAAAATGTGAATTTTAAAAAGGCATTAGAACAACAAAAGCGCTATTATAACTCATTCACAAGAAGCGGAGAACAGGATTTGTGAATTATATTCACTTGTCAGTGATTCAGAACTCTGTAATAACCCCTTACATTTAAATGACGCCCGAGCATTGAGAATTCGTTTCCGGTTCGTCGATCAATTTGTTTGAAAAGCGACGAGACGCGAGCCGCGCCGCTCGTCTTGTTAAAAGTGAGGATTAAAATTTAAATTTGAGAAGCGCCCCGCGGCGGCGGATAGGTGAAACGGAATAAATATGAATATGAATGGGCGGGCCTGACAAGTGCTGCGGGCGCGGCCACCGAATTATTAACTTTTCGAGTGCGCTGTCGCGTACAGTTTTTCGATCTGGATTTGTGCTCAACACGAGCAATGTGTGTTTGTCGTCTAACAGCACGCGTTGCCGGTTGTCAGTCTCGATATGCAGATGCCAGACGTCGTTTTTACCGTTGGTTTCGTGAGCAAACACAGAGTTATTTAACGGATACACGTTAAGAAACTACATTCAGGGTTTTAATGCGAGAAAATAAAAATTTGAGTCAGGAAATCCGAAAAAGAACGAGACGAATCGACATAGCTTATAGAATCAGTAAGTTGAAAGTGGGAGCTAACGGCGTGCGACGACTTACCACCCGGTAGACCAATATGTGACAAAAGTCACAGGCCAACATTGGTTATGTCGTTAAAATGTAGTAGGGAGATTATGACCAACAGCGGACGCGGACGTTCAATGGCTGACAAAAGTAATGTGGCCGAATTCCACTCCCGTTGAACTGATTATCGGATTTACTCAATTTCTTAAAATATATGATCAATATATTTTTAGATGTAAGCGCACGTAATTTATCAGAGTGACTTTCAGGTTAAGAGTTGTATCGTCTAATGTCTTGCTATCTGTATAATAACTGGCTGAAGAAATTTTTCTGACCTCGAATCGGCAGGAAGTAATCTATCTAAGGGTATTGCTCAATAATATCTAGGTGCGCTATTGGCAGTTAAAATTCGTCTGGTATCGTCAAATATCACTAAGCCATCAATTTATCGTGGCTAATAATAAGTGTAGTTAAAAAAAGGGCTGTGTTTGTCTCTGGATTACTGTGAAATGTATTATGATAAAGAATAATGGCATTTATGTAATACGCATTATTTCGAAGAATCCACTTCTTTTCAATGTAATTTATTATACTTTATACCACTTTTTAAGAAAGACGAAACGTTTGAAAAATTGTATTCCCGTCCATTCTGTTATATAAGTGAACTGAATCGTATTGATTGAATTGTTATCGCGTACGAAATTAATATTAGTTCAATTTTATGTCAATCACATAAAAAAAATTTAAAGATTTCAATCAAAAAATTATAAAACCTCTTAAGCAAACAATATCTTTAAAAAGTAAAAAAAAAAATACGTAACGGGTCTTTAAGTTTAATATAAGTAGTAAGTAATACTTTAGTCTGAGTGTCCTTGTCGCATTGAGAAATCGCTAGGATATTTGTCAGACTGTCCATTCCGCAGGATTTTACTATGAAAATAATCTTAACGGAGAAATTTTAACTCGACCAAACTGTACCTGCATCAGACCACTCAAAGTCGAGGGCGTGATACAGCGGTGCACGATTGGACAATGCCGGAGCGGCCGTCCCAGGCGGGCTGCATTTGCTGTCAACTTATGTTCTCTCTTTATTTTCGCATTGCAAGGACATTAATTTTTTTATGGTTCGCCAGGAAGGTTTAAAGATAGATATATATGTTTTGGAAGTACTGTATTCTCCAATCAAACAGCATTTGCTCATAGATCGTCGATCTTTGTTAAAAGAATGATAATTTAATTCAAATAGTATTCGTATTTATTTAAATATCATTTGTGTTATATAATTATATTGAAATGTAAAACATACATTAATAAATGTATTTCAGAACGAAAAAAGACTTTCACTTGATTCAAATTGGTGGATAACTTAAAAACAATGAAATTTATATTAATGGATTCATAACAAAAATTATACCGACTCCAAAAATTAAAAATTTTTTTCATAGTCGGTTTTGCATGTAGAGAGGGCCATTATGTAATTTATAGTATTATCTACAATGTTTTCTTTAATTTGAGTAAAAATTTTTGTTAACTAAAAAGTAGTTCATTGGATTACGTATTACATTTTTTTTTAATTCTGTCAAATTTGTGGTAACTTGTGGTACAATTAAAAAGATATAAAGAATGAATATAAAAAAAATTATAGGCTAGAATTATCGTGTATTTTAAAGGAAGGCTACCATAGTGATTCGCATTGTTATTTAAATTCAACTTATTAGTGTAGTTGCATTTATTAGTCCTTAGTGAAATTAAGTTATTAAGTCCTTAGTGAACTTAGTGTAATTAACACATTTTATAAACATTTTCTATTTACGAATATTTTCTTTTCAAGAGGGATGTTAAACTCAGGGCTTTAGGTATTATATATTTTCTTGTGCATTATGAGCGAAGTATTACTAATTACATGATTTTGTAAAATTTAATTCTCTATAGTCTCGAATATAAGAGAATTGTTGATTTGCCTTAATTTTTTTAAAAATCTTTTAAACTTAATTTGTTTAATTTTTATAAGAATTATGTGTTTGATTTACCCTTTCTTGATATGTGATATCACGCACTTGACTGGAGAGTGTTTAAATCAATTTTTTAATTTACATCCCAAAATTAACCCAAATTATCTTATTTACACTATACATTCGTGATCGGGTCATCTAACTTTGTGCATTTAGTAAATATTTTTTTTCTATAGTGTTCATTCCCAAAAAATAGGCTCAGACAGCACACGGATAGACGCGAGAGTAACTTTGGAAAATTCCTTTTTTTCATTGGGTATGCAAAAGCCTAAAAACAAAAAAGATGACGTATACAATATTAACTAAGCTACCTATTTATTAATTTAAAAAAATATTAGGCGGCGTGAAAAAAAACAACAATGTTAATCGATTTATTAGGAATCAACGTAATTCAAGAGTTCCTACCTTTTTTACATACATGCATTTATTTAAATTACGTATTGCATTGTTGTTTGGCACCGACTCAAAATCAGTTAAATTCATACAAATAAATAGCTTAGGGATCGTCCATTAAACAAATGAGACTCAATAAAGCGATTTAAAACATTTGTATTAAGATATTTTTGTAAATATCTAAAACGTAATGTTTCTACACATTCTTCTAAATATACCATATTTAAATCCAGCCTA
Source organism: Eumeta japonica (assembly GCA_005406025.1). Classification (NCBI taxonomy): domain Eukaryota; kingdom Metazoa; phylum Arthropoda; class Insecta; order Lepidoptera; family Psychidae; genus Eumeta; species Eumeta japonica. The sequence goes on along the minus strand of BGZK01000195.1, from coordinate 594,668 downwards.
GTAACGAGAAAAAACAGGCAATTATGCTATATCGTTGTCGGGAAAATGGAATAACTGTGTTTGCAAAAAGCTCAACTTGAAAGCTTAACGGCTTTCGATATGGCAGAAACAAGGGTTGAGTACAACGAGCTGAAATTTCCTGCTATGTATTTTCCACACGTAATACAAGCTAGGAGTTTCTTAAAGGTTTGAATCCGTACCTGTCTATAGGTATATACGTACGAAATACACACGTGATCTTTCCCTGTCCAGAGAAGTATCGAACGTTTATTATCTTGAGATAATTCTTTTATAGTATTTCGAGGAGCGAACGAGCATGTCAGCCACCAGAGAGTAGGTGGTCACTGCCGCCCAAGAGCACCCGCGACTGTTTAATTGAAAAGCATTACTTATATAGTATTTATGCTTGCCAGTTCAAGTTATTATGTAGACATCTATCACAGAACAGAATTGAAATTGGAAAAGTAGGCTGTCCGCGCGTGATCGCTCGAAGGTTCATCAGAACACATGAAGTTTCATAATCGTTTGAATGGGGATGTTAGGGACAACAATTTCCAAATTATATACTGAGCATGGAGTGCGGCGTCGGCGCCGGCTGTCCAAAGTCTCGTGCGGTCCGAAGTTAATTAGCAGTCCAAGTTCGCGCCGCGGTAGCTTGCGGTTCCGATAAGTCCAAGCCCGTCCGCCCTGCGACTTACTTGGAGTTAGAATTTTAGTGAGAGAACGACGCCTCGTTTACTTTGTATTTAATTAATAACGGAATGCCGTTACGATTTGAAACGATTTGTTAAATTTTAATTTAATTTTAGAAGAGACTTAAATAAAGTCGTACTAAGGAAATTTCTTTATATGTCAATTTATATAACTTATTTTTAATAAAATGTTATTTGCTGTTCTCGCTTTAAAATTATAGTGTTATTGATTAAAAATACGCTCAAATGTCTTTATCGATTTCTCCGTAGTTACGACCTTCAGCCTATAACTTGATAATAAAAATCGGTTATTTTATATGCAGTTGAAGAAGTAGTCAAAACAAACATTTTTATTTACTTAATTGTAGTTTTTCATTCAATATTAAAATTTGGGAACAAATGAAAATTTTTACTAAAATAAAAATATTAATATTGTCCATAAAATACAATTGTCGAGAGAAAGTTTCAGAAAAACTATTTTCTATTAATGATCACTGCACAGAGCTCTATCTTTGCTTAATATTTAAATTACATTAATGTAATCAATTCTTTGTGGCCTATTCGCGTTTATACAATTTTTGATGAAAACTAAGCAACCGTATAGATTAAAGTTATATAAAAAAGCAGGCAAATTCCGCCTGCCCTTGGCCGCACTGAACCAACGTGGAAGGTTTAAGGTTCAAATCCCGAATATCAAATAATATTATGGAAATATTGAGATGACGAAAAGGTGACGTAGACATACCATGCAAATGCGTATCTGTTGAAAGGGTTATATTGATTATTTTAATATTGCTAAATATGATTCGGTGATTTTGCAAATTGTCATTTTTCCGTTGATTCTCTCATTAAACTAAAACGACGTGACGAAGTGTTTTAATATCGTTAAAACGATAATTAAGTTTTAATGAGATATATACGCATGTGATGCAAAATAAACTGAAATGAATTTTTCACAACTCATGCCACTTGGATATTTTTTTATTTACTTAAATAAATGATTGATTTTCAATGAGAATCGGATAAGCGAAATCCTGATTGATTTTGTGGATTTCCGTACGAATCCTTTTAAAATGTGCATATTAAGCAAGGTCTCGTTATTCTTTTTTCAAAACATAAAAGAAATTAAATGGCATGTGGATAGAAAGGAGGCGCATTTTTTATATTTCTTTTAATGCCATTAGATCAACTACTATTCATTTGAAATAAGTTTAAGTGCGATTCTTCTTGTTATCTTTTCTTTATAGATTACTTTCTGAAGTGTTACTTCTACCGTGTGCCTTTTTTTAATGCTAGTCTGATTCGTCATTAGTTCAAAATGTGTGAAACAATTTTGGAAGAAATTTTTCCTTTTGCTGAATTTCATGTACCGTCACTATACTTAGAATCTAACTATAAATTGGTTTTTTGATTTCATGCTATTGTAGTAAAAGAAATATTTTTGTTAGTTATGCGCTTAAGTTCTCTTAATATTTGTCAGATTGTCTAAAGTAACTTATTATTTAATTTTCCTTATCCTATACTGATTTTGACGATAACTTGGAAAATATATTTAATATTTGATAGTATCTAGAGAGGGGCAAGCTTTTCCTCCAATCGTGCGCATGTCAATACGAATATCCATTTTTTTTTTCTTTTGCTGACATATGGGTATAACCAAATATTAATAGTATGTTTATGTGTACTTTCCATTAAAATAAATCTGAATGCAATCATTTTTGGCGACAAAAAACACTCGCATTAGCACATAATAATGGTGTACAGTGTACATTCATCTGTAATATTCCAGTATTCCCATAATACGTCAGTTGCAAGTTGCTAGCGAAGAAAATAGTCGGTAATTGCAAATCCGTGTCTGCATCGAGATAGGGTGAATTGTTCTCGGTGTCAAATTTAGCGTAGTTATTAAACGGGACGTCAGCTTCTAATTACTCGCTCCGATATCACCTGCGTCTGACGGTTGCAGCGGGCGGTTGGGCGCCGACGTCGTCGGGCGCGCGCTGCAGCCGGGCGCTATACGGAAAGCTCCCTACTGTCTTCGAAACAATATAGCTTAATTTCTCCATATTTAAAATATGTTTTGGAATATTCTCATCATAGCTTATATACATAAAATAAGTAGTTACTTAAAAGAAAAGCACAAAACTAATAATCAGTCAACGTAAGATACACTTTGAAATATTATCACTATGTGCTTCTTAATTTATATTATAATAATTTTGAAAATGTATTTTTCGGGATGGGGATGGGAAAATGGGGATTTCACTGACTTCGTTGGAGTATTTAGATAAATAAAACATTAGATTGACGCCACATACGAGTATTAATTTTGTTTTTAATTTCTTAGAGTTGGACTAAATTCTAGTGTAAATATTTATTTATCTAGTGTAAAACTTGTGTCATTATTTATTTACATAAATTTTTAATATTTATACATTAGGTTATCGTTTTTATATAATTTACCACTAAATGTTATTTGTCTTAATATATAAATATACTAACGTTAATGAATAACACTGTAATCTTAACGTCACTCAAGGATTATTAGCGTCCTTTTAGATGAAAAATTTAAAACAAAGAACGCGGACCCTCACTTTAAGACGAAGTCAATCAAGTTATACGCTCGGCTGGTTTTAAGAAGCGTTTAATCCAATTTCACGGCTACAATGCTTTAAATACGGGCCTCTTGTTAATTGTTAATTTGTATTGCGAAAATTAAAAGAGATTAAAGTTGATGAAATTAATTAATTTATTGATGCCGGTAAACAAAAGGGAGTGCCACCGCTGCGCCCCACGCGCTCCCACTAACCCCAAGACGAAGGAATGTCTTCGAGAGACCACTTTGAGATTTATAATTAACAGATTAACAATCGTTTTGTACCTTTATGGAGAGTATTTTCGCTATATTTCGAATTCGAACGTTTCATTGTAAATATCATATTTTAATTTATGCATTTAGGTTATTTTTGTTCAATAAGGTCTAGTTATCGATGATTATTTGCATAGATGTGATGATAGTTTGATGATTTACATAATTGCATAAATGAGCTAATAATTTAAATAAGACTTACAATATTTTTAAGACTATACTTAACCCGTACTGAGAACTTACAAGAACATTTTGTATAGTGATTTTGAGCATGCATGACATCATAAAACTAAAGATTGCACAACGACCATCAATGAAATTTTTTTCCTGATCGAAATCTCATTAAAATCCGCCAGTGATTCTGGTAGATTATGAAGATTATAAATCAAAACCGCAGTTCGAAAATGTACGCTCTTGAATTTGGCTTAGATGGCTCTTCCTAGTCTAGTTTTGTTATAAAGAGAGCATGTACCCCTAGGAATAGTAGGAATGGCTCTCGGCTGTGCCTCTCAGGCTACACCTGCCGCGCAGTACGCAGTACGCTGTTAACAGCAGACGTGCAGCACGGCGTCCGGTTCACCCGGCTATTAGAATCTAGTATCTTGTTCACCAGCCTTACACGAGCTTAAACTTTTTAAAACCTTTTATAATTGCTTTGAAAAGTTACCTCGGAGAACAACGTAAGAATATTTACGTGCACTTATACTTTATCACGTCATGCTGAAAAATTTAATTTGAAAGTCATTATTTACTATAATGGATTCCAAAATAGGTGCATACGCACCTACTTAGGTATTATATGCTTGCTTGCAACATGCATTGCACATGCAGCATGCAACCCACCGCTGACCCTCGAATCTGCCTCTCCATAACGAATCTCTATGAAATTGTTAATACTACAATTTAACAGTTAGTGTAATAAGATAATTATAAAAATAAATAACACTTGTTTAGGTGTTCAATATCTGTCAATCCTCTGGAATCAATATTCAATCATTTGGATAGAGATTCGTAGTGGAGAGGCAGATTCGAAGGTCAGTGGTGGGTTGCATGCTGCATGTTAATGCATGTCGCAGGCAAGCGTCTACTATGGATTTCCGCGAATTAACACCTCATACAATACAATACTTAGGTATTACCTAAATAGGTGCGTATGTTATTCATGCATATCTTATAGCTCTTGTTTTCTGGCTTTTTGTGTAATTATTTTAGTCATTAGCTGTAGCTGAATTATTATTATTATATTATTAAAAGAATTTCTCTTCCACTCTTGATCCCTTTAACATTGCTATAAAAAAAGAATGGAATTTATTATACATTCAAGCGAGGAAAGTCGCGGACAAAGCTAGTGAGCACTAAATGTTACTCCAACTTAAACTACATAATTATCAGAAATTATATTTTGAATTGGCTAAGTGCTTTTACGCGATCCGCGTTTAAACAAAGGCAAACCAACTGGCAAGAGAGAAAAATGTGTTTGCATTACTTAAATTATCGTTCGTCCGTCCCCCCTTCCAATTATTTTTTTTTTGCAAAATCTTTAATGTCTACGTTTTTATTTACTAACGAACGCGAAAGTCTTCGTATTTATTATAGATATAGATCTCCAGAAGAGTTGTTTTTTAATTTATTTGTTTTAGTGACAATGCTTGTCTACCAAAGCCCAACTAACAACTATTATCATCGTCTGAGCTTTTAAAAAACTTGCATGATATCGGTGAGAATTAGCAGAAAAATTCTAATCGCTTAGATTTTTGGTGAAATTCATAGAGCGATCTAAACTGCATTTTAAACTATGAAACGTTTTGGAAAAATGGCTTCGATTTCTTTATTTTTTAATTAAAAAAAAAATGCAATTTCTCAACACATATACACCTCTGATAAATTATTTATTACCGAAAACTATATGAATGCGAGTTTATTATAATGACTAGCTTTCGTCTGCGGCTTCGCCCTTGTTGATATAGGAAAAATATTGCTATCCCAATCTAGATTTTGATCTAAATCGATTGATCCTTTTCTCAATATATTTGTCCCACTGTTGATTCCGAAACCGGTCTTGATCTAAGTATATTCCGATTTTGGTTCCACTGTCAATCCCGGTCCCGCTCTCAAATTCAATTTGGATACTGGTCCTAATTCCGATTACACTCGTGACTTCAGTTCAAGTCCCACATTTGATTTCGATCATTCTCATTTTCGGCTGTTGATTCTGCTTTTACTCTTATTTGCGATTTCGATTTTACCACCGGTAACGGTTTCGATTTGGATGAAGCCGGAGCAAATGCTAACATCAAAATATAATTTAGGAATATTTTATTCGGGAGTTACTATTCTAAATATTTGATAATATGCTCGGCGATAGTGTAGATTTTCAAGAGTAATATAAATATACTGGTAAAGCCAAGATGAAATGTTAATAATATGTTTCACTCAGGGAACTTCTTATAATCGGTTCAGTAATTTCGTAGAATAGCACAATTATGCAAAGATAATAAACTAGAAATATTATTTTCAGAAAATTTCTTACCATTGTGACTTTCATAGTAAAAGGATGAATGGCTTAGGCATACAAAGAAGACAAACAAAATACAAATTCATTGAAGATAATCTTCAATGAGTGTGTTTTGTAAGTCCATCTATATAAAAATTTGATTATAATTCTTTAACCGTTATGGGAGATTAGCTCGGAAAAATAAATAAACAAACACTTTATCGACAGGTAAACACAGTAAAAAATTAAAAATTATAAGAATCGATTAAGCGCGTCATTGCATAAATATTAATTACAAAATTAAAAAATATAGCGTCTTTACAGTTTTACAAGTAATCTGTAATTTAAAATAAAAAGTATCTTATTTCAGTAAGTAAACTATTCAAAATTTGATCAAAATTAGTTCAGCTGTTTTGGAGATTGGCCACGACAAACAACCAGACAGACCATCTCTCAACATTATGTACATAATATCATTCGTGAAGTTACATGTTCTTACTGTATACCAACTTTTATCAAGCTAGGTCAAATCATTATAAGTCATAAAAAAAGTACAGACAGATAGACAGTGACAAATGAATTAAAAAAAATGGTATATTTGAGATTAGGGAGTCATAAAAATTAATTACGACAAAATTTGTCAAAAAAAAAACTATGTACAGATAGGTACTACTGTTTTATGAAGTAAAACATGTAATATCTTCTTTGTAAAGATATTTCCTTTACATAAAAATACGTATATACATAATGTAATATATCATGACACGTCATATCAGTTTAACTAAGCAATTAATTTGGATAATTTTCATTTTAAATCATGATTCCAATTATACGAGCTTCTGTAATACATTGGTAATGCAATACATAATATTTCATTAAAATACTATGGTGTTTAGTATTTGATACATTTGTAAAAACGATATCAGCCGAATTTTTAGAGAATCTTTTTGTTTGAGTTAAAAGAAGAAATATTTCTAGAAAATCTGTCTTGTTTTATGTATCCTGTGCAGTAACTATGTTGATGTTGCTAGGAGTTACTAAAATACCAAACACAGAGAGAGCATGTGTTACATTGTTTAATTGATTACCAAATTTTAATTCCATAGAAAAAACTTCAATGAAGTTCATTTTAAATTAAATACAATAAAACGTGCCAAAGAAATGGAAGTAGATAGTACTATCAGGTCCAATGGTCAAAAGTATGAATGTTATTACGTACTTTCGTATACTTTAGTGTGACGTAACAGCTTTCAGTCGCCACTGTTTGAAACTCTAGGATTTGCTTGATACTAAATTAGGCAGTTTTATTCAATATTTATCTATACTAGTATTTTAACAATGCAATTACTACGAAACTCTACATGTATAAGAAAATTTCTGTCACAACGTCTCTATACAATTAGAAATAAATAAAATTAGAAGTGCGTTGCACCAAGACAATGAAAAGGCATCATAAAAATAAAGATGACTATTTGGAACTAAAACCGACAATACCTGTCTCTCGTTCGCACCTTGTCGACACTATCGTTTTTATTTTATGGTTTATAGCAAATGCTAATTTAACACTTCCAGTTGTTTTATCTCTAAATTTAATGTGAGTTTGATACAATAGTAACGCTGGAAAGGGAAAGCGAGGGGCGAGGGGTAATAAAATACTTTGATGCAAGTCGTTTACAATATTTAGAAATATACGTCAGATTCTTTTATAAACTTTGGTATATCTCACGCATAAAACTAGCTGAGATATTTCATATAACTGGCATATTGTCGCCCTTGCGTGAATGAAAGCCCGACTCGCGAACCCGTACACAGAGGGGAAATTTATATAACAAATAATTTAACAAAGTTTGAACAGGTTTAACTCTATTGGGTGCATCGAGAAACATTCAAACTTTGCAGACGAATCCTATCTGCGCATGCCGTTTTATAGTTCTCACTTCACAAACGCCTCGATTTGAATTCTGCGCCCGCCCTCAATTTGCTGCAGTCCACCTTTGCTGTGTGAATTAGTCTATTGTATGTTAATTTTGTGAAAATACCAAAAAGACGAAATTACGTGTAAACTTGAGCAAAAATAATTTATTTTGTGAATTCGGTGTAGATACTATGGAGACTCTAATAATCGTGTCAAAAGTTTGTATTGCAATTAATATTTTTTATTGTTGAATATATTTTATAAATAGAATATACACATATATTTTAATATATATGTACGATGTACGAAAAGTCATTTGTTTGTATCATTTCAACGTTTCCCCCAAGCTGCTGATTTCTAAGCAATTAGTTGCATCGAGTTCTTAATTTACATTTTTGTTATTAGTCTATTATTTTCATCTTGGAAGTGATCTTTGTGCACATGATCTTGAAAATATAGTCGAATAAAAATTATTTAATGCATTTGAAAATTTAAAATATGCAAATAATAATAATAACTAACTTTTACACTAAAAATAAATGGAATCCTCGTAGTGACATACGTCAAGGAGCGCTATCGATTCACTCTCACCATCGGTCGGGGTCAGTTGCGCGCTGCGGAGTAGGCCAGCAATGCAATGCGCGGGCATAGTGCACCGCATGCTGCCTCGCGATGCAAACGTTGGTCATCACGTCATCACTTTAAAATGGAATATTGCACCACGTTCCGAAAAAAAAAGCACTTTCGCTGTTAATAATTAGTGCTATTCAAAAACAAAGTAAACGTAATCACTTGTAACATGTGTTATTTATTGAGAAGGCGAAAAAAAAATGTTAAATTTTGGTGGATACCTAATTGTCAGTGACAGTGATACTCGCTCAATGATCTGTGATATTTATGGAAGACCAGGTAAGTGCGAAACCGAAAGCCAACTCGACCCGTGCACGACAACATCGGACGCGGTGTAACAAACAGAAGAACTGTTTAGTGAATTTCCATGAAACGAACGTGAGCTCGGTCCTCGCCGTTCACAATTTTCCGCTCGATCGATCAACGCCGCCGACTTTTTCGCCGATAACGTCGCATTACCCGACCCGCCGAAGGAAATCCCATTGAAAGCGCGAAAGGGTTAGAAATCCCAATTCACGCGGCCGTCTTAGCCAGAAACGCTCGCAGATTTAAATCTATTGTACGCGCCGCGCACGTTATTACAGGCAGGATGTCGTGTAAATCCGATACATTTTCCAAGGAAGCGAGCGCAGCTCGGCCGTGATGTGCGCGCGCCGCCCCCGTAATAATGTTTGGATTTAATTTTGGATTTTCAAGCATCTTTTCGATTCAGCACCCGAGTTCGTTGGAGTGTGAAAGTTCATTGTGCCCGCGCCTCCTCCTGGCGCTACGGTTTGGCAGGTATCCATTGAAAAGGATTTCATTTTTAAAACAAAACAAACGAGGAACGATTAATAAAACTATTTTTTAAACACAACTCTATCAGAATTTTCAACTCGAGTGTACGCTGTGCATTTTCAAAGTTCTCGCTAATCTTTATGCAAATACAACACTCGAAACGATTGCGAGCAAATATTTTACGGACGAACTTGAAGTTAAATTTTCTCACGGAGAAATTAAGGTCTTATTTCTTCTCATTTCGAACGAGTTCATAGCACTTTAACATCAAACCGAGGTCGTTTTATAAATAGCGCGCTGTCGCGGGCGCGCGAGTTCGCGCCGTAAATCACGGGAGATTATCCTCGAATGTGTCCTGGCGTTAACTTTCGTGTATGGTAAAATATGTATGCCGCTTATTTACATCACCCACTGCTCGCTGATGCTGTGAGAAGCGGTCTTCATTTTGAGCTTTTTAGTAAAAATTGCACGTAAAACCTTTTTAATACGTATTCATCTAAAATTTGGGCAATATTATCTACGCCTACAAAAGAAACTTATATAATTTGATAAGAATACACATATTTTGGAGAAATAGATGTAGTTTGTTTTTAATGTCATCCAATGATATATAATAATGTAATTGATGTGTGAGATTTCACACGAAATTGTTTTAATATGGCGCTAAATATACTATATACAAATTATATAATGTGATCACAATAAGATATAGCAATTCTTGAGATTAATTAACTAAAGCAAATTTCATGTTATTTCACAGGAATCCACGGCAAACTATAAGCGATTTTACTTTTGTGTTTAGTCAAGTTTTTCTCAAAAATACACTGTTAACCCATACAATTTTCTTTTTAATTTTAATTAATTTTTGGTTCCCTAAATAAAATATAATTTAAGAACTATGAACTTAATACTTAATATTATAATATCTTCGGACACAAACAGCATCATCTGGTCCCAAACTAAACAACGAGGCTTTACGGGTATCAGATGGTTGATAGAAAACAAATATAAACTTCTTTTTAATATGTACTCATAATGCATAGAAATAATTCAACATAACTTTGATTTTACATAAAATTTTAAAACAAGCAATTAAAGTATATATTACAGGGGACTACTGTTTAATAACTGGTACATGTAATGAATTACCTTTTAATGACTACGAATTTTAAATTTAAAATTAATCTATATTTCATAAAAAAATCTATTAAAAGAAAAGCTTTTGAAGAAGCTTTAAGTCCAATAGTAATTACAACTACTTTAATATAACTTTTATATAATGATGGATAAAACTAAATATTATCATTTTAATGCAGTGCTCATTGTACACAAAACAAGAAAGGGTAAACAATACAAATGACTTCTAATAATTCTTAAATTAAGTGAAGCAAGCAATTTTTGTATTTATATCGGCTATCTCGGAAAATCTTAAAGATTTTGATGGTTGTACTTTGATACAGTTTGATTTTGAGTTTATCTATAAGCTATACAGAAATTTTTAATAAAGAAAATTAAACGTTTTCTTATTTAGCGCCGTTTCGTAGCATTTTATGTAATAATTTTATTTTTCCTACGTTATTGGCTCTCAACAACAAATGTCGCTATTTGATATAAACTATAGATACACGTAGATAAAATATTGTAGGTAACGATAATTTAAATTTTGAAAATGAACATAAGCAACTTTTTTGTGGGAAGTTATGATTTTCCCACGGCAAAATCGAAAGATGCCGAGCAAAGCTCGATTGCCCAGGTACTAGAAATACTATTACATTACTTGTTCGCATAAAGATGATGGAAATATAAAATGTAGATAACAATAAAACTGTTTAAGATAAATCTTACATCATGTTTGTGATACTTAGGTGAAATAGATATCACAACAGTGTCGAATGAGATTTTAGCAACTACCACATCGTTTTCTTTGCATTTATATGGGAGTTCAGACTAGATATTTTAATTTCACAACAAAATCTCTTTAATACTCCTTAAAATACTAGCTAGAGTCCTATATGTCTATTTCTGTTGCGGTTTTCGTATCTATGCAAGCCAGCCACTTTACACATTTGTATGCCTTTTCACAAGTGTTTGTGTAATAATATTGTCAAATTTTATTATTGTGTCAAACTGTGAATTACCATTTCTGCAAAAAGACAAGATTTCAACTTCGAGACCGAGGTCATAATTCCAAAAGATTGTAAATTAAAGATGTTTCAATAAAATATAAGATTCGAGCATAAAATTAGGAACGGTGCAGAATACGCATTTATGAGTAACAAAACATTTTTACTGCAATCCAGACATATATGATATACACTTTGGCTGCCGAGAGATATCGCGATCCGGCCGCGCCAATAATGTTGTTTAGGATGTAAGCACCGATTTATGACGGCCAAAGACCGATAAAAAATATATATTGCCGTAGCGTGCGAGCCCGCCGGCTGCGATAAAACATTTGTTTGTTTTTTTTTATTTTTGAAAAGTAAAATTATTAGACCAATAATATAAAATTTGCATTCAAAAATAAATTTTATCTGAAGTCGTATATTGAAATTTCATTGCGTTCGTATAAAAACTCCACTTTTTATTATTATAACGTATTTCATTTTTATACAGAACAACTTGTAGGGTTAGTGAACAGCATCAAAATCAGAACTGCTCCTAGGAGCAGTTCTTATTTTCATTATAGTTCAGTTGCTCTAGAGCAAGATCGAAAGGCATTAAGAACGGATTTAATTAGGATGATATTATTGCAAATCATCGAAAATGAGGGCGTTTATATGCGCGCTCTCAATTGTTATTAACAAACTACAGCAAAGCCAAAACTCAAAAGGAAGGATTATTATTTTAGTAGTCTATGTATATCTGTATTTACGTATGTTTCTCGCGCCATTGCTATCACGCGTATTTTTGTTTTCTTGTGATAAAGTAAAAAATAGAAAGGAAATTATAATAAGGTAATAAGCAAGTCGAGTGATTAACTTGGTATTATCGTTTTATTGAGTAAAACAAGTCATTTGAGATATCAGATATTCCTGTTATCTAGTTCTTTTTTGAAATCTTCTATCAGTTTAACATTAATAACATTATACCATAAATCAAATGCCATAGTCGTGCGTTGTCAACTACAAAATACAAACATCCTAATTTGATATGCAAGTTAAGGTGGATACAGTGACGAAAAGAGAGTTTTATTTTTTCCTTGCTCTTATTACATGCATAAGTTACGAGTTTGGTTTTTAGACATTTGTTTTTTGGCCATTTATATTAGTGTACTGTAAAAGGAATACACGATGGGTTAAAGTTTTTTTAATAGAATTAAATTTCAAAACAGACCCTGATAATTTGCCTTTTTAGCTGTTATTCAGAATAGATAACGGATTTTTGTGTATTTCCATTTCGGGATAATGGTACTGACAATTTTCGACAAACTGGTAAAACTTTTTTTAATTTATTAACGTCGTTTTATTTTAAACGAATTTTTTATCTGGTTTGACGTTTATGTCTTTTATTTTGAGGCCACGCGCACTACTGCTATTTCGTTTTTCTTATGCGTTATTAGTATCACTCGTTTACTCGTCGGTCAGGCGTCCGTCACTGGCGACGTAAACGCGCGGGGATATCCCCCTCTTCTCATCGCGGTATCGCCTTAAATTACTCATTCGCAAATACTTACATTTTGTGACAAACTAGATGATCAACTTAGCAGGTTTTTAATATCAATAATGCGCACGACATCCGCTACAAAGTCATTTCAGAAACAAAATATAAAGTGTTCTTGTTGTGGTCAGGAGAAGATTTTACAATCAAATTGATTTGATTAGATCACAGTGTAAGATATATCACGTGATCCCGTACAATCTCTATAAAGTATAGCAATTATCCTATTCAAAAATATCGTAAACTCTCAGTAAAGTTTAGCCTATGTGGTGGTCCCCAACTGTCACGTTTTGAGTCACTTCGCGAGGCATTTTTCATCGCGGTCTCAGAGGTCCGATTGAAATTTCTCTAGTGCGCGCGCCGAGCGTCGGTCGGAGGCCGCCGAGATAAATAAAACGGGGTAGCGGCCGCGCCCCGCCGCCGTCGGCGCGGCTCCCAATTGAAGTTTCATCCCGGCTTTATTTCTCTCAGTTTCAATAAAGTGGCGTAAAATAAACAAATCTCTCCCGTTTCGGACGCGATGCGCTCAATGCATATGATGGTAAAATACGTGATAAACGCGCCGTTGGTACGAGTGACACGTCGTAAAACAGATAATATTTTCAATATTTGCGCCGGAAAATATTGTTCGCCGTTCTGTGTGTATAAACAGATACAAAATACGATTCGTTATGAAAATGAAACTTATACGTTAATTAGAACATTGTTTTTAACCTAATTTGTAGTTATTATGAAATTTATGATGTATTTATAATGCATTGCTATTTCCGTATGAACAATTAATACACCCTCAAAATACATATTAATAAACGATAAACTTACTTTGCCAGACTTTTTCTCTGATCGAAAAAAAATATCTCGAATTAGGTTTTTGAAAAAAAATTTTTTTTTTGAAAAATGGAAAGATCATACATAAGTTTTATAACAAAACAATTTTAATTTTTTTTTCTGCAATAATTAAAAAGCTATATCAAAATAAAATAAATTTTGAATCCAGTACCGAAGACGCGCCGACAACTCCCGAACAAATCCGAGTGCGTGTGACGTCATAATGTTAGTTGTCACTCGTACGGAGATAATAAGTGTAGTGCTTTTGAGTTTTGATTTATTTTATTCTGTCATTGTTAAATACTCAAAATATATAAAAATGTCAAATCTCAAAAGTTACCACTCTTGTACCATTATGTACAAATACTACAAAGACAACTCCGGAAAAATGTTTTTAAATGTTCCTCAAGACGAAACGTCGAAAAATGGTTTCAAGCAGTGCTCGAGATAATCCTAAAACAAAATCGAACTTTTTGTTGTGAAGATCACTTTGATGTAAGTATTTCATATTCTCATTAGTTACTTATAATAGCTGTAAACGCTGCACTGTTATGGAATTGCTATAACATTATGACGTCACAAGTATGGTGGCCAATCGTGGCGCGTTCACAGTCACGTGATTTTTTTTTAAATTTCATCAATTTTTAATCGCTTATAATTAATTGAAAAAAAATTTTTTTTCGTTTTTCTAATAACATATCAATAAAATTAATAATTAAGTTTTAAAATACATAAAAAATAAATATTTTTTTTTCAAATTCCCAATTGTTAAGTAAATTTCACTGAACTCCATTTGGATTTTTTCACTAAACAAAAGTTTATAAATGAATTCTTGTATGTATATGAATGAAAATAATTTAAAACATAGGTCGTTAACAATTTCTATTTTCTTAAATCTATTTCAAGGCTAATTAAAATGTTATCATATGTAGTAGGATATTCTCGCTTATGTAATGACATAAATGTCCTCGAACCGGTGTACAGACACAGGAGGAGCTCAACCAAAAACGGCGGACGATAAATGTATCAGCGCAAACGGCCCATAAAGCACACGCGGGGGGCTTCATTTAAAATATCGGCTAGACTCGCGATGATTGCGTCGCAATATCCATTATGAATGGCTCAATTCCGTCAGCGGAGGGCCCCGTGCACTCTGAATACAAACTGCGCTCTCTCGTGGGCGCGAACACTTAAAAGCTTTCGCCGATCGGCCGTCCGTATGATCAAAATTCGAATACGACATTATACGGGACTGACATAAGTCACGGTTCAAAACATTTCGCGACAGAGTGGAACAAGCGAATTTTTATAATAGGGCTGACCGTGATAATGATGGTTGTTAAGTTTATTAAAACAGTGCAAAAAAAAGACTCCACTGAGAAAAAAAGCTAACGTTAAGAACTGAAAAAAAAATGAAATAATTACGATCGATGAGGCTGACAACAGTTCAATATGGCGTTAGCATACCTTGTCCCAAAAAACTGTGTTCTTTGTATGTGTGAAAAACGTTTGAAGAAATTTATTTTAAAATGACTATTTGTTTTTTTACGAAATGCTTAAAAACAAGAAGCTTACATGACTTCTTGTTTTAAAAATTTCGTAAATTAAATAATAAAAATTGTAATGATAATAATAAAAATCATAATATACTTTTTAAAACTAAAACTGGAAGGCTATAGAAAAGTGCAATCAATCTGAAAATGCAAAAGTACGTATGAAAATGAAAAATATTAAGTATTATAAAAAATAATTACAATGACTAGATACTAACAAATGTTTCATTGCGATAATGCAATGGAGTTTTGTTAGTACTAAAAATCAACAATTTCAGGATTTTTTCGGAATAAATGTGAATTGTTTAGAAAATGTTTATGCCTACATGAACAAAGCTTATCCGATTTTGAGCAGGGGCATACGGGCACGCGTACCCGGAGTCCTCGAGCTGTTCGAGTTTGTTCCAGTCATTACTGCTTCCAGGGATGCCAGTATCCTTCTACCCTATCCTTTTTACCTCAAAACGTCAATATCACTTTGACCTCCCACCCTTCCTATTCCCTATCCCTCCTATTCTCTTCAAAACTTGTAAAATTTAATGTTTGCGGATTTTAAAAAAATATTACCCCAGGAGGGTACTGGCAATGCCAGAAAATCCCTCCCCGGGCTAGTCCCAGCCAAATGGTGTCTGGGAGGGATGAATTTCTGTAGCGGGGAATCGGGAGCTCTATGCTCGATTACGGCGACGAAGTTCACCATTCGTCAAGCCTAGTTCCCCGGAGGGGCGAAACGAGAACGTTAGGAGAAGTCCGTTTCGGTACACTGAATGTGTGTGGAGGTATGGATAATAAAATCGATGACGTCTGCGAACTGATCAAAGACAGGCGATCGAATATTTTATACGTGAATGAGATTAAAATAAAAGGTAATGGTGAAGTCAACAAACGCGGATCCTTCGATACTTATTATTCTGGCGTTTATCAAAGCCAACAAGGATACCGCGGTGTTGGCTTCATCCTATCAGAAACATTATTTAAATGAATAAACGGTTACGAATATGTAAGTCCAAGGTTCATCTGACTCCGAGTTAAAATAGGACTGGCACGGATTTTTTTTTAGGCGTATACGCCCCAAATATGTTTAAACCGCTCAAGGAGCGGGTGGAGTTTTGGGGCTGATGTGAGGGACATATTAGTGAAAAGTGACAGAAACGCAAGGATAGGAATATTAGGTGATTTTAATGGTTGGGTGGGTGTACAATGAGATGGATATGAGAAAGTCTTATTTAAAATTGGAGATGAAAGAATGAATGAGATTGGTGATTGCCTTATCCTATTGTGTCAATAGTTTAATTTGTGTGTGACAAACAATATGTTTGACCACAGAAATATACACTCCTATACTTGGCGGAGAGGAGAAGACGAAAGCATGATAGACTTTATAATTGTGGATGAATGGTCGAGAAGAAAAGTTGTGGATACGAGAGTATAACGTGGCGTCAACGTTTGTACAAACCACTTCTTAGTGGTTTATCCAATTATGGCTTTATGCCAGAGTTGGCGACACCATGCGAAAATGGTCACTACGAAGTTAGAACGAATAAAAGTTGGTAAGCTCCATGATCCAAATAAAAAAGATGAGTATATAGAGCGATTGAAAGATAGTTTGAGTAAAATCAAACAGTATGAATGTTTAGAACTTGACTAATTATGGAAGGTGACAAAATCTGTATTAATTGTTGAAATGAAAAAAGTATGTGGAGTGAATAAGAGAACAAATGTGAGTAAGAAAGATAATTAATGATGGAACTTCGAAGCGAGGAAAGTAGTCAGTGAAAAGAAAAAATGTGACTGGATTTACTACCTGCAAAGGCCAACCACGGACTGTAAAAAAAAGATATATTGAATGATAAACTAAAAGATGCTGTAAACACGTATAAAAATGCAAAAATGAGAGCTAAAGAATGTGTGAAAAGAAGAAATAATGAAATAAAAGAACGCAATCGATTCTTGGATAATTTCCGGGCAAACCAGACACTTGTTTTGGCATATGGTGAAAAAGGCGCGAAATAATTTAGAGACATCATGTATACATGTGATTAGAGATGATGGACGTTTACTAAATGAACAAAATAATGTGAAAAAGCGCTGGAAGAATTATTTCGAAAGTGTTGTTGCATATGAGCATACAGTTGTAGATGACAATGTTACTGCAACTGAGTATATGATTGATGATGGAAATAAAAGTGAAATTACGATGAATGAAATTATGAAAGAAATAAAACGTCTGAAAGATGAAAAAGCTGCTGGATATGATAGAGTTTCGTCAGAGATCCAGAGGGGCGGTGAGGGTATAGTGGCAAGCCTGCTGTACCGCCTCTTTAACAAACGCTGGAAAAGCTATAGGGCACCTAATAACTGGTCTAAAGCAGTCATTGAACCCTCTATAAAGGGAAAGCCTCACGGCAGGTTTGCACAAATTACGACCCTATAAGCCTCCTCAGCGTCGTTGGCAAACTGTATGCGAAAATCATTATCGAAAAAATTGTGAATGAGAATGAAAAAAATATTTGGGATGTACAAGTGGGATTTCGAAAAGGAATGGGGTGTACGGACCAATTTTTTTCAATGCTAAACATTGCAGGAAAGTTTTTGGCTAGTGATCAAAAGTTTCTGTATTTTGTAGATCTCGAAAAAGCTTACGATAGAGTGAAACGAAGTGATTTATGGAGAACCCTATCCATGCATGATGTAAGTAGCTGATTGATACAGGCACTGCAATTTCTATACAGGGGTTCCAATGCTTGTGTCAGAATAAATGGGGTATACACTGACTGGTTCGACATTCGCAGGGGTGTCAGACAGCGATGTGTAGCTTCACCGTGGCTATTCAACCTATTTATGGATAACTGTCTGTATTAGTTGAAAGAGTATGAATATGACCTAAGGATGGATGAGCTGTCTGTCAAATGCCTCTTGTACGCCGACGATCAAATAATCCTTGCGCCGTCGGCGTGCTAGTTGCCGGAGACGGTAAGTAAAATGAATGATTCTGTAAAGAAAATAAGTATGAAAGTAGTGTCAGTACTACGATAATGGTGTTTGAAAGAGGCAAAAGCACAAGTCAATACGATATATATATATAGAAAATTGGCGACAGTCACAGTCGCAGTCACATTCCTGAGGATGTGCCTGGTTGGCATAAAACGTATGTAGAATTAACAATTTAACAGTTAGCAGAATTAGATAATTATAAAACACTTGCTTAGGTGTTCGATATCTGTCAATCCTCTGGAATCAATATTCAATCATTTGGATAGAGATTCGTAGTGGATAGGCAGATTCGAGGGTAAGCGGTGGGTTGCATGCTGCATGTTAATGCATGTTGCAGGCAGGCGTCTACTATGGATTTCAGCGAATTAACACCTCACACAATACAATATCGAGTAGTCTGTTTACAAATGATGGATAACTTGATAAGATATCGAAAGGAGAGTTAATGTGGGAAATAAAGTAAATGGGGCCTTGCTTGCTATTATGAATAGCAAAAGCACTTCATAACAAGCGCGTTTGACTATCTATAATGGGGTCCTAATCCCTACGCTTAGATATGGTAGTGAAAGTTGGGTACAACAGAAGAAAAAAGAAAGTAGGATCAATGCAGTGGAGATTTGATCACTGCATAGTATGTGTGGAGTATCGTGGAAAAATAGATGTAAAAACTGTGATGTTAGAGAGCGGTGTGGTTTGAAGGAAAATGTAGTGACTAGAGTAGAAAGAGGTATGTTGTGGTGGTTAGGCCCTCTGGAAAGGATGAATGAAAGTAGACTAACAAAACAAATCTATAGAGCGAATGTCTGTGATGAAAAGGTCGGCAAGGGTCGCCCTAAATCTTATGCTGACTATATTGGTGGCACATTAAAAAAGGGCCAAATTTTAAGTACCCGAAACCGACGAGCTTGCATGAAGAGATTGATGGATGTCAGTGAGACAAGAGAGATATGCGAAGATCGTACCATATGGAAATCTATAATCACTTTCTACCCCTCGGGGAAATAGACGTGAGTTTAATTATTTACTATTGTTATTATATCTATGTTCATGTAAAATATGCATTTTCGTTACAATAAATATTACCGAGCAAAATTTGACAAGAATTTTTCATATAATAATTGTAAGCAAGGATATTGTATTTTAAGCGGTATTACCTCATTAAATAACCTAATTAAGTGACCTAATCTAACCTAACTCATATACCAAATCTTTTTTTCACGTCAAGAAAGAAGTGTCAATTTTCTCTTTTAAATCTGCAGGAATTATAAAAATTATTGAAATATATGTTGTCGACGTTTCGAATACCCCCCGGAGGGATTAGTTTTTCTCGAGTATCTTTAATTTATAGTTTATATCACTCTACTGTTAGATTTCAATTTAGTTCTATTTACAGATATACAGACATTAAAAAATACATTGGTAATAATTAAATTCTACAAAATATTCCTTAATTTATGACATTTCTTTGTAAGACATTACAAAAACTGTGTCAATTAATTCGGTTAAAGGAAATAAATAAAAGTGTTAATTATATTTGCTTGCTACTTTGAATGCAGGCAGGAATATTTTAATTCTTTTTGAACTAAAAAACATCAAGTTTTTACTGGCAGCCATAATGCAATTGCACTCAGATTTAGTTATGACATTATAATTTATATTCTCTGAGTTATAGTCTTAGAAGACTTAACCATAGAAACATTAATATCGTTAGTTTAATTTTCTGCGAATAATAAACATTATCAAGCGTAAATATATTTTTTATGAATATGCGTAAAATAATAATGTTTCGTGTTCTTAATTAAATTGCACAAAAAACATTAGTTCTCCCATTTTACCCTCTTAAGTAGGACTTTTCATTCTTTTCAAACATTGGAACAAGTATTTATTGTTTCTTAGTTCGAAGCATAAATAATGAATTTCCATGTTTTAACTTGTAAAATGACCCTAGTCCCATATAGACTTTCATTCTCTATTTCAGCCTCATCTACTTTTATTTTTGCGACAAAAGTTAGTCAGTGTCCTTCTCAATGTGTAATGTATCTATCTCTACATCAAAATTAGTTCAGCGGTATAGGCGGGAAAACGTAACAGCCAAACCGAGAGAAGCACTTTTGTATTACAGTAAAACCTCGATAACTCAAACCTCGGTAACTTAAAAAACTCTATAACTTCAAAAAATAATATGTTCCCTTCCCATCAAAGCCCAAACCTCTATAACTTAAAATACGCAACCTCTATAACAAATAAGTAATCTATTGGCCTCAGTAACTTAAGAAATGTTTTCAATTCTATAACATAAAATTGTTTGTCAATGAGTCATTTTGAAAGAGTCAAAACAAAGGTTTCGGTATTTATTGCTTGCACGTGTTCACTAGTTAAATTATTAACATAAACAATACATGTTCACCTATTGTTTGCTTCTTCGAAATTCTTTAAAGCTTTGCGGCAGTTAGCCTTAAGACATAAGTAAGCTTGGATCACAAGTTTTGATCATTGTCCTAAACATCGTTTTACCTGTGATAAAACTGGCTTAAAATGAGTTCAAAGAAAATAACAACACTCACATGCGCTGATGAAGGTGGAACAAGGTATACATACATATGTACCTACCTCTATAATAACCTATCCCTAACATAGACCCTTGATAACTTAAAACCTCTATAACTTAAAATATTTTGTGTTTCCCTTGGACTTTAACTTATCGAGGTTCAACTGTATTTGTTTGTAATGTTCCACATTAGTGTGGTTAGTAGTTATGATCATGTGCGATGATAAAAACGGCATTATGATCTTATTTATCTACACGTATCTTAAAAATGTGAAGATGTCTCTTTTGTTCGTCTATTGGATCATTTTTCCCAAAAAACGGTAATAGAACATATTATTGATATTTAGGGAAGGCATCTAGCGATTAACGACATGCGTAGAGCGTACTGGAATTTGGTAGAATGAGAAAAAATTACTATGAATGGACAAAATGAATTTATTGTCTTTCAAAATATTCTCCGTTAGCTTAAATGCACTTTTACATAGAGTAAACCAATTTCGAAAACATTTACGCCACTCCTCCTGGTGACCTCAGAAACATGTTTTTCATACTCTTTAACAGCCTCTTCAGGTGATGAAAATCGTTGACCACGTAATTAGTTGTTAATTTTTGTGAATAAAATGTCACAAGATGCCAAGTCGGGGCTGTGCAGGATGTTTCATAAGTTCTACTTTTTCTCCTTTGAAAATTTATTTGTCCGTTTGGCCGTGTGAGAACTAGCATTGTAGTGGTGCAAGATCATACGACGTTTACAGTTATTTTTACGGAGTTTGTCAATAATTTTCGGCAAACAAATCTTCGTGATACGACAATTCTTCAAAGCAACAGTAGCCACGTGTCCAATTTTATAAAAAAAAAGCAATTATCCACTTAGAGACTTTTTGCTTGCGCACCACGTTGGTTGATTTCAGCTCATCTCGATAGACCTATAGAGTTGATTACTACTTTGTTTTGGGGTCTTATCAATAAATCCATCTTTTGTTACCTGTTACTGTACTCCACACCAAATTTGACGACCTTCCTTGAATCGGATAAGCATGGTATTGCACCAAGTAACGTGGTCCCTTTTTCTGAGCCTCACTCAAATTGTGGGGGATCCATGACGATCACAGCTTTTTCATACCATGTAGTTATGGAAACATGCAATTTTTTAAATGACGCCGCAATGTAAATACCATTGACAGTTAGACGAGGTAAATTGTATTCTACAGTTAAAGAATCCCATTTTCAAATGTAGTAATTTATTTCTAAATATTGTTTATATAAATGGCCAGTTCCAGAAACAATGCGCCCCACGTGTCTAGTGAGATTTTTGTAGAATAATGTTAACCTAGTTTTGTGTTTCTTTATTTCAAGAATGACTCAATACAGTAATGCTAAAATTCTTTCCTGCATGTTGCTACTTGTATTTTGATAAGTATATCATTTGAATTTATAAATTGTTTGGCAAACCTAGAGCAAACTTGGTAAGTGTTTGAATCTCAATACTGTTCCACAGCTTTTTGTTTTTCTTTCTTTCCTTTTTTTTTTGTTAAAAATTTACCAAGTATAATACTTGAAACAATCCCTTCCCCATAACATCCACGGTCGAAATATAAACTCATATTACATCATTTTCTTGTCCAAAATAAAAGGTGCGTATAAATAATTCATGCATCGGTGTGAGAAGGCGGGAGTCATCTCGCGAGATAATCCGCTATGATTTATGCCGCGAGAGCCTGTCGCCGGAGTCCTCGCCGTGATCTTTGTCACCTCCCGTGTGATGAATTTACGTACAGACTCGCTAGATTTTGTCAGCGTGCCATTTATAAAGGTTGATGACGCTGTCGATTTGATATGCATGAGGTTATTCTGTTGGTTTCATTTATATCGCTCTCCTTTCAATCAACTACGAGGGAATATAAAAGCAGTGACAGTTTTTTACTAACTCTGTAAATGATATACAAGAAATAGATTACAGCCCTCTGAAAAATACCTATGAAAACTAAATGAATATTAACATGAAATGTCATCAGTTTTTGGAATGATATATATATTTTGTTTATAGAAAAATCTGAACAAGATTGTTCGTCAGTACAACATTTGCAAATAGAAAATGCGTTACATTATTTTATAGAAAACTAAGAAGTTCAACCTGTTTAATCGGTTACTAATGTAGCCTATCGCAAAATGATCAGTTCTATGTATGGAACCCTCTCTACCGAGTCTGACTCGTACTTGACCGGTTATTTATGTACAGTGAAATATATTCAAGTTGCAGTAATGAAACGAATGTAACGAGACGACTCACAAAACGGCCGCTCGATGACGCCACATCTCCTTCAAAAGAGGTCTCAACAGCTCCGGCTCGTGCTGGAGATCCCGAAATTGAAAAGATCGTACATTCTTTTCGCTCAAATCACCGCTGCGAGTTCGTTTTCAAGCGCACGCGATCACACAAAGGAGGAGGCGGGCCGGCCGGGCGTTCACCAAATTATTTACCATTGATTTAGTACAGTCGAAAACAGATTTATGTCGCGTAACGAACGAGAGTAATGCATCCGCGGGAGGCTAACACATTCGGATAGTAATTTATTCCCTTTGAAATAAAACCTTTTTTGTGCCACATTATCCGGTGATTTAGAAGCCCGCGCTACATTCGTAATTTATGTACTGAATTCGTAACTAGGCGCGTCACACTTAAAAGTTTGTTGCAAAAGTTATCGAATGGTGGAATGAGTCTGGATTCATTGAGCCCTTTGGAAAAAAAAAAGGAATTTTCATCTTGACCAAGCTATGTTCTTTTAGTTAAAACTCCTTTAATTATAATTCGCATACGAAAAAAAGCACTTATTTTTCTTTCTTAAATGAAATTATTACAGGAATGTGCAATAGTATTTCAAAACACTAGTTTGTATTTCTTTAAATTCGTCGAGGAAAATGAAAAAATAATTAAGTACTTGTATATATAAATAGATTTTTAATTCAAAACATAGCAATTTGAATATTTACAGCATTTACACGAATAAATAGAGCGATATTTTATTTAAAAACGTAGTATATATTTTTCTCTTTCAAATTTGAACGATAAAAATACTAAAACGTTTCGACATTTGGACTCTATTAACGCAGTATTGTGCACGCGATACATCATTCCTCGCATCTCAGGTGATTTACATCTGAAAACTTGACAGGCGCGCGACGCGGAGAAAGCTCGCCGCGCCGGGGCGAGTGAACTATCGCGCGCAGCGAGCGAGCGACACTGAGATTGATGTTCGAGAGACGCGGGCGCAGAAAATGATGCAGTCACGAAATAAGTTTCATGTTAATAAGCAGTTTGTTGCGAAGTCACATTTTTCTGTGTATATCGTTGCTTTCCTCCGACGAATGGTAAAAGTTTAATTGAACGAGTCCTAGCTTCGCTCATTATTTCGAAAGAAAAACTGTAACTTTCAAAAGGACATTATGCGTTTTCCTATTAATTAGAACTCATTACTCGAAGGTCACCAAGCTCTATCGACTTCACTTCGCTATCGGACCATTTATCTGCCAAAAGTAAGTAGTTTTAAAAGATTTATGCAAGAAAGTCTATTCAAATTTATGACATGTATTGATTTCATAACATTTCGAATCATATATAACGTTATAGGTATATAATATTTCTCTGGTAAGAGAAATCAAAATAATATAGTTATAGAGAGAGCATTAACAATATTTTTATCCAGGAACTTTGATCTCGCTTTTATCTAACAGTGTCCTATTTAATTTTAAAAGCATCACATTAGATTGAGTGACTTTTAACAATTTGTAGACTTCGATTTTGTCCGCATTGTCAGCTCTAGTGTAATATAAAAAAAAAATCTCATTATTTTATACTAATATCAATATTCTTATAGCTTCCATATATAGAAATGAAGTTGGAAAAATCGTACCAAAGGTTCAGGACGTGTATAAATTTAGCTATTAGAATGAAAGTTCGTGCCAGCTAGAGCAAGGCAGATAAAAAACACTACCCTAATGGAGGTGATGAATTCAAACCTAACATCTTTTAACAGGTAAATATACAAAATGTTGAATATCAAGTCAAAAGGATGTCAAATTAAGAAAACTCAGACATAAGCCTGTCTGGAAGAACTTTAGCTGGTACCGACTTCAAAAACAACTATTTAATTTAATAAGTTTTGAGGGCTGTTTTCCTATTTTTGTCCTTATCCGTAAATTGCATCACATGTAATTGATGATTTTTAGAGGCTCCCCTATATCTTTTCACAAATTTTGCGATTTTAAATTTAGAAACTAATAAATTGAAACAGCACTTTCAAAATTATTGATACATTTAAACAACACCATACATTTTAGAAGGTTTGCATAGCGCGACATCGTAGGTACAACGATAGTCCTTCTTTACAGTTAAAGTTTAGAGTTTTCATATTTATTTTTATACGTGCGACGTCCCAAAGATTATGACTCATCCTCCCCCCCTTGTCACACTCTGTTAACCCCCTCGCTGCCCCTTGATGTCGTAATTTATGGATGAACCCTAAAATTATAGGTCTTTTACAAAAAATGTCTCGACGAGCGACTTATTTTTGGAAAGTGTTTTTGAACATTTGAAACGCTATCATACTTTTTGTTAATTATATTTATGAGGAATTCGTTGTCTTAATTTTCTTTAGTTTCCATATCTACCTTATCATAATTTTACATTTGATAATGTAAAATTATGATGAATAAGTGATTGTTTATTAAAATAATAATAATAATAGAAACTTACGCCTATATTTCAGAAGGGTACGCGGACATTGTAAATTTCATGGTACGATTTCTGCACATCTTTCCTCGCTGATAAAAAACTCTCCTTATATAATTTACGCCATAAATTATAATTGTAATGTCATTCGTAAATTATTTTTCCGGTAATGACTCAGTCGAAGTTTTTAAAGTTAATGGAATTTTTAAATGAGTCCGAGTTTTAAAATAAATGAGATACTGTCGATTGCAAGGCGATTAATGTAATAAATAATCATTACATCAATTAATATGTAATTAAAGTTTTGTCTTATAATTAAAACATAACAATGTTAAAATTATAATAATGTAAAATTAAATAATATTAAAATAACATTGGCCATACATTGCATTTTTATTCAGATCTTATGAATAAAATCGTAATACCTTGAATATTTAATATTTTGTAATACGACTATAACGTTGATACGGAAACAGTCTGTGTAGGAAAACAGAGGCATTAACATCTATCACATTACTGCATGACTAACTGTTATTTTATGGGCATCTAATGGCCCGATAAGGGTCTTTTATTATTCCCTAACGGCTTATACCTGTCCTATAACGTCACTGATACGTTTTATTATTTCTATATACTTTGGCGCCACTTTCATTTTATTGACAATAACCCTGTAAGGTTCATAAAAAAGTAGCCCATCGATTGTACAAGAATTAGATTTTTCATTAATAAATTTCATAATGTGTAGGAATTCATTGTTTTTTTATATCTGGCTGTTTTTCTGTATCTTTATGTCAGAGGTCAAATGATTTCGAATAAGATAACATCTCGTATGAAGTTGGAAATTGATTAGCAAAGAGAAAAAAAAATCATGCACCAAATTTGATTTTGTTCGAAATCGATTTTATTGAGTTTATTGTAACTTATCATGTAAATAATATTCATAACACATTATTAGAATTTATTTATGTACATGAAAATGTAAGTTAAAACTATTTTTTCGATTTGCCCCTCACACTACATTACCTTTGTCCAAACACTCCACATAAATAATAACAGTTATGTAGTTTCATAACAAAACCATCCAATTCTCCAAATACCTAAGCTGCACGTGTAACAGCTTTTACATTAGGTACATCACAAGTATTTGATGTTGCGCAATAAAGTGACCTAGATTTCCTCCCCTCGATAGGGTCGGCTTCCCGGAAGTACCTACTAGTCTGGTAGGCTGGTTACCTTTATTCGCGACGCAGTTTCCACCCTTAGGGTTATGTTATTTCATTTGATATTTATGTAGGCGTGTTAGTGTACGTATACGAATAAATAAAATCAAAGTTCTGTTTACAATTTCATTAAGTACAAAATACTTTTCTACTTCTCGACTTTATTAAAACTCCAAAAAGAGCACACTTATTGCCTTTTAAGATTTTGCGTCACTTACAAATGTTTTTAATTCTTATTTTGGAATCAAATAAAGTTGTATTCATCATGATGACTGTATATAGGTACATATTATGTTCATTTATCCACAAGGCACTACGTACTTAAAACAGGTAAATAAAAAATATTACATCTAGTACGATGCTTTCTAGTTCCTGTGTGTGTTAATATCTAGTATTATAGATACTAAAATAGATATTAAAGATAGATATTAAAATAAAACATTTGAATAAAAAGATTTAAATATGTTGAAATTGACCTTTGCTTTAGAAAAGTCATCATAGCATCACACAAACATAAATATCAATTGACGTATTTGTTATTGTATCATTTTGTAACCTAATTAAAAGCCAAATACTACGCAGTGACAAAATTACTCATTCCTTAAATACTTGTTTCGGGCATCTAAAATTTTCAAGCTTTTGGAACATTTTTTTCATACTTTAAAAAACTATTTACAAAACCGACATGATGGGTTAGACGATAATCTGTCGAGATCGCATCTCTCTTTAAGAAGGATGTTCATTTCATCATTTCATCATAATTATTCTTTAGTCATTCAGTTATGATGCAGTAGTAAATATTCTACCCAGTGCTTTTTGATACTAATATTAATAATTTTCCTAGAATACCTATATTAAGCATATAAGTATTCTAGGAATACAAAACATATACAAGCTAACTATGTTATCTACACTAATATTACAAACAGGTTTCTTTTGTTCGTAGGTGCAAGTTAATCTCTAGAAGTAAATTAAAAAAAAATACAAATAAAAGCTCCGTTATCCTTAAGTAATATTACTTAGAAATTATTTGTTTTCTATTTAACATTTGCGAAGTTTTATCATAAGCCCTTCTACAGTTTCACTGAAACTACAATATAGTGGTAACAAACATACCTACATCTTCACATCCATATTTTTGCCTTTATGAAATTGGTGAGATGTGACAGATAATTTGATGTTTCGGGGTTACGATGCCAAACCTGTGTAATAAACACGACAGTAATTAGTGCATCTATGATAATAAACAACTCATTCAGAAAACCTGCATACGTGGGTCAATCTGAAATTCCTTAGAAAATCAAAAGATGAACAAACTAGCCAGTTATTTTTATTATTATCGTTTTTCAAAATAGACCAGTACAACACTGCATTCCACGTAAATTTTCTCGCGTTAAATAAGTTTACGTTAGACAAACAATTTTCTTTTTATCGCCAAGATGTAAAAAAAAGTGACAAATGAACGCAATAGACTTAAGAAGGTTGTCAGTTCCATTTTAAAATTTAAATATGTTTTTTAGTGTTCTGAGCCAAAATGATAAAAACAGAATCCTTATAGTTTCGTCACGTCCGTCCGTATGTCACAAGCATTTTATTCAAAAACTACAGCATGTATATTGATGAAATTTATAGTAGAGATTTCTTGTGTAAGCCGCTATCTAGTTTAGTGGTTAAATAACAAAAATAAATATTTCTAAGAAGGGCATGCCATACGCAGAGCAGAAACTGAAAAAATTTTTTTTCAGCAAACGTCAACGTGTGGTACATATTTCGACAGTTCTTTTAAAAACACTTTATGGTTTTTAAGCAATTTTGATGATTGAGTGAACATTTTTGGGAATAACCGCTTCCAAATCAGCATAAATTGTGTCCTCCATTTATTTTTTAAACCTTATGTACAAAAATACGAAATAAATTACAAAAATAAAGTGTTAAGGAATCCCGTCTTACAAAGCCCGTGAATGCATTTACATGTGCTCTCTAAAAATATGTTTTCCTTCTAGAAAGTTGTGTGCATTACAAAAGAGGCTTTACAGTCAGTTGAAGCAAAGACTGCCATGTACAGAGAATGACGAATGGTTTCTAAACGGTGCCTAAACAGGTTTTAATCTGGCGTTATAATGAAAAAAATCAATGCCGTTTTGTGTCAATTCTATCTTAATTGTTACATATGTTTTCACTACAGGTATTGGCTATTATTATGTACCGGATCCTAAAAAGTAAAGTCAATTACGCCGGTACCTATACCGGTGGTGTCAACCACTGTACAATCACCATATATTTTATATTTTAAGATATTTTAGGTCTGGCTTGAGCTGTCAAAAATTGTTATTTAGTATCTCTGTGGATTCATCAAGTAAGTGCTAGCTTCAACCTGTTATTTTTCTTGTAGGTCGACTGAATCGTAGGATATACAATTTCTTGTTTTTAATTTTATCCATATGAACCAATCATGGCGCTAATTTCATAGTAGTTATATTTAGATCGTAGGCATCATTAGGTACTTGCTGTCCGTCGTAATTGACCTTAAGGGTTGGACATCGTTGCTTATTCCGCAGCTTAAAATTTACTAAACTAAAACGAACAGTGGGCTCATTTGTCGTGCACTTCATTAAAATATACAGCATTTATGTTATGTGTCGTTTGTGCTGGGGTCGTACCAAGCTGGGATTCAGAAATCACTTTTCAATCAATTTGTAACAAAGGCAAACAGTTGAACATTGTTAAAACATTTTTATTATATTACTATAGATTATGTCACATCTCTTTTAATCTTTACCATCATTCTAGTATTAATTAAAATCAAAGTAGCTAGTGCGTCAAAACGCAAGTACATATTAAAAATATATTTGTTATTAATCCATATTTCAAATGTGAATTTATTTCACACTCGGTATATAGACACAAATACTGGGCATATCGTAACAGGAATATTTATTACTAAAACCAAAACAATCACCTATTTTATGAAAATAAAATTACTGAACTAAAGCGACTGGGTACAGCGATTATATAATCTCAATGATAATTAATGACAAAAAACCTTTTATATCCAATTAAAGTAATACTATTATATATGATACGAAAAATAGCAATGAAATACATTTTTTAAAATTCTGGCTAAATAATTTTCATCATTGTCATTCCTCACCGTAAAAATGTAAACTTAGATAATTTTGTACCTTATTAGTCGAGCGAACTTCTTACAAAATTATAATTGAAATTGTTATCGTCGACTACGATGTTCATAAATTAAATTTTAATTGAAACTTTAAAGAAACTTGCATTTTCACAAAATCGTCTTTGTGCAAGTATCCCCGGTGAGAAATTTCTTAAGAGCGAGCTGTCGCCCGGGGGCCGTTTGTTTAACATTATACTCATACTTAATGCATCTCCTAGCCCCTAGTTTTTATCATAAACGTATTTTACTGTTATTGCTAAGTTTATCGGGAGAAGAGGTTATATATACTTATGCTTATTTTGCTTTTATGTGAAAAAACAAATCAGACCATAGAGCGTCGTCGGTGAAGTTGTAACTCTCGATATTGAAGTAGCTTTTGCCCGCACAGATATAGAATGATGAATAATTCCTCTTTTCGATTCCGATCTCTTTAAATTTTTAAAATGAAGGAATATCCGATCCTTCTTTAAGTTTCTAGATAATTTTGTAGTAACTTTCGAAAGTCGTAAATAATACTGCGAAAGGTACAAACTAGGTACATTTTAAAATCATAATATATTCTATTAGAATACTCGGTATTGAAATTGGAAACCGAATGGATATACGATAATCCGAATATTTGTTTGTTATGTGATACGATCATTGTTGTGACCTAATCGATTGAATAAAATTGTTGAAAATATAATAATGAGAATTTAAAAAAGGGAATTCACTATTAATTTTGCAATCCTAACATCATCTATACATATTAGGTCGACGAAAAAGCTCTTTCCTATTTTATGAATAAAAAGTTGTAGTAAAATGGTTGAGCTGTTTGTATCTGACTATTTTCATACCATTAAATAGTTGAAATTAAAAAGAAAGAAAAATAAAAGTAAAACGGTGTCCCCATTTTCTGTTTTTATGTCTCCAAATGAGTGAATGTAACGTAGAAATTCGATACATTTTGAAGTTTTATTACAAAAGGGAAAAATGAGACACAAGCCGCGAAAACAATGTGAAGTTTATTGACTTAATGCAGTGTCAGTAAGAGTAGCTCAAAACTGGTTCAAGTACTTTCAATTCGGTAATTTTATGTCAAAGTCGAACTTCGCTCTGGTCAATTTGTTATGGATACAGTCGATACCATTTTGGAAACAGTAGAGTAAGATCGGCGTATTAGTTCTTACGACATAGCTGAGGAGCTGGGAGTGATTGACTACAAAACAGTTCAGACGCATTTGATAAAAACTGAACAAACAAAAACGCTCGATAATTGGATCCCACAAAAGCTTACTGAAAGAAATCTAATAAATTATGCACTCATTTGCAATTCACTATTGAAACGTAATAAAACCAAACCGTTTTATTAAGATTGATCAATAGTGATGAAAAATAGATTACCTACGACAAGAACGTGCGAAAAAAAATCATGGTCAAAAGGCAAATAAGCTACACAACCTGTAGCGAAACCCGCATGAACTCGAAATAAATTGATGCTATGTGTTATGGTGAGATTGGAAGGGCATTATTCATGATCAGCTTTTACTGCGAAGCAAAGTCAATTAGGATTTCTACTGCTAACAGATGACGAGATTCCAGCAAAAGTACAGAAAAACGGCCGGAATTCATCAGCAGAAAAAGTGTTGTTTTTCACCATGACTACACCAGACCATATATATATGTACATTTTTAACCACCCATTAAATATTGAAAGAGTTTGGTTGAGAAGTGTTAAAGCATCTACCATATAACCCTGACCTTGCACCCTCAGATTTTCACCTGCTTCAGTGTTTTCAGAATTCTTTAGGTTGCCATGAAGAGAGGACTATTAAAACTATTTGTCACAGTTTTTTGATCAGAAGTACCAAAATTTCTACAACAATGGGATTATGTCATCATTTACAAAATAGTAAAAAAACACGTTGTTTTTTCGAAAACCCTTTTGTCCTACGTTATTGAGAATACCGTTGATGGTAAATTATTCCAATTTTATACAGAATATGACTGAAAGTTTTACATAAAGCGTATAGTGGTGGAATGCCAGTTATCAAAATGGCGATGATGGTATATTTGGCGAACGCTACGATGACAGAACTCAACGGCAGGAATAAGGTTGGACAATCCTTCGGAATGCTCCCCATAGTATATGCCATAAAGTATGTACAAAATGCTACATCAATTTACAAAACTCAAGGGAGCTGGCCGGATGTTAGAGGGTCGTCGACGGTTCGAGACGCTTTACGTTTATTCATCACTGACCAAAGCGTATTTAATCAATTGAATCGTCAAATTACCTAATTTTTATGTCGTACGTTTATAGCACGCTCTTATTAGTTTGACCTGTATGTGTGTAACGGAATCTTTGAGTGTAATTTTCATCAATTTTCAGATGTCGAATTAATTTAAAAATTTAAGGACCGTTAGGAAGGAAGTTAAGGACCGATGACAATACAATAATTTCATATTCTGAATTTTGAAACAACAAAGCTTAAAAACAAATTTTGATTTTATATCTCATCAAAAATTTCTTGTAGAAATTTTGTAAAATTTGAAAGTAAAAAAATGAAAAGAAAAATGTGTATGTCACAACTACAAGCTAAACAGCACAAAGTTAAATTATGTCGAGCGTTAAATTTTCACTCAATTTTGAATTAATTCAATCCAATATAAGGTGATTAACGTGCTTAGTAATGAATGCGAAGATGGTGTTTAAAAATATTATATTGTTAGCGTCAACCTTTGGTCAACCTAATATAAATTATCCCAAGTTGGGCATCCACCGTACACAAAATACAGGGTTGTATGATAAGTACATTATGCAGTTATTTATTTGGGTTCTCTTTTGTTTGCTGCCAGACGGGCTTATGTAGCTTTAAGTCATGGAAGTTCACGTA
Organism: Eumeta japonica; assembly: GCA_005406025.1. NCBI lineage: Eukaryota > Metazoa > Arthropoda > Insecta > Lepidoptera > Psychidae > Eumeta > Eumeta japonica. Next base: position 561,702 of record BGZK01000195.1, on the reverse strand, counting down.
ATGAAATTGAAATAGAAGATCTTGATTCATACTATTGATATTGTTTTAAGTCTAAAAATTTTGAAAACAAATCATAGTTAAAAAAAACATAAAAAAAACACGCCTTAATTGCGAGTTGAACTAAAATTTTTTTGGTCTTCTAAAAAGAGTAAAACTTAAATTATTAACAATATAATTTAATATGTACTAAAAAGAGTGGGGTGCAATTTTCTGAATTTTCATAATAACTCTACTCTTATAAATATGAATATTTAATGGAATACTTAATTGTATCATTTAATATAAAACATTACATGTTATTTTACTATAGATTGAAGTACTTTGTTAATAACCTAAGTTTTACTACTTCCATAATAAAAATTATTTTCGATTATTTAGTTCGGTTTGCTATTAAAGCGTGTTTTTTAATTTTTTTAATCTACACCTTGACAACATTTATCTTATTTTAAATTACATAGAAAAAATAGAAAATTTAAAGATCATTCATTATTCTCACTTCCAATAACAAGTCGTAGTGTTTCTCGGTGCGTTGCACCAAGATTCCATTAGCTATTACGGTGGTAGAATTAAATACGCCAAGATCTGTAGAATTAAATACAGACATCGAGCTACCTATCCCATTTTAATGACATATATTCTTCATTTTCCTTTTGGTCCCTTCCCGTTTTAAGTCTCTATAAATGACTTATTATACTATTATCTTATATAGACTTGTTGAGGATGTTCATCGCATTGCAGATAACATTTTTTTGTTATTCAAAGTTAAAGAAAAACAGATTGCTTATGACGATGTGAAGAACTCTGTCTTTTAAATACAGCAATGGTTTATAGTAAGCAATCTAGTTTACAATGAAATTGAAACAAAATGAACAAAATTCTCATTTCCAAATGTAAGATATAGATCTAGAACTATATTAGTACGTACGCGTTGGACTTTGTTAATACTACCGTATTCCTGGGAATTACTCTAAATAACAAGCTTCAATGAGGTCTTCATATCGATAAATTTGTGAAAAGATTTAGCTTTGCCATCTACGTAGTTAAAAAAAAAATAGAATCAGACATCAAGCCCGAGGTTAGTTTTTTCCAGTTACAGTTAGTCTGTTTCCATAGCATGATCATGCCCGGGGCATGCGACGGATATTCATAGAATTTTGGTATTGCAGAACTGAACCGCTTGCGCAATTTACGAGCTCAGACCTCGTATATCTCTTAACATACTTTTAAGAGATATAACTAGCATCTCAACTTGGATAAGGAAACTAGCATCTCAACTTGGCATCCTAAGTCGTATATGAAAATTCATTACAAATAAAAAAATTGAAATGCTTAAGAGAAATAGTGATGGAGATAAACTCAGTACCAGAAATAAAAAATAACCTGTTTTTAAACGTTATTCGACTATATGTGACTTTACATAGGTAAAGTCACAAATTTATTTACGGGGCTCTGTGTGCACATGTTCAATAAGGTTTCTGTGGATATAGAAGATTAGCTCTTATAAAAAAAATTAAGAGCAATATTAAACAAACACTCAGTAAAAGAGAGTATTATGCAATTTTCTGAATATTTAAATAATAACTGTTATCTAAATATTCGTTGTTGGTCGTAAATAACTGTTGGGCATAAGTGGCTCAACTTTTTATCGAGCCATTTCTTTTGTCAATAGTTTTGTATTTGTTTTAGCTATGTATTATAAAGTTAGAAAAAAATTACCCGTAAATTTCTGACTCGTTTTTTTTTAGGAGTAATCTGCCTTCCGAATGAATAGTAAAGTGTGAATTCGCAAAAAAAATGTGACGTATTTCAAATGTTATTTATAAATGTATAAAATAAAGATTTCTAAAAAATTCCAATAACTTTGGGTCCCTTTCACTATTGGGAAGGCACATTAAATAGTCGGTTCCTTCTATACGTACGTCCAGCTTGATAGCAAGACGCACGTCCAAGAAAAGAGGAAGAACAGTTAGAGTTAGGCATTCTGCATTAGAATTAGGCATAGGACATGTTCGAAGCATAATCTACGCTAACTCACACTTGGGTGTTTTACAGTATGATATTTATAGAACTGCAAGTTGTCTGGGACCATCATCCCAGTCAACCTGCAGGATTTTTTTGATGCTACAGAATTTTTTATATTATACTATAATATTATTATATATATATTTTATTATAATATTTATATATAATACAGTTTTTATTAATTATTTATAAATGTATTCCTTATATTGGTACAGTCATAAAGATGCACATTAATTAATATTATAAACGAATTAATTATATTTCTTTCGTAATCGCTGTATGTATGTGATATATACATACGATTGCTTAAGTCAAGTACTAAAACACTTTATTTGCCTAGTATAAAGCATGCGATAGAGTCGCCTCAAAAATGTTTTAAAACTATCAATCCTCAAGGAAAAACATTTCGAATTGCATTCGGTATACAAATAAAGACACGTGATTATATGGCTGTTGTCTGATGGTCAACTTGTATGAGTAGTGATTTTTTTACAGAGATTATAGAGAATTTCTTGTGGAAAATGTATGGATTTGTATCATTACAAAGTCAAATATATTTCTAACAGTGTCCTCTTTCTAATTAAAAAATCTGATATAAACTTAAAACTTCGCTTCATATTAGACTATATTTAGTAGAATTTAGTCTTTTGGATCGTGAAAGAAGTTATTCGCGAGAATATTAAATACATCTTCACTTCATGCGCGATTTCACTCATTCAAAATTTATTCACGAAGGGAATAAATTATACAGTAAGTATATACCTAATAACAAATCGGTGTCCAACGCTCGGCCTCTGTTGTGGCGCGCGCCAGACAATCACTGTAAATTCTACAATGTAGCGATCTACATACGCACGAAGCTACGCCATCGCGCCCAAAATGCTGCGTACGTACAAGCAAAGTTAGCAGATGAGGCAAGAATCCCTAAAAGAAATACGTGGATACTCTGCCCTATTCTTTTCAAACTTTCAATATTACTGAAAAAAATGTACAACTATGTTGATTGTTTATTTTTTGATGTGAATGCAGTTTATTTAATTTTTTTCCGGAATATAATTATTTATTAATGAATTTAATAATATCTTGATAATTTTTTTAATGCACCTGTGTATTAAATTTATTTCTGTATCAAGGTTATATGAACTAATACGTCAGTAAATCTCATTATTGTGTAACAATTTTTATCCGAAAAATAAACCCAAAACCTAGGACTGTAAAATAGACACATTGTGCATAATAGAATCAATATTACGTATTGAAAATATAACTCAGTAGGTGCATTCATAAAATTGTGTGAAGTTATATAGTCTATAGGTATATAATTCATTTGTACAAAGTCAAACTTCATTTATAAGATTTGCTATATTAATTTATCATTGAAATTTTGTTCTACATCCTATTGTCCTACATCATATTAATTTATCACGACCTACAGCTTTTTAGAAGAATCAACCTTATATTCAATTAATTAACTTTCAAATGTTTAATTTACTTGTTACTGACTTGCAGAAAAAGAGGTAGAATATGTTTTTTATGTTGTAAATCGATTATAAAATAGACATTTTTATAAATCAGCTAATAGTACATAATAATAAGTTTACAATATAAATAGACATGTGGCGAACATAAATTAGTCTTGAATAACGCACATAGCTTCTTGTAACACACATATGAGAAACCTCATTCATTATAATTCACGTGTATTTCTTCACCGTACGAATATCACACATGCAAGAAAAAAAGTCAATATACTATTTAATGGCATATTTTTTTAGCTTTCATTACATGAAAAGTACAGTCTTTGAAACAATATTGGAATTCTGAGTTGTTACTTTAATCAGATATAAAAAAATGGGACTGTTTGTAAAGTAAATTTCATATTAAAGATATTGTCAAAATTAGGGGTATTTTAATTCTAATATGTGTGATTAGGGTTTCAGCCATCTATTTATTTAGATACATTCCTTAGATTAGAAAAATTTTACTCTCTTCTTCTTTTATTCTGTATTAATTTTTTTAGTACAGGTATAAAGTATAATAATGTAAAAATATTCAATTTTTAATTCAATCTTCCTAAACAAATTGATAAATATTTCATCATAAAGATCTGAAGGATTACCGAATCTAGAAATATTGTACATTTCCCCATATTTTGTATTCTAAGTCTAGGAATAAACAATCATTGTCAACTTTTAAAACAAGTAGGATTATTCGTGAAGGCAAAACCACTTTGTATTGAAAGTTAAAATTTGTTACCGCAGATATAAAGTACAAAATTTATCTTAATATTTCGCATACTCTACAATGCAGACGATATTGATTTTGTCTGTGTTAGGGGACAACTCCGATAATCACATTATACTGAATTTAAAGCGAAATATATTGTACCGGGCTGATGGGTGTTCCCAAACGGCCTGTGGTTGTGTCATAAGTAACTCACATTCATACATTTTAATGGCTTTGCGCGGTAGTAATGAAAAGAAAAATTAATTTAGTGTACCTCATCGAAACCGATGCAAGAGTGAACATACAGTACTATTACCATACAGTAATATTTTTTTAGAAATAGCAGGTGTAATTCACTCATTTTGAGTATAATTTCAGATTATGTTTAATACTACAAAACAAAAATCAATAGCTCATGTTAGAATTCAATAGTATATGTTAGGATCAAGTTTGAAAGAGAGATCACTCGATATAGAAAATGAAGGAATGCATTATATGTCCATCCGCGCGTAACCGCGGTAACAGTTAATAACATAGTATCAGAAATGAGTTTAAGGTTTAGACTGAAATTTCTATTTTCGAATGTTGGATAATTTCAATTTAAATATTCAATGAATTTGAAATTCAAATTAGAAATGCGGAATATCAACGTAAATAATGAACGATACATCCACACAAAAAAAAAATCGAATCAAGTCGCCTTTAAAGAAGTTTTACCTCAAAAAGAAATAGTAAATTCAAAAGTCACTTAGATTCATTTAGATAAAATTTATGTTACGTCCAAGCTTCAGACTCGTCACAATTGGCTTCGTTTGTTTATAGGTTGCATTATGAGCAGATATGGTTATGAGCCACATGATTTTTTACTATCAGTTAGTGAAATGTACGTAAACTATTTTAAATCAAAAAACCATATGTATATTTGAAAAGGAGCTGATTTTCGATAATTTTTAACTTTCCTCTAAGAAAATTGAAAAAATCAGGAACTTAATATTTTCATATTTTTAGAAAATTGATCTTTTACCACATACTGACATTTTGAGATCCTAGGAAGCTGTTCTGACTTTATTTTAAGGAGGATGTCCTGCGTCGTGTGTGTTAGTAAGCCAGATATAACTTTTCAATGGATTCGTCAATCGGTTTACCCTTTTTGGCATTAAAAGTTTACTCAATTTAAATTTCTAGGAAACTTAGATTGAATGAAACTGGTAGGGGTTTGAAATATTTCAAATAAAGGACTTTAGAATAATGTTGTCATTAGCCTGATTCATATTATCCTAATCTGATTCATATTAAAATCTAATCAGCTTTATTTCCAAAAATAAAATAAAATCAGTTATCGTTTGCTTAGGTGTTTTTATTTTCGACTTAATGATCGCTCCGACACCATTACTAAATACTTGCCTTCAACTTTTAAGCTGAATTGAATAACAATAATAACACTTGTAAGTTTTTTCATAAATTACTTTTTAAAATATGTGTGATGTGCTAAGTTACCATTTTACAATAACTGCACTTAATAAACAAATATAAATATTGTGTTAGTCACCAATTTTATGATGAAGTCTAGGACCGACGGCTTAAAATGGTTCGAGGCTTCAAGCGGATGGCTTAATTCGAGTTACAAACTTATTGTTAAATTCGCCCCCGATCGGATTCTAACCCGATACCTCCGATTCGAAGACGATTGAGCTACCTCCGTCTAAATTTGTAATAATTAAAATAATTACTGTGTATAGGCAGCCACACACATAGCGATTTACTTGCGCAAGTTTAGACTTGCACAAATATACTGTAGCATGTGTTGCACAAATTTCTGACTTGTACAAGTTTTAAAAAAAGCTCCAAATTTCGATTCCCAACTTGTGTAAATTTTCTTTTGCACAAGGTTTTTTAAACGTATGTTGCATACAAGTTGCGTACTAGCCGCCTACACGTACGCACGTTCTGCGATCGGTTTCCCGCTAAAATGAGGGAAACAACTGAGAGGCATGGAACTCGCGATTTACGCCCATGCCCACCCAGGCATGGTTGCAAACAATTCAATTGCTGTGCAAATAATGCAATCTTTTTTAAACATTTTTTACTCCATATAGTATGTGACTTTTCAAATTTTTTGTCGCACAAATAAAACTAACTAATGTCAAAGCGTCATCCATAGCACAAAACAACACACCTGGTCGTTCATTTTGACAGAAATGATATTTGTACTAGTGTGCTTGAGCAGTCTGTGATCATTTCGTAAATAACGTGTATTTGTGCAAATCTAAATTTGTGCAAGTAAATCGTTAAGTGTGTGGCTACCTTATGGATAATTATCCACATTAACAAATATTTTACATATACAAAAAGCTTCCTGAACTACACTCAATTTCTAACTTTAAAACCTTAGTCCAACTTTTCCCCGTCCGATCGTTCCATTTAGTAAGTGGACTCGCTCGACATGTTTCAATTTTTACCCTTACCTTTGTGAAACAATAATATTACGAGTACATTTGCAGCGCTTAATCATTAGGTATACTTAATATACTCGTCAGTTTACTTTACGAACATAAAATTAACAAGGAGTCCCCGGATTTGTTTATATAACATATTTAATTACGGGCACGATACGACGCCATCCCCGACGAGTTCATTACGTATTAACAAACTTCCCTTAGTGTGTTTCTGACGCACCTACAGCGGCGCGTGCCTACCTGTAGGGTTATAATGCTCGTGTTTATATGAATTGATAGCTATTCGCGTGCAGCACCTAATTACCAAACCTGATTACGAGCGCCGCTTTCCCGCGTTTGCTAACACTGTAATTGAAGTAAGTTAATCTGAAACGCTCTCGGCACTCATACAAAATGCATTCAGCCGGCAAACGGTAGTGCACGCGTATACCGATTCACGTTTTAGCGTCGAGAGCGAAATTATTTGCTCCATTTTTCTCATCTTCTTTTGACACGTTACGAAAAACGTGTCAAATTATATCTGCATCATGTGACAGAAGTTGCACGTTGATGTAAAATACAACGAAGTTCGTGCGGTCCGAAGTTGTGCACAAATGTCATATGCTATTTTTCCCTTCATCGCCCAAGTGATTAACACGCGTTATATAATGTCGTCGCAGTATGTAGCACTTAAAGACATATTTAGAGATAGGGCCGCATTTTCTAACTGTACACCTTGCTCAATTTTTTAAGTTTCTAAACGATCAAAAATCATAATGTGAAACGATGACAAAATACCGAAGCTGAATTCAAACCCTAACGGTTTTTCCCTAGTTTATTTTCTTGATCAGATGTTCGACTAACATAAAAAAATTGGACCTACCTACTCGTTCAGAAGTCAGGAAACTATGATAATTTATTAGATTATTCATTTACATTATAAACACTTTCTATTACATTATACACTTTTATTGGATTATTCGCTATGTGACCACGATACGATCTTCATTAGTCTCACGCGTCTCACGATACTTTCGGCTTTCGGTTCGCGGGTATAAATAATCACGTGACGGCATCGCGGCCGTCTTTAGAAGTAATTAAGGAGCGTTTAAGTTCGCAGGTTACGCGGATACGCGGCGCACAAATGAAATTAGCGTAAATCACATCTCAGCCGGGATTTACGATGCGGTAAACGCCCGAGAGGGAAAACGCGAAATCAAATCCTCCACGATTCGGCGGTTTTAATTAGTTTTGCTGGTGCACCCACAACGGATGCTCGCGCGCTAATGTGCTACAGAATCCAAATGATGACGTGAAACATACGTACAATAATAACAGTTTTGATTCTTTAGGTGGTCTAAAAAAATAATGGTGAATCATCAGTGATATGCAACATCATTGCATTAATATTATCTGCTTGGATCCAGTTATGCTGTGAACTTTTATGCATATTGCAGTAATAGAACTGCATTTATAGCAAATATTTTGCTTTGCAGTAATTTTGAAATTTTACCTCATAGAGAAGTCAAATTTTATAATAATAGGAGACAGAATCATATTGGGTTTCATACAGAATGAATTTTTCATGCATCCTTTCGCAAATATTTATAATTTTCTTTCCTTATAAGACCATTTCGCTAAAGAAACTGTAGCTAGTAAAGTAGCCATTTCTGAGAAAAATAGCTTAGAACATCTACGTAGAAATATTGTACTGACAACCTTGAAAACAGCTGATGCGTAGGTAGCACGCCACAACGAGTTGAGAGGTATGGTGGAAAAACGCGTACAGGCCGCACAGCCGGCCAGTTGTCCGCTTCGCACAGCCACAATTAGTCACGCATTTGTACTGATAACAGTTCGTCGCATGGTAATGCAACCGCCCGCTCTCGCGCTTGCAGTCCGGCCGAGTATTTATAAGGTTGTGTCTGTATTATTTACAAGTGTATGTTAAATAACATATTTTTGTTATATTTATTTTAATGGTAAAATTCTACGAATAAAAAAGGAGATTATGAACATTTGCGAAAAGATGCATCATCTAAACCATACTGTAGACGTTATTATCTATATGTAGTAAACTAACTGGTTTAATGCCTAACTGCTGCTCGTATTTTGTAGTAACATCTACTATGCTATTGTATTAAAAGTAAAGGAAATTACCATAAAATGTTCATTTGGGATTTTAGTCAAATTCAGAAAAGTGATAAGACAAAGAGAGAAAAAAATTATACTTGCGAATAAATTAGCAGTTAATAGGAATAAAGACTCGCTACTGAAAAAAAATGAAAAAGTAAAAGTGAAAGTCAAGCGAGATCATAAAAATATATTCTTTTTATACGCCATCGGAGCGTTACAAGCGAATGACCATACTTTATAGTCGTTTAAATATATAGACTGATAAATGTATTAAGTTATTTGGTGCGGTTTCTCAATAAAAGAATAGCGTTCAAATTGTTCAACAATCACTTTTTTATTTGCAATCATCATATAAAATATGGATTTGCTGCATTTACGTAACTTGTTAAAATATATCTATCTCTTTCCTTTACCAATAAAATGCTGTCAAATTAATTTCAATAGAGGTTCTATGTCAAAATTATGTTTCTAAATTACTTTTACTTATTTTTTAAATCTACAATGTGAAAATTTAAAATCGGAGTCGAGTTTTTAACAAATTAATATTTACCAAACTTGCGGACTCATAAAAATTATAGCAATTTTAGAAAATTAATATGATCAAATTCATTGATAAATCACGCTAATCACTGGAAAATCAAAAGTATTTGTTAACAATAAAAATACGGAATTTGGTTTTTAACTTTGCAATGCAAAATAAAAACAAAAATAAACGAATTATACAATCGTTCCTAATAAAACTGCATTTTGTATAAAACCACATCGCCGAAGCGAGCACGAGAATTCAAATATAAAATTCAAACTACTAATCGAAAAGCAATATCGCGCTGTTCAATGCAAAAATATCCAATATCTCCGTACAGTACAATTCTCAATAATAACGTCTGCAGAGGGATTTAATAAGTATAATCTGTCCCAAGGGCCGAGCAAACAGGATCCCATCCCGACGGTGCGCGATGATGCAGACTTGGAAACAAACGCGCGGGCCGTTGACGTATCGGAGACTCGGGTACTCTGAAATTTTAGTGTTTCGGATATCGAATTGAAGTAGCTTTAGTAACAAACGAGGTAGGTGAAGGAGATAGATATACCTCTCCGTTTGTATTTCTAATCTATGTTTTAGGAAATAATATTCGGTTAGTTGCAGAACGTGAAATTAAGACGGTGCTAGTCTGCTATAGACAGTCGTGCTAGCTGTACTTTTATTTGATATTGTTTGATACTGTAACATAATCATATTTATACCGGGACCTGTCTGATATAAATCAAAAGACATGAATAGAATGAAATCTACATCTTTAAACTATAATTGTAATAGTAATTGTAATCGATTGTAATTGATTGCATTTTCAGATATTTCTTTAATGCATTTGTGCGTATTGGTTTCTAAATTACATTGTTTTTTAATTGAAGTGTGCAGCAAACGCGCATGCCACACAGAAACATGTGTTCGATACCGAAAAAGTTAATAACTATTTTCTAACATATAAGCTGACGAAAATACATAATATTAGCTGACAAAATATATATTCTTTATGCAGTTTTTTTTTTCAATTGCAAACAAACGCGTTTCTTTTTCGAAATAGCATTAAACAATTTCCTTTATTGGATTTAAGTCACGAAACATAAATGAAACGTTCTGCAATCTCCGCTTTGTAATTACGAAAGTGTACATCGTCACATAACGAACTTACAGAGATCGCCCGCGTAGCGACCCCGGCGGGCATTAGCGGGCGGGAGTGCGCTAAACCCGCGAAGATTTTGCAAATGTCTTCATTTCCTGGCAGAAGGCGCTGGGCCGGCACCGGATTACGTCGGCCGATCTCTCCCGCGCGTAGATATAAATCTTTTAACACTCATTCCCGGATTTAGCAGATCAACCGAGATCCTCGTTAAGCTCTACAACTGCAATTAGCTTAGAGTCGGAGACGGTAGGTACCCTTGAGCGTTGAGACGGAAAAGCTATTCAGAGTTTAAATAATACTGCGCCACTTACATCCCGTCAGCTTACATTTTTAATGCAAATACTAGTATAAAAGATAACATTTCTCATTATAGCCATGTAGTTTCTGTTAAGTACCTTCTCCCTCAAAGAAATATAGAGAAATGTTCACTTTTATTGTTTTCAACTAAGTGTGGATTCTTTCATACTGAGGCTCCGCTCTGTGAAGTTTTTGTTGTTTTTGTCTCAAATTATATTCCTAATTTCTTGTTTTTATTTTGAAATGGAATTTATAAAACAAATATAACAAAAATTTGAAAATACTGAAAGACTCGACGCTTTAAACGAAAACTTTACCTTTTGAAATATAGATGTTAAATTGTTATAAGCTTGTAAATGATCCATATTTTTAAAGCTCCGTAGCGAAAAAATAAACTTAAATATTCGATTTGTTCTCATCATCTGTTATTTGCAAATGGAATTAATAAAAGTGTGTTAAAATTACTACGCCCTACCATTTATCACTTCTTTTTTAATCTATAGAAATGAAGGTGTGTGATGAAGAAATTTCGACGCACCTTAACGTTTTTTATTATGAAAAATAAAATAAAAATATTACACAAGTTGCAAACTAAGTTTTTGTATTTTATGAGTCTTAAGCAGAAACGTTAAAGATAGCACAGATGTGCTAAAATATTCTTAGCGTAGTTCAACAGTTTTAAAGTCAAGAAATGAATGGCACGAAGTATAGGGATACAGCCAAGGTATCAGTTAAAAAGTGTAACAATATCGACGCGTTCTTATTTATCGCTTTGTTGAATGACTGGATATTGAACACAAAATGTATTATGTGATATAGAAACGTCTGAACAAAAAAAGTTTCTCTCATTTGATCTCAAAATTAAATCGTTTTAAAAAGGATTTTATTTTTAAATAATACAATCACGAGCGATGACGAATGTATCGCACAGATTAAAAATATGTAAAATAGTCATAGACAATTGCAAAATCTGGGTTTATGCAAAAAAGGTGACGTCCTGTGTATGGTGAAATCGCAAATGCTTTCTCTGTTATGAGCTTTTACCGCCAATCGAAAAAAAAAACATTGATTTGAACCTCTACTGCCGGCGACTAATGAAATTGAAGTGAGCATATAAAACAAAGCATCCCATGCTGATGAACAGAAAAAATTGAGTTCTTTGACCATAATAACTACAAGCTATAAAGATCTTTGCTATTGCAGTAAAAAATCGAAAAGCTTTGCCGGGATGTTTTATGTATCCACTTCAGAGACCAGAACTTGCTTCTTATTCTAAAACAAAACTACACGTTCCAGTTGGTTTAGAATTCTTTATAAAGCATCAAAGAACATTTTCAAAAGATTTATATCATTTTTTCGCACAGAAATATTAAAATTTCCAGTGACGGGATTATGATACTTGTACGTACAATAATTATGAATACCTAAATCACAACTTAAAAGAATCTGTTTCATTTATATAGAACAAGCAAATAAACTCTCTCCGATCTAGCATTTTCGTGTTATGAAACTCGTAAACGGTTATTACATTTTTCAAAAGCTTAAAGAAGTAAATTGTGAAAAAAATGAAAACAGTGACATATTTGGAATCAATCAATCAAGCCGTGGTATCATAAACTCTTATACTTTCACTTTTACTATGGCAACGAAGCGTCATTGTACCCGAGTGTAGCGTCATATCAGCAAGTCATCGACATTTAAGCCAAAACAAGTAGGTATTAATTATCACTTAGACAGGAGTCTAAGTTTTATTTAAATATCTGAACTGAATCACTCCGTAACAGAGTCCCGAGCCGGCGAACCGCTCGTGAAGTAAAAACGAGGTTCATTATTCAAAATTAATAATCCGCTAAATTAATTTAAATCCAAACTTCATCCTACCTCCTTCGGTTTTCTAGACGCGGCGAAGATGAGGCGCAGTTACGTATACAGGTTGTTTCAAACTACTTTTTCAACAGCATAGTACTATATAGCGCCGGTTGTTGCTCTCACGATATCGTTGTTGAATCTCAAGCTCTTATTCACTTCACGGGGAATATGAACCCGTTTATGAGGGAAACTTTGAAAGGCACTCAAACTTTTTATTGTGAAACGAAAAACTTTATTCCTTTTGGTACACTTCATTGTATTTCAATTCTAAATAGATTCGCAGAAGGAATTTCTAAGTGCGGATCGTAATTTTTATGATTGTGATTCACTTAACTTTTCGAAGAGGTCATTGCCGTCTGTCTCAATATGAATTTTTCGTGTTTTTATGTTCAAATTAAAAAAAAAACAATATAAACCTTTGAATTGCATTTTAAGAATAATGGTGCAACGGTGTATTACTGTATCATGTTATCACAGAGTTATACAGCAAATTAAGTGGGTAATAAGTATGTTTTCAATATTTCCCAGGATCTATTCGTTATCTCTGCATATAAAAAAACATTAATATAACAATTTATAACAGAATAAAATCCTCATCAATAAAAATGGTACGCCATGATTTGTCACAAAATTCGTGAGCGAGATTGTTTACATTGCTTGCACATTTCTATTAATTCGAGTGTCCTAGATTGTGGTAAGAGCTTCTTGCTGACATCGTTCGTGACATGTCTAGGCCTTTTTTCTTATAATTTATTTATTTATTTATTGACGGAGAATGTTAGTACATTTTAGTACATAGACTACTCGTCGATGTTATAATACGCAGTTCGACCGCCGACTAATTAGTTTTCGTTTAAACGATAAGTGCGTTTAAAAATTAAACCTAAACAATTATCTGTGTTAAAGCGGTTACGTAGTCCATTTTTGTATCTCGATGTTGCTGAATGTACAACTTCTGTTTACGTATTATCTCAGTCTTTGAACTTCAATAGGAATATACCATAACAACATATTGAGTACTCTCTCTTGAAGTAATAAATTCATACTTACATACATAAATACACACTTAAAATATTATTTGCTTTAAATCATCCTGTATTGCGATATCGCAAAGTAGGGTTGAAGTCGCAAAAGCAAACCGCGTGATCAGCTTAGCTTGCCATTAATAAATCAGTCCAGAACTCCGCAAAACACTATAAATTATAGTTAGAGATGCGGAGAATTTTAAGCTAAATCACAATTTAATAATGGATACACGCATCGATTGTTTTACGACTTCCTTAATTGAATTCTATCGTGTTTGTTGGCATTTAAAGGGTTAAAATCGATTAAATCGTAATCACGTTAAAGCAATCCTGTTACGATAGATTAGTGTGAATATTGATGTTGCTTGTTAGTGTATCTAAAAAACGCAGATTCTCTCTAAAAATATTAGAACTATAGTATATGCTTGAAAAACGTATATAGTATAGTTTAATATATGCATAAAAACATCAAATATTCATTTTTTAGGTTCCGCATCTTAAATGTGAAAAACAGAACCATTGTCGTAAAATTGCTGTATCCTTCCATTCGTCCACATGTAACAGATATTTTTGTCGGTGACTAGAATATTTATTGCTACTCATCTCCCATTGGGTTCAATCAATTTCTGGAGAGAAAATTTAACTGCTCTTTTGAAATTGAAATGTTGACATTTCAAGTATTCAATTTTTTTTAGGTATTGTTAAGGATATGATTTCAATTACATCTATCTAAAAAGTACTTTTTTCAATTTTTAGTCGCACTTATTTTGGACCAGTAACCGAATATCTGCAAAGAAATAACATTCCTCTTCTTATCTCTGAAATCTAATGTCCATCGCCCTGTTTTCAAAGATTTAAAATATTTCATTTTATATCTCATTTTAATTTTTAACTTTGTAAAATGTTAGCTAATTTAATGAGAATAAGCACCCAATTTATTAAAAATATAATATATTACCGAACTGTTCAAGACCTTTCCCGTTTAGACTATTATATAATAATGGACATACATAATAATATATAATTACTCATCGATTCTTCACAAAAAAAAAATGTTCACTTTATATTTTATGTCGCATTAATTGGGAATAAAGTCTTAAATCACATCTGCCTTTGATCTACCCCGGTGACCTAGATGGATGTCTGTGATTGTCCTCTCCCGGTCTTTCGTTTGATTTTATACACACACACACACACACACACACACACTGCCATCAAAAACTCTTTCTTTGAGCACGTTAGCCTACAATTTGATCGGCATTTTATATATCTATTAATTAACTTTGATCCACGCTTATTCATCGCGTGCACTTATCTATCCAGGCCGCTTTCATAGACCACTACCACGCACTGCGAAAATCCGCCACTTAAATAGTAAGCGGATTTATATTGTAAATTATTTAAAATAAATAATGGATAAAAAAATGTATTCAGTAAAGAATAAGAACTATTGAAAGAGAATATCAAAAATCTTCTTCGTGACAACAACTCATCTTTCTTTAAAGTTGATGGTTCTTTTCTATGTATATAAAACTCAATGTTGAAATGTGTATCACTTATGGATTTCAATACTATTCAATCGATCGATGGCTTACGATCAACATTTCACTCAAAAGTTTTAGTGTGTTTACGCAATTTTCAACAGCTGATACTGTGCTATGCTTTGAACCACGACTTTGTCAATCAGTTGCAATAGAGCAGTGCGCCAGTACTTGAGTAATTTATGTGATCATCGTTCAAAACAGTATAGCTGATTAATTGTTGTTAGGAACCGTTTGAGAATTTTTCGTTAACTGAAGACACTAGAAACGCTTTGATAATACTTACAGCAATTATACAAATTTTAATGTTGTTTCTACTTATAAACAGAGTCACTGAGAAACATGCTTTACCTAGTTTTAACATGCTAATAGTTATGATCTACATTGCTCATTTTTATGGTTTCAGAATTACTATATGTAAATTAAAAGCAAAAGCAAGAAAAGATACGTTTTATATTTAATAATACAAATACACTGTCAAGTACATATTTTTTTAGAAAAGTAATAAGCAGTTTAACAACTACCGACAGAAATGAAAACTTAAAATTATTAAATAACCGTTTTCCTTTTCGGAACTTTCAAATTATGTATCTACCTATAATATCAAAAATTAAAATATCATAATTTGTGCATGAAAACTCAAAAAACTATTATTCCGGTTTTCACATCCCTCAGCACTATAACCAACTACTATATACATTTTTATTTGATTCATTTGTGGATGATATTGTGGACTTTAACTCTTTAAAACAAAACATTAGTTTGTCGGTGTCGCAGTGACCATCCATCCGGAAATCGCTTAATATGCCTGTAAAAGTTTTCATATCACCTAACTTGCTTATGGAAATTTTTGCTTCAATAAAGACAAAATATATTTCTGGAAACAAAATACCTTGGAACAAATTTTCGGCTTCAGATAATTAACCTGAAATATAATCGCCAACTTTTATTTTAAAGGTAAATTTTGCCAATATGTTTTAAAAATAGAAAAGTATTTTTTCTTATCCTTTGCTCCGACAATGAAAAAATGGATAAATCTTTAAAATAAATCATACATGTAGAAATATATACCGTTTAGTCACTTTGGTAGGATGTTCACAATCGAGGACGCAATAAAGGGAGAGTGGTTTGTACAAAAAATTATTTACGCCCTAATTGGTCTCAAGATCGCGAAAATGCAAAGCCCTGTCCCCCAAAAAGTAATATTGACTCAGAGCAGAGATGCCCCTGTTGTTCAAAGCAGATTAATGTTTGTGTTCCACTATTTACACTGATCCTCATAAAAACAGCCCCAAATAAAAATACAGATAAACTGGTGTTTGTTTTAAAAAAAAGGAAGTGTTTCATAATGGATTTTCGTTTATTTATTGTAACATTGTATGTTTTTATTTAATATTGTATAGGTGTAGTACCTACGCAGGATGGATTTAAGATTTGTGATCTAAAGAGTTGACAAGTAAAAATGACATGGAAATATCGATCTTTCAATATTCATATGATAAATGAATAAGAAAAAATACGAACGGGCGTATTTCACAAAAATTTTCTTAACAGGCGTGGATAAATTTTTCCTCTACTTTTATAGGCAACACTTTTTTAAGATTAGACAAGACCATAATCACCAGAAACACTTTTCATTCACACTGGCATTTAGATACTAAGTTCTGCGTGGATCATAAATTTTACACATTCATCTTTTTTATTTTTTCTATCTAAAATAGAGACTAATCTCTGCTGTCAAAATATGCGTCAATATAATATTAGTATATATTTGGATAGTAGCAGCAATGATGATAACTCATTAGCAAGACGTTCAACTCTTAATCCGGAGATTGTGAATTCGATTTCGAGCATGTAGCAATGAGTTTTACAAATTCAAGTACATTGTTTTATTCGTAGAATAACACTCACTAAAAGTACTGGCAGACAGGATATCAGGGGCCCGTGTTAACGTGCGTGAAACTGAGCCAGCAACTGTTAGAAAAAGTCTAGCAAACAGTTGACCCGATATTCTATCTACAAAGCCTCCCATGCTTCCCCCGAGCTTTAAAATGTATATAATATTTAAGTTTTCAAGTTCTTCCAGCTAGAAAATATTAACGTTAATATTGCGTGCCTCACGACGCAAGACGTTAGGAGTGCTTTGATCTCACTATTAAAATTCCGGCTCATGTACTCACTTTTAATGAAGACTAGACTCTTTCATATATTCATTTATGAATTCATAAATAATGTCAGTCGTATATCATTTCGTAGGTAATTTATCAAAAAAAAAATAATAAAGGAACAATTTTAAATCATTCAAATACATTTATTATAAAAAAATTAGTAAAATTAAATCGCTTATTCTTATATTATTCGTATCTTAAACATTAGAGCTAGAATAAAAATCAAAGAGACGATTATTACAATTAAATATACATATATCTTGTTGTTTTGTTTACACTTTAAATACTAATGTTAAATTAATAAATAGTAATATATGTTCGATCAGTCACTATATTAGTGTCTGATGCGTGATTATTTTAATCTCTCAACTGTTTTATATGTGTTTAATTTAACGAGATCAAACTCATTTTTAAGGCTTATTAATTTAACGAGATCAAACTCATTTTTAAGGCTTAATAGTGTTACTTATGACACTATAAAATTTAACAGTTTTGAAGAATAAAAAAAAGAATTAAGTAATTTGGAGAAGTTTTCATAAAAATTTTGAATTTCTGAAATTATTAAAACTTGGAAAGAAAAAAATTGAAAAAACTTGTCACTACTATAAGCAGTTCAGCACAACATTAGCTTATGTTGAGCACTAAATTTTCAATCAATTTTAAATTCAGCCAATTCAATATGAAGTGAGAAAAGTGTTAAGAGATGAATGCCAAGAGGGTGTTTAAAAATGTTATGTCGTTAGCGTCAACCTCAGGTTAATATAGCTATGGCATCGCTGATAGACGAACGCTACCATCGTATGCTAAGTTGGGCATACACGGTGCACAAAATACAAGGTTGTGTGGTGGATTATGCAGTTGTTTGTCTGGGTTTCTCGGTTTGTTTGCTGCCGGACAGGCATATGTAGTATTAATTCGCGGAAGGACACTAAATGGATTTCAAAGAGAATTTTATTACTTAAAGTTAATAGAGAAAGTTTCATGCAATAGTGATGCGTTAGATAAAATGGAAAGGTTACGTAGACATGAATGATATAAGCTTAAATTAATTGCCACACGTAAGATACTCTAAAATCAAGATTTCTGTTTATAAATAGTATTGATACCGTTTTATGACTAAAAATTTAAGATATAAATTATAGTTTAAAAAAAACTAAAAAAACACGCTTTAATAGGAAACTGAACTAAAAAATAGAAAATAATTTTTACTTAAAAAAAGAGTAAGATTTAAGTTATTAACAAAATAATTCAATTTATAATAAAAAACGTAATGAGCAAATTTTTATATTTTCATAATAACTCTACTTTTATAAATAGGTACTAATGGAATACTTAATTGCATCATTTAATATCAAGCACTCAACGCTATTTTACTATAAATTGAATTATTTTAATAACTTAAATTTTACTTTATTCATAAATAAAAAATATTTTCTATTTTTCAGTTCAAATTCACTCACTGCGAATGCAATCACTGTCGGACTAGCTATCCGTCCCTGCTTTCTTGTAGGACATTGTTTTATTTGTGCAGAGAACCCACTAACCTACCATGTAATATTTTTATCCTACAGTTAGTAATGAAAAAAATTGTCTTGTGGAATTAACAATTTCTAAGCGTAGGACCGGGATAACGTACCACAAAATTTGTAGGACAAGGTGACCATTACATTATATACATGTTAACGAAGTAAAAAAAAAACAGCTGGTTAGTAATGATTTTTAATGACTTCGTGATCAATACATGTTGACAGGAGGGGACTAATCAAACCTTACATTTTGTAGGACAAATATTTTTTCAAGTAATTTGGATAATTATCTTGAGATTAAAAAAAGAATCCCTCAGTTACTAATAAAATTTTTGAGACTCATTAAATAAACATATTATGTCCTTGCTACCTCTGTTAGCTACCAGAATCGAGAATTTTCGCACAGGACATTGTTGGGCGTCTCATCAAAACGAAGCTATTTACGAAGATTCAGCTCGATAGTGATCAAGTGCAAAAATAGGCCAGGGATCCTGGACTATATTTATTTTAGGTTTTTTTTTTAAATTAAAATTTATTTTCTAAATTTATTTTACAATTTTTCAATAAATTGAAATATGTTTGTTTACAAAAATTTTATTTAAAAACGATAACTTTTCAACAAATGAATCAATATTAATAAAATTTGTGTAATACTTGACACTTAAAATTTTTAGAACTGGCCACTTAAAAACTATAAAATAAAAAAAAAACTCATTTCAATTTTAAAAATGGAACGTTTTGCCAACCTTGTTTTATATATTGCATTCATTTTTCATTTGTTTTTACAAATTGACGGTAAAAAGAAAATTGTTTGTCTAATGTCATCATAAATTTATCGCGTGAAAATTTTCGTGCATTGGTTTTATATTAATTTCGTTGCCCTTTAAGCCAACAAAAATTATAACAGACTTCGGTTGGCTTTTTCATAATGTAACTCCATTCCTTACCACTGTTTGCAACTAGTTTAACGAGTTCATATGTGGTCGCACTAATCTGACTGACGATCTGTGTGAGGGATATCCTTGTAATGCAACAATCGAATACAATATCAGTGTTGTGCGGCTTATGATAGAGACTAACAAAAGAGTGATTTACTAGCAGATTTGGACAAGCTTACGCACGGTTATGAGTCAAGTGCATAAAATCCTTCATGAATATTTAGCGGTCAGGAAGCTTTGAACTCGGTGGATACTTTAGAAACTTAAAATATCGGTGTACGGGATATTCATTAAAACAAGTAGTATTTAAATATTTTAGTTTAGTGATATTAAAATTGTACACAAATTACACGTGAGTTGTGCGCGATTGGATTTAAAGGTATATATTTATTTTATCTAATTACTACATCACGGCTGCCGCGGATGCGTTCCGATTCTAATAACCGGTGACGCCGCATAACGGCCGCAACACTCCTTTGTGTTAATTGATACCACGAGATGATTTAAAGATTTGTTGGTAGTGACTCAAATGCTGTGTACAACATAGTTGCATATGACGAAGTTGGTTTATTGGTTTACTGTTACGATCCCAAAACCAAAAGACAGTTTGCTCAGTGGGTGTTTCCTTTCGAGGAGTTAGTTGCCTACTAAAGTAAAACGAGGTTGAAGCGTCGTTTTCTTCGAAATGACAGGTCATTATGTAACAAATGATTTATAAAATAAAAAAAACACAGTCTCTGTAGATTGGTGTACCAACACTTGTCTTTCTTTTTTGAAAAAGTTCGAGAAAAATAACCTCGCAGTAGAATCCTCCCTCGTCGTGACAACGCCTCATTACGTACCGCCAGACAAATAACTAACTATTTAGGGAAGTTAGGTATAAAAATACTGGCTCACCCACCTCATAACCAAGCTCGCAACGTGTGGTTTTTATTTATTTCTTAAAATAAAAGAAAAATTTGTAGAAAAATAGTTTACGGGCGCCGAGGTAGAAGTGACTGTATGTGAGAGGGCAAAGTGTTTTTCTCAGTAGTTCCATCGATTGCAGCGATATATTGATCTCAATGGACATTATTTTGAAAAACAATAATAATGAAAATAACTTGCTGGTATGCTTAGTTTTGATTTTCTAAGGACTTTCAGATTAACTCACATCCAATGCTGTTTTTAAACTTTAATGTTGATTAGATTGTGATATCAATCGATTTCACAGTCTAATTAAATATTTTAAATAGAATTACAAAAATAGTTACTATTTTGTTTCCGCATATTTTAAAGAATATTGAAGTGATTTATGTCGGTCTCATATATTCATAACCTCCTTCTTTTTTAGAACAACTTTGTCAAAGTAATTATAACAAAAATATACCATTGAAAGATACTTTTAAAAAATATAAAATAATAAAGATAGAAGCCTAATAAATGCTCGACCAGATTGTAAGTGCGAGTTTGGTTGTCGGGTCACGGCGCCGAGTGAACGAACTCGAATTCTGCCCCGTGTTCGAGCTCCGCGCTGTATATTTTTTAAAGAATTTATCTAGTCTCTTACCAACAAATGACACTTTATTTTGTCAGTGATGTAAAGCTTGCCGATGGTGTTATTAAATTAGTCCCTGATTTTCCACATGTGTTTCGCTCACCTCTAAACAAACAAGACAAACTAACGCAAATCTTCGCGTGAACGGTATACAACATGTAATATTTTCGAAGGTTGTTGTTAACTGGAAGTTGTTGGAAGGAAGGTTCTTAACTGTCCGGGTAAGTTTCACTATAAAGTTTTAGAGCGGCAGCAATGTCACGTCTGCAAACTTCCCAACAATAAATCATGGTTGCTTCAGCAGCAGAGAAAGGCATTGTTATTAAACACTTCAATATTAATCACGCTTAATGTCAGTTTTAAAAACATCAATATCGTAAGTGTAATACTTATACTACAACTATAAACTAACGCTAATATTATTCTATTATTACGAAAAACGTCTCTATCGAAAAAAAATGAAAACAAAACAGCGAATAAACAAAATACCTAGCTCCCGTACAATTCCAACAACCGTACGCGGCTGTGCGATGCGGGCCACTGCAGGCCACACTTAGCGCTGAGAAGACGTGACATGATGCACAACCGTTAGCTATTGCCAAGGTTATAATCTAGTGAATTTTTAAAAGATGTTATAAGCTATTATTGTCAGAAACTGCTACTTCAATGACTACGGTTTCTCCGTTAAAGTTGTTTTAAAAAAGAAGGAGATTATGAATATTTTCGGAAAGATGTATGATAGATTCTATAACATATATAAAATTTTAAAATTAAATTTTAGAATAGAATTTTTTTCTAACAATACATTTTGAAGTAATCAACCGATTTTGATAAATTTTGCAACGATCGACGTTGTTTTTAAGGAGAATAACTGGATTGATTTTGAAAACTATCAATAGAGCAATTTACAAAATATCGTAAAACTGATTTTTGGGTAGTTTGCGGCAGTCGATGAAACTATTCATGTAAAAGAACTGATTGGATTTTCGTGTCGATCGGTATACTAGTCTAAAACTTATTAAAAAAAATTCCATAAATTTATTCTTGAGATTTCCTAAAATCTACCTAGCGAAAGTAGTTCTACGTTTCAAAAAGTCTAAGTTGAGTGAACACCTTTCGAATGTCGAAAGTTATGTTTCGAGCGATAAATTAGTTCAAAAGTTATAAGAAGACTATTAGTACGCACACACGCACGCGCGCGCACCCACACACTCACACACATGCCCATATATATAAAGTCCATATAAATAGTTGAAAAGGATTCCTATGACCTTAAAACGTCTAGATCTGGTGAAAACTTTATTTTCTAAAATCGCGGTGAAAATAGTAACTTTCCATTTTATGACATTTTTTTCAATTTTCATAGAGAAAAGTTAAAAAAAATACAATATTCGCTTTCATTGCTCTAATTCAACGGCATATAGAATTTATGACGGCCAAAATCCATTTGTATTTCTTTGTCCGTGCGTGTTCGTAAATATACCGACAAAATAATGTATGGCTGGAATTTAGTTTCATATTATGGAAATGTCAATATCGGATAAGAATTTGATTTTTTAAAATCACAATGAAAACATCAATTCAGTGAATTGGTTGAGAATATATTGCGTTGAATAATTCGGGTATTTTAAAAAAGTTTCATGTTTTTTTTTTATTTCTAATCCATCTATTTTAACGACTAAACCTTATAACCTTAAATAAATAGTAAGTCTAACATTTGGAAGCAATTGGTTGAATAATTTGGAAGTTAATAAAAAAAATGTTAACTGACAAATTTTGATTTCAATTTAATTTTTAATGGCAAAAAGTTTAAGATTAACATAGTATACCAAATTCTTTCAGATATCACTTGTATAAAAGTTATTGCAAATAAATATTCTAAATTTTTTGACGTGACAACGTCTTATAAATTGGTTTGCCGGGTGACACTTCAAGAAACTGCGTTACGCTCCGCTCACGTTATGCGCTCACAATGAGAGCGAGTGAGAGGCACGCGTCCCTTCCACTCGGGCATGGTTAGCCCGCCTAAGAGCGAGAGAGACAGACATAAAAAGTGAAGGGCACGCGTCCCTTCCACTCAGATAGGAACAAGTTAAGTTGTAGTAAACGCTGTTTCATTGTACGCAAATGTATTGCAAGTTATTGTATGTATATTTGTATATAAATACGTATGTATGTGTAAAGGTAAAAATAAAACTTTGTTAATATGAAATTCAGTGCGAGATTCTTTGTAAAATTAATGTTTTAAATATAATTCTTTGTATAAATAAATGTTTTAAATTGTTACTATTATTTCATCCTTCTTCCTACTATACGAATGAATATTCACATTAAAATGATTTTATCACTCAAAGTCGTTGTCACGTAAAACTTTCGCCCGTATACCGACTTTACAGGCAACCAATTTTTTCTCCAAAATTTTATCTCGACTAAATCAACAGATTTTAATCTAGACTGCGGCATTTAGCGTTTTTTATCTTCTTAAATGAAGTTGATTACTTTTGACAATTTTTTTGGTTCAGGATTTTAAATATTACTATCAAAATAATAATTAAAATATTTTATAATAATAACGAAAAATCAGGTTTATTAAAATCAATTTTTTTCTGAGAGCGACAAAATCTGATGATAAGTCCAATTTCGAAATTGGATTAAATCAGTAACATTCCGATTTAAAACAAAAGCATATCATTTAGCGTAAAATTCAAAGGAATAGTCATAGCGATTGCTTTCTTTTATGTGTCATTCTAATATTAATATACAACATCATTTAAGCATTCGATGTCGTCTTGTTAATTTATTTCTTTCGTGTAACTGAAAATCACTTTTAATGTATTATTATATTAACAAAAGTTGATACGTCAGCCGAGATGTGTACAGCGTCACGCAGTGAAGCAATTGTAATGGGACATTCACTACCTCCGCTGAACCTCAAGGCGTGAACCTACATCCCTTCATTTTCAAATAACGACCTCAGCGATCCCCAGCCGAGCGAACGTTCAAACATCTCCTTTTGTACTCAAACGCGTAATCTTCCACAGTCTGAAGATTTTAATTACTTATCGGAAACTTGGCCGCCGGCGACGTCGCCGCATATTGCACGTACCCGACGACGGCAGTCGGCAGTGTCAACATGGGACCCGATTTCCGCTGTGGACTCGATCTCCTGTAAAACTTTAGAGTAGTGTGGTGTGACTTCGAACGCGTATACGTTTAAATGGATGTAGCTTTAGTTTAATACTGTTACTAGACAAGGGACTCTCAATACGAGAATATTCGTATAGTTGGAGCTATTTGACTAAAAATGATGTATAATTTGCTTGATTTTTTCCACGCACACGTTATCGAAGGTCGCACGAGCAATATAGCTTAACATTTATAATGCGGGATACGCGAGTTTTAATACCGAACTTAAGTTTTCATAATTTGTCTACTGATAAAAATATCAACTTTCACTTGATTTAATGACAAATAAAAATATCATAATAAATGCTGCATGCCGTCAGCGCTCACTAAAATCGTCACAAATATATAAAGATTCTAATGCGCCGGTACCGCGTGATAGGTGAGTATAGGAACCACGCGACTATTCTTTT
The DNA here is from genome assembly GCA_005406025.1 of Eumeta japonica. Classification (NCBI taxonomy): domain Eukaryota; kingdom Metazoa; phylum Arthropoda; class Insecta; order Lepidoptera; family Psychidae; genus Eumeta; species Eumeta japonica. The sequence goes on along the minus strand of BGZK01000195.1, from coordinate 536,701 downwards.
TACGAGGCCTTCGTCCAAAAATCATATCGTCTAGGAGCCATAATAAATTGCTATCAGTGATATGCTATATATTTATTAAACAGTGGTTGATGAGTGGTTAAAACGTTCTCATCCAATAAAAATACTGGGTTCGAATTTTGACTTCGGGCGAACTGACTTTTAATGGAGGAACGAAAAAAAATGGGTGAACAAACTTTTAGCTTAAATCAAATTCCCCAGAGAATATTCTTCCATGTCTTAAAGAGCACATTAAACGTTTAGTCTTGGATTTTCTCACCGCACCGATGAAACGATCGTTAGCATTCCCCAACCCGCCTAAAGGGCTCAAGATCCATGCCCCTCCATTTGAAATAAAAAAGTATGAAGAGAAAAATTCTATATCAGTGGGGTTATAAAAAAAACTGTACGCTATTCGTCAACTAAAGCGTATTAGCTATATACCACCAATAAGGTTTGTATGTGTTTGTTCAGATAATAATATATGAAGAACCCTAATTATGTCATGTTGACCGTCAAAAGCCAGCCCGCGATAAAAGAAGGACGCGGGTCAAACTAAAAGTCCTTAGAAAATCAAAAACTAAGGAAACTAACAAGTTATTTTTACTATCATTATTTTTCAAAATAGTGATTGTTAAGATCGATGTTGTACGTTGCGGCATATATCGCTGTGTGCAGCAATACAATGCATCGCTGCATTCGAGCACTGAGAGAATTACTTTGATCGCTCGAACTTGATGCCGCTTCGAGGGCCTTTTCATATAAAGTCACTCCAACCTCGGCGTTTGTAAACCACCTGTCTAGAATTTTTCTTTGTTTTAATTTTAAAGATAAGTAAAAATCACATCGTGCTAGGTTGGTTGCGAAACAGGTGAGTTAGTATTTTTATATTTAACTTCCCCAAATAGTTAAATGTTTGTTTGGCAGTATGTGATGAGACGTTGTCATAATGAAGGACGCTTCTACTGCAAGATCGTTTTTTCCGAATTTTGTCCAAAACCAAAGGAAAACAATTGTTAGTGTACTAGTCTTCAGTGAATTCCTTTTTATCTTCTAAAACAATTGTTAAGTAATGACCTGTCTTTCCAAAGAAAGTGACCTCCAACTTTTTTTCGACGCTTAGGCCTCGTTTTACTTTAGTCAGCAATTGTTCAATAGGAAGCACCCACTGAGCAAACTGTCTTTCGTTTTCGGAATCGTAATAGTAAATCCAGGTTTTGTTATATGCAAACATTTCGTTACAGCATTTGAGATACCTCTGGAAAATCTGTGCATCATTTCGCGGCACTAATTAACACGGCAGAGTTTTTGAGCTTCGGTTAAATTATGAGGCATTAACCAAGTGCAAAGCATCCTCATATAATTCCTTCCATCCTTAAATATTCATGAAAGATTTTGTGCATTTAACTCATAGCGATGCTTAAGTTTGTCCGAATCTGCTAGTAGGTCACTATTTTGTCAGTCACTATCAATGTGTTGATGCACAGCACTGATGTTGTCTTCGGTCATCGCTGTAGAAGGGCGTCTCTCATACATATCATCAGATCAGATTAGTGAGACAACGTTTGAACCAATTGAACCAGTTACGAACAATAGCAAGGAATGGAGCTTCATCATCAAAGGCCAACCGAAGTCTGTTATAACTCTTTTGTTGGTTTAAATGTCAACCAAATTAATGAAAAATAATTGTAAGAAAAATTTCTCGCATTGAATTCAGGTTAATGGTAGACAAATAATTTTACTTTTGCTGCCAATTTGTAAAAACAAATGATACATGAATACGATATACATAATAAGATTGGCAAAGAGTTCCATTCTTTAAATTTCAATATGTTGTATTATTTTAACGAGTTTTAAGTGGCTAATTCTAAAAATTTTTAATATGTTCCATGTAACCAATGGACAAAGACTAAAGTTTTGAATAATTCTAATCAGGATATGATGGAAGATGTGTACGACCACGTTATAGTGCTTATGTTATATGACCAAAACCAGTGTTAGACAATGCAGAATATTGGGGCATTTCTGCTCAATATTTGAAATATACCTAATGTAGTTTATGCTGTAAGTGCGTAAACTACTGCCAAATTTATTTTATATAAACTTGACTTGAAGTACACTTAAAACCTAACTCACGTGAGGTAACTAATGAATATTCTACATGAAAAATTCGTTTTGGTATCAATACACCGTCGCATGCGAACACTATTGTTCTAATTCATAAAGTTAAAATTCGACAATTGGTTCTAATTTACGCACAGTTTTCAAGTATGAATGTAAAAGAAAAAAATGCGTGTGTGAGATTTAATCCGCGCCAGGTTTACTGGAGTTTCATTAAATGCGATTTTAACACGCTTTTATTAGCTAGGTATGTATGTATGTTTGTTTGTTCATATGTAACGGAATCTTTGAACGTGGTTTTCGCCCAATTCTAAACGTAGAATTAATTTGAAAATATGCACACTCATCAAATACCAATGACAATACAATAATTTAAATAGTTTTCCCCATTATATTTAGTAGGATGTTCAGGATTAGCAATACATCTGATATCCGGTAGCGTCTTTGTGCCAAAGATCAAGGCACGTTCTAAGACATACATATGCCATATTTTTATTTATATTCGCAGACACTGTAGTGTATTGCGCTCAGTAGACATATAAAATATTTTTTTGAAGAGGGAGCCTGAGAAACGGCTATCACATACAAGGGAGACAGCAGGCGCGCAAATTACCCTTTTCTCAAATAAGTTACCGACTTTGAATAAAATATTGTGTACTGCGTAGTATTTCAAAAATTGTAACTAAACTCTACGAACCTCACCTTAACAGAAGATTGATGTAATAATAATCCGGAGAGGAAGTCTGAGAAGAGGCGACAAAAGTCAAGGAAGGCAGTAGGCGCGCAAATTATCCACTCGCATGACAGGGACGTAGTTACAACCTCAATTAATTATCGTTTGAAAAAATTAAAAATCTTACTCTAATGGTAAATTGAACTAAAAAGTAAAAAATAATAGTTTAAAAAAAATTTATAGATAACCGATCTAAAGAGTAGAAAATAATTTTCAATAAATTTAAAATGGGAATAAAGTAATTAACAAAACAATGTATTTTATTGTAAAAAAGCGTGCGGTGCTTTTTAAGGTATTTTCAAAATGACTGCTATCTGTCATTAAAAGATTTATAACAATCGACATCAAGCACCCCATGCTTTTTTACAATTAATTTTTTTTTTTTATTAGTCACTCTCTTCTTAATTTAAATTTACTAAAAATTATTGTCCACTTTTAGTTCAGTTATCTACATAAGCGTGTTTTTTAGTTTTTTATTAAACTATTATTTATTTTTTTGAATACACAAGTCAAGGGAATAACTAAACGCATTATTATAATAGTGAAAGAATGTTTATACTATATTCATATTTATTTATATTGATGCCTTAAAATGTTATATATAAATCATGCAATATAAAAGGCTGCTACAAACTTTTGAAAAAATTCCATGCATAAATAAAATTAATTAAAATAATTATAATTAACTCTTATTAAATTAATAGGCGGTATCTAACTACAATATTAGATACCATTATATATAATAACAATGCATATCTTTTATTATAATAATGTTATAAATTTTCGAAAACATTTTTATGAAGTTAAAAGAAATAAAAAAGCTGACAGCGATGAGATTCGAACCCATGCCTTCGAAGAGACTGTGGTGCCTTTTAAACTAGCGCCTTAATCCGGTCGGCTAGGCTACTATTGAACGCAGTGTTAAAAATAAGAGAGATCAAATACGTGTAAAAAAAGCATAACGCTTTTGAGTTTACGCTTGTATTTTCCATAAATTTTATACTAAATTTCCATAACGAGTGCCTTATATGAAAACCGGTTCTTAACGAGTAAGCTCCAATAAAAATAAAACTTTGAGAACCGTGAAAAAAATATTCTAATTTTTAGTTTCGAGGAGTAGTTTCTTTCTCTTATTCGAGCGTATTATTTTCATGAATTTATCGGTCATGAAAATAATTACTTTAGTATTCCAAAAAAAAGCAATATATAAACTAAATTTAAGTTTGTTAACTAATTGTACATAAATCAATCATGAATAAATACAAGTTTTCTGAGATAATGTAAAAATATTTTTGTATTCTCTATGATTGGCATTTTTTTAAAGTACAATTTATGCGTTATTTATGATTAAGAAAATTATAACTACATATAACGGAGCAGTCGGCTCTTATTTTTAAAGCGTTTTTTTAAAGTATGCTCCTATTTTGAAATACATACAAATATCAAAACTAAACTTCATGCATACTATAAGACTAATTAGGTGGGTACGTGACGATGGCTTCTTTCAATATGCTCGGCAAATATTAGCGTTGCCCGCTTTGATCTCGCGTTCGACGTTCACCTAAAGCCTGCACGACTCTTAATTAAGATCAAACAAGCGCTAAGCGGTAGCGATCTCTGCCTGGGCAAACGTCTGTACGAGCTGAATTCAACGACCCCTTTGCATAAATAAAGTTTTTACTAACTCTTGACTATTTAAAAAAAAAAAAAAAATATATATATATATATCATCTCGTGTATATATATAATATACACGAAATGATATTTTATATAATATAAAATGCTTTGAACTACCGGTATTAAAACAGATAAAACAAAGCCTTAAGCTTCATACTTAGGAGAAGGTGCACAGCGAAGTGCGGCGGCAGTAGAGAGTCCAATACACAAATGACAATAAAGTTATAGTATTGTATTGCTATCAATAATATTACTATGCATATCAATATTAAATACAATACAATTAAAGGGTATTGTGAATTTTCAATTACAAAATTTCTTAAAAAACAAACACTCAAAGTGTTTTACAAAGTCGTGTTATGTTATTAAAAAAGACATAATATATAGCCAAATTTGGAATATATTTTAAAAAAGTATTTATTTCTAATTATTACTACTTAGTATATATTTTTTTCCTTTGGTAAGCTTATCAGCAAAAATACAATAGCAACATTTAGATAACTTGATCTGTAAAATATATTGTCTTATGCATAAAACAGAAATTACTCGTTCTTAAAAATGTTTGACACAAATCATAGTTTGTGAAGTAGTTGTAAAGGAATGCCCTCAAAGTAGTAATATGCTAATACAAAAACGTTAAAAATGATAATACAATTGCTTGACGTATATTAATATTATAACAATTAATGTTCAACTAATAATTATTTCATTCGTATGAGTGAACTCACGTACAAAAATTATTTTTATTAATATTCATATTAAAAATGGCCAGTAATAAATTAAAAATGACACGTAAAATAAATTACTGGTCACAATATTACTCGACTGCCTCGTTTTCGCCATTAAGTGATGCCCGCTCACTGCATCCTCTGGCTCACTTGTAGCGAATGGAGATTTTGGTGATAGTAGGAATCTCAATATTTCTCAGAAAATACAAATATAATGTTGATAATAATTTTTGGTGACCCAATTCTCCATATTATTGACTTTAATTTGTCAGTTGCAGTTACACGATATATTAATTTTTATAACAGAGAAACAATTATTAAAGATAGTTATTTTGCAAATGGAATCGATTTGAACCTCCAAATTTTCTACATAGAGTAATTTTTACAAACACTTCAGAATATCAGTTTGTTTATTTTTAAATTAATCCTTATTTTTATTGTACTCGAAAAATACTGTTTTGTCGCATACGACTTTTAGAACCAAGCAAACGCGCCGGTGTTTTATTATGCAGTAGGTACGGCATACGGCAAGGGTACGTGTGCACGGGTTGCGGGATGCAACGCCCCGTTCGATTAATAGGTTATCGCAGCGTCACCCTAAAATTAATAAAAGTAAGAATACACATGAAATATCACATTTTTCATGCCAGTAATTAAAGAATAGTTTTTACAATGTTTACGACATAAGACTGCATCTTCATCTAATAAAAAAACTATATGTACTATCAGGGATCACCGTCGTGAACGAAGTTCTTTTTTTTCAATGTAAACAATCCAATCTAAAAACTAAAATCAAGAAGACTCATATAAGATTTTAGGGAAAATATTTAGTTATAATAAAATAAGTTATAAAATAATGAGTAATATATCACAAATAAAAAATAACTACTAAGTAATACATTTCGAGAGAGAGAGAAAAACAGAGAGCGAGAAAGACGCGTGGAGGGGGCGTAACGCTTTTTCTTTGTCTTCCGATTTTTTCCAGGCAACTCCTACCGTAAGCCGCGTCAAAAAACTTCGTTCCAATAATATTATTATGGACCTCCAGCAAGCGCTTTTAGCAAACGTTAAATGTCAGTGGGCGTGACAACTACACTTAATGTAAGTGTATTTACGGTAAGATGACGTAAATATAGTGCGAAATTGTTACTTATTTTTTCTTCTAATCTTATACATACAATATTAACACCTTCTTAACACCTTCTTTAAAGTGTCCTGAACCTATTTATAAGATCAATTCTTTAGATCTATAAATCAAAAAATATTTTAGAAAATTTTGTGATTATTTATTTCAAAAGTTTTTGATAGAAATTCTACCTTGCATTTGCATTCAAGGTGAAAAAATAAAATGTTCTTTCGGTATTGATTGTATTTATGTAGAAACTTTATTTGCAACGAAAAATGTTATTCGTAATTTAACTAATCTATTTCAATAAACTTAAGACTATATATTTTTAACTTGGTCTACTTGCTTGATTTAATTGTGCGAAAAACACAAAGAGCTAAAATTTTTAATAGCTGATAGTTTATGTATACATATAATGAGTTACTAAAGTAGAGAAACTTATATAAAATGTTGTTATTACAAATTTTGTAAACAGATTATTATAATAATTTATTTAAAATCAAATTTTATCGTAAAATAACGTTTTGACTTACTTTAAAAACCTAAATAGGTTTTTCAACCTTTAGGTTTGCTTAAATATGCCTTAATTTATAGAAAATTCTGGGCAAAATTAAAAATCTTCATACAAAAAAACTTCTGACTCGGAAAGATTGGGATCGAATGCCTTCACGTTTAATCTAGATTCAGGATTCAGTCGGCAAGTCCGTTTGATTAGCAATTAGGCATCCTCCCTAGAAGGCCAGGTGTCTGGTGTCTGATCCACCTTTTATTTAATGCGATTCGTACCGAGTATTTCTTCTCTAAACAGAGTTCGGCGAGCTCCGCAAGCAAAGAATGCTAGAGGACTTACTTATTTTGTTTTTTCTCATTCGCCTTATTCGACTTCACAAAGAAAGTACCCACTCGAAGGAGCTTACCGGATAATATATAGAGGATTCAGAATCGAAGAGAAGTTCACTTGAGTTTTAACGATGTCCTACGTTTATGTTGCCGTGGAATCTTTAGTAGATACATAAACATAAAATACAATATAAATAAGCCTTATAAACTTATTATGGATACTAGTAAAAAACAAAATTATTAAAAAGAGAAACTATTGTTAATTAAACGATAGGGAGTTTTTATATGACATATGGATAAATTCAGATTATTTGAATATTATTCAATGAAGATTGCTTACTTTAAGATTATAACATATGAATTATCCCATGTTCGTAGAATCCCATCGCGAGGGGGTCCAGCGCACACATTTTCAACAATTACCTTAATCGGCTTACGTCACGCGCGACTCCGTCACCGAGCAACAAACCACTAAATTAATCTCACAGTAATTGGTGTTAATAGTTGGAGCGTGTATTTACCTACTTACGATAAACCCCACGCCCTCCTGAGCTTTATTATGGAGGACTTTCTTGTTATCGGGTTTATGTCGGCGCCAAGAATCGAATTATGAAACCAGGCTTAACTAACGGCGTAGCCACGGAAGCGTATTAGAGCCTCGACACGTTTATTAATAATGTTTTTATTACCAAAGGAAATGTTAATTCGTATTTTATCGTACTGCCAATACTGATTCAAATATTGGTCAAGTGATTTGGATCTTTTTCAAGCAAACATTAATGCCAAAATGTATCTACAATTATACATTTTTTTTGCAGTATAAAATTAATTTTTTTTGTCCCAAAACGCATGAATTTCGAAATCATGACGATTTCCAATATGTCTCTAAATCGCTTCTACCCGTAGCTTCAACCACACAGATATTAGCGATGATAACTCTTTACTTACAATCCTTACGATGATTCCTTACTACGTATCGATTCATTCTCAAATCTGATTATAATTCTGTTCTTAATCTTGATATGTGGGACGCACCAAAAGTTTCTGGTACTGGCCACTTAAATAGACAATATTTAAAAAGCTGTGCGTGTATCGGTGTACACGTGTAAAAAGTGAAACTTCTTTAGTTTATATATACTTTTTATATTTAAAACCATTACGATAAAGGATATTTGAGCAATGCACCTTTTTTTTGCGTTTTAAAGAAATGTTATTTTAATTGATAGACAATTATGTACAAGCACATAATATACTCAAATTGGTCATTATCATTGTTGTTTTTTTTATAATTATTAGTAAATTTCGTTTATAATGACATAATTATTATACTTCTGTTTATTTAATAATTAAAAATATGTAGAAGTTATAATAAGAAATATACGTTTTACATTCAACATAATTCAGGAGCCTCGTAAAAAGAATACTCCCTACGGCAATAGAGTATGGCACGCTTACTATTTTCGTCTCTTTCTGTCTGGCGATCTATCCTATTGCTCTCTCCGTCTTTTAAAACCTAAAGTCATGACGGCCTCATCATCCCGCTAATATTATTATTATACTGAGACGATATAATACTAGACGGAGAGTGAAATTTCAAAGTCGCATCACGACGCGACCTTCTTTTTTTTTCATTTCAAAAAGTGATTACTAAATTTGGAAATGGATCTTTTGCTGTAGAATACAGTTTGTTTCACCTAACTATCAATTGTTTTTATATTATGGTGTCATTTTTAAAATAACGTTACTTCATGTCGTGAAAATTTTCTTCAATGATTTTCTACGATTTTAAATGTAATCTGACGGATCAGAAGAGTCTCTCTCGGCTTCGAACTGCTTCGGCGGCGATAAAGCACAGTACGGAACGACTATTTATAACCGATTTGCAGATTTCATGTGCGTTCGTGTCAATCTCAATGACGAATTTCGTGATGGTCGCCCGTCCACCGCTATGAACAACAAAAGCATCTATACGGTACGCCGTATGATCGAAACAGACAGGCATGTGACTTACCACAAGATTCGGGCATGATTAGGCATAGCCATAAGTCAAATATAATCAATGCTACACAAACATTTGGCCATAAAAAATCTGTGCCATTCCACGCTCACCAGATTCAAGGAAGAGGCGTCAAATTCGGTTTAAAACATAGTAGCGGGCAAAGAAACACGGATTTATTACTACGGTCTCAAAGCACCAATCGACCGTATGGGTCTATAGGAATGAGTCGAAGGCAACCAAAAAAGCGTGTGAGCGAAGTGCTCTAAGCGAATGATTGCTTCTTTTTATTTAATACAACTGGACGCGTGGCTACTGTTGCTTCGGAGAATTGTCGTACTGTAAATAGTGATTGATTTAGGACCATTTATTTGCCGGAAGTTATCGACGAACTCCGTAAAAATAATCGTAAATGTCGTATCATCTTGCACCACGAGAATGCCAGTTTACACACGGCCAAATAGACCAATAAATTTTTTAATGAGAAAAACGTAGAACTTATGAGCAATCCTAAAAACAGTCCCGATCTGGCACCTTGTGGCGTTTTAGTTCGCAAAAATTAAAAACCAATTCCGAGGTTAATGATTTTATCATCACAAGAGGCTGTCGAAGTGTATGAAAAACATGTTTCCGAGGTCACCAGGGAGGAGTGGCATAAATGTTTTCAAAATTGGTTTATTTGCATGAAAATTGCATTTATGCTAACAGAGAACACTCTGAGAAACAATAAATTTATTTTAATCTGTTTCCTTCCAGAAATTTTCAGTGCGCCCTACGTATTACTAATTCCGACACCGATCTTTTCCCAATCCATTCAATAGATTTTTATATTTTTAAAACAATATTAATACTTACATATTATCAATATTATTCAGGTTATAATCTCTTTTTAAAATCTGTTTAGAAAAGATTTTTAGACTACAAAAGCAAGTGCATTAGATCAATATTTCTCCAATTAAAAATACATTAATAGAACGGACAAATATAAACAGATCAAAAAATATAGCATTTAAATAATTGCATAAAATAAATTATGAATATGGTGTGGGTTTTAATTTGTTGGAGGCTATCAGAATATATATAATAAAATAACATTTAACGTGTGTTTCGGTAGAGTTGTAGCGCTGAAAAAATGTATTTAGGCGTTTACTCAGCCACAAAATACTAGAACTGTCTAAATCTTCATCATAAAATACTAAAGCTGTTTAATTAAAATTCGAACAATCGGTTATTTTTATAACAAAATCTTTACCCACGAAAGGATTTTTGTTCATTCAAACGCCGTTCTCTAAAACTAGACAATGTGTTTCAATGTCTACGCAAAATCTAAAAGAGATAACACCCTTTACCTGTTGAGGATAAACTTTCAATTAATTGCAGTTAGTCGGAAAGTAAGCAGGTAGACGAAATAATGAATTCTGGTTTTAGAGTAAACAGAAACATATTACACATGGCGATTGCATAATATGTGAAACTAGAGAGAGTCATTGTCTTTCCGAAATAATGATTTTATAAAAAAAGTAATTTCAGTCTATTAAAAAAATTAGAAAAGTTATATTTGATGTGAAATTATCATGTAAGAAAGAGACACCAGCAAGACCGATTGCAGTATTTTTTTTTTATATCTATCACAGGCCTTAAAAACTTTTTTCAAGACATTAATTTTTTGACTAGACTATAAAAAGCATTCCGCTTATTATTTAGTCAATGTTTGTCTGTTTTTGAAAAATCAGTCGAAATGTTAAAACCGAAAGTATATTTGATTACAAGAAAAGTACATATATTGATACATTGCATTAAGAAAACTATAGGTTCTTAAAAACACGATGACATTGTAAAATGTATATTAAAGAATGTTAGTTTTTATGTCAAGTTGTTATTATTATTTCTGTTGCTACAGGTTATAAATCGTAATGTTGCATCGCTTTTTCGTTATACAAATCGGTATTGATGTAGTTTTGGAATTTGCACTTTATATATGTTAACGACGTTCAGAAGGAAATATATTATTATTAGCAGATTACTTTTATATAACAGTAATAGATAAACTTACAACGTTTGTGACATTATGTTAAAAAGCGTTGTATAATTTAAAGTGATTAGTTTGTCGTAATTTTTTTAGATATAAAAAAATAAAATGAAAAATGAGGAAAGGAAATAAATATTAAAACTTCATACCTTAAATATTCGGAATAAAAACATTCTTTAAATATAAATATAACATACTAGGGTTTCAAAGTTTCATTTAAAGGAATTTAAGAGAATGACCATGTAAAAAGTATATCTCAAAACCTATTATATTTATGAAACGGTGAAAAACCTCGAATTTTACTTCAATGTTAAGTACAGATAATAATATGTACTGCAAACGAAATATATAATATTTGGTGATGACTGTAAAAATAATTACTTATTCTCAAGTTATTGAAGCGGATATTATTGAAGCGGAATTTTCAAGGTTAAATGGTTGCAAAAAATAAATAATTAGTTACTCTTAGACTTTGTAATAAATAAATACGATTCGGACTTATGTAAAGTAATTGATACTTACACTCGAAAAATATATATTTGCGTGATTATAATTTCATGCGGTGATTAAAATACGAGTGTATATTTGAGTGATTACATGCTTATGCGACAGTTTCATATCGAATTGTTTTACTAGGAGACTTATTTATCACCAGATCGACCAAGACGTAACAACATACATCATAGTAATACACTTAATATCGCTATTTTCGGACGAACGTGTCCAACACTGGGTTGCAGAACTTATCGGCATCTTTTGGTTAGAAAACTCATTGAGGATAACGTCTCGATTTTCAAAGCTATCAGAAACGTAAACTAAAGCAAAATACCATGTGCGTCACAGATATAATAAATGCATTCATAAATAATATTTTTGATGTATGTATTAATGCTAAGCAGTTTAACATAATTAATAATCCGAAGTCACCCCACAGCATTATCGTTACTTATTTATTCCTTGTATTCTTAAATATTTTATAAAAGTGCTCGAGTCGAAACTCGATAGCGTTAGTTCAAAAGAGACTATAAATTCTTTTGAACTAAAGCTATCATGTTCTGTTTCGAATCTAAGTAACATTCGGTGAAGCAACATATACATCGACAAAATGACAAAACCAACTGCGTAAAGACTTAACCCTCCTCCCAAGAGCGGCGCATTAGCCTCGCTCCATTGGCTCCTCAAGTGCTGATGGAACTGATTGGCCGGCTTCACTTTAACAATGTCATACTCGACGACAGAAAGACTGTATATTCATGAGAACACGTTACACGAAAATGAACTCTATGCGATGTAAGTAAATGTCGAAAGCGCTGTGTAATAGAGCGGATATTTGTAAAAGAATCAATGCATCTGCTTAGTCGGATTTCATGTTTCATTGATTGGCATTGTTAAGAGTCGGTGTCAGGGTAAGCCGGCTCGACTCGAATGCTTGCGAAAAATATAGACAAACCAGATAACGACTTCTGGAGGGTTGCGTTTGGATATGTATTTGATATATGATTTAATGTATTATATTTTGATCATAGGTACCGACTTAAATTTATTTGAAATTCTGTATGAGTTAGTAAATTTAATCTGTCGCTTTAGTTAACATATACACACGATGTTTTTGGATAAGATTCACAGAATTGTATCCGATAATAACGGATAGATGTAGAAAAATAAAAAAAAGGCTAAGTGTGTTCGAACGCGCTCGTCCACTCATGTCTGTGTATTAGGCTGATTGAAAAAAATGTAAAGTTTTTCCTTCAAAATCTCCTCGAAAATAAATTCGGAAAGGTGAAAAAAAAGTGCCTGTAAAACCTGAAACTCGAATATTGTAATATAACATCTTTTCTCACCGATTTTCCAAACGTGCTTCTGCACTTTGCGGTAAGTACCGTGGTCGTATAATACATGTCCGCGACGCCATCCGCATGGTTTTTATCTTTTATATGGATCGATCTTGCTGGCAATTCCAATCCTGCCTTCACTTTCGATTCCGAGTCCGGGACTGCTCTTAATATGGAACCCTATTACATTTTTGATTTTAATATCCCGGTCCCATGTTCAATTTCGACTCTAGTCCCGTTCTCAAATTTGACCCCAATTCCGCTCTCGATTCTCCTCACAGTCTCGTTTTGAATTTAGATTCTGCTACCAACCACATTTTTAATTTGGATATAGCCGAGGCAAATGCTAGTATCAAAATATAGCAAAATAATTCATCAGGTAAAATTGTTATAAATGTATTATTAATAATTTTATTTTTTTCACGATTTTTCAAAATAAGGTTACTCGGATATAGTGAAACCTTCTTCGAGTGAAGGTATTTTGAACAAGGTTCTTAGGAATACAAATACGTTTATGATATTGAGGGCAAATTTTAGAAACTCACTTTAGTCAGATGTGTCTTTAAATTTCTATTAGTGAAAGAGTTTTTTAAATCGTTTCGACTTTTTGGTTTAGTAACACAAATACTTGCATAAAATAGGAAATTTCGAAATCCACCGGGAATCTTTTTGGGCAAACGTACAACATATCACCAAAATTTAATTGAATTCCGATGGATGGTTTAAGCATACATATAGTATAAATATATAAATAAACATTCATTTCGGTATAAATTATTTCCTTATCGTTCCTTTAAGTGGTTTAATTATTGAAGAATATTTTTTTTACTAGTGTGCACCAGTAATTGAAACATTATTCCAACAGTTAACAATCTTTGTGATTGAAAAATAAACATTAATATGAATAATGTAAACTTTTTGGAAAAATAACAAATTCTTTATATTCATCAAAACGTTATATAAAAAATAAAATTATTACATTTTTTGTGATTAGTAAATAGTAGAAATCGATTTAGTTTGCGTGCCTTCCAAAAGGTATCTCACGAGTAGATCAAAGAATCTTTATAAGAAAGTGTGATTTTTAGTATTCTAATGTCGCAATAATCTTTCTTGAATCGGAAGCATCTATGTGAGCTAAGTCATATTTTTATATTTGCTTCATCGATGTCAAGAAATGAATTCTTTCGTTTATTTAATTATACTTATTCTTCAGTTTTAATCAAAGTCTAAAATTTTTTTAATGTTTTTTAATTTTATTTAACTTTCAATAGATCAAACTTTCAAAAGCTACGATTTTAAACTTCCCGCTAAGAAACGGAATGAGTACGTGGGTCAAAGTGTCCGTTGAAATCAATATATCGCTGTCTTCGATGGAACTACTGAGAGAAACACTTTGCCCACTCGCACTCAGGGGTGTTTTCATATGCAACCACTGCATCCTCGGAGTCCGTAAACCACTTTTCTCGAAGTTTTCTTTTGTTTTTCGGAAAATCGCATGCTGCGAGGTAGGGGCTGTAAGACAGGTGAGCCAGTATTTTTAACTGCATCTTTTTTTGTTTTACTATTTTTATTTTTTTTTATTTTTAAATAATATTATTTTTTTTAATAATTTTAATTAATAAATATAAAATTTATATAATCTAATAAATATATAATTCTATTTATATCTATACCTAACGTTTCTAAATTGTTAGTTACTTGTCTAACTATATACGAGGTGAGGCGTCGTCATAATTAAAGAGAATGCTAGTGCGAAGTCTTACTCGTTTTACATCCTCGTTTTATTTTAGTAGGCAACTCCTCTAGCACTAAGCAGACCGTCTTTTAGTTTCGGGGTTGTAACAGTAAATCCAGATTTTTGTCACCTGTTGACATGTCGTAGATAGCATTTGAGTCATCACCGGCAAATCTTTACATCATTACCCGGAACCAATTAACACGATGGAGTTTATAAGCTTCGGTCAAATTACGAGGTATCCATTTAGTGCAAAGCTTCATGATATATTTTATGCTCCTAAATCATACAGATACCTAATTTTGTCCAAATCTGCTGATAGGTCACTCTTTTGTCAATCTCTATCATGAGTCGTACAGCATTGATATTGTCTTCGGTCGTGGCTGTAGAAAGACATTCCTCACACAGATTGTCAGCCAGATTAATGCGACAACGTTTGAACTAGTTAAAGCAGTTATAAACAGTGTCAAGCGGTGGAGCTGCATCATTAAAGGCCAACAGAAGTCTGTTATAACTTTCTTCTTCATTTAAAAGTAACGGAATTAATAAAAAATCATTGCAAGAAAATTTTTTCGCGTAATGTTCATGTTGACGTTAAATAAACTATTTTTTTTTTACCGTCAATTTGTAAAAACAAATGACATATGAATACAGTGCACAAAATATAGTTGGCAAAGAGTTCCATTTTTTTTACTTTAAACATGTTTTACTATTATCCAGTTTCTAAGTGGCAAATTCTCAAAATTTTAAGTGCAACCTATATAGCAGTTATGCATGGCGCTGATGTTAAACACGCCAATTGTTGAAAGTACTCCAAAGTGGCAATGAGTGATCACTGTCAAAATGCAATTTTTAATTGGTGGTGTTTAAGTGCATTCCCTTACAAAATTTCCTATTTTTAAGCCATTCTCAAACAACCGCCCATCAAGCGGATTCCAATATTTTGTTCTATCACATTTTTTACTTCCACAACTTTTTCAGGATAAATTTGGAGAAGTATTTCCTTGCATTATTTTTTTAAGATGCGTATTTTTTTCTAAGTTTTTATATTAATCGTATACTTTTTTTCAAAACACAAACGTGTTTTATCATCACTAGAACGACGCTAAATGTATATAGAATTCCAAGATTTCAAAGAATAGTAAAACCTAATTTAAAAATAAATGGCATGTGTACTGGACAACATACCGTAATCTAATTTAAAAGACATGATAAATATTTGAATCTGACGTATTATGATATCTTAACCGAAAGCAAACTTAATCTCTATAATGCAAAAACTTAGTATGCATACCATATTTTGTAAATTATTTTGAAAAAACGTACGTTGTCCAATTATACTTCAACATATTGTAATATACTGATATTTCATTTTAATCATATGTATGTTTAGAATAATTATGTATGTCATTTTGTTACCTGTAAAATATATCACTGAACTTTGCAGCGATCAGTGCATGGTTCCTTGTTTGTTATCGGGTCGGAGTGCACATGTTTACAACATTCATAGAGATTTTGTTGGTTTTGATTTTGCTGAACTGTATTCTTTCACTTTTCATGACTAAGTTTTTGTAGGGCCTGCAATTGCGATGTGCTCTGATACGACAGGGGATGTGCTGGAGGTCCCTAGTTTGTCATCCGTAATGGAGGCACGAGCTACCAATATTGTTGATAACAGGACTTTACCAGCATTACCTAGCTAATCTCAATCCCTTAAAATATTTTATATTAAAACTATCAAATGCCAGACAACCTTAAAAAATTAAAAATAAATGTCAAATACCTATTTTTACTGAAATAAAGATGTTACGAAACTTGCTTTTAAAACGTTCAAATTATATCAGTACTTTGAAAAACATAAGGGAGAGAAGTAGCCCACAAAAAGTGCTCCACGATTTTAATGCTTCTTTACAATGCCATCCTTTTGAGTCATCTATTTATTTATTAAAGCAGTAATAAGCTTACTCCATAAGCTGACTTTAAATATACTTAAGAAAAGCTTTTTATTTTCTGCGTTTCATACATTTCTTTAATATCTCTCGAATATCGACACAGATATGAGTGAAGCAGCGATTTTAAACGATTTGTAAGTTGTTGCTATTGATCCATTATCATATCGTAACTGTATCGTAATTCTCTGTCAATATATAACTGAATGTTTTTGTTATAACTGACCGTTATTTAAACAAAGTAAAAAAGGAAAAAATATCAATAATTTCATTAGTTTGCTAATGAACACCATACGAATTCTGATTCGTTATTGAAAGGCGATATTTTGTCTTCCTCATAATATTTATTATTATCCTTAAATATTTACGAATTTATTTGGCTTTATGTCCGATTATGTCGAAATGAAAGAAATCACGATCTTACATATAAACAAATAAACAAAAATATTGCTTATTTTTCCACCCCTATATTGATAACATTAGACAGAACCAGTGGCGTGTGCCACGTGACATGCGATATAGCCGGACGCGATTGTTCGCAGCGTCTAGGAGGGGCCAATTTTCCTGTATACAATGTATACACAGGAGTACATGTCACGACATTATGTCGACAAGCAATCACATACAGCAATAACATCCTTACAAGTTCAAATTAATTGTTATTTATGCGGCTGACATTTTGTTAGAACAACTGATCGATTAACTCAGATTTTATCAGTTAAGACGATGTTAATAGTCCACACGCTCTTTCATTTTCAAAGGAAATTATTTAAAATATTTTATATAATTCTTTAATATTTTTATAATCAATCCAATATTATCGTCAGTTGTTATATTATTTTCTTGATTACCTGAGAATGTCATACAAAGAACATTAAAAAAAATTGGTTTTAAATATTGTATACAGTAGTTGATTTGTTTACATCCAAAATCAATGATTTTTATTAAATTAAAATATGTTGCATAAACGTATAATAATTAATATCTGGACGGTAAAGTAATTGAAATATTACAATTCATCAAAATTAAAAAAGCCGCGAGACAAAAACAAGTATAATTTTGATCAAATCGTGCTTACAAGGTTCTTTGACTAATGATCCTAGATAATGAAGAAATCATTAAAGTTGATATTTTCAAAGTCCGTTGTACAATCAGATATTTTACTAGTGTTGTATTAAATAATAACTGAACTTAGCATTTCCTTTACATAAATTTTCATTTCAGTAAATTTTCATTTGACAAATTCTTCACCGTCGTCGCGCGAGGCAACAACAGTGATCTCAATCAAAAGGATGTCACAGCTGCGTGCGCTTGTCCGATTGTCACGGTGAATTCATAAGAATAATTTCTAAATTAATTATGAAACCAGAAACAAATCGTGTAAATATGTGAAAGAAGCGTCCCAACCTGAACTACGCTTCAGGGCCATTGAAACCTGACACAAAAAGTTATAAAAGTAATATATAAATTTAGACATATAACGTATACTGAAGAATGGAGAACATATATTTGAAGATATCGTTGTAATCAACAGCACCTTCGAACGTTTCATTATAATATGAAGAGTTTTTTATTGTTTAACTTGCGCCAATAGTAGATATACGTAATGAAGTGGAAACTTATTAAAGTAACGATTTTCTCATAGTATCATTTATTCATTAATTGTTGAAATACTACATATTTCATAATATTATTAAATTTAATTTTGTATTTAATCTTACTCATAATTTATAGTATTACGCTAAATGCGTGTCCTGACATATTTCAATTTAAAGCGTAAACTAATATTTTAGTAAAATTTAATTAAAAATACTTATAAATTTTCTAATAGCAGTTACTAACATTAATATCGTCTGAGGACGATGTTGACATTAATGACATCGGGTAACAATAGAAATAAAAACCGATTTGATAGACTTTTTTATTGTCTCTTGAATATAACACAATATGTATATATGTCACTCGCCATTTTATTTATTTTTTTACTTTGTCGGTTTAGCCATTCTGTCAAGATATCAGTAATATTAATTGAGAAATGCTAAGAGTAAAATAATTCTTACAGAAAACAAACACACTACAAACACGATCGCAGAGGACTTTTCCAAATTTATTCAAAGCGGTAATTGACACCCGATCCGCGGACGCGCCCTAAGCGGGCCGGCTTTTAGCGCGCGCGGCTAATGGAGGCTGCGCGTCGGCCGGCCGGGCGCGTGTTTACTAAACGCAGTTATTGGCATCGTCCATTTTGCAATATGAGATTTAAGACCCAAATTAAGTGAATTAGAAACTCGAGAGGGGCATCAGGTACGGGCGTGCGGCCGACGACGCGCGGCGCAGCGCCGGCCCGCTGCCAATTTGCGGCCGCCTTGTCAAATAGCTAAATAGGAGTTTCAGAATTAAGCTGTCTCGCTCTGAAGCAGTTTTCAAAGGGAACGTTATTATCTTTCGGTACCTTACAAAGGTTATAAGACCTTGTAATGCATTTCATGAATAGTGTCATTTTGGTTCTAATTTTTGAATGAATATTACGATATTTGAATATAAGGAAATGAGTAACGAAGTACTTAATTTCAAAGTACAAGGTGGTACTATTATTAGTGCTATACCGCTTGCATTGTAGAGCAGACTGTATTCGCTTCATAGGTAATGTAGCTTTTAGATCAAAGACGTAGAAAAATTAAACGTTTTCGTACATTTGATATCATAAACCTACTAATTTTGTTAAATATGATTTTTTCAAGTTAAATGCTAAATTCGAATACAAATCAAAAACGCTAAAGATTTTCATCATTTATTGTGTTAGAACTAAACACAAAAATTCATAAGCGATTTCGTAAAGAAAATTGATTAATCATGCATAAATTGACTACGTATTTTCGAGCACAGTTTTCTCGTTGAAAAAAAAATTAATCTGTGAACGACTAAGCGTATGAAACAATTTTTCGTCGAAGTCTTGAAAGGAAATTCAAGGGTTTCTCACCGCACAAAAGCCATGTGAAATCAATGCGTGCGCCTGACAACTCGCGCTGCCCCTCGGCCGCCCGCCCCGCGGGAGTTTTCCTGCGACAACAACAATGGGCCGAATCAACAAGGAGTCTATCGCCGCCAATTTAGAATTTCCTTTGGGTCAGTTAACGGGTCCGGGCGCCTCGCAGCGGCGACAATAGTGTCCCCCGCAGACGGCCGCGTTTTAAACAAGGGCATTTTGCCCCAATTATCGTGCGGACGTGTAATTATTTCCGCTAAGTCCGTTTCGGGAACGTGAAGTTAAGATTACGCGCGAAATAGATGTGCCATGGCGTTGATATGAGAAACGACAATAAATCATTAACGATAACTATGATCTCTCATTTCATTATGTGCTGAAGATGTATTTGATGCTGGAAACACTTTAATTACGGCCGATAACATTAAATTAATAAAATGCCAAGGACTCGTCAGTCACTATGAGACCGTCGTGAATTAAAATGAAAATTGAAGAAACTCTGTAGTTCATTTGCGTTCGTTTACTATAATTTTTTTTTATTATTTTATTTGTCTACATATTTGTTTTGTTTTACGTCAACAATAATAGTAGATATTTGACTCTCAAACACATTCATTTATACAAAATAAAATAAATAAAAAACGAACAAAAATGATCTTTGGCGCTACTTCGAAAACTTAATCAATTATCCATTGCCGAAAAATATATGAAATTATGAAAAGGCAAAAATTCCAGTCAAGACCTGTTCGATGTTTACTAGGTTAACTATTAAAACCTATATTGACATATATATATCCAGGATACAACATTTCCCTTTTATTATAATATATTCTTCTTTCAAAATTCTCTTATTATATAGATAATTTATATAAATACATCTCATTCTATGTTATGATATGTCAAGATATAAAGATCTTCTTCCTCGTGATTGCTGTTTAATCAAATAATTACTGGAACCACTAGAAGTTTCTTCTACGCTAACAGTTTCTTTCAATATAAACAACATAATAAATATTTGTAATTTTATCTAAATGATTAATTATTATATTTGCACGCATTTAAAGTAACAGCGCTTATCGATAATTTTTAGAAATAATTATTAACGTTAATTTAGTTCTATATTTAAATGATACTATATATTTCAATTTCCTTTTATTTTTTATTTCTTAGAAAATTTAAAACATATTAATTTCAATTCATTTTCATGTTCTTTATTGAAAGAATAGTAATTCAATACTACTGAAATAATGCCTATTTTTTGCTTAATTTATAAGAGTATTTATAAAAAGTTAAGTAGCATAAATTGACTCATACATTGCTAAGTAAAAGGAAAATATAACAGTTAGTTATTTGGAAAACATTGTACTGATCGCTTTTAAAGCATTTTCCTTTGTAAAGATGAAAATCAATTCAATAGCTATCCTATAGAGACTGGGCTATAATTTTTTATGTATGTAGCCAACAAACTAAAACGTATATAAAACTTATTTCATGTATGGTGGGGTGTTAATTTTATTTATTAAATTTAGCTCTAGTCAGAATCAACCATTGCTATTCCTAACACTTTTCTACCGATAGTAAGTACTAACATAAAACATACCTCCTAATAACCAAATGTAAATAAACGGTCAGTATCAAATTGTTGTAGTGTAAACTTGTTACATCGAATTGCCAAAATGCATACAAGTTTCATTTGGTAGAATGATAAATATTTTTCATTTTTTGAATAGTGACTGACTTAAAAACACACTTTCGTTGCAGCTTGTTCATCCGTCGGTGTTCCTTAGAATCATATGTATGAAATGTTGAGAATAACTATATGTGATATCATACAAACACACTCAAATTGTTTCTCGATGTAAATTTAGAACTAAAGCACTATCGGCACACTTTGAAAGTATAACTCTTGTCGCTTTTTCTTTGATTATTATTGGGTAATAGCTTTTAATGGTCACTTTGAATACACAACGCAAATGTCGATACGTCTGCTGCTGGTAGTGATTTAGGTTAACAGATCATCAGAGGGCTAGTTTTGAAAGATGATCGTGATTTGAGATCACGGTTTATGCTAATCATTTAAAAAAAATTGAGGGTTTGGGTTGCAATCGTGGCCAGCATAGTATGTCATAAATTTATTCTGATGTATGATAACAATAAAACTATGTAACCCAATAAATTTCGTAATGCGTCTCTGATATTTGGATGCTTAAGACGATGGAATAAATAGGGCTATTAAGCGAAGTTAGATATCCATAAAAGACACAATAAATTATAATATTAAGAAAGAAACAAAAGCAGGCACATTAGTATAGAATTGAGTTTACCGCCTCCTAAGAGTCCAGCGCTTCAGCACCACATCGTAGGCCTGTAATAACTACCCCTGTAAACATTAATCAAGCTCGTAACGTCGGGCGCGTTTACAAAGAACGGGAAAACTCGTGCTTTTCACAAATGCTTCCAATCAGGCGGCAAGGAGCTTTCATTTACCGCACAATAGGCGAGGACGGCGAGGATAAAATGCGAAATAGGATCCTTATTGAAAACTATCGGATCGCGTCCCTAACAGCTTCTGCCGTGCATTAATTAGTGCCGGATGGTGGAGAGATCGCCGGTCGTTTTGTTTTATTTCAACGGTTATAAAACGAAGCTTCACTGCGCTCGATGAAAAAGCTTTCTTTGAGAGCTTTTAAAGCAATCGATTAATTATGTAAGAGAATAGTCTGTATATTGTAGCGCAGATATACCCTCCGTCGAATTTTAGTGTACGGGATCGTGAATCAAAATCGGTTGCACAAAAACTGTATTTACTTGATCAGATAATCAAATTATCTTTTCATAAATTTTGTATGTACTCAATATTACGCATTAAATACTTTTTATTCAGGTTTTTAATACTACCGAGAACTCTGCACGTGGACAAGAGCCCCGATCAACTTTTTTACTTTACTTTTTGACGTGCAACGTCTTATAAATTGGTTTGCCGGGTGACACTTCAAGAAACTGCGTTACGCTCCGCTCACGTTATGCGCTCACAATGAGAGCAGGTGGGGAGCGCGTCCCTTCCACTCGGGCATGGTTAGCCCGCCTAAGAGCGAGAGAGACAGACATAAAAGTGAAAGGCACGCGTCCCTTCCACTCAGATAGGAACAAGTTAAGTTGTAGTAAACGCTGTTTCATTGTACGCAAATGTATTGCAAGTTATTGTATGTATATTTGTATATAAATACGTATGTATGTGTAAAGGTAAAAATAAAATTTTGTTGATATGAAATTCAGTGCGAGATTCTTTGTATAAATTAATGTTTTAAATATAATTCTTTGTATAAATAAATGTTTTAAATTGTTACTATTATTTCATCCTTCTTCCTACTATACGAATGAATATTCACATTAAAATGATTTTACCACTCAAAGTCGTTGTCACGTAAAACTTTCGCCCGTATACCGACTTTACAGGCAACCAATTTTTTGCTTTTCTGTTTCGATGCTAAATTCAAACTGATTTTAAAACAACCTGTTTTTATTAAATCATATCGCGGGGGAAATAATTATCCACTCCGTATCAATATTATCGTATCATTACAGGTTAAATTTTAAATAAAATTATTTGTTTTCGATATATATTGACAATTAAAATTAAATTATAATTATGTTGCTATGGCAAATTATCACATTTTCTGTCAACTTCCTAAGTCTGTCTACAGTTTGTATACATCATATCTCCTTATTATCTCAGATTAAACTTTTTCAAACGAGATACATGGGCTATATTTCGCATTCGTTTATTGAACGATTCGATTTTATATAGGCACTCAATAATTTTTCCACAATTTTATATGGCCCCCTATAACACGGCATTAATATAAAGATTTCACTTACAGTCCTAGGTACATACACCATCACCAAATCTCTTACGCGAAACTTCAAACATATCGTACCCATTTTTTTGTTTCATCTGTTTATTTCTAATATTTCCAAGAGCCTTATTAATAATGTCAGTTACGAATTCTTGTCTCTGAGCCATGTTATTATATGATCTTTTTATATTTCATAACTGAACATTATCTGAGGGGAAGTTTGGCTCTCTGTCGTACATTAATATATATAAAGACATTTGTGTAGTGCTTTGTATATTATACGAAAACATCATTAACGGTCAAAATATACACCAGTCTCTTAGGCTATTGCCGTTATACATCAACAATAATTGCCAAAGCGTTCAATGAAATCTTTCTATTAAACCATTTGTTTGCGGGTGAAAAGCAGTCATGCATTTCTCGCAAAACCTCTTCTAACATACACTTCGGTAAGACTATTATCTATGTCCTTTGTCTTAACCAATTTATTATTTTATATAATATTTAGTTTTTTACAAAAAAAGTCTTGATACATACCTTCATTCCTACCTAACGCTTCTACAGCGAACCTACAAAATTCATCATGTTTCCACCTTTACACTATTAAGGTCTCCGCCGAAATCCTTAACACCTTTAATTCTATCTCCTCCTCTACCGACTTTACTTTATTCCTTTCCTAAAGTGGGTTCTTAGAAAGATAATCTGCCACTGTATTTAGACGATTCGATGTATGTACAATTCTAAAAATGCATTTTGATAAACAAAGCGCCCACATAGTTAATCTGCTATTAAGATCTTTATTTTCTTTTAACAAACATAACGCTTTGTGGTCCGTCACCACTTCAAACGTCATTCCTCAAACATGATCTCTAAAGCACTTTAATGCCCATGAAATGCTTGGGAGAAGCATTTGTATTCTGTTGTGGAATATTCATTTTATAAATTTCTTAACTTTCGCGACGCGTAAACAACAAGATGCATCTCTTTCACTTCGTTTGCATCAACAATGCACCTATATAATGCTTCCCCGCTAGCATCCACAAACAACCGAGTTACTATTCTATTGTCATTATTCGCAAAATGTTTTGATACTGGAGTTTTACATAAGAATTTCTTTAGGATTTTAAATACCGCCTGACATTAATAATTTTGTTAAAGGTAGAATAATTTGCGCATAATTTTCTACAAATTACCTATAATATAATGTGAGACCTAGAAATGATTTTAAATTCTTCGAACTTGAAGGGGAGACCTTCAAGTTCGAAGAATTTAATCTAAATTCTTCGAAAATCTAGTATTGCACTTTCTGGAGGGCTTGGCTCCCTGTTCGTTAACTTCATAACACAGAACTGGTACCGTTTTATAATCAAGCTGCATTTCGATCATTTTACTATCAAATTCTAGCTAGTGCAGACAACGTCAAAAGAGTCCCTAGAGAATTGAGGGTCTTATGGAAACAAAATAGGCTTTTTTCCTAAAGATCCTTTTGATCTAACTGATTAGGAACACGATCGATGGCGGATCATTCCAAAACATTTATTGTGATTGGCAGAAAATTGCACATGAAATGTACTGTAGAAGAGCGCCAGCCATCAATGTGGTGATCACTGTATTTCTGGCCAATAGCATAACGAAAAAGAAATCAGCAGCAGAAATATTTATTATTTGGATATTATATTACGATTAAAAATACAACACACACACATACACACACAATTTACGGAAGAAATAGTAATTTTATTTGTGATGAGTAAGTGATTTCTTCGATGCCATCTATTCCAAGACTGAACGACCACACTACAACAGCAGACGGAAAACTAAAAACGAAAAAAAAAACATAACTGTTTACATTACCGGAAATTATAATAATGGTAAATTAATATCTACATAAAAAATAGAATAAAATTATATTCATAGTATTATAGTATTATAATTATAATAAGTATTATAATATCTTTCCATTATAGTTCATTTCTGTAAGTAACGAGACTTTCGAGACAGAGAATATCTATGCCCTAATAAACGTTTTAAGGGTATTATACACTATTGGTATAAATGTCACGATTTTATTGTAATTTTTAGTATAAAAATATATTTTATTTTTAAAATGGCATTTATATCTTTTTTTATCAGAGCATTAGAATTATTTTTTTTAAATCAAGCGATATAATTTGTTAATTGTATATATAGTGCTTACGAAAATTCTAAATTCTTTTTTAAAAAGATGTGATTTTTCAGTAGAAATACCAGCTTCTACTCTATCCAAAAAAGCAGTTCAAATTTTTTTCTTCCATTGAAGAAAATTACTAGAAAAAGTTAAACGTTTTCTAGGAAATCCAAATTCTCGTTGATGTTGAGCCCAATATGTGCAAAACTGTGTTGCGTGAGCATAGCAGAGCAGCACGAGCGTTTTGATTTATATGACTTTGTTGTAGACATAAATGTATAGTACATATTCATACGTTTTAAAAATACTTTAGTATGAATGTTATTTTTGAAGTTATCACACCTGGAAAAAATGATACTATATTTAAGAATATTTCATTACATTATTTTTTCTTGACTTCTAATCAGTGCTATTTAGATATTTTCAATAAAATGTATAAAATAGAATCCATTTGATTTTTTAGAGCATCTAAAATAATTATTATTTGCTCATTATCACTATATTTCCCGTTTTAATTTCATTTTATTTGTTTCATTATGCACGGAAAAATTAATTTGCGAACAACTAACATTTAATAACGACCAAAATCGATTGAATCAATACCATGTATTTTAATAGCATCACTAATGCAAATAACGATATCTCGATCAGATTTTCCCTAGTATTCATTATGTGTACAATCAACCGCTCCGTCGGTTGATATTTTGCTTTACCAATATTATTTATTTACTGCCTTCCAATCGTCTACTGTCTAGCCGAAGTGCTCACCTACCGAGCATCGTGCGGGATATAGGATATAGGATATGGGATATCACGTGTTAATGAAAAGGGATCAGCGTAATCGAATTGCTAAATGGTGAGGTGGATTCAATTTCATCATGGCTACTCCTGATTGGGTCCGTTCTGAAATTAAACATTTCGATGTGTTTATATATTTCTATCGGTGTTTCATAATATAACGTTTAATATGAATCATGAGGTTATACCTTTTATAATATTTTTGTTTATGTTTGCTCGGCTTCATGTTCATTCGTCAATCGGTCATATTTTACGTCTTGAATATTAAAAAGAAGTGTTCGGACACACTAATTTCGTGCACTTCCATCCTTGATGAAATTATTCTTCTGGTAGGAATTTAAAACGAAGAAATCTAGATGAAGCATTTTTTAATAGAACAGCTCGGGACACTAAAAAATGGCCCGTTGTCAAAACTACGACACACCAAGTTGCATTAGGGACGGCGAACAGCGTCATTTATTAAATTTGCATCAGCAATTACTGTAAAATATGTATCAACGGAATTTCAAATAAAAATTGAATTTCCTTCGATACATTTCTGACTCGCTCATCCATAGATATTATTTTTTTAAAATACGTTTGTCCGTCCGTTTGTGCCCTTGTAGTTCGAGAACCATTGACCCCATATATTTATACCAACGCTGGTCGTCGAACCAAAATTATGAATACGTTTAATCATGATCGGGGCCTAGAGTATTTGGAGTAATTATTTTGTATCCATAAATAGGTATGCTTGAAGTGGTATTTCATTGTCGAATGATTAGAATGGATGTCAGAATCAAAAACGGAACCAAAATTGGCTTCTCGATCAAAACATAATTCCTCGAATTGAAAGATGAAGAAACGCGTGCTATTTGAAAACGGTCGAAGTTACGGGCGTGAACGTGATGTAGAATATTTTATTCACATATTATTTAACCACTATATTGTTTCGGTTCTTAATGCGCTTCTCTTAGAAAACGAATACGCATATAAGTTTGTATTAGGCGCCTTTTCCACTACCACCTTTTGAATTCACTTCAAAAGTTATATATTATCATCTGCAGTCAAAATTTAATTTAGAAGTAACTTTTTTATTAAAAACTTCTTGAAAAAGAGATCGTAGAGAAGCGCAAAGAATAAGAAATTGGCCAAATACAGTCGTAATAAATTATTTATCACAATTGTCATTGTACAACGAACAAAGGAATATTTACCCATTTAGGAGAAAATATGTACAAAAATAATAACGTTTATCGGCAGCGACATGATTCAGGCGCATGCATTGTGTCACCGACCACGAGGTTTTGGCCGCGGCGCCGTTTTCCGGGCGCCCGCGCCGCGCGGACGGCGGCCGGAAGCCGCCCGCCCTTGTCCCCTTCATTTCCTGCGATGATGTCAAAGCTTTGCCGGCCTAATGTTTTCACAAAATGCAATTATTCTGCTTAGCGACATACTATAGACAGGCCGCTCGAATATGGCCTAGAATAAAGGTAATTTTAAATATAATTCCTAGAATATAAATTTGTTTCTCCGGTGATAGAGTTTAGATAAAGGATGTCTCTTGTTCGCTTTAAAGTACTCATAGACAATTAAAATAATGTTTATAGCAGTGCAAGTACCAAGTACAAGTCACAGCATAATTTTTTTTGTTGTAATTTCAAATTTAAATATCAATTCTGTTGAACATGTGCATAAATTGTATAAAATTATACTTTGGCATAAGTTAAAGATTAATTTTCAATTTGTTTATATAAAAAACAAAAATTTTCAATAAGAAATCAAAAAAATATTTCAAAAGATTAAGTTAAAAAAAAAAGCACAACAATGAGCAAGCGCTTGTTGGAATGTCCACAAATACAAATAAAATAAGTGCGGTGAGGTGACGCAGAAAAAAGTTAGTATGATTTATAAATATAATAATTCACGTGATGATAGGACAGCTGAATTAAACAAAAACACAATACATTTAAAATAACAAACGAATGCACTAATAGCTATATAGCTACGGTCATCATTATATTACGATAATTTGATCTTTGACAAAATAAGTATTAAAATTTCATCTTAAAGACGGTCTACAAGATGTTTTAATTTATCACGCTCGAAGTCCACTCTTATAAGACGTCGCTCACATAAAACCGGCAGTCGCCCGAACGAAACACGCAATACGTCCAGCAACTCAATACAGTCGCCGGATCAAAGGAGACACACACGGGAGCCGTACAAGCTTAGAATAAACCAATTATGAGTGAAATATTAGGGATCAGCCGGCAGCGGGGCGGTCTTTGATCAGCTCGGGCTAACCGCCTTTATATTTCTTTTCCGGTGGCGGCGGCGGCGGCGGCCTCCGGGGCCGGGGCGAAACGTGAGCGAGTCTCTTAATAAATTACGGGAATCGGTGGCCGCGATATTAATGCCCCCGGAATGGGGATTAGGCCGGCAGTAACGTCCGCCGGTTAACTACGCGCGCCGAGTAATCATTTTCGGACACGGATATTTACTTCCGTCTGTTCTCGTCGCTGGCCTTATTAAAGGGATCACGGCCGGATTGCGCCACTGCCACCGACCACTCTCTGAGATCCAAATAACGAAATTCGTGTGTGGCAAGTTTGAGAGTTTACCATATTTTTATTGTGACATTAATAATTCATAATCGTTATGGTGGCTGTTTCACGTCTCTTTCCCTATCTTTTTCTTTACCTACGCTTTCTCTAGCTATCTACCTGTAATTCAGCTTTGTTGCTTCACCTTTATCCTTTTACTTTACGTTCAGGTTTTGTGTAACACTTTCATGAGCTCACTCTTTAATCTGTTTGTTCAAAGCGAGGAAACAATGGAGATTAATCTAAAAAATAAACAGACGCTTGGCTGCAACATGTATTAACATGCGGCGTGGAATTTTAATTATATATTTCTGCGAATTAACACCCCATATTATAGAATATTTAAAAAATAAATGTCGCTTAGGTGAATCTGATAAATTACTCTTGAAATAAATATAATTAATTTTCGACAAAATCTATATTGTCTCCAATTCCATTCAAATTATTCTCAGAGTAACGTTGGTCCGTTTTCAATTAAAATAAAAGCCGGGGACGAACGCGGCAGAAGCGAAAGTGGCTATATTTCAAAATGGGAAAATAATCAAATTTCGTCTGAATAATGAAAGGGCACCGGCTATACGTAACACGTCGACGATGTACTGCACCTATATATGTGTGTGTGAGCTTTAAGTGCGCATGTGTGTTTCAGTGACAAAGGCTACTTACACAGCGCTTAGTAATTTTTACCCTTCCTCTTCGCACGCCCCTCGTCCGACCGCCGCGCCGTTGACGGCCGAACGTTAAAACGCGATCATATAGCCGTTATCGTCCCGTAACGTATGCGAAATAAAACATGCATTATCTTCGTTCGCCGGTGTCTATTTGGCCGGGCCGCGCCCCCTAATCTTTTGATTTATAACGAGCCATCGGAGCGGAATCGCCTTTCGCAATTCATATAAATTATCCGGGCGGTCAATTAACAGAAAACTCGTATTGGACGGAGGCCCGGATAGGTCCGCTTTGATCGCCGCTATCACGCAGCCGCTCCGGGAACGATGTTGTTATTCTGAATAGGACTCGGACAGATTTTATCTTACGCCGATTCGTTCGGCCTTTAACGGTCATTCAAGTCAATATAAATCTCTCGTGTCGCTTCTCTATGACTTAAGTTTCAACAGTTTCCCCGTTCACGAAACGCGGTGCGGCGAGCGCGCGTCCGTTTTGAACTTGCAAGAACAAAAAAAAAAACAACTTCCCTCGCCCCGGCGACTTTAAACATTAATTCACATCTCCCGATAAAAAATGTACACCGTTCGCATTTTCAAAGACTATTTACATTCGTACCGACGGCGCGGTCGGCCAGCGGGCTCGACAGCGGCGCGCCCTGAGTGAGAACCGTTTCGCGCGCGCAAAAGTCGCTCGCAAATTTATGGGGACTCCGTGTTTGACGCCCGCGATCTCATTAGTTAAGTCAAACACACCTTTTTAAACTGCGAGCCCCCAAACCGTTCGGCCGCAAACTTATCTCTATTTGTTCGGTCGAAATTCCGGTCGGTTCCCTGCTGATGCAAACGATGCCGGAAAACGGGAAAAACGATATTTCGCCGGAGCGCCGCGCGAAAGCCTACCGCTCCGTGCGAAAGTTGCCTTAGCAACTTTTTCGCATTCGTTAAAGAGACCTACCCACCCGCCTACGTGGATTAATTTGGGTGTCGGCGTAATACTTATTTACAATAATCCGTAGCTGTGGGAGGGCCGGGCGTACGAATTGTTGGAATAAATTTCATTTTTAGACGATGGAGTACAGTGATGTAACTTGAATTCATATCGATAGAACTTTTGAATTAATGCGTATCCTTGCCCATTTTATTAAAATGACTATTGTTATAAATACCAAAACAAAAATTATGTCTATGCATTATATTACGTCCGTTATCTGTTAACGATAGCATTATCCTATATCTTGTAGCACAACTAATGTTAAGCTGGAAGAGAGCTCCACCATTTAACGAATAAATATATACTACCTCCTAATAAATTTTCTAATATTATTTGGCCGGTGTAAGAGGATTTTACGTTGTTCTCTAATGTTTCATCAACCTACTTAGTTACCTCGACTTTAAATTACGAAGTATGAAAGCAAAATTACTACTATATTTTACTATTTCACACTTAAAATGTAATTATTCTAAAAGCTTAAATCCTTACAAGTTTTAATGATAACGATTTAATAGTAAATCTTTTCAATAGCCCAATACATTTTTCGTTTGAAATATTTCTTCTTTGTCAAACTATTAAAAAATAAACATATATATCCTTACTAAGGTAAAGCGTTAAGATTATTTATTGTTAAAAAATATTTTTTAAACTGTAACTTCATGAAAATGAATTTTCTCTTCGTATCAATTTTCATTAGGTTTCGAAAAAAATAAATACTAATTCATGTATTAAAAAAATTATTGAAACGAGATAAAGTTAACGATCTACTACTACTCATAATATTTTTTCTGTCTTAAATACGGTTAATTCATTTTTATTTAACATTGATGAGGTAAATATTACTATCATAACACAAAGACACTGATTGTGTTTATCAAAGCATGAAAAGTAAGCTGCACTAAATGAGTAAAATCAAAATGATCTCTTCTCCAATCTCACTTATTACATGATTTTAAAATTTAATAAAAATCAGTTTCATTTATTACTATTAAAATCGACACGCAGAAGCACATCACTACTGCGTTACGTATGCACGTCGTAAAAGTGCGCTTTAAAAATTACAGACCAGCGCCCTGTGGGTTTCGGAGCCCTTTTTATAATCCCAAAGAATTTTCATCCTAATGATATGTCCGTTTATTTTATCTTTTGATACAGACATAACTTTACTAATTAAGCACTCGAGTTAGAGCCACCTGGCCTGCTTTAATTCTATTTTACGATATTTCAATGTATCATTTTATCCTTTTTTGTGAGAATTTCGAGGGAAAATTACGAAACTATTTACAAATTTTACTCGAGAATAAAGTATAAAAATAAAATTAGATTAACGACCTCGATAAGCTTTTATAACTTTTAATGATATATTTGTAAACTTTTTAAAAGGTTGATATATGAAATTTATAATTAAAACATTAACACATCCGCTGATATAAAATAAAATATATGTTTAACAAATTAAAAAACCTGACGGCCACATTCAAAGCCTGCTTTTATGATTAATATTTGTTTTTTTTTTTGTGTCATAGTTTTTTTTTTATATAAAAGGCATAGAAAAGTGTATAAAAAGTCAGTAAGACCAAATATATGCAATATAGATCCGAGTGCTGGGCGATCAGAAAATGTGAAACAGAAGATGCACGTCGCAGAGTTGAAAATGTTGCGATAGGCAGGTGGTGTCACACAGCTTGACAAAGTCAGAAGTGAGGATATTCTAGGTATGTTCAAGGTGATTGAAATACAGTAAAAAATTGGAGGGAGCCGTCTGCGTTGGTATGGACACGTAATTCGGCGAGAGGAAGATGTCCAGAGTAGTGACCGCTATAGAAGTGGGTTAAAGAAACATAGGACGCCCACCGAACACCTGGATAAGAGATGGACTACCGGCGAATATTGACAACGCTTGGTATGTGGCCAAATCGACCTGGACACCTTAATGGCGAAAAGTATCAGGATTGCTCACCGTAAACAAGGACAATGGGCTATCCAAAGTATTACTAAAGCACGAATGGGGGGATCGGTCTTTGTTTTGCTTATTTTTTGATAACATGGGGCATGGGAGCATTTGTGATTACGTCAGCAATATTTATTAACTTTGAGTACCTGATTTTTCAGTATTTACCATATTTTGATTTGAACACATAACAACTCTACTTGTCTTTACTCAAGATTGACAAACGTGTTTAGAGATTTCCCTCATTGTTTACTCGTTCTCACGCGGTTTAAGTAAGAAAGAAACGAAGTAGGAGAATTACCGCCCACGTCATAAATTTCTCTAAATTTATTCTATCTCATATTTCTCCAGTTCATTGAATTTAACGTATTATTAGTTAATGGTTGTTTTTCATCGATGTATAAAAAAGAGAAGTAGGTCAATCCCGCGCTCGAAAACGGCCGTGGTAATTGAGTGCTACTGTTTTAGCACTCAATGCATTAGGTGCAATTTCCTGAGTCTATTCGTCATGATCTTCGAAATATTCAGTCAAAAAATGTATAATAACAGACTTGAAGTTTTGGAAAAGAATGCCATTTTCTATAAGCAAAATTTATTTTTTTATGATGATTGCTCAATCGTGTATAATAAGGAGGATTGCATATAGAATTTCAAATTTTTTCATTTAAACTACCCTAAAAAGCTGAGATATAAACGGACTTACCAGAAATATACCTAAACAACACCGGTCTTGTACTTTCTGTCAGAAAATTTGTGTTGTTACAGTATTCGTTCGCCTACAAATAGAACTCTATCGTTATACTAATAGAGTCACATTTGCTGTTTATAAAATTTTAATTTTTCTTCAGTGTTAAACTTAATCTAAAAGGCAATTGTACAATAAATTAAACTATTTGAAGGAAATTGGTGTGACTTATATTTCAATTTCTTTTTTAACAGATTAAGTACAGTGTAGAATATGTTGCAATTCATCGAAAAATAATTTAATGTTGAATAAATTGTCAATTTGTATACATAATAAAAAAAACATTTGAATCACTATACTCTACACACCTTAGAAATTGTCAAGTTCTCTAGTACATATTTGAATCGATATAAAATTTTCTATTAACTATAATCTTATGTTATTATCACATTAAGTTTTATTCTGCAGAAAAATGTTCTAGATTATGTTCATACATTCAAATAAATAACAATAATAAAAAATCTTTTTTGAGATACACTTTTGGAGATATAACTCAAAAATGACAATTTTTATCAATTATTATGAAATAAGTAACTATTGGAAATATCCTGAAAATCTAACTTGATCTTTTATGTGGTTTGAATTCTTGTTACACATTATTTGATAAAATCAAAACAAACATTTAATTTTCCTTTTGATACTGTACTAGATTCTCTTACATATATAACTCTTTTTTAAAATGGGACTTTAAAAGAAAAAAATGAGTTCAAAATATAAACGATTGTAAATAGATCCCCAAATTTTTTTATTTATGCATAATTTTAATTTTCCATGTCAGTTTGGAGAATGACCGCTTGTAACAGACGACATGTAAGGGAGCATCCATAAATTACGTCATACAAATGTTAAGGTCTTTTGACGCCCCACTCCCCCCTCATTCTTGTTACAGATGGTCACACTTGTGTCAATCCCTCCCCCCTGGTATGACGTCACATATTTTTAAATTTTATATTTAGAAGTAATTAAATTAAAATAGCAGTTTTTCCAATTTCTTTTTATTTGCTTAATAATAATCTTTGATAAAATTAACATAAAGTCAAATACTTTAGATAATAAACAAAACAAAATGCAAATTATAGAACTATAGACGATTAATAAGGTTAAAAAAAATATACAAAACTTAATCATCTTGTGTCCACGTATTTTGTATCCACTCCTTGATATTGTTTATCACTGGCATATCAGACACATTGTTTTCGTTTTGGATGTTAATGTCAAGAATATCGCGATAGGTAAAACCTCTTGTTGCTTTTTATGTGATTATTTGTGTTTGTTTAGCGGCATTTGTATGATGAAACACATAGGCCAACTTGTCTATATTTTTTTTCTTTATCATTTACACATTAATTTCATATTTTAGTATTTGAATTTTGACAGGTGACGTCATAAAGCTTTTGACTCCCCCCTACCCTAATCACACATTGTCACATTTCGTTGCCCCCCTTTTAACGTGTGACGTAATTTATGAAAGGCCCCTAAAACACTGCAGTGACTCTGCTAGTCTTCAATTTTATTGCAGCCCGACGAAAAATATAAGGTCACGGTTATGGCGTACCTCGTTTATTACGTTTACATACGTTTGCGTTTGTGAAGAAAAAGATATTCTGTTACGAAAATTATTCTATATTAATAATGATATCTATTACATTATATTAAATATTTATGTAAATGGAAATACCTAAAGTTATACATAAAACTTTTGCTATAGATCATGATCTACATTTGACTATTGCAATTCATTCGTTTATATATTTGTAAATCTGTATATTACTATACATCACTATATACGTTGCACGGCTAATTCTTGATGCACAGCTCGTCACATAAGCTCCACGCCGCCGGCGCCGAGCGCCTTGCATTTGCATACCCTGACGCGAGGATCGCATGATTAACATTTTTATTAAACGAGGATTAGCTGTAATCCTTTTTTATTTGACAATTAGAGTCCTTATCGCGGCCATAGCGCGCTCGTAAAGAGTTGAAAACGCCACCGATCGGCTTAGTAATTAACGGAAAAGCTCGTCTGTTTTGGATTTGTTAATCGGGTTTCTCTCTCTCTAGCTACTTTTTAATTTTGGAGTACCTATAGTCTTTCTATACCGAATACATAGTGGAAGGTTTTGTATGCATACTGTGTAATTTGTTTGAAACTTTCTTATTGTACAAATCTTCATTATATAAAGAATTAAATTGAATGATCGGTTTTGCATATTTTTGTCGAAAAATTAATATTCGGTCATCAAAAATTTCCTTTCATCTAGATCCTATTAACGTCATAAATGTGAAAGTTTGTATGTTTGGATGATTGTTATCTAATCAGGCTTTAACAGCTGAACAAGTTTGCCAGGAAGTGTATAGTTACATGGTTATTAGAATAATATATAGACTATAATTTATAAAGATACTAACTTTCGTTCGCGACTCGTCGAACTGATTCTTTACTTTTGCCGATTGGTTATTGGTAACAATAATGTTCAAGAGTGATTCAAGTTCAATAACGGTTCGGTATTGAAATCGCTAACGAGACTGGTATCAGGATCAACAGATTATATGAGATCGTTTCATACCAAAAATATTTGCGGCATTACGTGTGTTTTCGGTCTATTGATACGACTTTTTCTGTTATGGATTTCAAATTTATATAGAAATACAATCCCATATAACGCTATTCCAAAAAACAAAACAGGTTTGTTTGAAAAGAGCGACTCTCAAGTTTCTTGTTCGTTTTTATTCAGAGATAACTACTGTCTTACGAACGAGTGGTAATTTTTTAAAAGTGGTACTTAATACAAGATATTGTAAATTATTTAAATGCTACAATGTATTTCAAGTCATCATAACCTACGAAATAAAGATATTTTGAATTTGAAAGGGGACGATGAGAGAAGGGTAATACAAGAAAAAAGTAACTGAAATTACTGAACAGACTTTAATGCCGTTGTCACAGTTAGATACATCCTGGCTTGGCATAGAGGTTTTTTTTTTCATTTAAATCGCATAACAGAAAAAAGTTATACTCGTTTGAAGATCTGAGAAGCCTGAGAAGTTATAAGGTAAATAGTATTTGCTATCGTCAAGAGCCTACAGACATTGCAACATAAATGAGCAATAACATTTAAAGAAAAGAGAAACAATAAAAATACCTTGGACCACACTCTCGATTTATTGAAAATTGGGGAGAAATTGAAAACGGGACGGAGATCATAATTGAGAGTGGAACTGGAATCAGAATCCAGAGCGTGACCGAAATCGAAATCAGGAACATTACTGGGACTAGAATTGAAAGGAGGAATAAAATTGGGATCGTCAGCAAAATCGTTCACTGTAAAAGATGAAATGACACATTCTATGTCCTCGCGGGCGTAGCCGCAGACGAAAAACTAGTTATAATGTGAAATCTTTAAATTTATATACTATAGAAATGTTACGAGCGTACAGAGTAAATGAGATGCTTACGATACCAATCTATTTATTTTTATTTTCCGTAATACATATACAGGTTCCTCTCAATTTACAATGACCCAAAATTAATATTTAATACTAACTACTTGAAATTAAATCAGAAAACAAGTCATTGAGATTTTGAGCAACATTATCGAAATCAAGTTCATATATTTGTAAAACATCTCTAAATATATTTAAGCTGGTCGACAGTTGACTTATATTTATGAATAACGTATATATGAACCATTATGCTAAAGTCCTATATATAGAATTTATTGTAAGTATAGTTATCCGATGAGTGAAAATTGGAAAATGCTTAGAGATTACTCCACCCACAAAGAGTGATCGCTTTAAGTCATCCAAGTAAAATCTGGTTCCCCCAAAATAACTCTGTAATATCTTATGCGATTCGATATAAGTTATTGAGAAATACATATTTTCTATTGTATTTTCTATACATTATATAAAGACATACTGTCCCTACAATTCCAAACCTTACCTATATTATTACGTATAGTAAAATTTTGTTTCTTTTTGCTTTGGTCTCGGTCTCGGAACGTTTTCAATAAACTTTGTTGCTGTTATAACATGTAAATAGCCGTCGACAATCGGCGTCGAGTGAAGTCTAGAGTCTATGTTTAGTGTCAGCTTTGAAATTCAAGGCGGGGGCGTCTTTAAACACCTTGAAATCGTAAAATTTATATTCTTTCGTTCTGGAAGCAATAAAATAGTTTCATTCGCAATGTGGTCGTAAACCATTTTATATCCTTGAATTTAATATTAGTCATTTCGCATCTAAGTTTTTCAGTGGTGGCACGTAATTTGTATATTGTTTTATGGATCTTTCTTCTTTTTACATTTACTTCAGAATGGTGGAAAAAATAAAAATCCACCAACGAATGAATTGAAATTTTAAAAGAACCCATAGACACGAAGAAGAAAATTTTGAACATTTCCATTTATCTATACAAAATTATTAAAAAGATTTGGATGCTTCTAATGGTGCACTTCTATTGCTTACATCCTATACTGTAGTTGTCGACGTATCATTAGCAAACGTCGATGTATTACAATTTTTGGTACTTCGAAAGTGCTGTGAAAGAAAAGAAAAGGTACAAGATAGTGAAGTTGTATGTATAACAACAGAGAGTTGATAAAAGCTAACATCAAAAACTGGTGTCATGAATAGACGAAACGACTAATCAGTACAGTACTAGCTGGTGAGATTTATACTTTTTCTCATTTTTTTATATTCGAATGTATGGCTGTATATTTATATATTTAATTTTGTTTCAAAATTTATTTTCATACGACTTACATAAAAACAACTTCGCACTTAAAGTTCCATACCAAAACCCTTTCTATTTATACAATTTTTATTGATTACTGTATACTGTTATTAGTAATAGTACCAAAAAGAACTAATACAGACCCTGCTAATGATTATGAAAAACGCAACCATAACGCAATTTTATTTTATATATAGTGCCACCTAGGGATAGGCATGTGAGTTTTAAGTGTGTATATTATTCTATTGGGATATTAGGGGCAATTTGAAAATATTTATTCAACATTTTTGATAGTGCTTACAATAGAATTTGGAAAATTAAAAAAACAAGATAATGAAAAATATATTTTCTACTTTTTGAGATATATTAAAACAATTTTGACCTCTATAGTTTTGCGATTAAGTGTGACGAAAACTGTACGTTTGTGAATTATTTCAGATTTTTAGAAAAACAAACTTCAGAGAAAAAATCAGATGGTAAAATTTTGAAAGTATTAAATTATTATTGTAAAACTATGAAACCTGTATTTAAAAAAAACACATGCCATATGTGCAGTTCATACACTATAAAAGTGAAAACTTCAGAAAACTGAACTGCGAAAGAACGAGACGAATGTTATACCACAAATGAAATAATTATGGAGTTTATTTATTATAATGTTGGTGCCAAGTTTAAGAGTTAATTTGCATTTTAATATTCAGACTCTATGGTTTCAATTTCAATAAATTATCATACGCTGACGTAATATCTTTTTCTCATGCAATATATCTCATCTCATACGCTATATTTGTGTAGTTTTAGTGTCGCTTTTTAATTTTATCAATTTTCAAATCACAACGGTGATAGGTCTATTTGCACGATGAAGTTTTATTTCGATGAGCTTGCTTATTTATTTTCATTTTTAATTTCAACTATAGTTTTATTACATTACGATAAACAAGCTTGCGTAAGAATTAAAATAGCCGAATTACGAGATTAGATTAGACTCTTACGGGTGACCTCGTACACGGACGATCCTGTTGTAGTACGACGCATTTTTATTAGATAAATTAATATTGAACCTCCCACGATATCTTTATATCGAGAAAATTGGCTTTTGGGTCCTCCATGCTGATCCGGTGTAGGTTGAAGACTGTTAGCGACCTCCGACGTCAATGCGTTGACTGTTCAGAATCGATGGCTTAACGCACTATCCATGGCGTGAAGATAATGGCTTAATTTGGTTCAAATTAAAAATAAATATTCGCCGGTCAGGGATCCGACCCTTCTGACTCGAAAGCGACACACTGGCCGCTCTGCCATTGCCTCACCGATAAGTGTACCAATAACCTTTACCATTGTCAACTTCTTCGGTTACTCAATAAGTGATTTCGAGATTTTATTTATTATTGTATTGTGTGAGGTGTTAATTCGCGGAAATCCATAGTAGACGCTTGCCTGCAACATGCATTAACATGCAGCATGCAACCTACCGCTGACCCTCGAATTTTCCTCTCCACTACGAATCTCTATCCAAATGATTGAATATTGATTCCAGAGTATTGACAGATATCAATTTAACAGTTAGCGGAATTAGATAATTATAAAAATAAATAACACTCGCTTAGGTGTTCGATATCTGTCAATCCTCTGGACATACACACCAAGGCATACACTTACACGTTCCGCTTACACAAATTCCTTACATGTATTTATTTGTTTAAATATTCCTCCGCTGTCGATATCCTATCGCCGTACCTCGTCTAATCGACGCGGGAGCGTTAACTCGGACGAGCATCGATTGCTGAAGTGTCGCACGAGACCGGATTCGTCCCGGCGGTGTCGATAACCTGCCGGGCCGGCTTTGATTTATCGGAGCCGCGCCACCTGTGTTTGCCATTCGGGCGGCGTAGCGCGCGCGCTCCGATCAGCGGCCGCGGGCGCGTCTACGCGATCATTCACTCTCTGTCTACAATAATGCGGCGTTCACGACAAATCTGCGATGGAAATAGTGACGTGTCTAGAAAGGGAATGTTTATGGAGTGAAAGTATGTGTTTTATGGGGGCTAAGTGATTACGGGTCAGGCCTAAAGCTTTAGGTCTATTAATAATTAATCATTGTTACACTTTTTTTTATTCATTATCTTTAAGTATTTTTGGTTGGTGGTATTTATTGTTTTGACATTTGATACATTATTGTTTTTAGTAATTATTTATTAGTTATAATTATGATATTACTCGTATTATATAAACACATACCTATTTCCCAGAAGAGTGGGCAGAGATTATAAATTTCCAAATGGTACGATATCTACATATGTCTCTTGGTTCACTGACATCCATCAATCTTTTCATGGAAGCTCGTCGGTTTTGGGTGCTAAACATTTTAGCCTTTTTTTAATATACTACCAATATGGTCTGCATAAAATCTTCTAGAGTGACTTTTACCGACCTTTCCATCACACACATTTGCTCTATAGATTTGTTTTGTCAGTCTACTTTCATTCATTTTTCCAGATGATCAAACCACTGCAAAGTAACTTTTTCTACATCTTTTTTCAAACCAAACCGCTCTCTGATATCACTGTTCCTGCATTTATCTTTCAAAGACACTTCACGCATATTACGCAGAAGTCACATTTCCATCGCATTGATTCTACTTTCATTTTTCTTCTGTCGTACCCAACTTTCACTACCATAGAGTAAGAATCAGGACCCCATTATGCATAGCCAAAAGCGTTTACTTTACTTTTCCTATACGTAATTGCATGCTAGACTCCATTCATTTTATTTCCCGCATCCACTCTCCTTTCAATATCGCTATCATGTTTACCGTCATTTGTAAACAAGTTACAAAAGTATACAATCTCTTTCACTGATTCAACTTTCTCGTCTTCTATATATAATGACCAAGCTTCATTCGTTTTTTTTTGGAAAAGATATTTAGATACGAATCACATTTTCATGAACTATGAATAATATTTTTCAATCTTGCTGACATAATAATATTTTAATAATCACAGTTTGGTTTAGTGTTGCTGAACAACACCATCTATTGTAAAGTAACTTTAGTATTGCTCTGTTAGTAAAGCTATTAGTTGCTCCCAATAATAGTTTGTCAAAAAAAAAACTGTCACAAAAAAAAAACTTGACGTTTTCTCCTAAAAAAGAACATAAAGAAAACTAAAAGAATTTGAAAAAATTAATCGAGTGAAACTGAACCGGGATTTTTTTGATTCTGTACCGTCCAATTTCCCAACTATGCTATGATAATCTTGTCGATAATGGCTAAATTTACTTTCGTATTCTAATTCTAATTCATTGGCTGAAAACACGAATAAAACGAATTAAATTTTCTAAAAATGAAACATAACCGATTTAACGCCCCCAAAACCCCCTGCATACTTAATTTCATGGAAATCGTTCTAGACGTTTCCAATATTCTGATTGTGTATACAAGAATTACTTGTTTAAAGGTATTAGATATACCGCATTCAGCCGTGCATTCCCTTCTTTCAAACACTTCTTTTCTTAACAGAATAGTTCATTTTGCAACTCGCACGTCGATGGCACAAGGATTACTTAGTCATCGGCGTAGAGGAGGCATTTTATAGACAGCTTATTCATTCTTAATCCACCCTCATACGATTTCAGACCACGGAGACCGTTATCCATGAATAGGTTGAACAGCCACGGTGAAGCTACACATTCCTGTCTGATATCCTTGTGGATGTTAAACCAGTCAGTATACGCTCCGTTTATTCTAACGCAGGCACCGAAATCTCTGAATAGAGGTAGCAGTGCCTGTATCAATCCACTAGTCACACCATGCATGAATAGTTCTCCATAAATCATTCCTTTTTACTCTATCATAAGGTTTTTTCAGATCTACAAAGGCACAGAAAACCTTTTGGCCTTTGACCAAAAACTCTTCTGTGATGTTTCACAGAGAGAAACTTGGTCCACACACCACATCCCTGTTCGAAACTGTCTATACAATCCAGATCTTATTTTCAATCTCATTCACAACCCTTTTATTAATGACTTTCACATACAGTTTCGCAACGAAGCTGAGGAAGCTTATAGGATGTTATTTGTGTAAACTTGGCGTGAACTGTTTATAGACGGATACA
Organism: Eumeta japonica; assembly: GCA_005406025.1. NCBI lineage: Eukaryota > Metazoa > Arthropoda > Insecta > Lepidoptera > Psychidae > Eumeta > Eumeta japonica. The sequence goes on along the minus strand of BGZK01000195.1, from coordinate 494,345 downwards.
ACAACGACTGGGCATCAGTCATTAGGCACTCTGCGACTTTTCCAGCAATTACTGAAGAGCTGGTATAGCAGGCTTGCCACTGTACCCTCGCAGTCTCTCAACATTTCTAAAGAAACCTTATTTTAACCGACAGCTTTACCAATGTTCTAATGATTTCATAATTTCTTACATCGTAATTTTATGTTCACAATCAATTACACATTCAGCTGCAGTAACACTTTCATCTGCAACTGTATTCTCACATGCAAAAATATTTTCAAAATAATTCTTCCAGAGCTCCTTTACGTGACTTTCTTCATTCAATAAACATCCATTATCGTCTCTAACCATGTTTATGTACGATGTCTCGGGGTTGCTTTGGGCCTTTTTGATAACATTCAAGAAAAGTGTTTGTTTTGCTCGGAAATTATCTGAAAATATCCTATCATAGCATTCGTTTATTTCATTCTTTCTTTTTTTCACACATTCTTTAGCTCTCATTTTTGGATCTTTATATGGACTTTCAGCCTCTTTTAGCTCCTCTTTAATACTGTCCTTTCTTTGCGCTCTGTAATTGGCTTTAGCTAACAATAAATCCAGCCATGCTTTTTTATTTTCACCAACTACTTTCTTTACTTTTAAATTTCACCATTCATTTTTATTCTTTTGTTCACTCCACATACTTTTTTTGCTTCGTCTACTAAAACAGATTTCATTTCATTCTATTATTCATTAAGTTTTAGACGGCCATAATGTTAGATTTCCCCAAGCTATCTTTCAATAGCGATACTTAGTTATCTCTTAGATTCAGTTCTTGAAGCTTATCAACTTTTATTCGTTCTATCTCTGTAGTGCCGCTTTTCACATGGTGTTGCCACCGCTGACATAAAGCTTTAATTCGACAAGGTACTAAGAAGAAGTCTGTGCCAACATTGACAAACAATCTGTGCCAACGACATTCACAATTATAAAGTCTATCATGTGTCTTTTCCTCTCCTTTAAATATATGAGTGTATCATTCTTTGGTCAAACATAGTGTTTGTCACACACAAGTTAAACTTTTGGCACAGTAGGAGAAGGCAATCACCATTTTCATTCACTCTTTCATCTCCAAAGAACTTTGGCATCTGTCTGTATATGAAACTAGACGTATCTACGTCTATGTTAAAACCAAGCACACTAAACTTGTTGCAATATGGTTTCATCAATAACAATAATTTTTATTGTTATTGATGAACTTAAACTGAAAAATATAGAACATCTTGTATTAGTATATTTTTTTTTACATAAAAGCTGTAACATGAAGAAGATAAATCGGTCAAGTGAGACATGGACTCGCTTGCTGAATATTCTATATCTACCTTGTGTACATAGATTCCTATTCTTTTACTCTTTCGATAAGCTGCCAACATACATTTAATCATTTTTTTCTTGTTAGATACTCTAGAAAAATATATGACAAAAATATTATAACAATTTGTAAACCATATTTTTTTTTTGTAATTTCGAGGCTACTAATTTTGGAATCAAGAGATACGGTAAGTTTTTGGTATGTTTGCTTTGGTATATATATTTTAAGTAGGTATTTAAATCAATAATTTCGACATAATGCAAAGAATAAAAGAAAATTAATATTGTACTTATTTAAAAAGAAATAAATATGACTTTATAAGTACTAAAAAATGTGTAGATTCTTTTAACGTATTATTATATCAAATTATTTTTTTATATATTCAAACTTTTCCGAAAAAATCACCTGTAACAGGCAGTCATGAGTGATTTTATGCGTATTTTATTTCATCTTTTAATTTGTAAAACCTTGAAAACTAAAACTATGAGATCATATTCAATTTCAACTCGATTATTTTCATGTTAGTAAATTATTGAGTTTAACGCACGGAAACATACTCCTAAACTAATGCCAGCAGACCGAAGTCAACACATATACTTCTTGTATATTATAATATATAATAGCGGAGCAACTTAACCTTATCTAAATTTAGATTTACCCCTATCGATTAATCTCCTAGCGGTGGCGACAAACCCTTATATCAAAAATCTCCGCAGAGGAATTGTATTTTTTTACGCGGGAGCGCGATCGCTATAAATCCGAGAGAAAGCATGGCGCTCCTCATTCCGTGCCTGTAACACTCGAACTCATTTCGAGTCCGAAACTTGGAACATTAATTTTCCATCGGCTGCATTCAGTGAAAGAAGTATCGCTTTCAGTAATGTAGACGGTTTCGCATTCACCTGAAAAGCGACAAAATAAATTTATGCTTAAAACGTTTGTTCAGCTTCGGTCGTTTCATTAGCGAACGTCGAGTTAAAAGTTACAAACGTGAGTTGGTAGGGCCGAGGTTTAACCGCGACATCCCTGTTGTGAGATCCCAGAAATCCTCAGATATATGACGCCCATTAAGTCGCTCTTACGCCAATTAATTAGTATAATGCTGCAATTTCAGACGCCGCTCCCTGGAATCTCTATGAAGTTGGTAGGAATGAATTATGTTTGTTCTTAAAGAGTTATCATCCTTCTAATTATCACTGCAATAAAATTAAGAAACTTTACCTTTTAAAGTCTGTTCGCTAAATTTTGCTTCGCCTCGTTGAATTATTACAGCGATTTAAAGCTATGACCCGAGGCCATAATTCGCGGCGGCCGCGCCCGCTCTCTTTCAGCGTTAAAAAAGGAGACAATAATATTTTTTTCGCATCATGAATGGAAGCGAAGATTGGAAAAATTTCAAAGCACTTTTCGTCGTCATTTGCAAAAAATTGTTTTGTATTGTGAGTGGCGCACAATACGCGGCGGAGGAAATGAGAGTCTGGCTGCGAGCAGGCTGCTCAATTTAACTCGCTCGCATGCGCCGCCCCCGCCCCCGGCGCGCCGCCCGCCCCGCCCGCGCCAAATCAACTGGTCGTAAACCGAGTGCTGCTTTTTCAGAGGAGATACTGCACACCTGACGCCCATGCACCTGTCATGAACGGAAGCTAGACGTGACTCGCTACCCGTGAAGAATGTATATGAATTGTGGATTGGATTACCCTTTCACTATTTATATACGCGGATGTACAAATACGAACTTTAAAGTATACGGCATTGAACTTTCAAACTAATTTTCCTAAGGTCGTATGTTTCTCGGATACGTAAAATGTTGTCACAATAATCATTACAATATTTAATCCATAGCTTGATATCCTTTGTTTATGCTATAAAGTTGTAAAAAAATGTAATGTTTTTAGCAAACATGGAGAATAATATTTACGAAATGAGATGCCAAACATTTCACTCGACGCGTGTCCGTAGCGGTTGCTTTATGCCACGCGGCGTAGAAATTTAATGTTCGCTCGCGTTCAACCCTTTGAGGGCTTTCATATTAGCCCGAAATCTATTAGCATAAAACCCATAACAGCGGCGCCTAAGCTTTAAATTAATTACACGGCCAAGGTTCCGGCGCCATGTGACTGCGCACGCTGCTTTGCTGAGTTATTAATGCTACAGGAGATGAGGAAAGTTTTCAAAGTCGGAGTATAATGAAAATTAAAAACGTTTTCGGTATTGTACCACTCCTTTGTGTATGACCATGCTTAATTGAACCACACATCGCGATTTTATATGACAAATGGAGTTTTTTAAACTCAATGAATGAAAATGAGTATCAGTTAAAAATAGGTCTTCAAGAATTTGTGAAATAAATTTCAAGTGTCAGAATCTTCGATGCTCGTAACTCATGCGATTACAAAATAAAATAAAAAACAATAGAAATATTTCCTAATACGACGAAAACTGAAAATTGTTTATCAAGGTGTATAATTCACTTCTTAGATTCCTAGAACTGGAACGCGTACACCTTCACGAAACCGTTTACGAAAGTTATTGAAAAATAAAATACAACTAATTTTTTTACTCATTAAAAAATTTCCCAAATACATAAGGCTATAGTTTAGTGTTTTTTACACTGTGAGCCTAGTTAATCGACACCAGTAGGTGCATAATCAATAATTTTATATTGAAATTAATGCGAAGAGATATTTATTCATCTCTACGTATACTCGTAGAAGATCGTCCTCAAAACTCTCTTTTCCCGGAGATTTGACACAAAATTGCTTTTGTATCAACAAGAGCTCCGATACGCACAACCGTGTAGTACGCTAAGGGCGCCCGCAGTCCCCGCGCCGGATTATCTCGTGCGTGACAGCTGCCGGGACCCGAGAGGTAAAGTAACTGTACACTTGCTACTCGCTACTTGCACTTAACTTGAATTTATAAAAATAACAAAATATATGTAACTGAAAAGCGTAAGAAAAGCTTTTATTCTCTCAAGTAGCGTATAAAAACATTAATACTTCTTTTTTAAAGTTGGACTAAAAGCGATGAAACTGTAAAAGTCCCGTCTTATTTTATGCGATAGTTTTCATGTGATACTCGGGCAAACGAGCGCTGACAGGTTGACAAACAAAAATATATTTTTCTCAAAAGCTTTCAACGCGGATCATTCATAATTTTATTGCGTACGGATTGATAAGAATATTTTTATGTATTTCTGGTTTATATATTCGCATTTTTTAAAAATTTATATATTTGGTAAACACGCATGTTGTATGTCCGTATACAAGACACACAAATTATACAGTAGCCACAATAAGTGAAGGTGGATATGTTTGGGCTCTCACTTAAACGTCTAACATGGACGAAATTGTGTAGAATTGTATGCATATACTATAATATTGTATCTAACTATTATATACCATCAACTTGTTTAATTTACTATGCTAAGAGTTCAGCTCGAATCGCACACTTTGGATGGCATCTCGTGATAACACATGTACTCTTTTTTTTTTATTTTAACACTAAATTGCGAATAATTATGACAACCCCTGTTCAACGTTGTACAAAAGTACTGTTTTTGTGATGCGCACGCAAACAAGCACAATAGCAGCGGTGTGCTTCAAAGTTTCATTTGAAGTAATTTAATGTTAACGGTTAAAGTTAAGAACTAAACACGTCAAAGTACGTTGTTTTAACTTCACAATTGGCAGTTGACTTAGTTATTTATAAAGATATTGATATTTCTAAAATTAAATTACTGTCACAATTTATGCCAATATCTTTAATATCCCAATATTTGACATGTTTAATATTAATTTTAACACTTTATCAATTATCTCTTGCGAATGACAGTTTGAAGCACACCGCTGATAGAGGCAAAATTTACTAAATTATTCTTTTATATTTTTATGTTAATAGTATTAAAATGTCTTGTAGAGTTTTGTAACAAGTTGCACCAAAGGTAAAAACATAATTCGTAGACGTAGTACATAAGATTTATCAGAATGTACATGAATTATCTGTCAGATCTTACGGACTAAGTTAATGAATAACGTTTTCACTTTTAATGAAACCCGTCTTTATTCTTCAACACAACCATGGTATAGACATGAGTCACTTACTGTTTTACTACGTGGTGTCGTATAAATGAATTATATTATATTTTGTAGATTTTAACAAAACAAAATTTTCTATGTAGGGAGACACAAACAATAAATAAAATTCATATTTTACTCCTGGGCATAAATACATGGTACATGTTTTGTCATTCTATATGACGGTAAAAAAATTCCAAAAGCTGCTTCCTTTTATTAACAACATTGGAAAAAAAAACAGCAACGAAACCTTAAAACAAACGTGCATTCAATCCGTACCGAGCACTGGACACGCAGACCTGAGACTTCAAAAAATCTATTTTATACAGCCTCACGAACATTATGGCCTTTTTAAAAGCACCTTTTCGTTCGTCGTCCCGTGTGCACGCAGCCTTACCGCACCCAATATACTTAACGAAATCTCGCTTTCTTTTTATCGCGTCGTGCATATGTAGAGATTTGATGCCGGCTCACCCCTCATATTCCTTTTCATTATTGTATTACAGCAACGAGGGCAGGGACGAGTGATCTGTGTGCGCTTTTTTTCACGACAGTCACCGAATCTATTTATTGCCAGCTCACCGTTAATGAATGGTGTTTTGGCTTTTATTCTGTTGTTATCCATAAACACGGACATGGTTTTATTTTTGGTTAAAGATTAAATTCGGTGCTTTTGCGAAACGAGGCGATTTATTATGAAAATGGATACCAAACATTTATTGTGCTGAATATTAAATTCGTGCTTTAAAGCGAATTTAAGTAAATGTATACAGCACGACAAAAATGCTTTCATTCTGTCAATAATCGTTTTTTAATACATTTCCGAAATAAAAATAGTTTTTTGCATATAAGATTTTAATATATTATAATATTGTTAAATATCTCTTACCACGGATTATTATGATTCCGAAAAGTCTAACAAAAAATAAGAGAAGGTTGTTAATTATTATATAAAAAAATCGTTAATTGATATCAGATAAGTAAAAAAAAAAATAGTAATTTGAAGCTAGTTTGAGAATAGTGCTGAAGTCTAATAATTTTTGCCTCTGTTTTATGTAATTATTGTATGCTGCAACGCGGCTGTGCATTACAGTCGGTCAACAGAAAACATAAGGCTACTCAACTTTAATCAATGGCACTATTAATATAGTGTACTTATTTGATTAAAAATACAATTACAAAGAGGAATCTTTGTTCTTCAAATTTTATATCGCTTCAAGTCTCTCACAAGACAATAAAACTCATTGCAAAAATATCGCTTGGGCTGTCAATGGGCCTGTAGTTGGTCCGTCAGTCAATTCGTCAGTCCGTCAATTGAGCTAAGTCCGTCACGACTTAGCTCAATTGACTTTATTCATTCGCTTGGTTTACTTTTTAATATAACCGGATTCACGAAAAATAGCAGTCTAATGAATATGGGCTCTTTTACGTTTGTAATTTTTTATTTTTTTTATAACATATTTAAAATCAACAAACTTATCAATAGAAGCGAAGAGTTTTAGACAAGAGTGTTTGATATCCTTAACCGTATTGTCTATATTTTTATATATGTCTACATAAACCATAAAGCCTAGTATTTAAGGATCTTTAGTTTTTTTTCTGTCTTTCTTAAGATAATTTGTGTCGCTGCAAGTAATTTTAGTGGTAATTTTGAATCGTAAATTTTCTATTCTATTTTTCAATTAATTTTTTATTCTGATTCGACTATATATTACTATTGTAAAAATTGTGCATTTTAATAACATATAAAACTTAGCGGCGTGCACTTTTGGATTTTTTGATATTATAAAAATGAAACTTGTTGTAAGCTTATAAAACATCTTTATAAACTCAAGCATTGATACAAATTTAATATGAGATTGAGTAATTCGCGAAATAAATTAAATCGCGATATCGACATACGGCAATACCTAAAAATGTCAACAAAATATGGTGCGCCATTCCGTGTAACGTATCCGAACGGGGCAAAGTGAACGTATTCGAGAAAATGAGCAATTCCGCCGTAAGCTAAGAACAAATAAACGTCAATGCTTAAAAACAGATCTGCGTATGAAGTGGGGCGGGGGCGGCGGATATGCGAGAGGGGCGCGCTACAAAAGAAGGCAATTTGATAAAACAAAATGCGATATCGAGACGGAGCACGAGACGAACGATACGCGTCGACCTTAAATCGTCGATATCGATCATTCGGAGCTATAGCGATATTTAAAAATGCGGCTGAAATTCTATGACAAAAAAGAGCCATGCATTAGAGATATACTTAACTTAATTCGTGTATCACTATGACACTTTATTTCATTGGGAATGGAATTAAGCATAGATTGAAATACGCAAAACAGAATCTCTGTTCTCGAAGTCTGCTCATTGTTAACAACACGCATTTCATATTCAAATCGACCAGAGATAAGTTAAACACGTTTCGTGATAATATGACCGTAATTAAAAAAAAGGACGGCTGTCGCCGTAGCCTTTAGATTTTAACGAAGATCGTTACATGCGGGGTCTGAGAAACGCGAACGGCCGCAAAAATAAAATACCAGCTTGAGTGAGGGGCGCGCGGGTCGTGCGGGGCGCGCGGGGTTAACGCCTGCCATTGACAAACGACACGGCAAATATAAGCCGAATTATGGAAATTCAATGCAAGATCGAGGAATTATAGCCTTTGTTCGAATTTTATCTCGCCTAAGAGAAATTACGGTGCACTATTGAAATTGGTTTCTACGAAATTTATGCTCTATCGGGTCGAGGCAGTCACGTACGAGATTAAAAATGTATTCATGTGTGATAACTTATTGAGGATTCGGCATTGGAATATGTGAAATTTAAATATACTTGAAAAATATTCCCTTTAACTTTAATAATTTTATTTGCCTTGTTAGGAACCATTCAGTTAACCATAGAAAATATTAGGCGTGTGCATCAAACGGTGAAAAAATAGATTAAATAAAACTAAAACGAGTATACGTTATTTATACTTATCGCAAGATAGTAGAAAATATTTTCTTATTGTTTTCAATAAAATGTGTATTAAAAACAACTAGTCAAAGCAATAAATCCAACCATATCATGGCCATCGACAGTAACTAAATTTAATTAAATTTTTGACAGAATTTTTTCCAAAAGATTAGCGATGTAGCAAATGTAACTCTTATTGCTAACTTATAAAATCGTTACAATTATTTCGTGTTGTGTACTATAAAAATAATTTGACTAGATTGTGAAACTCTCTTAAATATTTTTTTTAATCTGGATTTCAAATTGATCTGTATTACATTAATAATATTACAACAAAGCTTCTTATAAAATTTTGTGGATGGGCACGGTATGCTGAAAGATGATAATGCGTACTTGATTACACGACAGTTAGCATTTTATTCGACGTCTGCTGAATCTCCTTATATTTTAATTTCTGCAAAACGAAATAAATTCGTATTTAAATAACTTTACAATCAAAAAATGTAAAATCTAGTCGGGGAATAAATATTTTCTTATTTCGTAAATATAATAATAATAAACTCACGCCTATTTCTCAGAAAGATAGGAAGAGGTTATAGATTTCCACGTGTGAAGTTTTAATTAGTCTTTTTAAAATGTAATTTAAAAAACTATTGCATATTTTGATATTTTTCAATACTTCGTAAGTTTATTATAATAAATATGATAATGAAATATATCGGATTTTTTTTAAATTTATTTACGGGATAATTCGAAACCTACTTTACGAATCAAAATCGAATGGTCGTAAATTTTAAATGAAGAAAAAGCCTTTTAAATGCCGTTAGTTTGATCCAAATAAATGGTTTCTTTTAAAAATCATAAATTTAAGGTTTACTTTATTCTAACAGACACACACACCACCATCATAAAACTTATCATACTAGCGTCCTAGGGCCTCAAAACGTCGACGTTCGATGAAAAATTCTATTCAAAATGAAAATAATATCTTCCTGAACTTTTCCTAAATTTTCCATCATCTTATCGGGAAGACATCTTATAATAACTGTGTGATTTGTTTACAACATGCGAATAGGCATGAGGATATGTTATAATACTCTAAGATTTAAATGAGGATATGTTATAATACTCTAAGATTTAAATGAGGATATGTTATAATACTCTAAGATTTAAATGAGGATATGTTATAATACTCTAAGATCCGGCATTAGAATAATGCACCCTCATCTTTTAATTGAATCAAATAATGTTTTACAGGCAGATAACAATATTATAAATTTATGAGAACAATGTCTGCCACCGTAGTGCTGTCGCTACTAACATTGATTACTTAATTTTATTTCAGTAATTAATAATTATTTTTTTGTTTCTAGTGTTAATTGCATATGGCAAGTACAAAATTTCGAATATGAAATTTTACACCTTGTTACAGTGGACAGGGACCTTTGTGACTGCCACAGCTATCTGTAGCCAGGTGTAAACAGGTAGATAAACCGAACTTATTTTCTTCATCTGTTAATTGAAAAATATTAACACGTATGAAAAATTCTAAATATATTTATTACTGGCAGTTACTGTGAAATTATTTGCAATGCACATAAAAAAATTGAGTAATAAATATTAATAGCAGCAAGACTTCGGTGGAAGACATTGTTCTGATAAATCTATAATATTGTTATCTACATTATTTGATTCAATTGATAAATGAGAGTACATTTTCCTAATGCCGGATCTTAGACTATAACATAAACAGAACTCGCACGACGATATGAACCAACTCGCAAATCCGTTCGGCGGAAGCGGCTGGAACTCCTCCCATCAACCCGTAAGCGGCCCGCTCGTAAAGTTCGCACGGCGGCGACATATTTCAGGAACGCGTCCGTGTCCGCCGGACGCGGGCGGTGATCGCGCCCCTCACCGAGCGCGAGCCCGGGCGGCGCGGTATTGCGAAAGTTTTCAGCTCAACAAAAATACAGAGGAACGCTTTCAAAAGTGCCGAGCCGTGCGGAGCGCTTCCTTCGCCCGCGACCTAACCGTTTCACTTCGCCGAAGGGATTAGGCCCGATCGTGTCCCGCCGCTTGCGTGAACGCTGTCGGTGCTCGTCGATGCATAGGATCGTATGCAGTATAACACTTCGTCGACAAGACGGCGACACTCCCGCTGAATAGTGATTTGTCTGTCCATAAAAATATCAACATATTAGTTTCACATATCTTTGTTATTAACTATGTTTTTAATTTGATTCCTTAATATTTATTTATTATTAATTGAGTTATTTTCCTCTCACTGTATTAAGTAACGCTTTGGGTTTAGTAATTTATTTTCAAAAATTTAATATTTATTTTATTTTAGCTACCTTAAGCCTTTGGCTGTAAAAATGTGTGATAACAATTCTATCATAATAAACAAAGTTGGATAATCATCGTAGTTAAACTGCGTAATAAGTAGTATAATACTTACGTTAATTAGTATTAGTAATCTGTTATTACTTTCGTCCCATACTCTTATTTCGACCGAGAAAATTATCCAGTATCCAATTAGCACATCCTACTGTAACAAAACAAAACGCTGTGACTTAAAATTACAGACGACCTGGCGAACTGAAAATCTTAGATCATTTTTAACGAACACAAATTTATTTATATATTTTAATAGATATAAAACCTGAAAAGTTATATTAAATGGGCTAAAAAGTTTGCTTACGTTCGAAATACAAAGTACGCTGGAACTTATTTTGGACCCTCAGATTATTGAAACACTCCATTAAAATTTGGTGAATAACTCTTTCATCGATCTACATGAAAAAGGATTATTAATATTATAAAATAGTAATTAGAATGTATTCCAATCCAATATAAGTATTGTTTACCAATAAAACGCAATAATAGGAAAATGGTGATAACAAAAGTACAGCTACCATAATTTTATTCGCGAATACGATTAATTAGTTGAGAGTTATTGATAAAGGAAAATATCCCATTTACTTTTAGAAACCGGGCAAGTCAATGTTTATTTCTAAATTGATAAGTTCCTTGAAAAACTGTTATATTTATTTAATTTGCCAAAGGTCAATTTTATAATCTTTTTAAGAATGGGTATAATAATACAATATAAACTAATTTAAGTTCAACTTCATGTAAAACAAGTTATTTAAGTTAGTAAGCAACTCTTTTTCCCTGACTTCGTACGCATGTAATTTAATTTAAAAAAATCGAGTAATTTTTCTGAGCCGATTTCGATGAGTTATGCCAATAAAATGATCCAAGCTGCGTCCAAGGCATCCCTTAAAATACCGTTAAAGTTAGCTAATTAGTTTTGGATATTAGGATATTCAAACGACAGATAATATTTTTAATAATAGTCCAACTGTATTCTGCTGTACTCCTTACACTATGCACAATCAGTTTTTGGCAAATATCTTCAAGGTGCACATACCGCAGATGGTGTAGTTTTATTATATGAAGATACATATTTTAAGGTCAATAGTAATTTGAGTGCTTAAGGTATCATTGCACGATTCAACCCAGATATATTACTTTTACTTAGTAATTAAAATAAAAAAAAAAAAACAATTTCAGATTTTAAGCTACTTGTAATACATTTCTGGACAGGTAAAGGCACCGGTTAGTTACGGCTTGCCAAATAGTTGGGTACCTTTTTGCATTTTACGAGTCGGAGGGAAACAATTTGTATTCTCTTCGAGTGGCGGTTGTAAAAGCTTTATCCCGGACGGCGGATTGCGTCTGTCTAGATTTGTCCAGGTGCACAATCAGATACCCAGACAACCCTAACAACGCCTAATCAGGACTACGCTGGCGCCGGGTGAGGGTGAATGAACTTTTTCGATTTTAAAGCCTTTAAGCCTTCAAGTATTTCAATTTTATTATCTGAATAATTTTATGACTCTGCTAATAGTAAAAAATAGATAAAAATTGTATTGTGGAGTTAACAAGTAAGTTATGAACATGAACCTAATAAAAACTGATACTTAAATTATAAAATTATCAAAATTTGTACATAACCTCAACTCTATGTAGTCTGGCCGTCAATCGAAATAAAACTATTGTTTATGGATCAAGAACATATCAGTTTTAACGATGATCTCACCTGTGCTACATTTTGAGTTAATCTACAAAATTCATATTGCGGTAGCGTCTGCATTGAATATTTTCAATAATTTCATGTAAATCTGTTTTTGTGTTCACGCGGTTAGACATGACAGTGAGTGCTATATTTGTATTTACGTCGAGTTGATTTTTTAGTTTTAAAAAAAAGTGACAAACTTGTAATAAGATAGAAGGACTTTTTTAAATTATATTTTCGATGAATATGTATAACAAAATGATAAATGAAAACATGTACTCAAATTCACAAAATGTGTTAATTTATATATAAACTTGTTAAATAATTCTCTCTATGACAAACATTGCTACATATCTGTGGAACTAGATTTAAAACCCCTAATCTTGTGCATCGAATTCCGTTTTATACATGGACACAATTAAAAAAGATACACAAAAATTGACTTTTTTTTATTCTAATGCATATAATTAAACGTATTTTTTTTTAATTTAAATAAAAAGTAAACTTTATAAAGCACTGGTGAGATACGTATTGACTTCAATTGACTTATTCCTCACATTATAAAGTGATTTAAACCACCAACCAAAGTTTTAAGAGTATTTTATAAGTTTGAAGATTTACGTTTATGAACTTATTTGTGTCAAATGCCAAGAATTAGAAAATGGTTTATTTATTTATTTTGAAGCTAATCAAAGGAAATTTCATGCTGACACAAAAATATTTGGATACAACAATGGGAATTGTCCGTTCTGTATAAAATATACAATTAAAATCAGTACAGTTTGTTTATGACAGTCATAGATCAATGATGACAGAAGGTTTTCTCAGCGAACCTAACGATAAAAATAAGCCAAATGGATAAAATTTTGATATCTTTCTGCAGAGTAAAAAATCGATTAGGGTATAATTTTAATGAGTGCTGTTTTCTTTTTCTTTGGCAAAAGAAAATATTCATGTATACCTACGTTTATTGCCTATGGAGTGACAAAAAGTTTCATGAAGTTTATGAAGCTTTGGAGCGGAAATTTTACGTACGCGCGATTTCTACTCACAACTTAATATTTCTTTTTAATACTCGTATTTTTTGACATACATTTCTAACAAATTTTTATCCCTGATGAAAGAAATTAATTGCAATATTTTAATTTGTGTCTTACACAAATTGTAGAGAAAAATAAAAACAAAAGTGAAATAACTGGCCAATTGCTAGTTGGACTCGCGGATCGAGGATTCCATACTAAACATTACATATTTGTGTTAAATACTTAAAATAATTAATTTTTAGTCATTCATTTGCGGATTCTCAGCACGAGCTCCATTAACGTTTTCCTTAAGTCTACACTATGACCACGTCAAGCTTGTATATAAGGTCGAGAAAAAAGATTTTTTTGTATTTTATATACAAATTCAAAAAAATTTCTATCATATTTTATGATATATGTATGTGTGTGTGTGTATGCCATTTTGTAGGTAGTGACATATGGTGTATGCATTGACACTTCCCAGCCAAACTCTTTCAATATTTGCTGAATGGCTAAAGATATGTGTAGTCTGGCGTTATCATGGTGAAAAACCACACCCTTTTTACTGATCAATTCTGGCCGTTTTTTCTCTACTTAAGCTGGAGTTTCATCAGCTGCTAGCATTAGAGATCCAAATTGATGGCTTCGCTCCGCAGTAAAAGCTCATAACGAATAATGCCTTTCCGATCACACCACAACATCAATTTATTGCGAGTAAAACCAGAATTCGCTATAGGCTGTAAAACTCGCTTGCTTTTTGACCATGATATTTTTCGCAAGTTCTTATCATAGATAATACATTTTTCATCACCAGTGATCAATATTTTTAAAAACAGTTCGGTTTCATAATTTTTCAATAAAGAATCACAAATGAATTCACGGTTCATTCGATTTTATTCAGTGAGTTGACGTGAGATCCAAGTTTCGAGCTATTTTGTATATCCAGCTTTTTTAAAATGGGTCAAAACTGTTTTGTGGTCAATCCCCAGCTCTTTGGCTATGTTGTAAGATTAATATTCTGATTTTATTCTACTTTTTCTAAAATGGCGTCGACTTTATCCGTCCCAGGTTAACCAGAAAGAGGTTCATCTTTGACATCAAAATTATTACTGGACTAAAAACGCTTGAACCAGAGTTGTGCTATTCTTATCGACACTGCATTAGGCTTATAAAGGTTACAAATTATTTTCGCTGTTTGTGTCGCATTTTTCCTTTTCTTTTTATAAAATTTCACAATATATTGAATTTCTACGTTAGATTCACTCAGTTCGGTGAATAAATAAACCATAGAAAAATGGTGGTAAGCCGTTTTTACTTTTTTAATTTTTCTATATTTTTATATTTAATTTAAAATTTCTATATTTTTTAAAATGTCATCTATTTAATGGTATCAAAACTAGATGGATACAAATAGCATAAACAAAGAGATTTTACTGCAACTTTTTACTTATGAAATACGAAAAACAGTTTTTTTTTCCCGACCTAATATATTACTGCTATAACGATAAAGCAAAAATAATAAAAATAACTAATACGTATTGAGTATGCACTTATGTAACGACGTACTTAGGAAGTATTAGTTTGTACTGGATCATTAAAACGAACCGAAACGAAACAAGCTATAAATTTGTCATATATTTTTCTGAAATCTGTAAATAAAGGACTATTTTTTTTCAATATTTTAAGTCTAGTTGATGCCACTTCAAAACAATTTATTTTAAAATTAAAATTAATATAGGTATGTGTATATATTTGAAATCCCCACAATAAATGCATTCATTTGATGTGGCACAAACTTTATTTTATACGCATATGAGTGCGTATGTGCATGTGTTTGTGTGTGTTGTGTGTTTGTGTGTGAATGCGTGCGTGCACGCGCGCGCACGTGCATGCCTCTCCATGAGGGTTTCGTTTTTACCTTTTAAAGTACGGAACCTTAAAAATGTTGTAATTGACATTAATTGTCAAAGTCAATACCTTTTCAGTTTGGAGTATAGGTTTTTAAGAATAAATTAAAGGTTTATTCGTTACAGAATACACAGCATAAAAATTTAAATAATAGTAGTTTCTCTACGTGTTTATTCAATTCCTATTTCTTTAATGTGAATAAACCTCATTTAACGGTTTTATAATGTAGAAATTTTTATTTTTAAATGTACACATAAATATATTAACATATACAATTTATAACTATAAATTTCTATATATATTTTTTCAATATTTGTTATATTTAGAACACGTACTAATCACTAAATTGCATTATACGACTAACGAGTTTCTGCGCTATTGCAAAATAGAGAAGAAACAATTGTTATTTATGCACCCTTTGATAACTTCAGACCATACTAACTTCATGGCGTCGTAAAGCGGCTGCGTCACATATTGAAAATACGAAATTTTTTTTCCCAACGTGTCAAAAGAAATATAACTACAAAAATACATTTACGCAAATCAATAAAGACATTAAATTCCATTTTTTATTTAAAACGAAATCCGTATCCGACACATAACTAAATATATTTTTTAAATGAATTCGATGTTTGTGAATTTATGTGCTTATACTATATCGAGTTGGTATGTATGCGATACAAAAAAACAAATCATACACACATCACGCATATAATTTGAAAAATACATTATCCTCCGACGCATCGCGTAGCCGTGTGAAAAGCGATAACGCCAAAACAGATCGATCACAGGTCCGCGCGGCTTTAGAAACAACAACGTGCCCAAAACGAGCTGCAGTGGAAACCGCTCGCGCGCCGCGCCCCGGGCGACGTGATATCGTTGAATTTACAGTGCAGTAGGCAGTAAAATACGCAATAGCGTGCCCACTGGGCGTATCTATCTCCTGAATTACAGCCCTTTTAACCCACAAAAATCTAATCGGATGGGCGCCGCGGCACAGGCAGCCTTTTATCTTGCAAATACTTCGAAAATGTATCAACGTAACAACAAACGCTGTTCGTTTTGACAACGTTAAATAAGGACAAAAATTTGTTGATTTAAGTTTATATGTATCGTACGTATAAATATTTTAATTTTTTGATGTTAATTCTGGCGAATTTTTTATTTAATAAGTTGATCATTATTATTACTAATAATAAGAATCGTAATCATTGAATCATTAGGAAAGTACATACGAAGGTAAAATCTGGTGACACTTTATTTTTGTGAATTAGATACATATTATACAGTTCTAATTTAATAAAAAAAAGTTTATTTACATTAAAACATAAAAAACAACAATAAATGCGCCATAAAACTATGAGAAAGAAATCGATTCGTACATCCCAGAATCAGTACTAGTAAGCCAGAATATTTACTGATTTTATGTGATTTCTATGGCAGCAATGTCGTTAAATCTCGTTTTTGTTTGGCTCATTTTTCTCTCGACAGTTGTATAATCAAGAAATACCATGCCGACAGTAACACGAGATCAGTAGCTGTGTAACAAACGGGCCCCCTCTTGTTCGCGTTTTATTGTTCCATCGTCATAAATGCCGTGGCGGTTATTATTTTCCTGTCGTAAAACAACAAAATAATATTGCAACAATAATATGCGCCCTCTATAATGTTTATATTACGGATTCTAACAGCAACAGATTTTATTATGTGTTTTATATTCGCCAGAGAAGCTTTTGCCTTAGATGAGATAGAGCTGGAAGAAGTGATTTCAATACAATGTGAAATCGTTAACTCATTCAAACGAATCGAAAATATAACAAAAAAGGGAAATTGAATTAAAGAAAAATTGAAAGCAGCCGTGATCTATTTGCATATGAAACATGTAGAAGTGAAATGGATCTGCCTGCTTCCAATTTTTCTTTGAATTAATAAAAAGATTATAATATGTATATTACATAACTTGATATGACTTAGTTAGTGCCATGTTTCACTACATTTTGTTTTAAGATACACTTTTATTTCCTTGAATATAGATTTACCTCGGTTAGTCTGATATATATTCAATTGTTTTTAACCGACTTCAAAAAAGGAGAGGTTCTGCGTTCGTCTTAATCTATTTTTTTATTTATTTTCAGCGATAACTTCATCAATTGTGAACCTATTTCGGAAATTTTATACTCTTGATATAGTCCCTCAAACACCAAGTCAGAATCTGATGATAGGAGCTCTGAGAAATTGAAGAATACCCTAAAATATTAAAAGCACTTATAGTATTTTTAAGCTTTTTTATATTTCATCGTGTCTAGGAATCATTAACTTATGCTGCTGAGTTCATTATAGAAACCAGAGCGCTACTTAACGGTTAAGAGTTAGAAGATGATACTGCATTTGTCGCCCGAAACTACTCTTTAATGGTTATTAGTAAAACCAAGTAAACACATAATTAAAATTAAGTATGTATATTACTTATTAATCTGCCTACATATTTTCATTCATTTATATAATTCTAACGTGACAATTGTAGCAGGAACACACTGGAATTCTGGTGGTAACACTAGAAATAAGGCAAATTAATTTAATGTGAAAGTGAATGAAAATGCCATGAATATAGCCTAGAATTTTCTAGGACGACCCTAGTTGACCTTTATATCACACGCATTCGCTCTATAGATTTGTTTTATCTGTTTACTTTCTTTCATACTTTCCAGATGGCCAAAAACCGCAATATACCTCTTTATAATCCGGTCACTACATCTCCCTTCAAACCACACCGCTCTCATAGGGTGGAGTGTCTCTTTCGGCGACACTTCACACATACTACGCAGAGATCGCATATCCAACGCAATGATCCTACTTTCATTTTTCTTCTGCCGCATCCAGTTTTCACTGCCATACATTAGCGTAGGGCTCAAGATCCCTTCACGGACAGGCAAACGCTATGTCGTGACACACTTTTACTGTTCATAATACCAAACAAGGCCCCATTCACTTTATTTCCCGCATTTCATCTCCTTCCGATCTCCATCATGTGTACTGTTTATATTTGTAAACAGACTATCAAAGTATACAAGCTCGTTCATTTGTTCGATTCTCTCATTTTCTATATATATATATATCGCATTCAGTCGTACTTTCACCGCGCTTTAAGGCCAAATTTTAAGCACCTGAAACTGACGAGTTTGCCTGTAAAGATTAATGGATGTCAACGAAGCAAGAGACGTATGCAAAGGTCGTAACCACGTGGAAATCTATAGTCTCTGCCTACCCTTCTGGACAATAGGTGTGAGTTTATATTATTATTATCTAAATGAAAATCTGTATGATTTGTAAAACTTTGACATTGCAAAAAATAAGAATAATTTATGTAGTCTGTATAAAAAAAATCTGGTAGTTGGACTCCAATTGAGAATATAAAGACCCTGGAATGATTACCAGTCGGTAGTGTTGTAACCTATTTTTTAATCGTTTTTCGAAATTCATGATCTTAATTAAACGGCAGCAGCGACAGAACTATGTTTATTCGTTTAGTTCTCAGATATCTGCTCAAGTTATTTGTGAAAGTTTACCGCCGTATTAATTACATTTAGTTATTACTCTCGAGGCACTCGTACTATCCCGACACGGATCATTCTCTATCTCTCTACTTTCGTTTTTGCGACTTGAATAACATTCTCTGATTTCACAAATTCATTTGTAAACTGAGTCTACGCTTACGGTAGTCAGCATGCACGGAAGCAGGACACTTCGCGTGCAGCCTACAATATATTCAAGATCGAAACTGTTTCCCACTTTTTCCGTAAAAAATGTAGTATATATCGGGCCAATTTTCTAAATCATTGCTTAAACTACGTGCAAAATAACTAAATGTATTATTAAGAAATATTTACTCGATAATTTAAAAAAACATTTTTTTTTGAAAAAGAAATAAAAACTGCCTCCAAAAACCTATTTAAATAATGTTTGAAACAGAGTTCTAAAGCAACTAGTTAGTTGTTGTTGGGCTTGATTTCAGCTAAAGCAAGCAAAAGCAACATATAACCTAGAAACACGAATATGAAACCTTAAATAGTGAATCAAAAAGGAAATCTTCTAAGGAGACATAACTGTGTCTAATTTGTATTTGGTTTGAACCGAGTCCAAAAACTATTAAGAAGATTATTTTTAAGTTTATTTTTTTTTAATTATTTCAATGGGTCTTTGAAGGCGGTTTTTTTTTTATTTATTATTTTGATTTGAGTTCCGACCGTCTTTAAATTAAACCGACTTCAGAATTTTTATGTACCGTGTTCGTATTATATAGTATTTTTTAAAATTTCTATTCAAAAATTCAATCAGTTATATAGTCTGGTATTGCAAAGTCTAAACCTGTAAATGGAATAATTCAATCAAGATATATCGTTGTTTTTAAAGTAGTTTTTCTCAAAAATGTACAAAACGTCTAAACCGATCCATTCCGAAATTTAATCGGCTCTAAAGGGTACGTAACATCAAATTTTGCAAAATTGTTGTATTTGTCCAAGAAACATCGTCGGAAAAACTAAAGTAAAAAATGTTTTACTTTCAAATATTTGCACTCTATTTTGCTATTCACTCAAAAAATATAAACAAATTAAAATTTAATAAATGGCGTCAAGTTTTGGTCTTACAAAACATGACACCATTTATTAGATCACTTAATTCGTACATAGTGTGTTCGGAAAACAAAACCGCATATTTTTTTTACTTTTTTTTAATGTGTCAGTCGACCGATTTTAACTTCTGATCCTAAATCTAATGAACGCTTTAAAGTATCATCTATAATAAATCTTGTAACAGTCTAAAGAAATCCTATATTACGTACATTTCAAATTGTATTAAATTATTCCACATAAAATCTAGAAGAGTTGAATCAAAAACAATGTTGTAATTAATATAATAATACATATGAGTGCAGTAAAATTCTAAATAGTATATGTTATTGTTTGCCAATCAGAACACAAGCGGTCGAATCTTAATTATTTAACTTAACGTTGTTCAAGGCAAATGTTAATAAACGCTCACAAATGCTTCGTCTAGTCGACACTTATAGCGAGTATTTCAATTATGCCAATATATTCTTAGGGCACTTGTAAAAAAATCTGGCGAATGAAATTCTATGAAATTGTATGAAATTGACAATATGTCGAATCGCAATCGACGTATGCACTAACTATAAAAAAAGCGCTAAATTGATTACTTATGCAATAATATGTGATTAACTGTTGCTACTATTTACGTAGATGTAAAATTATATTTTCTGTGAAATTGTTCTTTTGTACAAGTCAAGGCAGTACTTGAAAAGCGGACACAAACATAATAACAAAATACAAGTGTTCATTGTGAAAACGTTCGGTTTTAATTTTTCGTTAATAACTATAATTAAAACAAAAATGTTTACATAGTAATTTTTCAAAAAGCTTCTTGCTGCAATAATAATGAATCTGATAAAAAAAGAATTTAGTAATGTTCTTTAAAAGTTATCGTGTTGACGAAGACAATACAAGGTAATTAACGAAAGTAAGTTCTTATTAAAATAAAGGCAAAATTTTAATGATCAATGTATAGACTTTAAAGTGATTCCGAAGCATTTATCTATAAATTGCCGAAAAACGATATATTTTAATTATATTTTTAAGGATCAAAAAAAATTTGAGAAAGAACAAACATAAATAAATCAGATGAAAATTTCATAGCGTACTTACAAACTCCTAGTGCCTCGCGTTATGAGGCGTGCGATGTTAATGCTAACTAGATATTTCTAAGCTCGAAGAACTCAGACTATATTCTTGAGTTTAAATATCTACAAGGAGGACGAGAATCACGTGTTTGGTCGTCATCCAGAAACGTATAGACTTCTATTATGTTCAAAAAATAACCTTTAGCAGAGCGTCGCCACACTTATGTTTCTAAAATTTGTTTATCAATGTCTGAATTTAGCGCAATTACATTGTTGTCTTAGTATTCGTTTTTGATCACCTCACCCTTAGTAGTGAAGTGGTTAAGGCCCGACATTGTTCACTGCCGTCGATGAAACGATTTAAAATTGGCACATCATCCCACAATCTTTTCTGCTTTAGACCGTAAGCCTTGGTTTTAAGCCCGCCACGCCGGCGCAGTGCAGGTCGGAGGTTGCTGACGGTCGTTGTGGCTGCATTGTTAATATCCGACAATATCGATGACTCTCTGGAGCACACTTAGCAAATGTCCGTCGTGGTTAAAATTCGAACTCGTTACAATGCGTCGCACGAAACTCTGCCGCTCTGAATTGCCCGCTAATGATACAATGCTCAGGTATTATGCTCCCCGACCCTTCCTTCTTCTCCCCTGCTTTCCTGTTTTACGCCATTGCGACTCTTCTGTGACTAACTTCACAGTAGCAGTTTCGTGCGTTGTACTGTACCTTTTTGTTGCAAAGTAAGGTTATTGACCACTCGCCCACCACGACACTGGGTTGTAATGCACGCCCTTTAGTGATTGCTCTTGTATGTAACCTGAGAGTATTCAGCTATTTTAATCAAAACTACCAAATTAGTCTTAATGAGAACTTAGAAAAGGTGAGCATTTATACGTTTCAAAAAGGTTGTTTTCTAGTGTGTTTACAAATGGTTTTGATTATTTCGATGTAATCACTTGAAATTTTATTTTTTCTCTCACACAGATTACTATAGAAAAACACGAGCAACTAATAAAGAATGCTCAGCAAAATTACAGAAAATTGGATTTTACAGTGACATAATTTTTTCCCAAATGTTCTGTAAATATTAGATTTCACGCGAAAATTACTATATCATCAAAAAAGTTACATTTAACACAGAATAAATGATCTCAATCTAATTACCAGTGTATGTTTCAAGTATCCACATAGCGCTGAGAATTAACAGTGTAGTCAATTTAAAATTAATTTGCTTCTAATTTTATTATAATAATGATACACATCACTGATCACAAAAGACTTCGTTTATTAATTTATTAAGAATTATTTTGTTACAGACACCCTTAATATTAGATGTTCCTTTCTATTTGTATATAGTAATAGTAGTGGACTGTGTTCGCCCGTAACAGTTAATTTTATGGTGCATATCTGAATGTGGTTTTAGTTAATACTATACATGCCAGAATCCATCGTATGCGCTACAACACAGAGTCTAAACTCGCTCGGTAAACGCTCCTTCGTCCCCTCATTATAATAAAAGGTTTTCGTTAAGCATCGCAAAGCTTACATTTGTCCAGTCGTCCCATTGAAGCATAATATTATCTTCTGCTCGTACGGATAAACGAGAAAAAAATCCCGGATCCGGCGGACGAAGTTTTTAATTTGTAATTACAGGCGGCGACCTTTCGGCGTTATTAACTTTTTCGGCAATGGCCCGTGCAGGGCGCCCGCGGGGGCAGCGCCTGTTTGCCCATCTCGCATTATCGTGCGTTTAAAGTAATTAATCTACTCGCTATTAATTAAACGCGTAACGTAATCTATAATCTTAACTTTGACAAATAGGCTTTTCGGAAAAAAGATAATGAGCAAAAGCGGTCCAAATTTCCGCCATTAATAAAGACTTATGTGGCCGAATCGTCTACCCAGTACCGAGTAACTTGCAGTAAGACGGCCAATGATAATACGGTATCAATAAAGTTATAGTTACATAAAATATGTCACGGTTATAAAATATAATACTATTATTTCGTTATTATTCTGTGCGGTAATTTATATATGTTTTGTCTATTATTGTTTAGATATACAACAAACTGTCACGAACACGTCGTGGCTGACTGCGTTAGATATGAATAATGCTGCGACTTGGGATTTTATAAAAGCACATGCGGAAATAAGAAACTGTGGTGTGGTTTCCTGATTGAAAATAAACTAATAGAATATTTTTACAATTTTACTACAAGTTATTCCGTAATCATTGAGTTTATTATTCTGTTAATATAAAATTCTATATAGTGGTGGATATCTGGAAAAAATTTCGTACAATTTTGACCATTAACGTGCTTTCAAATAGCTTACGAAAAATTATGTGGTAGTCCAGTTAATTATTAAAAATGACATAAAATTGATACAACAACGACCATCAAAATATAAACTTGGTGATAAAATTGATTTAAAGTCTACTAACGCAAAATATAATGGATTCTTACTGTTTTTGTATTGATGAAAACATATTTGCTCCCAACAACAGTCATTTTGTGCAATTCAAATAGCTTTTTAATTAATGTGTAACTGTAGTCATACATATTGGCAAAATTCGCAAGTAAAGCTATTCGTTTAAGAAGAAATTTCTATTTACTTGTTAAAACATAAATCAACGTCACAACACTATCTAGATGAAGCGATATGTGTTAAAACAATTCGTATAGGAATTTAACTTCTTGGTTTTCCATTGCTTGGAATTAACTATTTTTTTATAGTGCCATCTTTTTGGTTTCCTTTCATTCGGTAAATAAAAATTTACCGAAAATGACCTACAAAACACAAAAGTGTAATAAATGTTTCTTAGCACACAGTTCAATTGAAATAGGGCGGCGTTATGTTTTATTTTGATAGCTCGCAAATAAATACCCTATCAAAATTCTGAACGGCCCGCTACGAAAACGTTTAAGGCTCTTAGCGTTCCGTTATTATTTTAATTATTCCATACACTGAACGTTCCATATAATAAAGATAGAAATAAAATTCAATAAATTCTTCGCACATTCCACAAAAAGATTAAATCCAGCTGTGTTATCCGTCTCACGATGTTTACTCGCAGCCCCGGAGACGACCGCGTCAGCGAGACCCGCCCCGGCGCGAGGAGGCGCCAAACGGCGGGTTTTATTGGAAAAATCGAGAGCACTCTGAAGGCTCTCAACACACTAGTTATCGCTTTTTGTGTGAGCGTCGCCGTTTTTATAAGTCTCATAAAAAAAAAATGAACGAGTGCGTTTTGGGCACCTGTACCCCGACGTGCCTTACTTCTCGATATGGAAAAACCTAGGATCGTTGGTGTTCTACAGTTAACAGTTGAAATAATTCGATTTTCAAGATAATACGGTAAGTGTGATTTTTGTAAAGATGCACTTTGCCTTTCTTTAAAAATATAAGCAAAAAAAAAGAACACTGGTTTTGGACAATTTGGCATTTTTAGTATATCAATAAACGCAATAAAGTTTCAATTTCAATAAAATTCTACGATGTCTCTTAATAGTAAAATTCTGGTAAATGATTTCTTTTCTGGCTCTTTAAGATAATCTTACATAAGTTGTGTGTATATACTGCTTCTATTCTGAACGCAACGTTATTGTTTTGCTGACAGTGCGCATCTGGGTCCATCCATCTGTGAATCCTCAGCCGCTAGCTCTCGAACTATGAATTGTGCATGATATATTTATACCATTAAATATGTATTTCAGGATATTAAAATTAACAATTAAACGATCAGATGGACTCTAAAGGTAAAAAATAGAGGTTCATTCTTATAGTTTGATTAAGGATCGTCATTAATTCTAACTCACGGGTTTCAAGTATGTTTCTCAAAAATTTACAACAATAACCTTTCAAAATTAAAACACCGATTACAATAGCTTTAATGTATTTTTAACTTTGGATTAATAAAACATATGAGCCATAGATCGTGCAAAATTTGTGGTGCAAAAATTCGTTTTAATATAAAAACATTGCTCAACGAATACATGTATAACTAACAAAGAGGTTGTTTAGATTTTATAAGCAGTGCGATATTTTTATCGTTGTTTTACCACAAGCAATTTATACAAAAAAAGGACACTTTATGTTATTAAAGAAAACGCCACAATAAATGTATAACTTAAATTCCTAATTTCTTTGAATTCGATTCATTGGTTAAGTATGACTTTCGCGAATACAGTATGTACTTTGAACACATAATAAAATAACGGTTCATAAATTCGTTTCAGATGTACATCAAAACATTCAAAACATTTGAAACAGGTTAATCGTAAACCCAAAAATATTTGGTTATAATCGTATGTGCATAAATGAACCGACAAGTAAACATCACCTATGTGATTATGATTCATTCAAATGTTATTTTCAGTTAATAATCAAGAGGATTCCATTTGATATGATACATATCACGTAAAAATATTTACATCAATCGATAGTTTTCGGTTCACGCAATGAGTTTACTGCGTCGTGTAAACGCGCCGTGAGGTCGGCGCTGGTGCGCGCGCCGCGTTTTTCGAGTGTCGCGGCTCCTAACTAACAAGTCTCCGAGTAGCGGACGGAAACTTTGATTCTTTCCTTTTTGCGGACATTCCAAGTGCCGAACGGACACGATTCTGCAATTTGGTAAATGCAAGTGTTTGTCCGTCCTCGTACGAGGAGCGGCTCTCCGCAAAATTGAGGGTGAAGTGTGTGTGTGTGTGTGTGTGATTTGTCGTTAGAGTTTATTTTATTGAATGTCCGTTCAATCGGATTCGATTTTATCGTAGAACCTATTTATTTAGCCTTTTCATTGTACAAGAAAATCGTACCTAAATAAAAAAAATGGAAAATTATCTCGAAGCAATGATGAGATTTTAATGAATGCTTATAGTTTTTATGTATTTTGAAGCCTATGGACCTATTTATTAATGTCAATGTAGTAGAAAAAAATTTGAAAAACGATTGGCCCTGGCATCTCAAAAATTTTCCTGCTATTATTTTATTTATCGATGTGTCTTAACTCCTTGAGTCATAAATATCGTGTATGAGTTTCGAGTTTATCGAGCTTATTTTAAAAGACGGTTGATCCTGCGGGCCATCCCTAAAATTTCTTACCATATCGAGCTAAAAGTGTTTAATAATATGGCAGTAAATTAATGAACTAATCAGGCTCAAAACACCAATTTTAGTGCATTTTCTAGTTTTACGAGCTCATAATTATAAATCTAATACGTTCGGAGCTGTTCGAGTTTAATAATCTACATACATTGAATAAAAGCCTTTTTAATTTTGAACTACGATGTTTTTCTAATGCGTTCTTCGATTTTGATCAGTTTTACAATATCTACGCAATTTCTTAATCAAAAAAAGGTAAGCGAGTATAAAATATTAATTCATCAAGAATTTCACACGTCCTTTGAAAAAACTCTTTTTTTCGAATTTAACGTTAACGATGTTTCTCGAAGGAGCTGACCGATTTTGAAGCGGTTTGCTATAATCGACGTTATTTTTTAAGAATAAGAACTAGGTAGATTTTCAATTTTCTTAGTAGAGTAGTTTATAAAATGTTCTAAAAACGCTTTTTCAAACACATACACATAGTCAAAACAGATTTCTAATGCTCTGAAAGGTCAAGACCCAATGAAAACTCTATTTTCAAAAATCGGACTGAAAACTGTAACTTCCCAGTTTGTGAAAATTGATTGATTTACGGCATTTTTATTATTTTGCAAAAATCCCATTTTTTTAGAAGTTTTTGTTTTAACGATGTCTCTCGAACAAACTATCCGACTTTGATATATTTTGCTACGACTGATTACGTTTCTTAAGAAAAATATCTTAATAGATTTTGAAATTTATCGGTAGAGTAGTTTACAAAATATTGTAAAAAAACACTTTTTAGTAAAACTTTCTCCAACGATATCTTTTGAACAATTCAATCTATTTTCATGCAGTTTGCTACCATCGATGCGACTGTTTGAGGAAAAGAATTGATTAGATTTTGATATCGATCGGTAAAGTAGTCTAAAAATTATTACAAAAAACATTTTTCGGAAAGTTTAATTTTGGGAATTCTCAAAGTTTACCTGGCGGAAGCAGTTTAACGCTTCAGAAAGTCTTAGTTAAGTGAACCACTTTCAAATGTCGCAAACTGCTTTTCAAATCGGTTAATCCGTTCGAAAATTATGAGAGGCTTACCCACAAACATATGTATGCACGCACGCACGCGAATGCACATTTATACACATAGACGTGACGCGGAAAATGTTTCAAATAGATTCATTTTATATAGTCAAAATAGTTATGGAAAAATTAATATAAAAAAAATAGAGTTTATTGTAGGACTTAGTAGTTTCATCTTTCTTCTGTTATATAAAATGTTTATGACAATGAGCTGACCTGGAGTCAGCAAAGGAGTCAATCTACCTGGATTGAGAGGCGCGTCTCTTCTTTTAATATATTCTGCAGTGTCATTAGGCTCTTCTTCGATCTGTTTAATCGATAGTAACTTCAACACTTATTAATGTAAGGTGTGAACCAAAAACATTGTTGAAAAACAATGATCATGCCGTAGCTAAACAAAATATACGTGCATATAATTTAGCGAACACTTTTTCATTTTATAATAAATAAGGTAATTCAAATTTAACAACTATATTTTTGATTGCCATTGCTATTTTCTTTCACTTTCATATATTTGGAAAGTTATTGACCAAAGGAAAAATTGGAAAGAAACATTCATGTATGTTTATTTGGTTGATACATGAATGTTTCTTTGGTTGTTAGTCGAAAAAGGAATATGGGTGACTATTAGATAATAATTAAAAATAAATAAAACTTGAGGTACGTTACGTACTACGTTACAAACATAAAACTTAAAATAGACCGTAATATTCTAAGATTTTAATAATTTACCACTTTAACCACCCATTCGGATTATAATTCTGTTTCAAGTTCTTCTTGAGAGAGTATTAGCTGCAAGAAACTTGAGGCTAGCTCTTTACAAATTTCATTATTATTGGAGGATTTAACGAACTTGTAAGAAGTCGAGCTGATTATGTCGATAAATATTTATACTCTAAATATTCCTAAATTGTATAAAGGCATTTTTTACGAGGTGTACTTACAAATATTTTAAAATTTATATTAAGCTAAATTTTGTATATGTATAAGGGACCATATTGAATATGCTCATAAAGAACCTCCTAAATGAATGAACTTACTTAAACTTAGTTCTAGAAGATATTCAAGGTTCTAACTTGTAAATCGTTTCTGCAGCACAAGAATTTTATCAGTATCCACAGCATGTCCCCCGTGCCATAAAGCTACGACAACAGCCAAAATATCTTTGGCAACTTCAATAGCGTCATAGCTTATGGCATACTTTTAAGTACCTAAAAATATATAAAAAAAATATTATTAATTCGAAATAATGTTCAATTGTAAAAAATAATAACAAACTATACAATTAAAGCTAGAAGATCCTATCGGTTACAGCTCGCCTTAATACCACAACCTAAGCTGCGGCTCTGGTTTTCGATTGGAACCACTTTGGGTTTGAGCTTCTCCTTGTACTAAGAATAGTACTCCACATAACACTCCACTAATAGTACTCCACTGTAAAAATAACATTATTCCATCTATATCTTAAAACCATAACGAGGTAAATTATGTATATAAAATATTTTCCCAAAATAATAATTGTTATTGGTTGTGTAGATGATACGCACGTATTATTTTTTTGTAATTGTTGTATTTCTGTTTAATAAACTCGATAAACACAGAAACTACTCAACGTACTTTGAGGAAACTTTTAGTAGTTTATTAATCGTAACACAGGGTCTAATGTAAAATGCTATTTATCACGGTTTGTTACTCGTACCGTGTGACTAAACCGATGAACCTATTCTTTAAGTAGGCAAAACTACAGGCAAATATGTAAAGAAGCGAGGAGTATTTGATGCATTTTATGAAATTTTCCAGGGATACAATTTTAATTCTGAAGATGGGTACATATTATTACACTGAATTGCTGAAAATGATTTCGAAAATAATGGCTGTATAAAAAAAAGAAATTTGCATCTTTGTAGTAATTATAACTAGGAGCCATCCATAAATTACGTCACATAGATTATAAGGTTTTTGACCCCCCCTCCCCCGTACTTGTCACAGGTGGGCACACGTAAATGAAAACAGCAGTTTTTACAAATTTTGAGCAACAGCAAGTTATAAACAAGGACACTGCCATCAATATAACAACTGCATGTTACTAAATGCACAATGTTATATTGATGATTCTATTTTTTTAATTATTATGGTCCCAAAGATTACACTATATAAATTACCCAAAGTAAAGGGATGTTATTCCAAATTTTGTGATGACTTATTTAAAACTTCCCAGAAGAGCAGTGGTTCCGTGTGAAAGAGTTAATAAATTGAACGAAACGGATTCAGAAGTAGATGGTAAATTTCCTGTAAATGCTTACATTACAAGTCTTAATGATACTAAAGAGAAAAGAAGAAAAATTGACTTATATTCTAGCTCACATCTTTAGAATAAGGGCCCGATTAACGAAAGGCGACACTTGAGATTTGGATAAGATTGCAAAGTAAAGTCACGCTTAGGCGTTCTGTATACGCTGTATAAGCTTTTTGTTTTAGACATAAGCAACAGAGATAATAATAATTTTCATTAATTATTATAAATGCCTCATTGAAGCCTATTACCTGAATGAAATCTCAGGAATACAGTAACGTCAACAAACATAATTACGAAGGAATTAAAGTAATAACCAGATTCATCTTTACATTGGAAGTGAAAGTTTTGCGCTTTCTTCTTTTCTTTGTACATTCTTTCTATTGAAAAGTAATTTACTTAAAGTAAAACCTTTCTCTACTACGAGATAGAATTGTTCACATCAACGTTACTTAGTAAAACGAGTAATAAAAAGGTACCAGATTTCTTCAAATCTAGGTTTTGTAAAATCTTTGCAAGGAAACGTACTTTTTTTCACATTTCTTAAGAGTTTTGTCTTCACCACTGATCTAGTGCTAGATGGGAACGAAAACAATTGAGTTTCATGGATAGTCAGATAATTAATTAGTTGATTAAGACGTAGCGAAGAAAGAACAAGGAATTTAACATTCTATTTAAGTACGTATACATATAATGCGTGCGTGCGCGCGCGCGTGTGTGTGTGTGTGTGTGTGTGTGTGTGTGTGTGTGTATGAGAGTGAAAAAGAGAAAGAGAGGGAGGGAAAAAATAATTTGAGTATATGAGAGAGAGAGTTGTGTATAGACATGTATACGTGCGTGCGTGCGTGTATAACTGTGTGCGTGCATGCTTACATGCTTGCATATAAATTAACTTAAGACCATATTAACTATTTTAGAATTTCAATAATAACATAAGTCTAATAATAATTACTAAACTGATGTTATTAGAATATTAAAAATTTATTATTAGCCCAATAACTTACATACCTTTTCTCAGATAGATTTAAAACAACGATGTATAGACGTACAATTCAGCAACATTTAATCTTGTTTCGCTATCTGAGTTTCAAGAGTTAACCGTTCGCAGATTGGCCAATTAAATATTATGCGGGAAATAAAACAATACCGACGTTAATTAAGACACGTTATGTGCTTTGAAAGTACAGCGGAATCTCCGTTAAGTATCTAGACCGTTTCAGAGAGCTACAGTCAAGAGCTTCTCCTATTTAAATTCTCTCCACTCTACTTTTATTACATGCTTAAGCAACTAGATTGGTACAACCTCACTGGTACAGGACATGAAGCAATGTGTGTCTATTCGGAGTGCACGGGTTTTACAGATGTGCAAATTGAAAGATTGTGGTTGCAATGACCCAAGAGCTATGGGTCATTGCAACCACATTCAACATGTACGGTTTATAACATTTAATACAAAACGGTTGATCCTGCAGGCCATCCCTAAAACTTCCCGCTATTATATTTATTTATGTGTTTTTGAGCTGTCAATTTAAAAATATAGTTGTCTGCGAGTTATTGAGCATTTTGAACTGGAAACTTTGAAAGACAGTGGTAGATGTTACTCAAAATTTTTTTCTACCTTCGAATTTAAAGCAGTAAATTATGGAGTTGAGCTGAAATAATCGATTTCAGTAGTTAGAGTCTCCAACCTCAAAAATATACTTGTACTATTTTGGAGCTTTTCAAGTTTAAAAATACAGATTTATTTAAAGAAGTGCTATTATTTTTCAATTTTCCACTATGATATCTATCTGATTTAGCTATGATATCTATTTGATTTGCTTTATGGCATTTGAAGCAAGATTTCAACAGAATGAATATATCGCATACTAAACACCAATTTAATAAGAATTTTACAATGTACATATTTTAATAAAACACTTTTTTTTTTGCAAATATTTCATTACCGTTATTTCTCACAAAAACTAACCAGTTTTGATGCGGCTTATAGCAATGGATGTTATTTATTGTGCAGAAAACCTGATTACATTTTGAAACTTATC
This sequence comes from Eumeta japonica, assembly GCA_005406025.1. Lineage (NCBI taxonomy): Eukaryota > Metazoa > Arthropoda > Insecta > Lepidoptera > Psychidae > Eumeta > Eumeta japonica. The sequence continues at coordinate 462,772 of BGZK01000195.1, read as the reverse complement.
CGTACAGTAGTTTGAAAAATATTGAAAAAAAAAAACACTATTTTGCGATTTTTTTGTTAACTACTATATTATATATGTAAATAACATCTCTCAAAAAAACCAATACTAACGATCACTAAACTATATGGATCTGGATTACGACAATTGATGTAGTTTTTTTGAGAAAAAGAGCTGTTTATATTAAAACGAAAGTTTTTTAGTAATTTAAAAAATATTTAAAAAACAAAACATTAACAAATATATTAAAATTAACAAAATATTTAAAAAAATTCTCCAACGATGTATCGTGAATAAATCAACGGATTTTTATACGGTTTAAGGCAATCGATGAAAATTTTCGGAGAAAAAAATGATTAGATTTTAACATTGATAGGTAAAGTAGCCTAAAACTTATTTATATAGAACGTTTCTCTGAAAATCCTATTATTGAGCTTCCTCGAAATTCAATTGGTTATCGTATAAAACTCTTTCGAATGCCGCAAACCGCGTTTTGATCGCTTCTAAAGTTATGAAAGGCCTACACTCTCACACACACACACATGCACGCACGCACTAACACACGTTAATATAACATTTGGAAAACACTCAAAATAGATTCCTAGGATCGTAAAACATCAAAATCTGATGAAAACTCAACTTTAAGGAATCGAACTGGAGACAATAACTTTCCAATTTAAAAAAAAAATCAATTTTCATTCCTAGAGGGAGTGAGGTGATGGAGAGGGAAATGGGGGATGAAGTTATTAGGAGTGCAGCGATGGAGGGGGAGTGGGCTAACGGAACTCATACTCACTGTACAAAAGGCATCAGCGGAAGCTGTTAACTTCACGTCTGTATTCTACGAAAGCGGCATTCATAGGTCGCGCCGCCCTACGTAGGTGCTACAGCTAAGTTAAGCACAGCAAGGTTTTACCACATAAGACAGCATTTCTTTTGAATAAAAGATTTTTATTCAATTAGAGTTCTAAATTCCGTTATGCATCTTAAACTTTATCCTTATTTAGGTATTCGGTTTCTTTCGGCTACTGTCAAATACACAAATGATCAAACTAAACTTGTTTTACTTATAATGTAGATAATGCACAGGTCTAATATATTACATTTACTTACACCATTATAAAACTATGATGTGGCTGTGTCTACATATATACATTTTTGAACTAATTAAGATTTAGATTTAGAAGAACCTGAATCTAAAACAATAATTTTAAAGTTCTTGTCTGTGTTTCTTTCTTTCATTTAGTATAATATCAATAAACCAATGAATAGAGTTTTATGTGCTTTTCATATTAAGCAGTTTGGAGTCTAATTTAAAATCTAAGTCGTTTTTCATTTAATCCTGATTAGTAGAACCGGCAAATATTAGTTTTATTTTAATATGAATGAATTAAACGCTGATTGGTGAACGTTAGAAAGTCCACTCATTGTAGTATATTCACTTATGTATATATTTACATCAATATATAGACAGATATAATAAAATTACTTATCAATTAAAAAATCGTGTTATACTATATATAATGATATTATTTGCAGGATAAATCTTCTCTGTTATTCGGTTTCTTTTCGGTCGTACTGCTACATTAATATTCATATTACCTAATATAAATGCCTTTTTCGGACCCACATATTCAAATAAATAATTTAATTTAATCATTACTCAATCCATTTATCACATGGTAAAGTAACAATTCAAACATTGGTAACAAAATTATTCATCCTTCACTATGCTTATAACTTAAAGCCTTTATTAACAACAAAGCGAATTCGTACGGACCAACATTTTAAATCGACGTCCAAAATGAAAAGGCATTGTTCTAGCGAACACAAACGGACCGTTCTCCCTACTTATCCTCTCGCAACGAGAAATGAACAAGCCGCCTTGTAAAATAAGCATGTTTCGAATAATTTTCTCGAGTGAACCCTTCTCCGTGAATTAAGGCATTTCCTTTATGCTGAAGTCTGTCGGCAGACGTCACGGGCATTGTCTCGCGGCCGCCGCCCGCCGCCCGCGCCGCCTAATGCATAATTATTTCCAACATACCGTGAAAACCTCCCGCTGTTGTTTTAATTTATGTAGCCGTTTCTGTTTATCGTACTCCGCCTAAGCTAAGCTCGCCTAGAAGCTGATTGTAGATTCAAAAGTTTTAAATGCCTTCGACATTCTTTTGTGTCTTTTCAAATATATGGAACAAAACTTTTTTACTGTGAGAAAGTACGAAATTTAACACAACTTCTTAAACATAATTTTATTTTTATATTATAACATAGAATATTATGAGCGTCTACGGATTTCAATCTTTACCTTTTTGTTTTGTTCTGAATAATTTTCTACCAAAATACTTTTTACTTTTTGCTGAATTTATTTATGATTACGTTTTCAATATACATACATGTGTTTGCGAGTTTAGTTGAACTAGTGTTTGTAACACGGAACCGTATTAAAACAGAAAAAGTGTATGTGACCGAATGAAAAGTTCGTCGTGTCCTAGGCACGTCATTGCGCCATAATATGTGGTTTTAGGTGTTATAATTCAACCACACGAGCGTGTCATTTTGATAGTGTCATGTAAAACCTGGTACGTATATATGATCGTCATAAACAGCGCCATCTCTATTAAGAAAAATGAAGTTACTACAAATAGCAACGTCATTAATGCCATAGTGATGCACTCTACAATGTGTGTACATTTAACATTTAGTTGTACAGTGGAATTCCAATAACTCGAATGTCAAGGGAAATGCAAAAAAATTCGAGTTAATGAGTTTTCGACTTAACAAGAACTTCGAAATACACATGACTGTGTCGACAAGGAACAAACATAACGTTCACAGCTGTGTTACTTAGAAAGTTTCATGAATGTATTCATTCATTGCACGTGTACAAGACAAAAACAATAGATTAGAAGCCCCGAACCCGAACATTCATTTTGGAATTTATTGCTATTATTTCGGGGAATTCCAAATAAGACGTCATTATATTTTACCAACTACGACTTACGGAATCTCCTTTTTGAAATTCGAGTTATAGAGTATAAATATGTATTATCAATACTTTGTAGGGAAATAAGAATTTGTTCGAGTTACAAAGTCTAAATAATTCGAGATACCGCGTATTTAGGGGTTCATCGGAAGGGAATGGCAATTTATTTCGACTTACTGAGGATTTCGATTTAACGAGGCTCGAGTTATTGAAATTCAACTGTAGCTTCTTTCCGCTTATGCTCACAAGATTTTATTTTCAGTTAATGTAACATATCCTTTTTTCACTTAGATTATTTTACATTATCATTATTTAATTCATTAATAAATAAATCACTTGGAAACTTTTTCTATGTGTGCCGGCAAAAGTATTTGCTCGACAAGACTCAAGTCACCAACTTACCTTGAAAGTCGAACCATGTTTTTCTTTGTTATTATTATTTGTAATGGATAATTTATGTTACCTGAAGTTGATGTGTAACTATATTAAGTTTTGGGTCGTTATTACTGCTTATTTCTGTGTAACCCGACAAAGAATTTCGCTTCGATTTTATATTGTCTCTCAATCAAACGCAGACTGCAACGTACGGGATTTATACGATTCCTCGTCTCTTCAGAAACGAAAGGATTTCTTTGTGAATTCTCCGGCGCATCTTTCAGTGGCTTGCGCAAAAAGCCGTATACCGTTTTCTTCATAACAATGGACCATCGGAGAAATAGGGAGAAATAGACAGACCTTCCTAATATAACAAAACTATAGTCTGTTTTGTACGGCAATATATTTATCGACATATCGCCAGTCGACATACAGAGATAATAAAAAATCTATTCTCGTATTAATATTTAATTTTATGTTTTTTTCCATGTGTCATCAATATCTATCTTTAAGCGGTCAGAGTTGCTAATTAAGACACTTCGACCGTTAATAAGGTCAACTAAGTGGGTAATAAATGGTAACCTTTGCACATACATCCGAACTTCATTACGTTCCATTTTCTTCTTATTATTTTGGAGTTCGTCGAGTTTTTTGATATGCTATTTGCATCCGGGCTGGTGAGATCGATTGTCAACAAGCACCGTTATTACTAACGTATGGCAACGTCCGGAAAGTTAACATTATTTACGTGATAAAGAACAAGCGAGTTAATTTAATTTAGGTTAAAAAGTCATATTTTGTGGTGAACGATATGATTTTGTGATTATAAAGCAACAAGCCAATCACTCAGTCCAAATACTTTTTTTTTTCGCCGATTTGTTTACAGCAAATGAATTTATATGTGAAATACTGTTATATTTGTTAGTAAAATAATATATATGTCATAAAATAATATCTTAAGGTTAGGTTAGCTGAAATAAGTAGTGTCTCTTCGTTTGTCCAAGCAAATCTCCGCAACGACCAAACGATTTGTAATCATATTTTACATACAGATAGATTATCTTGTTGAAAACTATAGATAATGCTATTATATACATAATAATATATAGATATCAGAAAAGTAGAAATAACATCCAAGGAAAGATCTAAATTGGTATCGAGACTAACACTGAAATAAAGAGCTGGACCGGAATGAAGCGAAAAGGATATTGCTAAATTTTAATTTTTATACGTACAGAATAACGACTGGAAGGCCTAGGAAATAAAAAGATAGTGTTGTAAATTATGTATATGGGTGCCTAAAAACACTGTGTAGAATTGTCACTAAACTCACAAACAGAAATTAATCTTGATCATTTTTTTTTATAGTACATTATAATTCTATGTCAAGTAATATAATCTAGTTTTTTGGCAAAAATGTATGATATACATTAATCATTATAATTTTTGGTCCACCTTCAGCTTCTAGTGTTTTAAAATGTAATCTTTTTTTTTTACATTAAAAAATCTTCAGGGTTACTCGACGCCTGAGAACAGCTGATCAGATTATGTAGGACTCTTCTCGACTTAAGTCCCATGGTGTCCTTACTCGTCATCTTCTGCAGGACTTCGTTCATGTTCAATTCATCCGCTGTCCTGCAGCGATTAGTGAGTTTACGATAAGAACCTCTTCTACTTGCGATCATGAACGGTGCTGACGAAAAGGCAAGCGGAAACATGCGCCGCGCCTCTTCAGTCTCGTAGACGGACGCGAACTTCCCCACTTTCTACCGCCCATGGGTCTGTCTTAAGCGCACTGTCACACGCAGTTCTCCTACATCTGGCACATCAGCGGCGATGAAACGCTACCTTCTTAGAAGGAAATATTGCCATACTTTCTTCCGCCGCTTTCTTCCACGACATAAGTTCCTCACAGAAGGTTCGTACCTGCACCCACGACCCATAACCACCGATGATCGCTTCCACAATGATCGGAGCCAGAGGTTGTCTCCCACTGTGGGCCATCAGAGCCGTGCCCTATGCTGACCAGACAAGGACATGCCTTCAGCGTGCGTTGAGCAATGTCGTCGAGGCGTCCGACGCAATAGTGGTACTCCGCCGATGGCTCCCTTGTGGCGATTGGAATGCTATTTATACTCGATTATGCTCTACCTAAAACCATTAGGAAAGTCTTAGTAGAAAGTTTTTGCTATAATACGTTTCACTATTCAAATACATGTAAATACACTTAGGTTCGTCTTTATCTCTCAAATAAACGTCGCTCTTTAATTTTAAAATTTCTTAAAGAATATTGCTTAATAATCTATTCCGTAGGATACAGTCAGTTCAGGATTAAAAAACTGTACTTAATACAAGTAAATGAAAATAAGTAAAATTTTCTCTTTGGAGTACTTATATCGCGCAAAATATCATGTGTGTATTTTAAACATCAAATTATTTCAAAAAAAAATTTCACTTGAAGATATAAGACAGTCCATGTGCTATAGTTTTATAAAAAACTAATCGTGCTCACGACTTTGTTCGCGTGGACTTCGAGACATGTTATAAAACGAAATATGACTCTCGTTAAATAATTGATGCGATTGCTTTGGTGCTTATTAATTGGACATGTTGATACACTTTACTGGACCTACATAAGTGAAGCCGCAATCGAAAAAATGTCTAATATACAGTACTATTTCTCTGTAAACTATGTTAGAAGTCAATATAATATATAAATAAATTATTTGAATTACTGATACGGCAAAAGACCGCGTATAGGCAGCCGTACGATAAGCGACTGACAGATCTACGCCCGCTACGGAAAAAGTTTGTTCTTGTGCTTTGTTTATGGCAATTGCATTACATAGACTTACGGGAAACGGTACGCTTTTAAAACTAAATGGAAAATTATTAGGAATTAGAGGAATTTAGGATACGAAAATGCTTATATCTGCCTTTGTCTCTGACTGTCCGCAGTCAGGTTGCTTTCTCGTTTATGTTATACATATTCTGCTCGCGATAGATGGCTCCACAATACAGTGCACGCGCATCGACGTGGTGCTATTTTACCTAAATTTAAAAATTAAATATCTTTTGATTTTGTTGATCAATTTTGATGATCATTAAACGTTATTCAAAATAAAACGTCATATTGTTCAGTACTTAGATTTTGAATCAAATGAGAGGCTTTAGAAGCCCGACTTCTTACCGCATTATTTCATTCAGCAATTGTTTGATATTTCTTGTAACTACAAGAAATATCAAACAATTGCTGAATATATAACTATATATGATACAACTATAAAAGAACTATAATTTCAATTTCATACTCGTTTTGTTGAAGGAAAACAACCTTCTAAACGAGTGATAACGTGTAAATTAACATTTTGACTTATTTCAAGTGTTAATAAATAATCTTCGAAATAAAGATGTTTTGATTTTTTAAATATAATGCGGTATAAAAGAAACACTAAAATACTTTTTACCGATCACACTTGTTAGTGCATTGACTGCCAAAACGAACTAAAACAGTAACGCTTGAATTCCTCTATTAACCTTGGTATATCCCTGAGCAACTAATCCAGAACATTCCTTAAATGCAAAGAAAGTTCTAAGTATACCATCTTTAATAATAAAAAAGTCGTGAACATATTAAGTTTGATGTAAACAAAGAAACTTCAACGTTGTACATGTATATATTTCATTTGTTATGTCTGTTTCTAAAATTATTCATTACCCACTAGTTTCCTGTATCTCTCATATCCAACTACCAACATTGTCTTAGTAAAGCATTCAACTTCTTTGTAAGTGATAAATGTTTTCTTTTGACATACTTTTTTTTCATCAGTGGAAGGTCAAAAAACTGATCAAAAACAGCGCGAGAATAAAAAATAGCGATTACTTAAAATATTCTGACCAGTAAATATTTACAAATAATGTAAACAAGCAAGCCCACGCATTTTCTCAATAATCAAGCGGGGTCCTTCACTATTATTTATTTAAGAGAAGCGTTAGTCTCTATTTTATTATTTTTTATGAATATAGTTCTCAAAAACGCGAAAATGAAACAAATGTTACTCAACTTGTTCGGTTTTTTTCTTGATTTAAATACGTAACCTATTCTATAACAAAATATAATTTCGTATAAATCAACCTCTATAAAAATTACAAAAATGGTTATTGATCATGTTTGTATTTTAAGACAAAAATTTATTAAATTAATAACCATCGGAGAGATAAGACTATATATGTTTTTAATAACTGTTAATGTCTTATAAATTTATCGAAATGACAGCGAAATTCCTCTCCTAAGTGAATATTTTGAGTTTCATTAAACGTTATAGTTTCACATTGTACTTTTCATTTTCCTTTCATTTGGCAAAAAAGGAAAAAAAACAAATATATGAAAAACTAAGCACATTGTACAACCCTAATGAAATTTAAAAACCTCTGCTTGAGATATAAAGATATCTTAACCATTTTTAGCGAAGTCGATAAAAACTACCCATAAATACTGATCACAAAACTGTCGCAATATTATATTTTAATTCGCAATACATAAGGTTAATAAATAATTTGATATGGCGCTGATATGCAGCATTTGAATAATATTACGATTCCCCAGCGCCGGGGCGCTTGCGCGCTCGAGGGCGCATTTGCATATTACAGCTAGTGACCTCTAGGCGGGCGCTTCTAATGCGATTTTCACGTATGTTTTTCTAGCTTTATGGACGCGGGGAAGATTTATACTACAAAAACGAAGTTAAATCTCCGACTGGGCCAATGAAACGACGTCAAGATTTAGAATGAGTTTCATAAATTATTATAGATAGAATACAAGCTCAAGCACCATAAATTATGGAGCGGTTAAAGAATCAAAACATTAACGATTTTCATAGGAATAATTTTAATATACATATGTCAATAATTCACACAGACTAAATAATTACTATCAATAATTAAAAAATCATCTATTACTATGTTATGCCAAGTCACAAAAAATATTTTCTTATTTTACATAACATTTTCCTTTTTAAAATCATTTTTATAACGTGAATATGAAGCACAAGCGAAAGCAGTTCACTTGCGGCAGTCGGCGTCCATCAGCTCCTTCAGAGAGACGCTCAGGCTGTGGCAGGACACGGTGTCGCCGGGGACCTCGACCGGCCCCGCGCCGGCCGCCGCCTTCACGAACGCCAGCTCGATGTAGTAGTCGCCGCACAGCTCGTGCGATATGAAACGTTCGATGTCGCTCATGTCCACTTTGAAATCGAGCACGTCGTAATTTCCCTAAAATCAGGCAGAAAAACCATGAAAATAACCGAATCGTTACTCGTTGTTCCTCGTATTGATGTTAAAAATTAGAAGCTTTAAAACTATAGACAAATAGGCTTTTAATTAAAATGTTAATATATTATTGTAGAATCTTATTGGATTTGCCTATATACATAATCTAATTTATTGATCGATTTGGATTTATCTGTATATGAAATAAATAGAAAAGTTCAATGTATAAAAATATACTATGTATTATAAAAAAGTCAAGATAATTTATTTCAAAATTTTCACTATTTATGAAAACATTACATTTATGAAAATCTGACCTGTGTCAAGCAAAAACGTAATTAACTCAATGACAACGCCAAAATAAGTATGTCCGATGGATCAATCCGTACATTTATTTTTGATAATTTATAGGCAAGTTTCAATTCGTTTTAATATCAATAAGACTCATTGTCACATTCTTGCTCTATAATTCTTTTCTAATTCTCAAATTTTAAATAACCCAAATATTTTAATATATAAAATTATTTAAAAAGGCTTGTTTACACAGTCACTATAATATTGTTATAGCCATAATAACATTGTCATTAATTATATCATTTCATCAATGCTAAGTAACGCTCCAAGTTACGTAAACAGTAAAATCCTTTCAATTTATTAAAAGCCTAATATAACAACTTACATTCACTTGCTACTTGTATCATTTACATACCTAAATTTAAAATATCTTTTCCGTAATTTATCATTATCATATTACGAAGTACGTACAGATCTGATAGGGCATGTGCTGATGTTCATGGCTTCCATGAGAGGATGCCACGGCGCCTCCTTGTCCTTTATGTGCTTACATATGTCCCCTTCTACCAAATTGAATAATTCTCTATTAGTTCCTTCTTCTTTGTACACCTTTATTAGCATCTGAAGAGCAATTTAACAATGTCAGGAGATTATAGAACATATTTTGATTTTTATGCAACCTGAAGGAAATACATTGGGTGCAGTTACGGGGACAAATTTGATCAAGGCATCTATTTTCGAGACTGCCGAAAATAAGACTAATATGTAGAGAAAAAATACATTGACCACCGATATATGGGGGAATAATCATCCTAAGCCCTTAAATATACGTACTTTTATAGTGAGTAGTTATATTACGACTATTCACTAAAAATAGTCTGAACTGCTGGTACTACAAATTCCAGTGTATCAGACTGCTATGGGGCCATGACGAACAGAAGGACGAAGGAAAAACATCAAGCTAACAGTGAACTGGTACAAACTAATAACAACGACATTACAAATTAAATTTCCTTTACAAAAATAAGTAATGTATAAATAAATGTACCAATAATTTATGCCTATAAATTCGTCTGTGAAATTTAATTATTATAAAAAAAAATATTTATTAATAAACAAGTTACAAAGTGAACATAAGTAAAGCAATTTTTTTTTTTAATTAACATGACAATTGATTTTAACTTAGTTAAAGTTACTTCAATGATCACAGTTCTCATTACAATAAATTGAAGTAACAAAACAACTCTAAATACAGTCATTTATACCCATGTGCTATAATTACTTAAGTTAGGCAAATTTTATTTGATTTATATAACGATTAGAAAGAATTTTTCTCTTACCGCAATTCCAGGATGTAACACTTCTTTGAATTCCATTGATCCGCTGAGATAGCTTGCGTCTTTCTCGCTGTCAACTTTGACTTTGGTAAAATCTATTACCGTATTAACAAATTCTGGACAATCTTCAACTTTCCCTTGAAACTCAACAGTATAATGTCTCTGTAGAAAAACAATATATTTGAATTATTTGGTGTAATGACAAAATACAAACTACCTTATCTTAAGATTATACCAATGCTCATCACTAAAATATTATGTCCAAACAAACGTTAAAAATAACATTTGAATTGGTTTAATTACGTTAAATTCGGTATATGCCATAAAACTTTATGGAATTTTTTTGTTGTGAATATTATTCAGAAAAGTAATTAATTGGTCCAAATAAAGTCAATTATTTCTGATAGAGACTAGTTTTACTAAATGCCCAATCATTTTATAGTATTCGATATCCAAAGTGTTTAAATTAAATCTTGCATTAGCGTATGTTCGACACAGCCGTCTGTTTACCGAATTCACTAGAGGTACCTCTCCAGGTGGTCTCATAGTCACCAAGTTAGATGTGAATGTGGAATCCCAGGGAAGTCGAAGGATACCCTCTAATATTATCGACACGTATAATGCTTTTGATCTCTTTTTCCTCCTTATTCAAATTTATGCGTATGGGAATAGTCACCTCATGGTGCTGAGCTGATGGAAGCCACTGCACTCCGTACTCGTTAGGAATGAGGGAAGAATTTGAGATTTGTTGATAAACTACTCTTCAATGGCTATTGGTAAAACCTAATATACACAGAATTAAAAATACTTATTAATCTACCTACATATTTGTGTTCATTTACATATTTCCAACTTGACAATTTAAGCAGAAAAACATCGGAAACCTTTAGTGATAACATGAAATGAAATACCGTGAATTCATACAAAGTAAGAGCTAATACAAATGTGATATGCTGAATTATAGAACTTATATATTATAAAGAATAAAAATAATATATTTATAGTTTGTATAAGAAGAATTTGATAGTTGCACTTCAACTGTGAATATAAAGACCCTGGAAAGATTATCACTGGACAATAAATTCGGGATCGGGACTTTCTTTTCACTTCCTCCGTATAAAAGTAAAGAAGTAAAAGGCCAGATCAGTTATTAAATTAACCACGGCTTAATCCACATGGATAAAAACACAAAGGATATCTTCTTCTAAAAAGACACAACTATGCCTGATGATCTTTCGCTGAAACCGACGCTAAAAATAACTAATTATTTAAATAGGTTTTTGAAGGCGGTTTTTTTTATTTCATAAAATTCATTTTATAAGGCACATTGTCGTAGAAAACTAAACGTCGTGCTAACTGTACTTATTCTCAGTGATTGTAAAGGATTTGAAATGAATTATTCATGTTCCATAATAACACTAATAACTTGGATTAGTGGTGTTAAGTAGTGACACTGGATATAAATGTTTTTACAAAGTCAAGAAGTTTATATGTGTTTACTTTTATTTTTTTTAAACTCTTTCATACCATTCATTCTACTAAACTAAACTAATGACACATTTATCGAAAGTTAAAAAAAAACCGTGAAAAATTACAATACAATGGTGAATAGAAGTTAAAAATGATATTACGGAACACTAATATTTGAAGTCGCCGATTCATTCGTGACTTTTTTTATTAGCCTGTAGTACGCCATCAGAAGATTTCTATCAACAAAAAAAAAAACCGTCAATAATTACCTACCTCACCACATTCCGACTTCACGAAGATAATTTGCAACAAACATAACAGCAATTTAACTATAATAAAACGCAGCATCCTATTTCTGTTCGCAAACATTTACAAAAGATTTAGCTTGCGAATATCACTTGTTTTAAATACAGATCGATAAGATCTCGGTATCGCGGTCCGGTTGCGTGCCACACGATCAGCATGTCGTCCCTGCCGCTTGTATGTTTACTGACATGTACTCGCTTATCTTCATCATAAAACTGTTCAGTACGTATATTAGCAATAAGCGAATAAAATTAAATTTCTTGCTGAATTTTGAAAAGTCATGAAATCCTTGTATTCGGTTTATGATAGATTTTGTTTAAAACCTTTATGCGGGAACGATGCAGATATAGCTTGACAGTTATGGCGATGTTTAAATAAAGAAAAAGATTTTCCAATTCCGAGAAAAATTGCACATCTTTAAAATTATATAAATGAAATAAATTATAAAGCTATGAATGAAAAGATGTAGTTCTCCTGAAAAAAAATTTAGGGAACTCCGACGCGGGACCCGTCGCGTATCGTTATTAACTATTCACACATAATGGATCATTAGTCAATGAGCGTCTAAGTTCACTACGAAATTTCGTTTCGGAGGATGACAAACACCCTTCGTCCGTCACATCGACGGCCCTGTAGAAAATTTATTGGCTATGTGTACTACGACCACAGTCTGCCAACAAAATAAAAGCGGTCTGTTGTAGGCTATTTAGACATCACGTAGTACCTAAATTTTAATCACGAATATTCGTACTCCGCTGCATTATATTCCAACTCGCACGGACCTTCGGCATAGACAAGGATTTTGTCTTTCGATTCCCTAAAAATCGTATCGTTTCCAAAATTACCAACGCATGTTTTTTTTTCGGTACCTGTTTCGACCTGCCAGTCTAATCGACAAACGATTTCACCATCCACTAACAACTAGTAAGGGGTCTTTTGGTAGTATGTATGCTACCAAAAGATCACAAGGTCTTTAAAGCTTATACGTCAATTCGTGTCGTTTTTCTACGTCACGTCCTCAAATCACTGGGCTTTGGGCACACACACGGTTTTTGTCGTTCTTCTATTTCGATACCGACTCACTGCGAAGGAAAGACTCACAGCGGTCTTTGCTTTTGGCTCCTCGCTTCCGTTTCACTTTAATACCCAACGACCCGCCTAAATTAGACATCCTACCTACCACCACACGCATACCACACATAAGCGTGATACAAAGCATGTGCTTTTGGCCGTCACGGTAAATGTTGTTATACATCTGTATCAAGAAATATTTAGTAAATTCAAGACAATGTATTTATTTAAATCAACTGAAAGTTTTATCGAGATTACACATATAACAATAACGAAACGTTGAAAGGCTACAGACAGCGACGAAGTAGCGGGCGGTGGGCTAGTGACGGGGCCGTTCTCAATAGCGTTCCCTATTAAAGTAGTTCGCGTTCAGCGCCCGCTCGCGTTCGATCGCGTGAAGCAAACAAGGGGAGGCGTATTTTGTCGGTTTTATCTCTCGCGGCATAGTTGTTTTATGTAAATGTCTCCCACTTTTAAACTGCCGTAATTTTCCGATTACTGTTGTACCTACTCTCCCCGCTGTAGGCGAAACTTTCAGAGAGAAAAATATGAGAGTTATTACGACTGCCGGAATACGATAACATCATTTTTTCGCCGTCTTCTTTTACATTGAACGAGTTCAAATAATGCTTGGTTGTTTTTCGTAATTTTATCGTAACTGCCCGAGTAGTTTTAATGGTGTTGTTATTATAATTTTATTATATATTTTGGTAAAAAAAAATTTGTCAATATAAAAAAGTAATTGCCATATCGACATCTGTGTCATTTTCTACCTTTTAAACAATGTAAAGAGGACGTCCTCACCTTTCATCTTAGGAGAATATTTAAATAGGTGCATAGATTTCTGCAAATTCGGAGGTACATTTTATTATTATAATTATGGAGTCTAACCTCTAATGATGAAGCCATAAAGGTAAATAGTCTAAGTCTTCAGTAGCTGCTGGAAAATTCCTAGAGTTTTGACTTATATGTTTTGTTTTAATAAATTTTACGCATTATGTTTTCTAATGAGAATCTGGTGACGAAACCATGACATTGATATTAAAACTCTTTAGGGCTTAGTAATGGATCCCTTAAGTTTGGGCTCATATGATTTGTTTCGATGATTCTTATACTTACGTTACATTTTGTAACGCGAATTTGTTTGTGACGAAGCCGGGAGACAGATAGTGAAAGATTTCAGGGGTTACAGTAAACCCCTTGAGTTTTAGCTCATTCGTTTTATTTTGACCTTACAAAATACAATGTATGACACGTTATGTGAGGAAGGTCTGATAATAAATCCGGGATATGGATAGTAGAATTATAATTAGTTATACAAAACAACATTTTCCACTAAAAAGTTATGCAGGAAATATATTAAAAAAAAAATAATGATAAACACATCAATAAAACCTTAATATAAATGTTATTAATAATCTTTTTTTCAGCTAACTAAATAAATTAATGCACAAAAATTAGTAAAAAACTTATTACTTTTTTCAGAATTGGTGCCAGCCAAGGCAAGTTTAAAATAATATAAAACTTTCGATGTACAATTTACAGCGGTGTGCTTCAAACTAAGAAAATAACGCTCTACAATAAGCATTATTTTCTAACGTTATTTTCTTTTTCATTAACGTATAATAGCGTTTTTTGATAACCAATCGCACAAATAGTGTGATATAAAACTCCGGAACCTATTCTAATCAAACAACGTCCTAAAGGTACTTCCCTTTCTATAAAACCCAAAGTAATATAGATTATTTAATGAAATACCTTTCCATTCTCTGTGACCCACCATCAGATCAGATCGATGACGTAATGTTATTAAATATTACTACCCTCACTTTCATTTTTAAAATTTCGATTCGATGCACTAATCATAATAGGGCGAACCTATGACCATCTCTCATAATAATTATCACCTATATAATAACCATACCCGTAGATAGATATCGATACAACAAATACAAACAGGTGAAGATCGTTTAGCTAGATGCATTAACATTGATGTGTTGTTGTATATACAAACTGACTTAGTGAAATCATTGTATAAACTGACATCTGAGCGATTTTCATAGAGATTAATTAGGTACTAAACGGTTCGAGAAATTCTTTAAAAACGTATAATAAAAGATTGAAATAAAATAAGACCACAAACTATGATTTTCAAATTAACGCCGAAGAGTTGACCTTGAAAAGATCTATTTCATGAGCTTAATCGACTTATATATAAAAAATCCCTTTTGAGAGCTTTTCAAAAGTTCCGTATCAGACATCTTAAACAATACAAGAAATTTCAATAAAAATTAGGCAAAATAGATAAATATCACACAATTAACGATTCCTAACAACTAATTCCTACCCGAGTAATAAAACACAATTATTAAAAACTATTTAATAAAGACACAAAATTCTTAACCAAAGTCCGTTCGTATAAATCAAAATAATATATATCGTTCAATGAACATTAAGAGCGAGGCTGTCCGTAACATTAGTATAAATAATCATTTTGACGTCAGGCTTAACATAATAATTCTATCGAAAGAGGAGCGGAAGGCATTCTGCTATGAGAATTAGGACTAAGGACTATTCTTTAGTGGTATTGTAGGACATAGACGGTAAAAGAGCTATTATTTTAATGAAACCGTATATAGAAATTTCAATAGTTTTTGTATAAGCTCTAAGTGTGAATTAACATGCTTCACAAAAGTATTTCGTTTAAATAAAGACACAATTCTGAAGGAGAAAGAATTTAATAAAATACGAGGGGTATGCTAAATGTGTTTAGATACTCTTTATTTAATAATGTGATACTGGCAAGTTATACACCATCATAAATACTAATTATTTAGTGACAAATTTAAAAATTAAAAAATTTGACAAACTCAAATATTTTTTTCTATAAAATGCTTATTTTTCGGCAAAATCAAGCGGGAGTTTGCTAGCAACAGTGGTACTTCGGTCGATTCGATTGACTAGCTGGATTTTGCGCTTAGATTTTTATGATCACAAACAAAATTTTGAAGCTTTTGATTACTACTTTTACTAAGTCTAATTGTTCAAGCAACAGTTTATATTTGGTTTTCTGAGTTTAAAAAACAATCGGGAAAGTTTTGAAGATGAAGCGAGGACAAGCCGACCGCCGACCGTAGCCGCTCAAGAAAATGTTCGAGCAGTTGAAAATTTGATCCGAAAAAATCAAAGAATTACATATATGGAGGAGGAACTGGGTATTAGAGATGAAATAAAGATGCAAACCATTATTCATGGTCAATTTATGACAGACAAATTCCATGGAGTCGAGAAATAAACGCTATTATAGAATCGGGTTCAGTCTTATGACTGAATCCCCGTTCTCGGTTTAATTGAAGTGAGTTACCGAGCACTTTTTCGGTACTCGGCATCTTCAATTAAACAGGTGGTAGCGATATGAACTATGTTTATTAGTTTGCTTCTCAGGTACGTTCAAACAATCAACCAACACCAACAAAATATCACCAAAGAAATGTTCTCCGCATTTTCGTAAGATCGGTCATATTGTAACTCTGTTGGTAGAGGATTAAAACGCGATCGACGTCATCAATCTGGCTCCTTTTTTGGCAAATTCTGCGCCGCAAACGTCCACCAGAGCACTTGATTTTTTTAATTGAAAAAATGTGTCAACCTCACCTCGCTCACCATATTGTCCTGGTTTAGCACCAAGAGATTTTCACTTATTTCCCAAATTCAAATAAAAATTGAAAGGTAAGAGATTTGAGCGCATGAAAGATGCACTGGCTGCCTATAACTTCAAAATTTCTGAGGTGTCTGAAATAAAAAAATTTTGCATGTGATTTACACGCATCAAAAAATGTATACATACTTAGATGAATACTTTGAAAAGACAGATATTAGTATTAAATAACAAATATTATATTTTTTGAGTATCTAATTTTTTTGGCATACCTTTTATACGCCCATTAATTTTATTTCAAATCACATTGTTATAAATCTGAAAAACACATCTCTATTGTCTGAGTTTTAAGCCGTTTTGTTTACTGCCTGACCATGTTTAAAAGAAAAACATTGTTATAATAGAAAAATTTTATTCAAATTACTTATTACGTGATTAACTAAAACTTTGGAGTTAATAATTCGAAGCTTTAAGAAATATAACAATAAAAGTCACTATTGATTCCATTCGTTAATTTTTGCCATTCAATAATTTTTCACAAAACTGAACACGCAGGGATATTCTTTAAAAGCAATTATTGCTTTAAAAGGTAACTTATAATGCCTTTTCAGTGTGCTTCCAAATCTTATTTATATTTTTAATATTTTTTTGTAAATTGTATAAAAAATACATTATGGCTATATGTATATCGTATTTTATAAATCTAATACAATGGATTTCATTATAACGAATTGACGCGAACAGAAACTGTCTTGTATTTATAATATTTGGTACTGCAAAACAAATCGCTCTATACATATATCAAATACATTTTTCTCTTTGTCTCGACTGTAGCAATACTACGTAAATATAATTCCATTTTTGCCGAGCTTGCAATTTTCGTTCTTGGCACGCTGTTTTGAGCACAGCATGAATCCGCTCATACACAAACAGCATTCAAAACAACAATGATAAATGGCTCTCCGTTCGCTCATTTAAAATACTGAAATCGTACCACATACGCTTTCACGTGCCATTTAATGGGTGAAATAGCTGTAACTCTAAGAATGGTTTTGAAGTGAAGCAAAATTATTGTTTCAAAGATATACTCATTTTTACACGCGACTTTGCTTGCTATTGTAATCAGTTAGTCAGTATAGAAAAATATATGATTTTAAAAAAATATGTAATTTTTGTAATGTTGCCTTTAGCTATGCAATCCACGTTTGAATATGTTAATTATTTATATAATTCAAGAACTAACTAATTTTTAAATAGTGTTTTAATGTGGTTTAATACTTAAAGTAATAGTTCAATATATATAGCAGTCAGTGTGACTTTTAATTAATTGATTTATGAAAAAAAAGAAACTTCTATACCTAGAATGATTAAATGTTTTACTTGCAACATTATATCTTAAATATAAAGTCTTAAATGTAAAGACTTTACATTTTTTAGAGCTTTTAGCTCTTTGGAAAAATTTAATTAGTTGCTGTGTGTACATCTTTATCTATGATACAAGGTGGTTTGATCATTTGGAAGCGATGAATGACAGAAGACTGACAAAAGAAATTTATAGAGTCTGATGGAAAGTCGGCGAAGATCATCCTAGAAAATCTTATGCAAACCAAACCAATTTGTGATTGAAGTTTGTATTTCATTAAAAATGTTTATACGTATTTAGTATACAATAAATATATTACAAACAAATACAGGTAAGTAATAATAAACAGACAATCTACTAAGTAGCTATTTGACTAATGCAAGTAGGTACTTGAGGGCGATTTGTATTTCTTTTTCATGAAAACTGTTATTGAGTATCAATAGTAATAGTGATATTTTTTTCAAAACATATCACATCTCCATATTTTGAAGTACCACAACATTACGCGATACTGCATTTATAGGCGGACTAGAAAAAAATGACGGAGAATAATTGTCTAATTCTGAATACGTACCATATTCTTAAGTAAGTAAGTAAGTAAGGTAAGTACCATAGTACATACTAAGTCTATGTTCTGAATACACTCGAGAACGTAAACCTCATCGGGGTGTTTTAATTTCGGCAGCGGACGCCCCGCGTCGGGGGCGCGGGGAGAGCGAATGATTTAATTATGCAAGTCGCGGCGTAACGGCACGCGCCACTTGATCGGATCGCCGGAGACACCTATATGCAAATGATACGTTACGTCTAATTGAGTTTCTTTGTAGCGCCGCCCGCCCGATGGCCGTCGGGCCGCAGGGCGCCGCCCGCTCGACGCGGCCACCTAACTTGAGTTTAATGTCCGGTGAAACAGAATCTGCGCATGGCCCGTTGATTCCGCGATGGGAGCGTTCGTTTCGAGCACGATTTTAACTCGACTGGAATACTATTAGAGCGCCAGTCGATAACATTTTAATATAAAGTTGCTTTCTCGTTTCAAAATAGTTATGGTGCTGTTTTGAAACAGGTTGTGTAATCATTGAAAACGCTTTCTCATTGTGTCAAAAATATTATCTTTCTTATTCTTCTTTTCGCATCTATCATTGATCGCGGTAGTAAATCTTCTATCTAATTTATAAAATTAAGATAATAAACACATGTGCATGAAATCAATTTAACTTTTAAATTATCAAGGAGAGTAGACAAAACCTTTTTTTATTCAAATTTAATATTAGGTAAAAGACAAAGCGTTCTCCTTCTCTTTATGTCAATTCAATACATTTTGAAACACGTTTATATTGTTATAATATATGTTTGATTTGCCTCTAACTTATTTCCACCTTGTCGGTAGTCTCATGATTTGGTTGATGTCAAAATTCTAGACTTTTCGTAAAAAAATTACGACAAATGCCCAGTTTCGGTAGCGTTATTGGCTTTGGCTTTACGTTCATGAAAACAAAAAGTAAGTAAACGTCACAAACGTGTATCACTTAACAGCACCTCTCCCCCGTTCCAGTAAAAACAATATATTCACATGTTATTAATGGCTCCACGAAATGGTTCCACGAAAGGTTACACAAACTGTAAAAGTAAACGAAGATATGACAGATAATCTATAGACATTCTGTGAAATCTGTTCACTCGCGTTCCTTATTTTGGTGCAGTCCACCGTAGGCTTGGCGACTGTTATTACGTTGTTGGCGTTGTTTCAAATATACGTATTGCGCTGGTCCTTGCATTTTTTCTGCAGTTGCATCGTAATACTTTCTCTGTCCTCCCGTTTTTGTAACCGTATTTACGCTACGTAAAATATTTTCAAGTGACGCAGAAACAGGTGGTAATTTAAAAATCTCTTATAGACCGAAATAAATTAGGGCTATAAGGCGGATGCATCGACGCATCTCGGTTGAGCTCATTTTTTAAATTCAAAAATTAATAGTTTTTACTAGCGGCTCAAAATGTGTGCGGTTTGATTTTGATAGTGAAGAAACACAGATGTGAGCCATTTCGTCCCAGGTGTTCGCTTTAATCCTATCATTTGTTGACAATGCCAGTCAGTCAGATTCCATTCTTTGTCACCCTCAATCAATCGTTTCAAATGTGGTTCGCGCTCGTTTTGTTTTAACAAAAGATCACAGACGGAAAGACAAATTATAAGTTCTTTCGGGAAGATCATGTGTACGATTTAGTGGTGACTTTGTCTATAACAGGGCGGACCAGAGCATGCTTTGATTTTTAGACTAAAATGTTTCCGATTTAAAACGCTTGAGCTAAATTTATGCTACCCTTGTTGTTATTTAGCTGTTTAAATTGAAAAGCCGCAAAAATATTAATTGTAGCTAGTGTAGAAATATTTCTTTGTAACAATGCTTTAAAATATAAAGATTTTTTTTGTTTCACGTGTTAATTATTTAAATGACACGTAATAAATTGGAAAATGATAAAACATAGTTTTATTTATTTCTTTTTTTAGAATATCAACTCTTAACATTGGAGTATATGCGTATATTACCATGGTATAACATGGTCATGATTGTATCTCATTGGCTCATTTTTAACCTACTCTTCCCCAATCTTAGACAACTTGAATCAAGTTACAGCCCGGAGTACTAAATCAAGGAGCAAATCATTACAGGGTCTAATTGCATCTCAAGCGCACTTTTCTATAATGACCTGCCAAATTAATGTTCTATCATAGTAAGTAAACGGAACTATCTGTGTAAAAATAATAAGATACATAAAAAATATAATATCATGTAATTTTCTGAGATTATTATATTTTTTATTACCGAAAGTATTAGTAAAATAGCATTTTATTAATGTATATAATATTAAACGACTATCCAGCCATGAAAAATTGATTCGCGAGAGGAGGACAACAACAACCGTTGTAGATAGACCAAGAACCATCTCAGGTTACGAGTAAGATCATTCTTTCTAATCTTAGACGATAACGAAGTATAAAAAGAGGATTATTTTCATGTGTTCATATTGAATAAAAATGTCCAGGTAAGTAAATAGATTTATATGCTATGTGTGCGTACTGCCAAGGGACTTAAATATGTCACATACTTATGTCGAGATATATACGTGCATATGTATATGACATTTACACGAGCGTATGTGACGTGCTACTGTATCTGCCCGCTGCCCTAGTACAGTATATACTTACCTTCGTCGCCTTCAGCTACAAACTGTGGTATATTTATAAACGTAACTCATAATGTAACTGATTGTTCTCTTCGCGTCGCGTCGCGATAGAAATTTCACTACGCTGAAATGAAACAGGCCAAAATTATCCGACAAATTCAAAAAAGGGCAATATGGTGATAAAATGATGCTGTATTCGTGAGATTACAGCTTGTATCATTCTAATTCGGTTGGTCATCGTCATATATTTTGACGTTCGGTTGTAAATATTGTAATATCAATGAAGTACAGTCCACTCGATTGAAATTCGCGGTTTTATTTCCATATGTAAACTACCTCTGGCAATCGCACAAGCATTTATCAATTGAAGAATAAATCGCGAGCTGGTAAAACCTATTATTCAAAAACGTATTAAAAGCAGTCATTTACAACATCAGTAAGTATAACCCGAGAGAATTATTACAACTTGGTACATATCTACAGTATACGGAAATAATTCTTTCCCGATTTGCTATATCTTTAGCATTAATACACTTTGAACGCACAAAAAATTCTAAGACGTCATAATAGAATCTTAGAAATACTTTAAATAATTATGTCTATACATTTATCATAATGCCTAATTACATTATTTCAATACATTATAATGCACATATTACAAAGTTCTCCACGATTTTCTATACTGTCATTATTCTTTATAGAACTATGTACTTATAATATTTTTAAACTGAAAAAAGTTTAAAAATTACAATTAATTTCAGTTAAAGTTGTTATCGTAAACGATGTTATTAACAATATTTTTTATAACATATTGAAAATTGTCTTGCAACTAAATCAGATTTATAGTTCCTTTTCCTCTCGTACTTAGCGCCATCAGGTTAACGAAACTCGACCTTGTGAGTTTATATTTAATTAATTTCCTTATTATTTACGTGCAAGGTTGATGTTATTCATCTAGCTTCTTTAATATGCATCTTCGTCGTGCGCTAAATACAATGAGTTTCAAATGGTTTTAACATTAAATAAAATACAAATATATAAAAGAGTTTTATATTGTTTGTTATTTCTAAAAAAACAATTAATTATTTTACGTAAATCACATTAAATTCGTAAATTCTCTAACATCGTTACTACAATTACAGAGTCTATAGTTATTGAAAAAGTTATTAAATAGGTATAATTACTATTAAATTTGTATACTAGGAAATTAGTGCATTAAGAATAGAAATCACATTCATGGAAACGCCTTTATTTCATTTTAGTTTTCAGATATGTATTTCACTATTACATAATAACATTTTACTACTTAATGAAGGTATAACCCATTATATTTCATTGATAATTATATTTTCTAATTAATAAAAATTATATATATTTGATACAACAAAATTTAAAAAAAGACAAAAATTTTAACATTATAATATAATATAACGATAGCTATTCCTCACGCTCCGAGTTTATAAAATTAGGAAATACGTTCATTATATGATACACTGATGAGCAAATGTCTTTTAAAGAGAGCTAACGATACAATATTCCATTTACGGTAGTCAAAACATAATTTTATAAATTTCCGAGTAGGTCAGACTACTTTGTTAGTTTAAGTAAATACTCATTATGATGATAATAAACATATATTTAATTCAGAGGACTATCTTGTCGTGAAATTATAAAGCAATTTTTTCAGATTATTAAACGTTGGTCGATTGCATAATATTCTCAATCCAGCCGCGGTAGCTGGCGACCGAAGTGTAGACTCCGGGCCAGCCGTCCAGGCCGCACCCGTTGCCGAAAGACACCACGGCCACGGACTCCCAAACGCCACCGGGCCTCTCCCTCATCAGAGGACCTCCCGAGTCGCCTCGGCAAGCGTCCTCCTTGAAAACTCCTCCGGCACATAACTGCTTCTCCGTCAATTCGGCACCCAGCCTACGATATTTGGTACCGCATTCTTGTTTATTGTATATAGGCATCCGTAGCTTTAATTTTACGTTGCTGTTGGTGCCTGAAAAATATTTATATTTGTTCAAGTATGTGTTCAATTTAGTAATTTATTTCAAAAAGCATTGTATTAAAAATAATAATGAATCATAATTTTGTAATAGCATATATATATGTAAGAAACATCGTATCACCTCAAAAATATGAACGGTTTAATTAAAAGTAATTTAATATAATTAAAGAACCTTTCACCATCTCCTTTTGAAGCTTCTTGCGCCATCTTTTAAACTGGCATCTAAAGGCACAAAAAGTCACTTTTAAAATAAAATTTGCGTTCCACGTGCTTCTTTTAACTGTTAAACGGTTTGTTCGAGCTAAAACCCGTTAAAACAAAGACGAGGAATGCAAATTTTATTTTAAAAGTTATTTTTTGTTAAATGTCAGCTTAAAAGGAGATGATGCAAGAGCGGGCTAAAACCCGTTAAAAGGAAGACGTGATACGCAAATTTTATTTTAAAAGTGACTTTTGTTGACTGTCAATTTAAAAGAAGATGATGCAACAGGCTCTTAGTGACTCCTGCATCGAAGTATTAATATAATTTTACTTATCGTTTAAACGGAAAATAATTAATTTATAACTAAATGTGAATTCTTTCAATAGTACTTTAGTTCTAAGAAATCTATTACGCGTTATTTACCTCTAAGGGTTTTCCCCCATCCCGCGACAGTCACGTAATCGCCCGTCGCAAGCGGCGTGTTGGTGTCCGGCAAACATATGGGTTTCACGTAATCTGTAAACATAATATAAAACTTGTTAATGGGGCGTTCTACTGATTGCGCATCTGATTTAAACAATGGGGTATTACACCATTTGTTTGAAATGTCTCTCGATTTGATCCTTTAGTAATAATAAGATACAATTTTTTTTTCGTTTTAATTTTATTAAAACTAGAAGTACCCAAACAGACATTCAAATTTAACATAAATTTTCCGGAAAATGCTAGCCGCCATGCTGCTGCGGCTCATGACGTCACCGAATAATCTATAAACTACCAACTGTAAATACCATCGAGAGGGTGCTTTGTATTTTAAGGCGAAAGAAATAACTTAAAACGAAATCTTAAGTTTTGTAATTTAAAATGTGCTATAATACTTATCATTAGTGTGTTGTTACTGAAAGTAGGAATATGATTATACGTTATTTTGTATATTTTGTATATACAAAATTTTTTATATATATATATATATATATATATATATATATATATATATATATATATATATATATATATATATATATATATAAAAGATATACTAATATTTGTTTAAAATTTATAGGAAAAGATTCAAAATCATTATTAAAATAAACTCCTCTGTACTTTTGTGCACATCATATCGATGTAAATACATATGCGATCAGTAAATATTTGGATAAAAAGTTAGCACAACAGAAATGCTCACGTCACTGCTATACCATTTCCAAGCTGAACAGAAGAGAAATCTAGATATGACACAAGAAATTTGCGACTGTCGAAGACTTATTCGTGGTAGATTTGTGTTTTCTACTTACACAAAATCATCTTCTATTGTACGGTTTTAAAAAAATATAAGAGATAAAGAGCCTAATATGAAATAACTACTTGAAAAAGTGATAATAAATGAATTGACACAAGAGACGCAATTAAAATTCATTATATGGTGACGTCATGTAGAAATCTATGTCGGCTACTTTTTCGCTCGTTTATAAAATAGAAGAAAAATGTTGAATTTTTTAATTAGAATATAATTTCTTTTTCTGTTTTTCTGAAATAAAATTATTGTAATTCAATTGTTTAGGGAAATAAATGTATTATTTATGTGTTTATAATTTTTTTCATAGACAGTAAAATACCTTATTAAAATTACAATAAGTGGCACACTTACTTATAATACTATTAATTTGACAATGAACTGGTTTAAGTTTAGTTATCGCTCTTTACGTTTATTTTATAGTGGATATAAATCTCGAAGCAATTTTTGTTGTATTTTTATAATTATGTACTTATCAATGGATTTTTATATAAATTGAAACGAATATTTTACACAAATGTAATAAGAGCCATGAAAATACGGAAATAATTGCAACAGCGTGACTTACACACACTGGTCACAGTGTGACCAGTATCATTTCTGATTTGAATTTCCGTGCACGTATATAATATATTGATTTGTTTCATAGTATTAAAATGTGCACAGAGTTCTAGGAAATCTTTGAAATTTTACATTCGACGGCAACGTAATTTATTATTATTATAATAACAATTCTTCTGCTAACACGAATAAGTAGCCCTTCGCGCCAGCCTCACTACGGCGATGTCGTCCCTCCTGTTTATATTCTTGTCGGAGTAGCCGTCGTGCGCGTATGCCCTCAGCACTGGTACGTCTTGGGGTGCGTCGGCGCAGATTCTCTCAGAATCAACCGATTCCACGCAGTCCGTAGAGGTGAGCGTGTCGTATTCACCCAAACGGACTACGGCTCTGTTGAAGACGAAAGATATAATAACATCGCGTGTGTATCTAAGCGGCCAGTTGCATATTCGTCTACAGGAAAAAAATTGCGAGCTCTATTTAATTTACAGGAAATAAAAATTGAATTTCAGTGCATTCCATATACCTATATGAAGTGTTCATTAGCAAGACCAGACGAGTTCGAGATAACACACACTGAAGTCCATTCTCTTTTTTTCATTGATCTAGTTTTACTTCTTTTATTTATATATATATAAATTATTAGGACTTTAAAAGAAAAATATATTTTGAATTATGTCACAACAAAAGGCAAATCTTTGGAAGAATGAGTGCTTATGAAGCTTATAGATTTTGGTTATAAATTCAACCTTGAAATAAATAAATAAGTATATATATATTAATGTTTTAGAGAAGAACCCTGTAAAAGAAACCTATTACATGTAGAAATACTGTGTAAACCATTAAAAATTATAACGGAGAATCTTAAAAGAATTCAATGAATAACTTTAGCAAAAATTTCTTGTAAAATCACAAAAATCATAAATAATTTTACTGTTATTATAGTATTAGTTCGGAAAGTCTGTTTTTTATTATATAATAAAAACTCCTATGGCAGTATTATTGATTGTTGTGAGACTTTTATATTTACTATAATTTGTAGATCATACTGAAATGATGTCCCGTATACATAAATGAGCAAAATCCAGCTGTAACTCATAATTTCACATTTTAAAACTAAATATAAGGCTAATTCTCTCCATAATAAAAATTGATATTATTGAAAGGCGAAAAGGGAAAAAAGAATTAAAAAATATAAATCTACAATATTTCCCATAAAGGTCCCAACATTCTTTATTTCCTATAAAGAATGTAGTTATTACTTATAACAACAATCAAACGTCTATAAAGTATTGTAAAAAAATGCAAAATATAAATCTATGAAAGCAGTGAACAGTGCAATACAATATAATTTTGAAAATGTGAACATATTATGTTTGAAGATCTGTAAGTAACTTTGAATATATTTAAGTTACCAAATCACCAACCTATTGCCTTCCTTTTGGAATTATTTGTGTACATTTTGTTTTACGTGAATGAACGTGTATACAAAATCAAATTAAATATGTTGATATTTAAGTGTAAATAAAATACGAGGGTGAAAATGTATTTTGAAATGTATGTTCGACAGTTTGTCCGCAACATATTAATGTTTTTAACTAAGTCTTAAATGATATTCAATTCAAGAAAGATATACAATTCTCACTCACAGTGTCCCCACTTCTCTTTCGATGGCGCCTTTGACGCAGTGGGCGGCGGTCAACACGTATCGCTTATTGATCAATACCCCGCCACATTGGAACGTAATGTTTCCACTTCCTGGAACATGTTTAATACTCTATAAAATAGTGTGAGGATTATATTTAATTGTGACTAAGATTAATTAATAAGCTTGTCAGTAACATTTTGTTTTAAAAACACGTTTTAAACATATTTCGTAATGAAACTTGTGTAATTTAATGATTAATCAATAATAATTGTTATGGATTAATTTTCAACGGAAACAAACTTTTAAATAACTAGATAATTCTAAGTTTACGTTTTGTATTGAAACAATTCCATGCGATTCGAACTATTGAAAAATAGAAACGGACAGTAATTTAATTCGAATTGTCAATTGTGACTAAATATAATAAGAAATAGTGTTAAAAAAATAGTAATAAATTGCGTACTAGTAAGATAACCCAACAAGCACATCCAAGGAAATTCGTCAATATCAGTGATCTGCCCTCCATACAGCCTGTCTCCATTAGTGTCGATGCCGCATTGCCCACGCGCAGCAGGAACCGAGTCTTCGGATGAAATTGGATCCACTCGACCGTCGTAATTGAAATTGTTTTGGGGAGGGGGTGGTGCAGTCTACAAACCAACAAAAATGGTATCAATTCCAAACAATAATCACATTTTTTATATTTTTAGGGACTAATTGTATATTATCTTTGAAAATTAATAGTTAACTATTTTTATAACACTACAAAGGCGAGTTATTCGCTCCATTACAAGCTTGGAACTCGTGTATCTCGTGGAAATGAGTGTTAGAAATATCAAATCTTACCGAGACATCACAGCTCATTTATGAAAATTTAATATACTTAAAAAAACGGAATTGTTTAAATACTATATAATAGACATAATTTCAATATTAGAAATAAAAATAAACTGTGTTCTATCTGAACTGTGTCTGGCTTTTTGTTTAGTAAAATTGCTAAGGATATGTAAAATTTACCCTTATACAAATTAAAAATCTTTATTAAGCAAATACTTAAAAAATGAGTAATATACAATCTATGAATATTTAGAGGATAATCGGACAAACCATTGCCTACAGGTTTCTTCTTTTTTTTTTCTTAGTTTTATATAGTGTTTACGCCATATTCTCAAAATTAAAAACAGTGGCTAAAATAACTCCCTCCTTGAAGCCGCAACTCAATTAGTTTCAACCCGCACTCGCTTACTTCTGTGCATCGAACGCGAACGCAACAGCATATCGCTCATTACATTATCTTTTATAATTATCACTTTATACTATTGTGAATCGCAAGGGTGTTTTACATGTTCTACGTAAAGAAAACAGCACAAGACTCTCAGTTGTGCCCAAAACCACTGTGGCCACCGAAGTGAGGACATCATACCGAGGCGTATTTCCTCTCTCTTCCAACCTTTTTGATTCATCACTGTATGAAGTTTTGGGGATAGGGTTAAATAAGACAACTCCGACCAGAATCATGTGCATACATATGTGATTGTGGTTCTATATAATATTGCTTTGAAAAATTTTCAACCCTCAACTTTCTTGCTCGTTTTTTTGAGGAATAACTGCCTTACGAACGAGTCGCAATTTAAAAAAAGTGGTAATTTTTAAATACTGTATATTCTTAAAATGTTAGGACGTCAAGTTTTATTTTATTACCTAGAAAATAAAGATATTCCGAGTTTTTATACTGATACTAATGTTGTCTTTTTATTTATGTACCTGTATATTTCAAAACAGAAACCCTGCATCTTTAAAGGTAACTACTAATATAAAATCGAACAGGCGCAAGGTTTTATAAAGTATATCTTAACGCCTCATGCTGAGCAGTCCCCTTTTTAGCCTAAAGCGTTGAGAGTTTCTGGCTATTTTTAACACGCTTTTATTAGCTCGGGATGTATCTATGTATTGTATGTATGTATGTATGTATGTATGTATGTATGTATGAATGTAACAAAATCTTTGAGCACGATTTTCAACGTGTTCTAAACACTTAATAAACTTGAAACTTTGCATACGTCTCAAGGACCGATGACAATACAATAATTTGATAAGTTTATCCTCTTATCCTGATCAGGATCGCCAGGATCGAATAATTTCGTCACGTATCGTCTGCGTGAAAACAAGTGGCTTATTACTGTTACTAAATTCTATTACTGTTTTGTAATAGAATTTAGTAACAGTAATAATATTATTAATAATTGAATTATTGTTGTTTTGTTAAAATTACTAATTTTACCAATCAACCGAACTAAAAAGTGAAAAATAAACATAGTTTAAAAACTAAAAAACACGCTATTAAAGCACATTAAACTAAAAGTAAAAATAATTTAATATCGAACATACGTGTTATTGTGGAAAAGGGGCGCTTTGTCCCACATTTTCGTATATAGAGCAACCACGCTTTTCCACAATAACACTAGTATATTTCGTCATTGTTCATTATTTTTGAGTTCATATTAAGGGATTATTTTTAAATTACTAATGCACCGTCTTGGTCTTACTCGCTTGGGCCCGCCTTACGCCGCAATTTGCGGCACGAGACAGTCCGCTAGATTACTCGGCAATCAATCACTGAAATATCATGAAGCTCCGAAACGTTTCCTGATATCTATGGCTTAACAATGCAGTATCCATCATCTTTTTGTAACAAGTAATAATCTGGTGAGTTTAGTTCTTGAACTCATATTTCTATGTATTTAGCGGCATTTGATAACAACTCAAATCCTCATTGAAGATTTACAGCGGATCGCACCAAAAATCGTCATCGCTTACAAAATCGTCACACACAAGTAAAAAAAAGTCACAAGCAATCTGCAATGAATTGATTGCATTGATACTTGTAAGAGGAAGTTCCATTTTACTCCAAGGAATGGGCGATTGAGAGCTTAACCGAAAAAGTACAAGGCAGCAAACCTTAGGACACTTTTATTATAGTATTGACAATTGTGCATGTACTTCATTTTAGTTATATTCGTTATGTATGCATTTGTATGTTTTAGCATGTGCAATAATGTCACACATATGCCTGTGGGTGTTATTGTAGTATAGACGTAGGACGTGCGTGGTAGCTGCATTCGTATTTGTAACATGTGTTTAGCAATCATGCGTATTATGACATTTGCAACGTCTTTTAACTTTTTTCAAACTTATGTTATTGTTATTGATATATTGCTTTTGCAATTCGTTCAGAATCGCAAAAGGGATTTAGTAGAAATTGAGGTTAGTAATGATAAATCAGATCAGCAGTTCATTGAAGCTTATTTTAAGCTTAAATTTTGGTATCGCCTTATCACCACTATAAGTTTTTTGTAACTGGTTAGTTACATGAATAATATTTAAAATGTAATTACTACATTTGAAAATAGAACTCTTTGGCTGTAGAATAAAGTTTGTTTCGTCTAACTGTCAATTGTTTTTACATTGTAGCGTCATTTTAAAAATTGCGCGTCTTCGTCACTATAGCTTTTAATAGTGAACATTTTCATAGTATGATTTTTTTACGATTTTAAGTATAATTTGACAGTTCAGCAAAGTCTCATTCGACTTCGAATTGCTTGTAGCGATGAAACATCATGCATAATGAACTATTCATAACTGGTTTGCAGATTTCAAGCGCGGTCGTATCAATCTCAGTGACGAATTTCGTGATGGTCGCCCGTCTACCACTGTGAATAACAAAAACTTCGATAATGTCTACCGTATAATCGAAACAGACAAGCATGTGACCTACCATTAGATTCGAGTATCTATACAATTAATCCTACACAAACCTTAAGGCAAAAAAAAGGTGTGCTCGCGGTGTATCCTATACAAATTTCTTGAGGCTCAAAAAACGGACCGCTTCACTTAGTGCAATGGCATACTTACCATATTTAAGGAAGAGGCATAAAATTTGGTGCGAAACATAATAACAGATGACGAAACATGGGTTTATTGCTACGACCCCAAAACAAAGCAGCAATCGACCGTATGGGTTTATCGAGATGAGCCGAAACCAACCAAAGTGGCGTGCGAACAAAGTGCATCTAACCGGATAATTGTTTTTTTTTAATAAAACTGGACACGTGGCTGCTGTTGCATACTGTAAAATTGTCGTACCGTGAATAATGATAGGTACACGAACCGGAAGTTTACCGGAAGTTATTGATGAACTCCGTAAAAATAACCGTAAACATCGTATCGTCTTCAACCACGTCAATGCCAGCTAGCACACGATACAACAGACAAATAAATTTTTGAAAGATAAAAACGTAGAATTAATGAATAATCCTGCATACAGTCCCGACTTGGCACGTTGTGATTTTTTTTGTTCGCATAAATTAAAAACCAATTACGCGGTCAACGATTTTCATCACAGAAGTGACGGTCGAAGAGTATGAGAAACATGTTTCTGAGGTCACCAGAAAGGAGTGGCATAATTGTTTTCAAAATTTGTTTATTCCTATGAAAATGTGCATTTGTGCTAACAGAGAATATTTTGTGAAACAATAAATTTAATTTTGACCATCAATAGTATTTTTTTCTTATTTATTCCAGAAATTTTCAGTGCGCCCTACGTATTTGCAACGACACATATTTATTAACTAATATCAATGATAAATCATGCAGTACTCTTCACGTATTATGCAAGTTATACTATAGAAGAAGGACCTTGGTTCAAAATGGGTGTCCCATGATACCTCTTGTTTTATTTAAAATCCTTATGTTTTTCACTTTACTATAAAAATAAACACAATCTGTCATACTATTTGTTATTGTGCATTATTTTTTAATAAGAACGATTTTATTTTTTAATTAGCACGATGCAAGTGCACTAAATCAAAGATCCCGACATTGCTTCTGAAACTAAGTATTTAACTTCGTTTACTTTTTCTAGAGACTTAGTAATATAAAATGATTCTTAAAAAACCTATTGATCTTAAGACTTACCTTTATGGGACATCCAACTCAATAAAGCTTATTTAGAAATTTGAATCAAATAATCGTTTTACATTACAGTAATTGAACTCACAAAATGTGATCATATTTCAAAGAACAAATAAAAAATTTACTGCGTTATTGATTTATTTTAATAAATTGGATGATTGACTTACAGACGTCTGAGTCGAAGGGTCTCGTGTGTAAGGTATGGGACCGCAACACACCCGCGGTGTGGACCCGTCAAAGCCGCATTGGGATTTCCTAAGAAAATTGACGATTCGATTCGGGATGGGTCGCTGCTCGAACGCCGAGAGCAGCGATGGGCACGCGTATAGCGACACGCATTCGCTAGTGACGCCTAAAGGTGTTACACATGAATCTGAAAAAGAAAATAAACGTGGCAATGTTTATTCAAAATCAATTATTGATTGTATTAATTATGTTACATTTTACGATTTTTCAGACAATTTGTACGTGAATCGGGATATCAATACAATGCAATTTATAAGCAAATATCCATATAGATTAAAATTGGAATACACTAGAAGTTCTAAAGTAAATGATATATAACAATAACGACTGGAACGAATGAAGTAATAAAGTAAATGAGAACCAGTCACTTATAATTTATGTTTTATTTAGGTCAGGGAAAAAGTTTGTTCGTATTTTATAAGTAAAAAGGTGCAGTAAAATCTTTTCGGTGGTACTATTTGTAACTAGATAGTTTTGATACCATTGAATAGGTAACACTTTAGAAAAAGAAAACTAAAAAGTAAAAACGGTGTCCCGTCATTTTTCTATTATTTTCCTGTCTATTAAAATGAGTGAATCTAACATAAAATTTCGATAAATCATGAAGTTTTATTCCAAAAAAGGAAAAATACGACACAAGTCGCAAAAATATTATGTCGTTTATGGAATTAATGCAGTGTCGATAAGAGTAGCAGAAAACTGATTCAAGCGCTTTCAGTTCGGTAATTTTGATGTCAAAAATGTACCTCGTTCTGGTCGATCTGTTACGGATAAAATCGATTTCATTTTGGAAAAGATGGAGCAAGATCGACATATTAGTCCTAACATCGTAGCTGAAGATACTTGGGCCCTATACGAGCTCACTAAAAGAAATCTAATGAATCATATACTCATTTGTAATTTCTCTTTTGGAATGTAGTAAAACCGAACCGTTTGAAAAGATTGATCACGAATGATGAAAAATATATTACCCACGACAAGAACATGCGAAAAAAATCATGGTCAAAAGACAAACAGTGGAGCTTGCTTGTCTTTTGACCAGACTATAGCGAAACTCGGATTAACTCGTAATAAGTTGATGCAATGTATATGTTAGGATTGGAAGGGCATTATTCATTATGAGCTTTTACCGCTCGGAAAAACTATCAATTCAGGTCTATATTGCCAACAGCTGATGAGACTCAAGCAAGAAGTAGAGAAAAATGACCGGAAACGATCAACCGGGAGTGTGGTTATTCACCACAATGACGCCAAACCACATACATTTTTAGCATCTTATCAAATATTGAAAAAGTTTGTGAAAAGTGAGGTGTGGAATAATGCAATCAACATATAGCCCTGACTTTGCACCCTCAGATTTTCACCGGTTTCGGTCGCTTCAGAATTTGTTAGGTAACGTTAGGTTAATATCAAGAGAGAACTGCCAAAACTAGTCTCAAAATTTCTACAGCAATGGAATTGTATCACTACTTACAAAATGGCAACAAGATGTATCTATATATCTGTAGTTATATAGATACATCTAGTTGCTATTTTCTACGTACTTACATAGATAATTAAATCTAAATAAAACATGATGAAAAATAACCCTTGGTAACTGATATGATATTTAAATTTCATTAAAACATATCTTTAATAACCTTTAAATATTCACATGTATTTACATCGATTGAAGACAAAGAATTCCTTTAATAGGATATTTTCAATAACACAATATTTGCATACCTCTCTTGCTTCCTTGATATGTATCAATCCTTTCAAGCAAGTCCCTCACTTTCGGGTGCCTAAAATTTAGTCCTTGTTTAATATAATATAAATTTAGTCTACATAAAATTTTTTAGTGCTCCCTTTTGTCGATTATTCTATTACACACATTTAGCCTATAGTTTACCATAGCATTTTCTATTTTAGTAATTACATGTTCTTTCAATCCCCACTGTTCTTTGACATCACTATTTCCGTATGTATCTTTCCAAGTCATTCCATGCGTATTATACAAGAATTCCATCTCCATTGATTATACTTTAATGTTTTTTCCTGTCATAGACAACTTTCTATTTATAGAATGCATAAGTATAGAGACCAGAACTCGATTATGGATAAATAAACGAGTTTGTTGGGACCCATCTTTACTGTTTATAATAGCATGCAAGGTTACATTTACTTTTGTTTCTTACATGAAGTCTCATAGAGACAACTTTTTCTCTTGTTCAAATTTCTCAGCTTCTTTCAAATACCATGATCTTAATTTTGTTAACGTTTACTTTCACGTCTTTTGTCTAAACATAATCGTTCATTTTGGTTTACTATATCCTGCGTCTCTCACGCCAACAACACAAAGATTGCTCGATCGTCCGGCGTACAAAAGACATTTCACAAATAACTGGCCCATTCTTAGTCCACACTCATGCTCTATTAAATTATACAGTTCATGAATATGTCGAACATTCACGGTGACGCTACACATCCCTTTGTGACTCTTCTACGGATGTCAAACCAGTCAGTGCGTGCCTCGTTTGTTCGGATCCAATCCCTGAAACGTCTACATAAAATTTGCAATGGGCTAATGAGTCCACTACTCACACGGCACATAAATTACCTACAGGTAACAAGTGTCTGATAACTATTTTGTCCGCATTATGCGAAATATAATATAAGTAATGCTAACTATACACATAATAATAATAGCCTTTATTTAACAATCTTTATTACAATATAGTTACAATAGTTTTATTTAATTGTTTGACACTGGTACGTGAATATTGTTTTGTTGTCCAGCATAGGTCTTCCATGGAAGGAGTTCGCCATCGTATTTGATTTTGCACTTGTCTTTCCCAAGTATGTCCCGCTATTTTTTAATATCGTCTTCCCATCTACGATGCTGTCTCCATTTCCTTCTTTTGTATTGTCTCGGGCATCACTCTGTTACGTCCTTAGACCTTTTAACCTTGTTACTCCCAATCATATGTCTTGGCCACCTCCATTTTAGTTTTTTTAATACAGTAAGTAACATCTGTGATTGTAGTTTTCTTCCTTACAATATCCTTTCTTATGTAAGTTTTATTTTATCTTTTAATTTGATGTTAAGTATACTTCGTTCCATTCTCTCTTGGCAAACTTCTAATTTATGCATGTTATGATTAGTTAAGCTCCAGGGTTGGTATCCATGTGTCATGACTTTTTTCCTTTCTTCTAGTAGTTGTTGCTTTAATTTTTACGTAGTTCAAGCGTTTTTTTTGAAAAATCTTCTTTAAGAAAAGTTTTATGTGGCATTTTTGCTTTATTTTACATATTTCTGCCTTTCTTTGATATAACGTAAAGAATTTAAATATCGGTCAGATGTTACTTTCATCTTGTTTTTTTCCCAATCTGTAATATTTATTTATTTCGAATTTTTCTATTTTAACATTCATTGTTTGTAAAATATCCGTTATTATGTTGAATAACTCTGCATACTTGTTCTCAGTTTCCTTGACTCCGTGTATTATTATATTATTTTTCCTGTTCAGCTCTTCCAAATATTTTACTTTCCTGTTCAATGTTTGCACTTCAGATTTTAGATGTTTATTTTCTTCCAATAATGGTTTTATTTTATCGTATATAGTGCGTGTTAAAGTATCAGTTGTGTATGTGCAATCGTTGTTGTCTGTTTTTCTAATTCCATTCTTCATCAATTGAAATAATTGTGGCATTTCATCTGACATACCTTTATCATCCATAATGCAATAACTAAACGTTTCAGTATACGTGTAACCGAACCTTGAGTTGGTATTACTTGTGATTGTTTAAGTCAGTGAGGCGTACCGAGTGATAATTGATATGTTTATAATGAAAATGTTAAGTGAATTCTACCTTAAACTGTAGTATTGTTGGTGATATTTAATCTAATTCAGTTTTTAGTGGACTTTTGTCGCCATTCAAATTGTTTTGGCTTTGGTGCAGTGATTTTTTCCAATTCGGATTGATATTTGCTGGTTTCACTGGTTATTAACAAGAAACTGGCAGCACTTTTAATGCACTGTTACTCTTAGGACAACCGGAAACGGAAAATTATACGAATAATATTAAAACTTAAATCTTAATCTTAATATTATGTTTAATGTATTAACAAATTGTTCTTTAACTTTAGTAACAATAATTTCCATTATTTTGAAAATTGGACCTTAATTCATGATCTTTTTTTAATTTAGAGTGTTTTGAATTGGAGATTATTATTTCATTTGGATGATTTCTCAGAAACAAAACGGTTTCAAACATCTTTACAAACAGACTTTTGTCGTCCCATAGTCCCATTCCCATTCTAGAACCTATCTGCTTTATTGCCCCACGCCGCGCGCCAGCCCACTGTGACATGGGAGTTTTTAACAAACCTATCGCTTCTACTAGGTTTCATTTGATTTTGAGGTAATACACGTTGTTTGATTCACGGTAGTCGATTACAGAACCCGTTATTTTTTGGTTAGAAAACAAAGCACATATTACTTCACCACCACTGTTCTTTTATTTGATTAAAAAGTGAATATGTTATTTTTCTCTGTCAAGTATGCGACAAGTACGTAATACTGACATAAAAAATTATCAATGTCTTAATAATACAAAATAAGTCTCCCTTTTGCTCGCGTTGTGTTACTTATAAATACTGTGTTTTTAACTGATTTTTAATCTTATTATCGCTTATTTTTCGATCTACCTATTCTAATTTTGCATTTCAGAAACTAACATAAATTTTTTAAAATGAACAAATAAAGGTATTTATTCCTTACTTTTATAACTGATATTAAAAAATAGCATAACAATGAGTTTTATTGGTATACATGCAAACATAAATTAGATGTTTTAATATGCATTTTATGCTTATAATTATGAAATTTTTAATACAAACATTTGTAATGAAACTTAATAACCCGTGATTATAACAAGCTTATATATAAATTTAACATTAGGGTTATTTAAATGTATTTTTTTTAATTTAATGTATATAGTTATATGTTAAGTTTATTTATTTAATTGGTTAACACATTCCAAAAAAAATGTGTGAAAATAAATATCGTTGTGTATTTAAGAATTTGTTTACAGTCAGAAATTAATATTCCACGAATCACGAATGAAGCTGTAATGTTACATATATCTGCCAATATTACTGATGAAAATGAAAATCGTAAGTGCCTGTTGAATGTTGCATGGAGCTAGCGTATTTATTTGTTGAATTTTGTTGATTTCGCTGGATCTCAGTATATTACATATCGTGATTAATTATGTGTTAAAGTTGTTTACGTTGTTATAATCATTTGCGTCTTTACTGAAATTGACCCTTTTGAACTTAACTGCTAGATAACTAATATATTATCGCGATACATCATCTAACAATCGAGATACATCAATATGGTTTTTTTACCAAACGCAATAATTACTAAAGCTTTCAAGCGATTTTAGGAATTCCCTTCTTTGGGAAGATCTCACTCTCTATTTACATCTGGACTAGCTGGCTGTCTAAACTACTTATAGACTAAACCATAGGCAATCGCTAGAATTGCCTATGGTTTAGTCTAGTTCTAGTTTGATCTAGTTCAGAAATATTTTAGACAAGGAGTTTACTACTGCTGTATTGGTAATTAGAAGCATTTTATTTTGAGTAACTAATTGCTTGATAGTATACATTATGCATTTATTTAAATTTCTGTCTAGCTTGTTATTATTAAAAACCGGCCAAGTGCGTGTAGATCCACGTGCTATGTTGAGTTCCGTAGTTTCCCGTCACAATATGTGGCCTTAGAAGAGGTCTTTTTTGATACTATGAACATATTAATTCAATTCAAGATTAAACAGCTAACATGTCTAAAAACGGGCCCACATAGGATGAGTACGACGGATGTTAAAATTGTATGTTTCCATAAGTTTAAATATTTCATAAAACTGTATTTAATACAGGTAATTAAAAATAAGGGGTGTTTTTAATTCCTTTCTACTACTCACATTGCCGAAATTATCTTATGCATGTTTAAAGCATTAAAAATTTCCATTGTTAATAACATAAAATGCGAAATGATTTGTATAAAAAAAACTATTCGCATGAAAACGTATAACAGTTCGTAGGCTTCAGATTTATAATAAAATCGGACAAGCATGTGTCGGGCCACGCGCAATGTAGGAGTCCGTAGTTACTGTTATAATGAGCGAACTTAATAGGGGGCGTTTTGTTTGATGTTATGAACATATTAATCGAGTTCACAGTTTAATGGCTAATCACATCTAAAAACGGGTCCACATAGGACGGGTGTTAACGCTGTTATGATTTTATATAATTTCAGGAATCTACAGAATTTACATTTAATACCTGTCTTAGACAACTAACAACTTCACCTTTGTATTTTTCAATGCACTATACGACATTTTGCTCTTTACTTCTCCAAGTACATTTTATAAGTTGGTCGACTGTTACTCGTTAACTTATAAAGCTTACTTAACTGAGACAGTTTTCCTTTTAACTTTGTTGTACACACTACTCCCGTGAAATTTTTACACATATCTAAAAACAACCATTTAGTTGACAAGAGGGACACTTAAATCTAATAAAACTAGCATTTTAAAACTTAATATCTCGCAAATCGATCTTTAAATCGAAAAATATTTTTTGCACACTCGTATTATTTTTTTAAGAGTTATCCAAGGTCACTCCGCACCATAGTAGTTAATATGTATGTACATTATACATATGTATGTACATATACATACATGTATGTACACTAAATTACAGTTTTAGTACGAATAGTTTCTCAGCTAAGCCACGGACAAACAAATAAAGAGAGAGACAGACAAGCGGACGAATATGACGAAACTATAAGGATTTTTAGATGTGTAAAGAATCCAAAAAATGTTCATAGTTAATTATTTGATTTAAAGTTTCAAAAGGTCTGATGAAGATCAAAAAAAGCTTCAAGCAATACAATGTGTAGCCTACAATAGGCTGGATAGGAATGTTTCAACGAGCCCCTTGATAAAGAAAGGCAAAAACAGACATAAAAAGAAATGGGATTGGACCGAAGGCATAAATGAAAATAAGAAACTAACATAAAAGCACTAGAGCTCGAATTTTTTTTATTAAAAAGTGGGAGCTAAGGAATGACTATCATTGTAATTGACAAAAGTAGATATAAAATAAGAAAATGCGCGCAATGCGCTTTTTTGTAAAAGTTCACAAGAATCATGTATAAAAAAAAGAATGAACGAAATAATAACATGGGTAACCCGAAAATAAATATAAGTTAAACTTTTTAGTTGGAAGAAAACAAACTTAATGGGCGAATTTGAAATAAAAGCGAAAAGGAAAAAATTACACCTAGGCGTTACTAGTCGGCGACTATTTCTCGGCACTAGTAAGGAACGAAAATACACTTCTCAAACAGGAAAAAATATATGAAAGTAATAATAAATACTTAATGAAAGAAGTTTTTTACTAATATGTACTTGCTATTGTACACAAACAATGGTACCAATGCAAAGTTACCACCTCTGATGTCAGTTCACCGAGTGCCTGGAATTGGCCGTCGTGTAGTACGTAAACAAGGAAAACGACAGGAGAACGGAAGAATAATGGCACAGAGGCTACCAGCGGGCCTAAGGCCTAACTGGACGACCTGGAGAGGAATCTCTCTATAAGACTATGAATGAAAGCTGCAGTCCTATAGAGAGACTTAATGCCCGGCCGCAAGCATATCAGCTACTAAATGTTGGTAAAATCCAACAAGAGCAAGACATATGAAGTCCCTCATTCTTCGAGAATCATTATGTGCACTTTTGTATATACCATACCGTGTGGTTTTCTAAACCAGAACTGAATTTTGTTATTTTTTTCCTATAGTCACTGGTACGCGAGATCTAACACCTAAATGTTATTTTACTGTCTTCGATTACACTTTTGTATCTAATTCGTACATGAGTGTAATCAATGACATTGAAATATCAGTATCTAAGGAAGTGGCAAATGAAAATAAAAAATCACCGTGAAATCTGACTTGACAAAAATAAAATTGTATTTGAAATTAAAAACTAAAATAAACAAAAAGGAAATGAGACTTTATCCAATCACATGTCTTTAGTTCAGTAACATATATGTGATTTTAACATTGTATAAATGTTATCTATGAATACGATTTTTTCAACTAAGCTTCAATTAAAAATTACTGAATATATATTTTGAAGTATGGTTAGTAGATATTCTTAGACTATTTATTTTATTAAATCCATCTATCTTTCACCACTTTTTTTTGAAATAATCTTTTATACCCAGTAAAGCCAGCGAAACGAAGTTAACTGCTAGTTCTATATGTGTGTATACAAAACGAACAAAGTGCATACTTTATTTAGTGGATGGCTCGTAAAAAGTAAAAAAGGTAACACGTATTTTGACTGTTCTGCATGTGATATTTAAATTGATTAAAACTTTTATGATTACATGATTTTTTTGTTTTTAATTCTTTCTCTATAATGTATTTTATTTATTACAAACACATTAATATCATTAAATACTATTAAAAAAAAAACAAAAGTAAAAAGATGTAGGTTTACTGGTTTTTTATTTGATATTTACAATTTTCTACAGTTTCTTCAAGCATATCTACAGTTTTAGTCTATATTGGCGTTGGCAACACTGGGTATGACTATGACTAATAGTTATTAGAAATTGCGAAATACGTTTCTTTTAAAGACTAGTGGGGAGACTAGCAGGGTCGTATAATGTTTAATGAACTGAAGGCAGGGAGGATATTGGGAGTGACAGCAAAACCTTTCCTTACAAAAAAATAAAGAAGAACATGCTACATCTACAAAGGTGAAGCCGGAGCGTAAAGCTAGTATATGTATATACATGTATAACTAACACTTTAAGTAAGTGGTTTTAAAATACAGTTAAATTTACTTGAGAATGAATCGCAATCATCTATTATTGGCGAGTTGACACTCGCAACGATTTCACTATAAATTTAAAATATTGTAATTGTAAAAAGTTTTCATATTAATAACAATCGAATTTTAGGTAAAAACAGATGTAAATTATGAATGGAAAGATGCGCAGTATGCAGCATTAATGCAGTATGCACTATTAATACAGTATGCAGCTAACGGGAGTATCACATAGTGACCAATTTACCGAGCATGAGCCAGTAAGGTAGGTAGAACTATATTCTAAAACAAAAATTTAGCTGGCTGATTTTCGGTTTCATTGCGCACAGAATCCGTCACAAAACACGCTCATAGTAAGTTAATACAACAACTATATATTATTCTAATTTACATATAGTTTGTATTAATAATATTCACGTAATATATTATAGAATATTATATTCGTATGTAATTATATCCACCTTTAGGTTTATAAGCGTATATATATATATATATATATATATATATATATATATATATATATTTGTTCTTATTTATACCATCACCACTAATTTTGAGTCCAGTTCCGCCACATCTTTATAGACAAGAACATTTGCATACGTGCCAACAGAAAGTAGGTGGTCACCGCCACCCTTAGACAATCATTGCCGGGCGCTTATATAGAAATAGGCTGTTTGTTGCATTTCGTCCAGTGAGTGATGGAAGGAGAATCGGGGTGTATGGTGGGAGTGGAACATCGAAACTATCAATAACTGGACGAAACTCAACATCGCAAACTATTATATCACATCGGTGAGAGTGCGGTGTCTCACCAGCCGAGCCGACCCATTTTGTGGTGCACCCGAGTTGGCATCACCACGTTTATGATATAATCTAATTTTCTTCATGCAGAGACCTTATACAATATTCATTGAGGAAGTCCGCCCTTTGCTTTGGGACGATATTTGAATTGATGAGTACAAACTTGGATATGATACCATACATTTAAAAATGGTAATTCGATTTAGATCCGCACCCGTATAAAGTAAATTAACAACTACGCAAATTCTACGGTATCCCGCCCGAATAGTTTGGTGAAACTTAATCTAAACCAATAAAATAAACATAACAATATATTATTTTATAAAGCTTATAAAATCGGTGATATCGCGCATTGAAATCGTATAAATCTGTAAATTATTAATCATCAATCAAAAACCTTTTGTTATTCCTTTAATTCCTTAACATATCATATGACTTTAGTATAAACTCGCAAATGCATGGCATGAACCACAAAACAGTGATATTCAGTCAGTCGTGGTGCGTCTCGGTACCAAACTATTGTCGATTACTTACATCATTTGAGTACATCAGCATTCGTCTCTTGTTACGGGTTTTCCCATGTTTATTTCGATAGTGAACTCAATGAGTGATTACACGACCACTTACAGGGATTTCTATATGACTGTTTATTTTAAAAAAATACATGTATAC
Organism: Eumeta japonica; assembly: GCA_005406025.1. Classification (NCBI taxonomy): domain Eukaryota; kingdom Metazoa; phylum Arthropoda; class Insecta; order Lepidoptera; family Psychidae; genus Eumeta; species Eumeta japonica. Next base: position 420,154 of record BGZK01000195.1, on the reverse strand, counting down.
AATCATTACCTACCTATAGAGAATATATGAACTTATATTATTACTAGCTGAAGCTACGACTCCATATATGCATAAAATTTGAGTTTTACTTCTCATCATCTAAATTCAATGAAATATTACCTAAATGTTGAGTGAGCTAAGTGAAATTTACCTATAAAAACTTTATGACAATCGATGATATTTTATAGAGATAGATGTATTCAGACAGATAGACAAATAGTTAAAAATTATCTTTTTGCATTCTACATCCAGGCGAATGGTAGAATGCAAAAAGATTTTTTTTTCGTTATTTTTACTTGTTATTTCCCTTATCCCGTCCAATAAGTTTTTCGAATTTGTTTGCTTTAAGTAAATTGACGACGTAAATATCCTTTTCGTTTTTTATATGCTATCTATATTCTCATAATACAGGGACGTGTAGTGGATTGATAAAAAAAAATACAGAACTCGTCAATTCCATTATTTCAATAATTTGAAATCGACAAAAATGCTGTTTATAAATAGAAAAATTGAAACTAAAATAAACAGAAATTCACTAAAACTATGCACGTCAACTTGAACATAGACAAATACAGAACGCGATGTCTTAATACACATGCGGGCAGCGATATAAGACCGACCTTGATCTTTAACCTGGAACACAGTCGTCCGTGATAACATGAAGACATTGGCAGTTTTTTACAAATATAAGATAATTACCTTCTTGGGCTGTTGACAGTGCAACATATATACAACAGATCACTATTATCGACTTCATTTTTTATTTCTATTTTATTAATAAATATATCTCTAATTTATGGTTTTCTATCTCACAATCTTCATAATACACTTATAACACGCACACAACTAAAGTTTGATAAGAGTTTTTTAATGTATTTGTTTTTATGAAACACGTTAGACGAGCGTCTCGCGCTTCGCCGCAAACTGGGATCTCGGAGGTCGACATCACTATATTTATACTTGTTTTATTTCGTTTGTAGGTACAGTCATCGTCAGTATAATTTGCACGATTTTCCTTGTTGTAGTATTAAAAGCACCACTGGGTAATTTGTGATGACTTTTAGTGTTCTTATACAAAGCTGTTATTGTGATTATTTAAGACCTATTGCAAAAATACAAAATTTGAATATCAAACTAACGAATTGCATGTTTTACGTTTCTTAATCTCCTAAAAAGGACTAATTATCCTATACGTAAAAATATATATGTGTAAAACTATTCTGATTTTCAGGATGCTGAAAACCTCATTTTGAAAATTAACGATTCAATTAATATTATAAATTATCCGGCTGTTTTGAAACCATGATGTGAAAAGATAAGAAATTGAATGCCGGCAGTAATAATTGGAAAACGATTTAAATATAAGATATAGGAAAAAAATTTGATTTGGTAATTCAGTTAACGAAAGTGTCCGCTACGTAAATCTGATGTCATTGCTATCCCAGTATCTATAAAATCTTCAGGAAAGTGCAAAGAAATCGGGGTCCATATGGTAGCTTATACCAATTCACAAGCTAAATGAAGTTGTAATACTTTTGAAAATGATAAGCTATTCCCTATTTTTTTCTATTTTCGTTTTGTATACATAACCCATACTTAAGTGGTATAGTATTTGTAATTGCTTTTAACTAAAAAGATTCAAAGAGACAACTGTCCAAATCTATGCACTTTCAAGACCTATAATGCTACTACATGATTGATTGAGATATGCAGCTCAAAAGTTATAATCAAGTATATTTACAATATACAGTATTTCCTTACAGAGTAAAGAATTCTCATTTACATACACAGAAAAGTGATAAAATATTTCATAAAAGCTTTTATACAATAAATGTATTGTTTACGATTTAATTTTAAATTCCTTTTGAACAAAAAATCTCCTTTACACCTATGTTGCAATATGAAAATACATTTTAAAAAAATACTTTCTGGATGTCATATTGATAGAAAGTCGTGAAAAAAGTCCTAGTGGGATTTAAATAGAGAAATAGATTCCAATTTACAAAATGAAATTTGGAACTATATAAATCGAAAGTTATGTTATTAGAGCATCAATTTGATAGGCAAAATCGTTAGCGTGGCCATAAATTAAAATAATTTAATCTTTCGAGTTCAAAATTCTGTAAAGTAAATAAATCTCAATTTGGTTGCCCCTGGATGACTCCAGCTTCAAAACTGGAGGCATCCAGGGCCCTTTTCTTTCCATTGTATAAACACTGATTGTACATACGAAACATTGTATATACGACTGATTATACAAATGGATTTTCTTGGTATAAACAAAAAAAATCAATTCGTATAATCAGTCATATAAATTTGTTAATATGTATTTTAATGCAAATAATAGACTATAGGCACTCTTTGACATCAATAAATTGGGACGTAAAGCTGTAAATATAAACAATTAGTTGTTCTATTAAAAGTTGATCGCCCCATTGAAACATACCCTCCCACTATTTTATTTCAACCTAAGAGGTTGGGCCAGCCCGGTACGGGTTAAGGCCACTGTGACCGTTGCTATCAGTGCAACGTTTCGGGCCCACGGTTTGACGTGCTCCTCGACGCACGGAGCGAGTTAGAGTTGAGTTGAAATTTCATTGTTCAATTCAACATGATGAGACGATGTGATAGTTTTTAGTATCAATAAGTAATGTCGACTCGGCTACCGCATCTCATACTAAAATACACCCGTTTATTATAAACTTATTAATAATCATTATAGGCTAATTAATATTATTAGTTAAAATATATAAATGAGTACTTACCATGATATCATGGTAATTCTGTAGTTTATCGCAATAGTATTTGTTATTATATAATAATGCATTTGCGATAAACTACGGAAAACTACTGAAATTTGAAACTTGCAATTGAAAAAGATTATTCATATAGGTGTATGTCTAAATATCTTATCGAGAATTATTATCATAAGCAATTAGCAACAAAAAATAATTGTAATGCCTTTTCATACATACAAGCAGTGTCGCCATCTATGGGACGTCTTTAACACTATTGTATTTTTTCACGAACGCATTTGTTGATAAACATTTAATGAATATTCTACCTGTAAATATTCTAACAATAAAAATAGTTTTTTAAATAAAAATATTGATGAACTGGTTGCTTATGACTATTTCGATTCATGAACTAAAAATTATTTTTGTTTTCAATGTTATCTTAAATACTTTTGTCATATTTATTAGTTTCTTTTATATTATTTGATATTTAAGTTTCAAGTTGTCATCATTAATTAAAGGTGAATTTCTTTTTTTGCGATTGCTAATATTTAGGATTAGGTACTTATACGTATATTACATAGATATGAATAAATTAAAATGTACAAAATTTTAATATCTTCTTATAATACCTTAATAAACACACATATTATTTTTACAAGATTTTTATTTCATAAATCGCTTTATTTGAGCTAACTACGATTAAGATTTCACCAAACTATTAATCATGAGATATTACAAGATTGAATAATAAGGTCCACTCGCGGGTAGTTTTCGCAAAGAAATGGATTGTGTCATGCATTTTTTTAGACACAAATTAATTTCTATTTAAGGGTAAAGAAGTACACAATATTATTGGACGTGGACTAAATCACAAAGAAAACCGTAAAAGATTGTAGGAAACGTGTTTTATACAGAAATTGACTGCGTGTAGGCTGTCTGTGTTATCTTGGACTTTTCCGTCCAAAAAATCCTTTTTGACATTTTTTTAAGTACCCATGCGTTTAAAATATAAATATAAAGGAAAACATATTTTATATGAATGCATTATATATCCATGTAAAACGAATAAATGTACCAAACACAACGGTTTAAACTGGATTGAATAACGAAATCATGAAAAAAATCGAGTCAAACGGCTAGCAATAATCCAATAAATGCGCGTACGTGTGCCTGTATAACCACTTTTATACAACGAATGTCACGATTGTTTGTAAGCTATTTTATCAAAAAAGAGTTTGATATTTAAAACGTCGCGTTCATGCGTTTTTCAAGCAAGCCATTGTGCTATGATTAAAAACATAAAATAATCCTTGCATTTCATTTACAGTGTTTGTAACCCTTGTCTTGTATTTTGAGCGTTTTCTAATAGTTACCACTTTATCTATGCTCCAGTGATAAATATGAGTGATTTGAGCGATATCAGATATTCATTCTATACATAGCTAGACTAGCAACTTACAACTTTTCGGTAGATATATATTAACTTAGATCAAAGTAAAAAATTTACGAGGATTCAGTTCGAATTCACAAATTTTTACTTAATAACTAATTTACAGATTAATTTAGTATATTTTAATATCGCCTCTAATTTTGTCTGACTGTACGTCCTCATTCATTCGTTAAATTATCGAATAAAAATCAGGAGGAATTTCTCGAAAAGTACAAAATTAATCAACATAGAAAAATATACTTGCGTTTTTAAACGGGTTTCGCTTGAAACGATAAGCTGAACTTTGCTCGGCGACTTACCAATATTATAACTGCACGGGGGAAAATTTGCTTATATTCATTTCAAACAATAAATATTAACATAAAATAAGATAAAAATTATTTCTCGTCTGCTAATTGTTTAAATAGCGAAAATTTACGGCCGTTAGGGTTCGACAAGGTCGATATGTCGGCATGCCGACATATCAACGACAAAATTTGATAATTGTAACAGTTGTGGATTACTATCCACAACTGTTACGATTGTCGTAAAAATCTCTGATATTGTATTTATTAATCGAAAATCGAAAATTTTTCTTAAATTGAGAAGATATTATTTTCAAAACGACTTTCGAAAATAGTGTTTACGAAATCTTGACGTTTTAGGCTCCTAGAAATCCGTTTTGACCATTTTCTGAATAATGTCTGTATGTATCTTTGCGTGTGCGCGTGCGTGATTGCATACGTGCGTTCGTGTGTACGTGTATTTTGAAAAAATTTTCAAGAAGTGTTGTTTTTTTAGGATATTTTTAAACTACTCTACCAATAAATTTCATCTAACTACCTCTTCTGTTCAAAAAGCAGGTCGATTGTTGCAAATTGCAATACAATCGATAAGTTCGATCGAGAGACATCGTTAATTGAACTTCGAAAAAAAGGGGTTTTTTTCAAAATAACGTATGAAATTTTTGATTGATTAATGGTTAGTAATAGGTCAACTTTTTCCGCTTGAAAAGCTACGTCGTATTCCATAAAGCAGATCAAAAGCAAACAACGTATTTCAAGGATATTTTAGTTAAAACATTTGTTGAAAGAGCGTTTTTTTAATGCATGTAGATTTTTTTTATTAAAAGGACTTAAAACGTAACAGAACCATATTTTGAATTTGTATAACCTGAAAAAGTAATAATATCATAATATATTATATTTTTGAACACGATGAGTTCAATAATTTACTGCTCCTTTATTTTTAACACTTCGAGCCGTATTTCAAATATTTGAGTTCAAAACCTTATAGACTATATTTATGACTCAAGAAGTTTAAATACACATCGGTAAATATTATAGCGGAAAGTTTCAAGGATGACCTGCAAGGTCCAACAATATTACAATCTTTTTTAGTTAAGTTGACAAACTTTGAAATGGATAGATGTCAGTAACAGAGGTGTAGTTTTCTGAAGAGTTCTTAATTTTCCTGGATATGTATGTTAAGTAAGTGTGATTTAATTTAAAATGAATGACAAATAGATTCAAATACTACAATATAATATATGTATGGCAAAAAATATTAAATTTAGTTAGGTAATCAATTTAATAAGTTAAGGAAACAAGTTAGATTATCATTAATTACTTACGAAAGTATCAAAAGTTATTTATCTGAGTATTCGCTGGTACTGTCAGACAATGTTGCGTCCAGCATTCGCGACAAAAATACTCTATATGCCATCTGACACGGTCCATATCTGTACATATACATGAACCGTTAGCGAGTGACACTAATAGTGCTGGTGCTTTCATAAGATAAATTATGCTGTAACACTTTTAAGTAAAACTGACCGTTACATCGTATTTTATACACAAATTTATAAGTTTTAATTTTGTAAATAAAATTTGATTGTTAGTCCGTATAACATCAATCTATTAGTGAAAATCCAGTCAAAACCGTTAAAGCCGATTCAGAGATTAGCCGGAACAAATAAACAGACAGGAAAAAATTATACTTGGTTATTTAGTATCTCGGCATTAAAACAGACACTTTAATATTATTAATTTAAACCCTAGCATTCTGAAATATATTCCGTAAACACGAACTAATATTTTGAAAAAATGCTGCAGTATATATGATTCATATTATTTTTTAAATATATTCTGGAAAAAAGAAAAGAGTTATTTTTTATTCTATAAATATAGATAATTTAAATATTTAATAAATTATTACATTACATCATCTTCTATTAATTAAAAATACATGTATACATTTTATGTATTTAGAATTTGTATGCATGTTAGAAGATAAAGTTATTTAATTTCCTAAGGTGTGAAATCTACCTCAATCTTTCATCAAATCTATCACAAGGGTAAGGTAAACTTTCATTAAAAAAATTATAGAGCGAATTCACAAGACGTCAATCGGTTATACCAGCGTTTACCATTTAACCAAGTCGAAAAATTAAGTTACCGGATCGCAGCATTGCCTCTCTGTCATAATACTAGGAGATGTGTCGATAGCACAGAACACAAAGGGAGCAGAGAAATGATTAGTGAGCGGGACGCGGCCGCCCGATGTATGAATAAAAGACTAAATGAGTTTGCAATGTGAAGAATTAGACAGAATTATGTTCAAAACGCCTTCTTCCGCTGTTGTAACGCGTAAATCAGAAATCAAGCGCTAAATGTTAAATTAGAAAGTATTTCCTACCATCGGTAAATTAGAAATCTGTGTGAAATTATAATGAAAACAATTTTGCCTTATGTTATTACAATTTTCTTGATATATTTGTACTTTATTTATATTTTGAAATTAAAAAAGGAATGTACAAAGTTCATTTCATAGCGATAAAATTGTTTTGCTTCTCTTTTTCTATAACAACTTCGTTGATTGAACTGTCTTGTGACATATCATTTAAATGATAGTTGATCGAACAATAACTTTTATAAGGCCTTTTGTCGCAACCTAATGTGACGTATGGTTCTTGAAATTGATGTTTCTTAGAAAAATATAGAAACCAACTTGAAGTTGAACCAGACCTTCGGAATAAAGCATGATCTTTCCCGACAAACTTGGTCTCCCTGGTTAAAAATAAGCACCTTCATATCTCTCCTTAATAAATATCAATAATTCAACAAAATAGTACAAAGCAACCATTTATTATGATAAAAAGTTATAAGAAAACCATTATTTTTAACTTCCTGGCTTTAAAATTAAAAAAATTTCAAAAATATTTAAGTCACTGTTTTCAGTGTAACTTGACGCGCACACACTCGCAAGCACACACGCATACACACATACACATCCTACATCTGTTCCTGTATATGTGCATGTATTTACGATATTTTTTTTTTATCTTTGACATTAGATTCGAGAGAGTGAAAATTAATTGTGGGATGTATGGATATTGTGTGTCAATAAATAAACTTATTTTATTTAGCGAGATCAAAAAACTAAAAGTGTATATGCAATGTGTTCGAGAGCATCTTCAACATTTCCTCACCCACGGCCTCGATAGGTAAGTGTTGGACTCGTGTCAGCAGTCGATCAATTTGCGTACTCCCGCAATTCGGAGCTACGCCTCATCGACGGGGTCCAATCAAGCAATTTGTCACCGAATGGAGCACAATTTCCTTGCCCCAATTCACTTTAGATTAACTTCATTAAGACTCAAATCCCGTCCGCTAATTCTATTTACGCCCTAAACTTCTGGAAGCGTTATTTATTTTTTCGTTGACGAGCAAAAAATTGGGTTACACGGCTGAGCTTTATGAGTCACGACGAATTTCGTATTAACGAACAGGAAAAAATAGAAGATTTTCAATGAAGTCAATAAATAATATACGATAAAAATTTTATTTTATTTTATTTTTTTCATTTTTCATTTTTGAGTAAAATCTGTATAGTAACGTTACTAATTCAGTATCAAATTATTAGTGTACTAGTTTTTGCCGTGACTTGGTCCGTGTGGATTATAGAATCGATTAAAAGGTTATGTAGGCTATAAATTAGATCGTAAGTTACCAAAACTGGTAAAAGCCCATCGAAATCCATTCAGCGTTTATTGCGTGATGCCAAACAGACAGAAACAAATATTGTATAACCATTATTTTTGATTCAGACCACTATAAGATTGAAATGATTTTTCGACATCAATTAGTTTTCCAAAATATATAAACTTTCTTTTTCAAAAATACTTGCATTTTACATACAAAGAGCGTCGCTACAGTTTATATATTTATAATACACATACTAAAAATTGACTTTGAACAATATCTTAATGTAATCGTTGTCAGTTTGCCCAGTGCGGCCAAAACTTGACTTAACTTGACAGTGGGTTGAATAAGGATTTATTTATTTAAAAAAAATATTGCTTAAATTGCTTGGCAGCGAGCCAGCGATGTATCATATTAATACGTTAACTTTCATATGAATAATAACTGGATATTGTACAATTTGATATTTCAAAGACTAATATCATTAATTATATATCACTTTTAATTGTTTATTGAAGTATAATTTTAACAGAAGCAGTTCGTCTATCTTGAAACGTTTGCAACTAAATTTCTTGAAATAGCGCAAACGCGTATTAATTGTTTTACATTTGTTGGAAAACAAATTAATATTCGACGAATATTTTTGTGTACTCGTGCTGCAGCAGTTGATTTCGATACATTTCAGCATGAAATATTTAAATTCTCCCCTTAACAGAAAGTGATGTATCAGTCCTATAGTGATTACAGTCGATCACGTATTCAGCGCTAGTGCGCCGTCCGCGGAGAGACCTCTACCTGAATTGCTGGCTGAATAGGTCTTCACTATCACAGCATTCTGTAGCACAGCTTTGTGTATCACAGACTACTTGTAACAACTTATTGTTATAGCCGTTATTCGCCTAGAAACCTATCTAGATTTCTTAAAATATTCGTCTTGATAATGTAATAAAAATGTTTTCAATATTTTGGAGTTTTCATTCACCTATTTATGACCATATATTTGTGATCCATATATATATATATGGAATGTTTGAAATACTAAAAGCATATATAAGCTTTTATTCACATTTATTTATATTGATTTGATAAAATATATTCTATGAATTTTGTTATATAATAAAGCTTTTAAACTTCAAAGTACCGCATTAAACGACAGCTTAACGTCGAAAACTTAACTTATCTCCATTAAAAATAAACCAAATGATTATTTTTTAATTTATTTATAGATATTAACCAGCAATTGAATATAGACGCGTCCAGTATAAAATGCGCGAATAATAAAACGCGTATATGCGTGAAGAGACAACTTAACGACTTCACTTGTCTTAACATTCAATATTGCTCCCCTTCTAATTTGCATGCGTTAATCTGAATATAAAATTCAATTATTAAGGGGTAATCTCAAATAATGAGGAAATTGTTTTTTTTTAGTTTCATATTTCTATATTCACTAAGTCCATTCTGCGTTGATAAGTCAGTCAATCGACCATCCTCTCTATTTATGATATGAGTATGGGTAGAAATAAGCATGCCGAACTAACATCCGTTAACCTTTATTCACGAAATTTCATTCCTAAATCTATAATCTATTCTTTTTAACATCTATAACCGACTTTGGCAGTGAGATCGAACCGAACGCGAAAAGCACAACGTCAAACTTGACATATATGTCAACGGATACGGATGCCCGAAGCAAACGACATAATGTTCGTGGGCGACTGAATTCAACAAAACGCGGACGGAAGTGGGAAAACCTCTGTATAATATAAACTATTAGTATCGTGACTGACTTTGGGCGGGCCATTAGACGATTTTCGGCTCACGCCCTGGGCTTTGCGACGGAGAAGGGCGTGAAGGTAAGTCTCGTTTGAAAGACCGATAACCGGGCGTGTACAATCTATGAGATTTAATTATCTATCCCTTCTAAGTTGTTGCATAAGTCGTTTAAATAAGGACGTAGACTTTTTAATGATTGTAATACAAAAAAAAAGTGTTTCATAGGCTGTACATTTTCGAATTCTTTATTTCATCCTATATATAAGATTTATACGGGCATTTTAGTTTTATCAAAAAATTCATATATTGAGAATAATAGTGCCTCGTCTTTTAAAAATATAGTTTACCGTTCATTTGATTCGAAAGGATAATACATGAAAATCGTTTTCAGAATTTATTTTACTGATAAAAATTGCAATTTTTGTAAATAAAACAAGAAAAACAATTAGAAAATTTTCAGATTTTAGTCTGTAAATTATGAACTGTTATATAATAGAGAGCATAAATTAACAACAAAAACAATTGCTGAATTTCAATTTTTATTATTTATATGCTTCGTTTGATGCTTAAAAGAATACGTCATCATTTGTTTTAAAAGTTAATTTTTATTCGCTATCACTGCTGTTTATTTTAAAACAACTTTTTGCGATTTATAATAGATCCATTCAACAACGCCTTAGACAGCCCACCACCGCCAGTGGCTCCTCCAACGTTACTGTCATACGGGCCGAATCGCGGAAGCGCCACAGGACACCTATAAACCTTGTTGCGCAGCCTCTTCCTGCTTCCTACAAACTATTTTATACCCTGTTCCTTCTCCCCTTGGTCAATTCTCTCTTCATAGGCGTTCACGCTTCGGGCAGTTCTTCTTAATCGTTCAAATGCATCTTCCAGTCCACCGCGCAATCCGTGTCGTGCACGCGCGAACTCTATCAGCCTGGCGAAGTTCGTCTTACAGTCCACGACGTCGGTGTAATACACCGAATACACTGCCGTTCGCTCAATACCATCCATAGATTTCTTCCTTAACTGCTCATAGAAAGGGCATGCCCAGAAAGGGGATGAACGTCCTCTTCCTCCTAACCGTACAAGCACAAACTAACAACGCCTTAAACAGTGTATGTCTTGTATGTACTACTGAAAAAGAAACCTTACTCAGTTACTAAAATTACGTTTCCTTTTGAGAAGTAGTCATCAAAGCTCAGCCAGTAATTTCCAAATTTATATTGCGATTTTCCAAAACTACTAAGTGGTCAGTTTGGCATATTATTATGCTACTAGCACTCAAGCGTAGATTACATTAAAACTAATAGGTATGTCAATTTTGTAAAACAAATTTTATGAAATTGGTTTACAAAATTCATTTCCCTGTGAATTCTTTTGATCTTTTTAAACGAATGCCCATCATTATTGTTGTGTTTTTCCCACTACTAAAAGTAAAATTAAACAATTTAGGCAAAGAATAAATTATTTGTGATAATATAAAAAAAAATTAAAGCTTCTTTCTAATTAGTCAACAGGTCAACAGAAAAAAATATAAAAATTTTACCGCCTATTTTCTTTTAATTGATTGTTCCAGCTGTGTATGCTATTTTGGTGCTAAATTCTGTTAAAATACTTAAAAATCACTTATATAAATTGAGCTTAGACGAATTAACTTGCAGAACTCCTTCAATTTAGCTAAGTATGCTTATGTATCAGTAAAATTAAAAAGTGAGTACCTAACAAAACGTAATGAAAATATTCACGTAAAAAATAAGCTAACTTACAAAAATGTTTTCATTGTAATAAAGTTGAAGTTTTTTAATGAAATATTGAAACACTATACTAAAGTTGTAACTTCCAAGGGGAAACCCTTAACGGATAAAAATATACTTAACCAATCAGCAACGCATATAGAATGACAGCTCTCTCTCTCTATTTCTTAGCTTGCGGCATAGGCTTTCAATTTTTTTTTTAATTTTTATATCACCCTCGTTTCATGACCATAAATATTTTTAATAGTTGTTTATGCCTTTCTAATTACTATAAAAATAGCGCAATTGCATTTTATCTTTACATGCTATATACAATTCCTGTGCAGAGTCCTAAAAACAATGTACAGATATCGTTGGAAACTTGGCGATTACTGCATAAAATATGGAGATCAAAGCCATCCTTTAGCATACGTCTAGGCAAGTGTCAACTCTGTGTTATCGATGGTTCCGTATATTATTTATGAGTGTAAAGAGAGAAGGCGAGCCGGGCACCCGCCACTATTTGTTCGGGAGTTACCTCCGTTTATATGATTTACGATGGCAAATATGAATAGAACGAAGGTTACGGAGTTTTCGCAAAACTAACTCGTCTTCTTTTACGATAACAGCTCTATACGATAAACATGAGAACGTTTGAAACAAAGGCGATATCATCAAAATAATTCATATGGTGAGGATAACTTTTTTTTTGTGAGTCCAATGCACTCACACACATGAGATTTGTATAATTAAGAAGCCCTCGTTCGTTGATATTTCTGTCTAAATTAATGCACGTCATAAGTAAAACCCGTAGTTTGAAAAAATTAAGCGACGTTTTCGTTTCGCAAGATCCGACATCATTACTACGTCATAACAAATGAAAGTAAAACAAGAAAATAATTGTATCTATTTTACTTAATCAATTTGATTTTGAAACTCCAAACAAAAATGACATTTTCAGTTTCGTCCACTGTGAAAAATAAATAGTTTTTATTGAAATAGACGCGGTGGTCTCTCGGTCACTAAGTCATTCCAGTGATATAAGCTTTGGCCACTCATGAAAATGTTACCGTCGATTGTTAAAAGAGTATCATACTTGGATCATATGAACACATTAATGAATTGAATTATGGGTTTTTAAAAAATGAAATCAATTCAAACCACTTACTGTGTGCCTCAAAAAGCAAATTAAGCCATCAGTCCAAGCTATTCTCACCACATTGGTGACAATGATTGTTAGCAGACCCCAACCCTCATTGACTCAGCGTGAAGAATTTAACATCCAAACTCCTTAATCTTAAATAAATACTTTTACAGTAAGGTGATAAAATAATACTTATTAAAAGTTGACTTAGGATAATTTTGGTAAAGTCAGACGTTCAACAAATAAATTTTACACAAGCAAGGAGAGACAAAAATTTTACAAAAGCCTATAAAACACATAACTCATACGAAAATAACGTCGCAAATGGTTTACAGGCCGAAAACAGAGATGGTTATTTCGTTACGTAATATAGTTTAACACCTTCGTGTCTGACGTCTCTATTAAAGAGATTCATACCTCGGTCGCTGCAATAATAAAGCGGTTGATACCGCTCTACACATTTAATATTTTTTATTAAAACTCGACTGTACCGCTGTTATACAAGCAACATAAAGTTTAGTATAAAGAAAAAGTTATTAATGCTTCCTTACTTTCCTCGCAGAAGCGAAGTTTAATTAAAGTCAGTTCCTGCATCCGCAGAGCAACACACGAGAACATTTGTCTTTCAGCGGTTAGGGTATTTGAATAAAAGTTCGCTAAAAGCTTTTTCTTACCCATTCCGTATTGATATAAATTGCGGTTGCCCGGAGGCCGGATTCTAGACGTAAATCAAGAGAGACCGTCTCCTCTCCCGGTCGTCGTCCCGTACAAATAATTAATCGATCGAGAATCCATCGACATTGTACTTATATCTTAAACAAACATCGAGGTCGGATAAACGTTTACATATAATTAAAAATGATTCCTTCATTTAAAATGATTAATTGGTGATTTGCCTGTTGTCAAAACTTAGCTTGATAGGATGCTGTTATATTATAAATGATTCAATTATTTCAAAACATATCTAAATACAAATATCAAATACGAGAATTCAAAACTTTTTAATGCGTCTTCGTATACGTAAGCTGTGAATACCCAATTAGTACATACGACGCCTACGGCATAAAAAAAATCCGATGACTAGCAGAGCTGACTGTTTGTCTAATTCGTGTGCTGATAAAAATCTTAATGAATACTGACAACAATCTTCAAATACTTGTGAAATTCCAACAAACATTGGGCTAGGCTAGATATTGTGGATGGATACCCTCTCTTAGCAGGGTCCTGACGAACCGCCCTAGAATTTTCAAATGTTCAATGTTCAAAGTATCCTTGCATTATATAAGTATATAGATTGTATGCATAAAATTACATGTAACGTAACATAAAATTAAAAAAGCAAATTTATATTTAAAAGATAAATATTACCTAATGATGATTTTTACATTATTTTCAATCGTATTATTTTGCAATCTAGTTTTGGATATGTATAGAACACACATGTAGATTATAATCTAATTATAATTTATTGCAATAAGTATATTCTTTAATAAAAGACGCAAAAACATTGCTAACCTCATCGTCGATAGACACACACACCACGCGCGCGCGCACACGCCGCCGTCAGCCACGTAAACAACTTTCGTCCAGTATTTCATCTTCATTTATATGTATTCCGTTCGCCGGCGGGCGAGCGCCGATTGCGGCCGGAAGCGGCGGAAATGAGAATCATTATTTAATGTCAATGTTTAACCTGATTGGAGCTGCCTCCGCACAAATAGCCCGGTAATGACGCCCTCTCGCCCCCGCTGATGTTGTTTACTCCTTTTGGGCATTATCTAGATTGGATACGATGAGACATATATTTTTTGTTATAAGTATTTATTATAAATTAACTGTCATATGACAAAAATTATTACTTCTAGTTTTGTGATAAATTAGCAATAACTGAAGTTCTATTATGAACGTTTTATATATGTTTGTTAACTTGTGTGGACGAAAACACTATTTTACACAATAAACTTATTTATAGATTATGAACTAAATGTACAACATGAAAAAAACGTTTTTAACATTAAGAATTTCAAAGTGACAGACGACCAAAAATTAAAGAGGGCACCAAAGCGCATACAAGCCTATAAGAACAATATTGAAGGCGCGAAATTTAAACATACAGTTGACATTGTATTTTAACAATGTTTATACCTATATGATATTTCTAAAATGTATGTATTTTTGATTCAAATTAGTATGTCTAAAGTAAGAACTATTTTTATGTCGTAAATGAATATTTCGCTATATCGAGCTCGTTGTCGATTTTTTTTTTCTTATATTTATTTCAAAACATTTATATAATAACGAATATCGTAAAATAAATAACATTACAAAAAAAAACGCAATAAACAAAACAAATTTTAATATTTAAAATCAACAAAGAGCTCGACATGACGATTATTCAAATAACAATTTATATGTTTTTATAATTTGTATTCATTTACATATAAGATACAACACAATCAAAATAAATATATGTTGTTGGTTCATATGTTGATGCTCAGATTCCTTAATATAGGAAAAATTTTAATCAGTTACAGGATGGTTCAGAATTTGACAGCCGTTTTATATATACACTTCTATTACATATATCAAGTGGTAAAAAAAATATGTAAGCTTGCAAATCTATCAAAAGCGAACACCTAATTTATACACTTCCAGCGCGCACTCCGGATCCAACCGTGACAGAGCGTCGGCCGTCCGCAGAGAATAGGGCTAATGAGATCCGGGGACTTCGTTCCTCGAATAAGCCGAAAACATTTTTCATCAACAAAAACTCAATCCATTCGCTCTCGGCCCCGTAAGCGCGGGGGTTTAGGATGTGAAGATAAAAAGGACCGTACGATCTGAGTTTATTTAATATCTCGCGACTCGGGGACATCAAAAGCGCACCTACAAGGAGATATTGAAGTTTGATGGCTGTTCGGCGACGGCGACTCCGAAGGAAGACTTGTAAACTTTAGACCCGGCACGCGGCGGTCTTTAACGCTGATGAGAAACTGAACGATGGTGGGAGAAAAAAGATGTTGATCGAAAGTACATAATATGGATGCTAATTCTAATTCAATATTGTAATAGTCGATAAGTTTCCGTATTACCAATTTAATTTTGGTTTTACCAGTTTCTTGAATGGTATCCTTTAAGTGAATCGACTAATTGCTATGTTTGTATTACTTACAATATACGTATAAGGTTACTATTTATTTTTATGAAACAATATGGCTATGGGTTCATTGCACTTAGATTCATTGTACCTTTTTTTATTTGATAATTATAATTACTGTGATTTCATTACATATTTTTTGGAATAAAAAACTTATACCTGGTTCTTTGTAGTGAATATAATAGTACTTGTACGACTTAATAAATTTTTGGATATATTTTTACGAAATTTGGACACATTTTTACAAAAATTAGATTATTACATTAGTTACAATGACATTAGTACATTCAATACATTGTTATAAAATTGTTACATTCAAAAAGTCTCAAAATGGTAATACTTTTATTCGAATATCTGTCTTCACTGTAAGACTCTCAATCAAAAAATGTACGAATACAACAAAATGGAAACTTAACAAAAAAATGTCAATCAGTCTCATTTACATTCATTTACTGTGATTCAAGTGAATTCAAGTTTTAATCAGCCCATTGTACAGGCATACCCTCCCATAAAATTTTCATTACACATGAACGTTTTGGATCTTGAGATCTCCATGCTAACCCCGTGCAGGTGAAGACCGCTAACAACCGTTATCATATATTTATTGTCAATGGTCTAAGTTAACTTTTATAATTTGATTTATGTTAAGAACCCGTTATTCTTTTGATTCGAAGGAGATACTCTATACCACTGAGTGATGCCTAATGAAAATATTAAAAAAAAAACCTCAATTAGCGCCTTTTCTTCAATGGTGTTGAACCATTAGCCGCTCGTGACGCTATTGCATTTATGGAATTTAACGACTTAATTTTTTTACAGGTCTCTCGGTTTGTCTCGTCTGCGTTATGAAGTCATAGCAGGTGGCTCACCTTGAAGAGAAAATCTCGTTTTTATAACAAATTGGAATATATTGGTTCAGGACGCTTCGCACATGATTTGAACTATGTTCATTGCAATCTAACGTCGATCGTCATATCGTAGGGTAAAATTTTGTTGCATACTGTAATAAATGTACATAAGGACAAATATTTAAGAAATTAATGATTGAAATTTGTAATCAATTAATTAAAACACACACGTACATTAGCAATGTATTTAAATATTATTGACACAAATCAAACTTTTATGGACAAAATTTCAATAAAATTAGGTATGAAAAATGTTTCCGCGGAACACGAGGGACGTGAAATTTTAAAACTCTACACAATAAATTAAATATATGAACAAATGTAATACTTTTATATGTCTTTTTTTTAAACTACGCTTTTCCCGGAGGAACAAATCCCCCCGAGCTACTACTATCTTCACATACATGTCTTACTTCAATTATATCCTCAAAATTTACCAGTTTTAGCATCCAAGCTCATCATATTCGAGTGGTCAATATTTGATGTATTTGATCCGCATAAGATTTTCTGGAGTGCCCTTCCATCTATTTTAATCACGATATTCTTCCAACACATCACTATTTCTTAACGTATCTTTTAAAAATATTGCACAATTACTACGCAAAGATTGCGTCTCTACTGGATCAATTCTATTTTTCTGTTTCTTCTTCTATGCTCCATTTTCACTGTCTTACTTGAGCGCTAGAATTAAAGCTTTTTTATTAATAGTGAAACGTGCTTATGACAAGGTATCTCCTATTACAAGGTATGCACCTTGTAATAGGAGGTACTCTCGTTTCCATGTCTGTTACACACTTAGTGTCATTTTTTAACAAACAACCCAGACAAACAACTCATTCAACATTCCGTCCTCGTATATTGCATTCACTAATGTTTTAGCATTTTTCAAATATGAATAATCAAAAATATTTTGGAGTTCACCCTACTTAAAGTTCATAACACAATTATTGTCATTTTTAACTATCAAAATTTTATCATAAAAGTTATCATTTTTTTTTATTAGAAGACGAAAACATATATATAATGCTGAAAATTTCAAATAACAATTCCTTGGGAAGATAAAAAATAATCATTCCAAACTTTTCGAGATTTCTAAGTTGACGACAGGGTTTTTTTATTTCTAACACCCAATTATTTCCAAAACTATAAAATATAGTTTATTGTAACAAAGTATACGAATTTCTTTTTAACTTATTTTTTTAATGCTCATAATAATAATGTAGATTGGAGTGGTATAAGTTGCGTGTCTTGCTTGATTATAAAAACGTCATATAGTACTGCCTTAACGTCAAAATTAAATGTAACAAAGCTAAATAATAAATAAGTTAAATGCTATGATTATTTTTATACATCAACGTCAAAATCTAGGTAGAAATTTTTTGTACCACGAAGTTATTGAACTCACCAGTCTACGTTATGGCGTAATCACTGCAAAAACGTCAAAGAAATATTACAGGATCAAACGGTTCTTAAAGAGCAAACTATTTGAAATAATTGCTTACAATAACTCAATCTATTCAAATAAAAATCTATCCAAACAAAAAAAAGATAAAATTTTATATACTAAATTCGAATCATATTGTCTGTCTTGACCTTTTTATGTGTAAATTTCATTCCGTAATTGTTTGTAACTATACTATCGAAGCAAAAATACATGATTTTCGGTTATCATGGCTTATCACTAAGCTCGATGCAATTTGTGATGTATTAAATCTACTACTACTGTCTACTTGTTAACGACGATTAACTGTCACACTGTAAGGAATGTTTTTGTATTAACATTGCATCTTTACATCCAAAACTGTAATACTCATGTTTATTTAAGTCTATAACCGCACTTCCACTTCTGTAATCATGTCAAATTCATTTAAGGAGATATCACATTACTTATGATCTTAACCGATAATATTGACAATTCAAATGAAAGCACGCATGCTCTAAATGCAAACAATCACAATAGCTCCAAGTTACACTTTCTTACGTTCCTAAACGCATTTTAAGCCTTCTCAATCAAAAGGTTTCTGAAGTATTGTTTTTCATCCAATTACTTAGTCCGAGATCAGGTGCGAGGTTGTCAGCAATTAAAGGGAGATATTACTTTTGGGGAACTCGCTAGTACTTTGAAGCTCACACTTTATAGAGGCATAAAGAATGATAAGGATCCGTTTACACTGTAATGCGTAGTCGTCACTTTTAATAAAACCAAATCTTGCCATACAGTCTGTATAAAGAAATCATGACACAAAGCATTTTCAAAGTAATCCACATAAATAAATCAGTGTGATTTGTCATACATTGTCACTTTTCAGTTGCCGCATATCTTCATGTTAGAAGGTAAATATATTTTCAACGTTATTAAAAGGTCGTAAGATCCTTGTACCTTTTATTATAACTTCGCATAAGCATGTGATTATTTGTGAAGTTCCTTGTTTTTTCAAAGTGTTACTAGACACTTTTAATAATTAAAAAAAAAGTTCCTTTAAAGTGTTCATCAATTAGACATTAACGTTATTGAATCATAGAAATAAATAAAATTTATGAAAATTGCGACATGTGTATGACAATTTTAGTTTCTCTCATTAGTTTGTTACTATATTCTTTCCGTATGTATCGTTAAGCTTTTATAGTTGTAAACTCTTATTTTCCAAACGGACGGGGACCACAGCATTCACCACATCGGGCTTATCACATCAGGTAACTAACATCATCTGTTAGTGACCGTTTTCTAGGATAAAGCAAGGATAATACTAACACTAAATCTGTGGAGTGAAGGACAATCTCTAGTAGAGGTAGTACTGGGTAGAAATGTTCGAAACGAAATAAAAGAACAGCAAGAAAAATCGATATCAGGAGGTAAGGTCGCCTAATATATTACATTATCCGACAACAGTAGGTTAATGAATAAACCCAGGCGTGGGGGGTGGGTGCAGTCTGGTATTCGGAAAACCCCAAAAATTGCAATCTTGCAACTTCATGAGCAGAGCAATTTACTATGAGCATTGGGCCTGATAATATAATTTATACTGTGGCTAATGAGAAAAATATCTTAATTTAGAAAATAAAATTTTGAATGATTTAATGGTACTGAACTTGTGGAAAGACTTATACGTAAAGTATTATTTCTTTTATTTTATTTTATTAAAATTTGATTGCCTCTATAATGAAGACAACCTTAACAATTTTCACTTTTAACGATGTAACTGTAAATTACTATCACAAATACAAAGTAATATTATTAAATTTCGTACATTGCAACTGTGTATATCGGGTTTAACGTTATAAACTGTAAAGCGAACGGCTTACAGAAGCGTATGTGCACTTTTAGACATAAAGGGGAATTAATAAGGCCATTCCGTAGACCGATTCGCCAGACAACGACCGTATAGTCGGAGTGGGGCTGACGGGATTGATACGCTGATATTGAATCCAACCGATACCGACTCCATGGGATATAAAGCGAACTTTATACGAGCAATACATTTAGAAAGGATTCCTTCCAGCCGAGACATGTTTTACTGGCTGTTTGGCTGAATTGTGGCTGTTTCGCGTAAAATTTATAAGACTGCTTGCTTAATGATCGCTGTGAATATGAAAAGATCAAAGTTTAATATGTGGATCCACTTCATTGTTACATTAGAGGATTATATTGTCATTATTGTCTAAAATCATTTTATCTGCTATTCACAGCAAAATAAAAATACGTAATTTTTAATTTTAGTAATAAGTATCTTTAATTTTAATTATAAAAGTTAAACAACGAATTATGTCTTTTTAATTGTAGTACATAGAAAGCTTTTTGCTACTGAAAACTTCAAGGCGTTTTGGTCGCAGTACAACTACGGTGAAAGCATAAGGAATTCAAATGTGCTATTTTATCAGTACTAACTATAAAAGTAAAAAGAATGTAAAAACGCTTTCGCCCCTTAACAACTAGACGACTCCGTAAATCCGTACAGTTTGATTGCCCATCAAAGTTTGGGGCACTCAAAAATCCATTTGAAAAATACACTTCTCTATGGCTCCATAAGGGGATTGGCCACTTCGAAAGGGTGGGTTTATATCGCTTCGCTGAAATACTTCATGCGTTTGCAGAAATATTTCAGAAATGAAACAAATCATGTATAATACATGATTGTTTCAGAGCGCTAAAAGTAATAGGCCTCATCTTTATATACATATTAAGATTAACTTTCCAACTTCTATTGGTAGCAAGGCCCGTTAGCTTGCAGCAATACTATAAATTATTTTATTTCTTCTATTCTATAAACAATTTTTTTTTCGCACACACACACGCGCGTGCACCTTTGTATGTGTGTGTGTGAGAGAGAGAGAGAGAGACCGTACGTGTGTGTGTGTGCATGTTTGTGTATATGTGTCTAGAGTTATATAAGCATATATTTTGCGATTTATTAGAATCATTCCGATTGTTCTTTACCATATTTGAGAGAAGTTTATGTTTATCCGAAATGGACCATGAATCACTGTCTTCTTTTATTTCGTTATTTTTTCTATTCACACATTCTTCAAGATTTTATTTTTGGAGCTTTGCATGCACTTTTTGGAATTGCCTGTTCTTTCTCCTTTACGGTTGATGTTTACAAACAGTGAATCTTACCATGCTAGTTTAATATATTACTTCTCTTATCCACTTGACACACTTTTTGTGCTCCATCGACTTATAAATAAACATTGACTTATCTGGGGCATAAACATCTTACTTAAAAATCTGCGTCAATTATATTTTAAGCCAGGAACTGTTTACACATATAACAAATATTATGTTAATTATATTTAAAAATTTAAATAAATTGCAACATTATTGTTGCTTTCTTTAAATTGAAAAGTTTATTAAAATTTTAATATGCACATAGACTTATTCTAAAGTTACTTGTCTTGTGTAGCCCGTCATGCTTATTAATAAAGAAACCCTATACACATGTAATTGTTATTGGAGTGTCGACAAATATGAAAACCAGACTAATATGAAAGTTTTAATGCATTATACAGTTAATTTAAAAGTTCCAAAAAAAGCTATTATTATTTTATTATATAATTTTACGTTTTACACTTCCGTCAGCAGCCCTTAATGACTGCCTACTACTTTTTTTTTAATGTCTGATCTCCGCATAGCATTACATTTTTTGTACTAAAAATTTGTGTAAGTACTAAAACAGCTCAAACACGAACCAAATATTTAATCTCCAAGCTTTACGCAGTACTCACGAAAGCTTCGCTAATCCCCGTAGGGCTCTACGCCGAGGAAGTTCTATCTAGTTTGATGAGTCCCATCCCAAGTCTACACTTATTCAAAGGTAACAAACATAACGAATACATTCCAATCTAAGTTTAGTATCCAGACATTAGCTATAAAGTGACGTTAACGCGCTCCGTTTTAAAGCTGCACTGTCTCATATCAGTGTTTGCATCGTGGCAAGTTTTAATCACCCCTCGTAACCGTTTACAATAGCAATAATAATTTAATTCCGGTTAATGTTTTACTGAGACACAACAAACGGGCAGTTTCATACAAACCATATATCGTTATGTTTACAGGAGAATATTTGAAATTATGATGAAGACCGGTAACATGTAGCTAATATGGGTTTTGAGGATTTCACTTCAGAACAATCTCAGATACAAATTTATTTTTATTAAGTCACTAGCTTTCACCTTCGTATCCGCCCGCGTCGACGTAGAATGAATTTCTTTCACCCTTTATAGATACTAAGCAATCTGTTTTTCGATCATGAACATAAGCGACATTCTGTTCTATATTTCATTTCTGTTTCCGCAATCTGTTATGCGTTCTCATTGTCACTACCCATTTCTGTCCCGCCCTCGATTTCGATTACGATCCTGTGCTCAATTTCAACACTGAACTCGCGTTCGATCTTGATCGTTCTGTTACATGGACATGAGTCTTAAAATTAATATTTCCTTTAGTGATGTAGAACTCTAAAAAAGTGTGCATGGAATTAGAAATATAAATTACTTAAAACTAAACAAACTGTTCAACGTTGCATTGTCAAAGTTCCATACCGATATGTTCAGTATTTTTTAATGATACTAAGACAACAAAAAAAAATCGTTATTTAAATATAGATAAAACTGTTTTTTTTTAATAATCCGAACGTATTCTTTCTTAATGTTTCACGTTTATGTCGTTTATTAAAAAAGGTTCTTAAATACTCCAAAAACCTTAAAAATTAGACGGATTAATGCAAAAGCATAAGTCGAAAGCCTTATTCACGTATCAATGTCGATATTGTATTTTATAAAAAAACAACACGGTACAATATTTCCAAAATGTTGGATTGACTTCTTAACACCTTGCTGTAATTTTTATATATAAATTTATTTCATAGTAAATGCTATTAAAACGCTATATACATGAAATATCCTTGTTTAAATCGGAAATTATATTTCGAAGCGCTTAACGCCTGTACAAATATAGGCAGCAAAAATCGGCACGTGTAACGCAAATTAGGATGATGTCATCTCGCAAGGGGCTCGCTGGGGTTGTGCGATGACGTCACCTACAGATCCCCCTCCATCCGCAAACTGAGTCAACGGTCCACGCCCCATATGTATCTTTAAATTAACATTGCGTTGCGCAATAAACGTAAATATAAGTTTTACAACAACCAGTATTATCGATTGTCATGTAAAGTAGGTGCTTACTTAATACGCTACTTGAATTATAGTAAACACATTGCGTCACTCGACTTACCTGCTCATAAAAACCAAAAATTAATACAAGTTTGAAACGACCGCTATGACCCTTTGCTGTACAGACTCGGGTTCTTTTCGGATCAAAAAGAAATCTTAAAATAAGACATGTTTACTGACACACGAAAATAGTTTTCTGTAATGAATATTCTAAAAAAAATTATAAGAAGAATAAAATCTAATGTAACACGAATTAAGACCGTAATATATACTTTTATTTTTGTGCTAAAATATTGCTAAATATTACTTGCAAAAGATAAAAGCAATATTTTTATATTATCTTTCCGTACGTAATTTACTAGACTGGCTCTTGAATGTGCTTCTTAAACAATTGTTTAACAATTGTGTGAGGTTTTATAAAACTGCAATAATAATTTTATTTTTCATGGTAATAAATATACAACTGTTCTCTTCCAAATGTTAATTACCTATTTTATGTTCTTACCTTTGTATACTAATAGTTCTGTAGAAGCTGACGCACAATGCCTTACAATTAAGGCAATTATTATTAAAAATATAATTTGCTTCTCTTGATCTATGATGACAATCCTGATCCAAAAACAAATTTCTCTATAATTGTGTTGATTAATCACCACCAAAATTACATGAGCGTTGTATTAATGCTAAATTACAATTAAAATTACATAAAAATCCATAACGTATCGATCGAATATATTTTACGTCAGCAATAGACAGATAGACGACTCTCGATGTTACAGTTATAGCGTTGTACATATACTATTCCCTGATTATAAGTAAGATTTTTGTCATCTCACTGCAGAGAGTAAGTATTAGTAAGAGAGTAAGTATTCTTTATTTCGATGTTTTTATTTCAGATCGTAGAATTTAATCTTTCAGTTCGAGCGGGTCGAGGGCCACTGGTGACTGTTGTCACCGACGTACTTGCCGATTCACGGAACAGGCGGGCAGTTTTATTTGACTCAATTTAAAAAAACTTAATGCTCAAGTCTCCTCTGGTCAGGAATACAAACCCTTCCTTCTGGTTCCATCTGGATCGACACCGCCGACCGATTGACCCTCGCTTTTCCTTATACGTATAACGCCAATAATAAAATATAAATTATCTGTTTCGTATTCGAGACCGCAGAGACCGTGAACGTGTGTAAAGAGGGACTCAATGCAAGCCACTGCAATAACACAGATTAAAGGGAACCGCCCCGGCCGCTGATAACGGACCGGTTTAACTACCTGTGGCCTTCTGTATTCGGGTTGGGAAATTCCATCCGAGAAATGGAAATTATTTAGAACACCTTTTCAGAAAAGCTTCTAAAGGGTAGTTGAACAATTACAAAAATGCAATTGACAGAATAGACATATATGGTAGGTATTTATATTTTCACGCTTGATTGTTATGTGCAATTTCATCTACAAAATTGAAAATTTTGGTAAGATTAGGAAAGTTACCGTTCCCAGTTCGATCTTGAAAAATCGAGATTTCACCAAATATTTTACGATAACAAATATTGCTTTCAATTGGGCTTGTGGAATTTAAAAGGAATTTTACTGAACTTTAATTTCATGAAAACTTAACACAAATTGATTAGGTTCATTATGAATAATTTCCAAAAAAAAAAAATTAAAAAAGTTGTATTTTGAAATTATTTCAAAGCTATTAAATTTATCCATTTCGAAATCTGATCAGTTCTATTTCGTATAATACTGTTTTAAATTCGGAGTGTCATTATTAATAGCTTATAAAATAATACTTGAAATACGTCATATTTTTATAGTTTTATACTGTGTTTCAAGACTAACTCTTTTTTAAAATTACCACTTATTAGTAAAGAAGTTATTCCTCAAGAAAAACGAGCAAGAAACTTGAGGATATCTCTTTTCAAACCAAAATTTTACAGAGTAACAATTACATATTGAATTGTTGCAAAAAAAAAAAAAAAACAAATTTGTCGTCTATGAAAGTCAAGCTGTTTTTGTCCATTTATTCTCTAAATATTGAGAACTGTATATCCTCGGGAATCATAATGTACATGTGCAAAATGAATTCGCGATTTCAAGTACTCGACTTACATGTAAACACAGTTTATTTTTATTTTTAGTATTGGAATTAAGTCTCTTATTATTTTTCTTAAACAATCCAATTTTTTTCCTTAGCTACATTTCATGTGTAACCTGTGATGCCGTAGTTAAGATTCTAATTTGCTTAAACCTACTTCTAAATAAATTGGATCAAAATCCGTTCATTTCTTCAAGAGATGCGGTGAACGAAAACTTTTCAAAGTAGTGTTTTGTGTAATCATTTCGAGATGTTTTGAGACGTCGATTTCAAAAATCATTAAATTTTCTTAAATTATTAATATTTTTCGTTTGTAAAGCTGCGACAAACGTAAACGTCATTAAAATCGATTGAATTTATCAAAAAATGTATTGGTATGAAAACTTTTAGAAAAATTGGTTTCGCTTCTAGTTTGCTCATGATTTCCATTCCCATCCCGTATTCGATTTCGTGAAAAAAATCAGACATCCAGATGTGCACAACTTTCGTATCTACATTATGTTTACTGGATGTACGTTTTGCTGAGATACTAATAATGTGACAATTTGTATGATTAATCTTATTAACAATATAAATGTGAAAGTTTGTATGTTTGTTACTCATTTAAACTTTGACAGTTGAACAGAATTATATGAAATTGAACAGTAAGTAACATAGATTACAAATCACATATAGGCTATAATTTATAGACACTAACTTTCGCTCAGGGCTTTGCTTGCATGATCGTAGAACGCATTCTTTACTTACGCCGATTGGTAATTGTTAACTACAATGTTCAAGAAAGACTCAAGTTCAACAGATTGGAATGGCGAGCAGAACCGGAGTCAGGATCAAAAGCGTTAATGAAATCGTTAGATTCTAAAAACATTTACGGCATTATGTGCGTTATAATCGGTATAGGTGTAAGAATGTGGATTTTTCTAGTGTGGAATGGAGGACAGGACCGACATTAAGATCATGGTTGATAATTTTATCAATCGATATATATATATATATATATATATTAATAATAATAAAAACCGCTTTCAAAACCCTATTGAAATATTTTTTTTACAAGATTTCAAAAACAACTAATTAGGCGTTTTTGAAATCCGTCGAAAGTCGTTCCAAATAAAGATCCAACTAAAGATAAATCAGATACAGTTAGGTTTCCTTAGAAGAAGAGTTATAGAGTAGTTATAACTATATAATTCATTTATTTACTTTGCATGTAAATTAATAAAATTGGCCAGGCACCTATCTTCTTTAGTTTTGCACTGAGCAAACGAAAAAGCAATCGAGATTCCCGATTTGTTGTCCGCTGATAATCCTTTCAGAGTCTGTACATTCTTAGTGGGAATGCAAGTGCCAAATTATTCTTGTACAAAATAAATAAATTATGCTTTTTTTTTAATAACATAAAAGTTTTACAATTTCAATAGATCACATTTTTGTTCACTTCCACATAAAATATAATTTACCCTATTTTTAATGTTATCGTTAAAAAGGTCCGATGTGTTCCTGCTAAGATTATCACGGCGGAATTATATAAATGAATGAAAATATGTAGATAGATTAATAAGTAATAATTTTTAATTTTGTGTACACTAGGTTATACTAACAGCCACTTAAAGAATAATTTCTGGAGACAAATCGAAGTATTATTTTTGTCCGTTTCTTTTTTTTGTTTCATTTTTTTTAAATTTGTTCGCACGTATGCACATGAGTACCTGCGTATGTGCATACGTGTCTACCTGGACGAGGACACGCATGCACAAACACACACACACACAAGCATACACGCGCCCACACACATGCACAGAGTGAAAACAATAAATAGATACACACTAACAGCGATCGTGGGTTATTTGTTACTGTTTATTATTAAGAGTTCTGCTATCTATCTATCGAACAATATACATTATACACATACACTAAAATGACTAAAACCTTCCCTGAAAAAAATATGTATTCAATAAAAGAAACTCCATTCAAATCGTATCAGTAGTTTTTGAGAAAATCGCGACACACAAACTAACATATATACGGGTTAATTACAGAATCCCTTTTTTTTAAGTCGTTCAATACAAGATCAATGACTTTGTAGTATGTCAAGCGATCGAAGCCTTGGGTGAATAATATACTTTCTGAAAAGAAACAGTCCCTAGGTCGGAACTCGAATCGGAATCAAAAGCGGAACCAGGAACCAGATCGAAAGAAGGAACGACATCGGGAGATTTAAGAATTCCACGAGACATTTTTTTTCTTTATGTAGTGCAAGTATTATAGATTTTGTACCGAACGATAAGTACTTTTCATTATTCACACTTTATGTATAAACACTGGTCTCTAAACGAAGAACTAACTACCAATGTCCAATTACTGTTACCATATCCACAGTTATGATTTGTGAAATCGCCAGATTTGTAGTCGTTAACGGTGAATAAAATCACAAAAAGTCATCATCACAAATTTTTTTTTTGTATAATTTTATATATTTTTTTTTTTAAATAGATAAGTGTCATAATTCTATACTCGTTTAAAAATAATGAATTAACCGATTTTAAAATTATACGCCGTGAAAGCTAAGTGCTCCTTAAAATAATATGCATAAAAAAAAGATCGAGAAGAAATTAAATACTAAAAGCTGGAATAACTAGAAAATATCGCAAGCATTAGCTAGATTCCGCTAACAAGGTAAAAATTCAAGCAGACGATTTTCGTTCTCCCAGAGTTAGTTACCTTCGGGCGGCGCAGCTATCGCAGTTGGCAGCCAATTTCCCCAAATGGGTTCCGCCATATCGAGATATCTAGCTTTGTTCATCTATGCTGTGAATCTTACTGCTACTTGGAAAATTCCTGTTTTTTATTCCGAATGCTTAAAAAACTGATCAAAATGTACTATTAGTGAAAGTTATAATTATTTTACCGATTTATTACAATATACGAGTTAGTTTTTAGGGATTACTTGAAATATTTGTCTTTAAATATCACAAATCTTCTTTTCCTATTAACTACTTTTAGAATCACAAAAATCTTTGGTCGGTTTTTTTTATGATGATATGTGATATTATTTTTTCAAAATTCATTCTCTATTCAAAATGTTTCATGTCAACAAACTCATTGAATATATACGATACATTCCAACAAAAGAAACACGTTCTAAACCACAATAATAACGAATTCCATGTAGAAAAAGTATTTAGCAATTGAAAATATTCAAACAAGAGTATAGCCGTTACATTAAGAACATAACTAAGCAGCATCAAAATTCATGATGAGCTCTCGAAGATCCTCCACGACAACGTCTGAGAATATGCAAACTACATGTAAATGCGGCGAGCTTCAAATAGAATAACATCGCTCGCCAACCACGGACGGGATTCCGCGAACATTCGAAAGTTTGTAACGAGGAGCTCGAGGGCCGCGCCGCTCTTGAAGAACGATCGAGAGTCCGAAAACTTGTTAGAGTAAAAAAAAAGAAGAGCCCGTCCGGAGATAAAGTCCGCCTCTGTCGCGTGAGAACCTTCGAAGGTTGCGTAGTGAAGTGCATTAGCTGTGTTTCATTGTACTTATTGCCCGTTGTTTATTTCTTTCGGGAGAAAATTGTAACTAGCAGGAGGAAAAATGCGAAATAACCTTTTTTCACTTCACGTTAAAAAACAATGGATTTTTTTTAATTCATGAAGAATTGTTTTCAGTTTGGTTTTCGAAAATCGTATTTTCAAAGAATGGCGACTTTTCGAGGGAATAGGGAGCCATATTGACTAAATTACAAAATAGTGCTCAATTTAGATTTTTTTGAAAATTTGCATTGAAGGGGATTAAATATATTTTGAAAAAATCTCATAAATAAAATATACACATGTTTTCTTCCCTTCTTTAAATGACTTATAAATTACTCTCTACCCATTAATTCCAAAATCTAATCAGTCTCTATCACTGAGAAAACCACATCAAAGTTTTGTTTGGAAGTTATCACTCTCGAAAAGTTTAAAAAAAGGTTTGCTTAATATAAATTTGAAATTTGTTGACCGAGCAATTTTTGACTTCAACTATACTTTAAAAAACATGTTGAGTACGACAAACACGGTCTAAATCGGTTATTTCTTTAATCATAATCGGAGAATGAAAAAAAATAGTCTTTTTTCCATATCAGATACTTTTTAATATCTATTCTAATTATATTTGTTGTTTTTTTATATATAATAATTTATGTAATTGTTTTGAAAGATAATATATTGACTATGAAAATCAAAAATCTTACAAATATCAAAGAATTTTTTTTTTGGCCTCAATTAACGCCAGAACTTAAATAATAAACTCGAAGGGCTCAAAAACAGCATGAAGTCTCGGAGCTGGCCTACAAGGCCAACCGTTGAGAATTTTTTTAATTCTAACCATTTTTGTAGCTTAAAAAAAAACTAAATATATCTGTAAAGAACTAAACTAGTGACTGTTCTGTCACTAAATTAACCAATAAAAATTTAATAACTAATCATTTTGTTAAATTACGTAAGAATATAGAGTCCATATATATACCGGTAATTCGGGATTGCGATCACACTGGAAACATAGAACGTATATTCCATTTGGCAATGTCAATAACTTTGCTAAAGCATTTGATACAGTTTTGATGCCAATCCTGGTTAGGAAACTTGAAAGTGTTTTGGGATCAGAGGTTTTCGCCTTAAGTTATTAACCGATTATCTTGGAAACCGTTTCCTGTGAGTAAGGATTGGAGATTTAATAAATGTTGATCTACCGGTGTATCACGACGTCCCTAAAGATAAAGTTTTAGACTCTAAATTCATGACAAAGTACTGACCTACGCAGATGACACTACACTGTTGTTTCACTGATAACACGTTGAATAAAACCTTTATTAATTCTCAGGTTGTTTGTAACAGGGTTAGGTATTGGTTAGCTAAAAATGTTCTAACCATAAATGTCACCTAAATCAAATACATGGTTTTCGCTCTCCGCGTGTAATGTAATTCGTACTAGTTGCCTCCATATTCGTTCACGGTTGCGATAGAATACCCCCCATTTTAAACTGTGACAAAGTAAAAAAGTTGATACAATAAAATATTTAGGTTTTAAAAATTTTCGGTACACTCTGTGAGTTCGATTGGCGTGTTCGTTTAATAAAATAAAATACAATAGAATAACTGACTCCAATCTCGATTTAATATCTTACACATTTATATCATTTAATTAAATACTTCATACTGGTGACCCTTAGTTGGCCGGCGACTTTTAACGAGGGGCTGCCTGAAAGGGACTGTAAACTAGACTAGACTGACTATCGCAGTCAGGATCGCCACCGGCGCTGTGGCGCATATAGGTGGGAGCGAAGGCTTTGCTATTGGCTGCCGATCACGTCCTAACTTCCCTCGGAACATCGGCCGGCGCTTCTTACCATATAAGGCAATGAATTTGTTCCCGGGCCGCGTTCCGGGAAAGTGCCGTGTGCAGCCTGAGCCCGTCGCGCGATCGCTGACGCATCGTCCGCGTATGCGGTACAACCGCTACACTATCTTACTGACCAAGATATTTTGCCTATTATTCCATCTGTCAGTCCAGGCGTGTGGGGGCGAGAAAGACAACACACGTTATAGAACAGAACTAGTTCAGTGGGATATTTTAAATGTAGTAGCAACGACCAATTTACCAATGTTTACGCAACCTTGAAATATACTCTCGAAATATACTAGTCGAACTAACGTTCTAACCTCTTATTACGAAATATTCTATATAGTAGAAGGAAAGGCGATATCTTTCCCCCAACATGAATGACCACCAACCTATCTCATGTACGTTATGCTTATCTAAGTACTAACTAACTTTTTATATAATTAGATAAACTCCACCATTAACATCTAATCTCTCCCGAGATCTAAAAGCAAAATAAAAATCAAAACAAACTTAAAGAATTAGAGAATTAGACTACGGTCAAGCAGACGTTTTTCTTCCCACTCCACTCGAGTAGGAATTTTTCCAATTCTATGACACGCCATCGCTATTCACAGAATAAATACATATACAATTATATATATATATATACATATACAATTATATATATATACACAATTGTATATACAATACATACACAAATATATACACAATTGTTTTATTCTTACATATTACTCACACGCTCACAGAAAATAACTGCAATTTTCATACGTTAAAATACAAGAACGGTGGTGGCTCTATGGTTATGAGCGTCACCTGGAAACCAGACGCTATCGGGTTTGAGCCTGACCACGAGCGATATATACCCAATGCGTTTTTAACTAAACCGCTCGCTTCGTGCCCCGGAGACCACGCTAAGCCTTCGACTGCGATCATCGCCATCGCAATAAGGGAAAGTTCAGCGGAAAGGGCTCGGGTTGCGAGCTCCTCGAGCTGTAATAGAAAAGATCGTGACAGGTTACGCATCACAAGTGGTGATAAACCTGATACGACAACTCATCAAAATATATATTACTACTCCTGTTACGGCAATATTTAACTGCTGTTTATCAGTTCGAATGTTTACCAAAAATGCTCCTGTAAATTTCCAATAAAACCCTGTTAAGAACAGCTGCGTCTGCTTGTCATAAACTTCTATATAACTATTCATCTTTTAAGATTTGATTCGGCTTCGCCTCTACATACAGTCCTTGCCGTTTTAAAAAATTTAATTGAATACACAAAATACTGGAACCTGGAATACGCTCAAATTTCGATGGGTTATAATTTATTCGAATTAAAATTGACAACAAGTTCAGTAATTACTAAATTTTTACAAGTTTCTATAATAATTTTGTCGTTTCATAACAATAAATAAATATACAGTTCATTCGTTCGACGTTGACAGCTTATTCACCAATCCAATGTTTCATAAGATAAAATAAGAAAATTGTTATGGTTACGGTTTATGTGCACACGATTTTTTAAAATGGATATTCCTCACACGATCGAAAATCATAATATGCGGGATCTTAATTGCTCACTTCATTAAACGCCCGTCGAAGCACGTCGCGCGCTCAAATAAGCGATCGGCTGACGACATACATGAAACGATTTGGTTTATTTTTTTCTGTCTGTCTCAATAATGTGCCAGATACAGAAATTAGTCCGTGCATGAAATACAGCTGTAAATTCTCCTTTTGAAATCATTAACCACTAATTGTTAAACTTAACATCTAACCACATAGCCAATAGGTTGTTTGAACTTCGTCATTGCTAACCAATAATTTTGGAGGTAATGTTGGGGGTCACCTTTAAATGCTAAGTTAACTTTCAAATCTGCGATTTTGGCATTTGTAACGTTAACAGCTGATATATAGAAGGTACAAAGTTCGGTTTTAACCTATGCTATCATTAATTATATGTATTATGCTATGTCACCAAAAAAGAAATACCGAATGCAATCAAACTCTCTTGGACGAACATGCGTTTCGAAATATTGCATCTTCAAAGAAACTGCATTAATTTTTAGTCGTCCATAATATTTCATGTATAATAAATGACTTCTGTATAAGTATATTTTAGATGTTGTGATTGTCATTACATTTAGCAAATACATAATAATATAATTAATAATGTTTGTTATTAATAATAAGAGAACTTCATTATTATAACAACTTTCGTCTTTTAACTGTCAAAAATAGTTATTTTTTTCTGTGGTTATAGGACGATATATTTATTTCGCTTTATTTTTATGAATAGATGCATAACCTATACCAATATTGTCACCCTTTGTCAATAGTCCGTACGCTTAGAATAGATTTTTTCTCTAAAACGTCGTTGGTGCACGTAATACTAAAATGTCATCGATTGTATTCACAGTGTCTCGAGTCACCCTAACATAAAATTTTAACTATCGCTTTCAACTTAACCTCTTCGATAAAATAGGCTAGATTAATCGTTTAAGATTATTTTAATTTGTGCAATGGCTATGGAACTTTATAGAAACGTCTGAAGGCGTGCTTCGATACGCAGCCAATTATTCCCTAAACGTCTTGTACTATTTACTTGAAGTTCGAGTTCATCTCATATTACCGATGAGATTTCGAAGGTCGGAGAGCTCGTCGAAGTCACTGAAAGAGTGGCGCAAGAGCGCCGGCGCGCCCGCCCAGCCCAGCCACTCGATTTAATTTACATCTCAGCTCAGATTGTTCCCAACTCGGGAGTTCGACGAACGGGCGCCTCCGCTGGTTTATTTTCCCTCAACAGCCCTTAAATGGATTTCGGTTCCTTAATACGGGGGCGTTAACACTCGCCGCCGTCTCCCGGCGTTTCGTAGACGGAACGTAATGAAATAGTGGAGTCGTAGGATTGAAGATTAAATTGTGTGAAATATGATCTGTGTATTGGATTATTACTTTTGCTGGATTTGTTTAATATTATACGGACGTACAGCCTAACGTATGCTGTCGGCGATTGAGTCTTGAAATCGTAAACGACTGTTAGTGTATTTCCGAACTGGAGGTAAATTTATTTTCACTTTCAAGAAGAGTACATAATATGTAATATTAAATAACATTTATTTTTCATTATTATTTTTTTATTTTCTAAGGACAGCGCCGTTAAGGTTAAACAAGGAAATATTCGTTCGAGGAAGAACAAGAAAAAGGCATTGCCATTTCAAAAGACATTGACCAGCAACATGTTCATAGACGTTTAGACCAAAACAGTTACATACGTTATAGATCATAGTCGTCGACTCAGTTTGATTCACGAACATTTATCAAACGAAACCGAAGAACAACGTTCCTGTCGGATCATTTATGTATGTATGGTGCGATTGGGCTAGAACTTGTTTTTTGTCTTTATTGATTCTATCATAAAAGTAAATACCCTAGTGAAAAATATTTTCTAAAATCAATTGAAAGATGGCGGCGTTGTTCCATAACATAACCAAAAAACACATTCGCAGTTAGAACTTCCTCTTTTTTTGAAATCGACCGAAAAGCAGATTTTTTCCGATGCTCTATATGATGTTGGCCTCCAGTGGTCAGGTTCTTAAGTAACTTTTCCAAAAAATCTATTTCCATTTAATAATTATATTTACGTCTTGGGTAATACGTACGGTTTGAAATATATCACATACTCAATGTCACATACTTACTTTTAACTGCATGCCATAAACATTACTTATTTTTTCTACAGATTGTTGAAAAGTGGTTACTTGAAAATGTTGCACTAAAATCAGTCAAATGCGACCCGGACCGCGCGCAGAGCATATTTGCGTAGTTAGGATAGCAATCTATACGCATGCCTAGATGTTTGAGACATTTTTTAAATGTATTCATATGGAATGATTATAAGTAAATATCACAATTTGTACACAACCGACTACAAATACTTAATACATATTGCCGTGAAAGTTTTCATTTTCCCACGGCAGGCTCGAAAAATTCATAGCAAAGCTCAGTTGCCCACGTAAACATTTTTTAAAGTACTGTTAAATTACGAGTAAAACAGCTGATTTCTAAAACATATGGACATTGCAAAATAAGGCATAATAGTTCCCGATTTGTCTACGAAATGCAAATATCACATTTTACTGATTAACAAAAAACCACTATCGATGCTAGCAAAAATATGTAGGCGACAAAATATAGTATAGTAAGTACATTGAGAAAAAAAATTGCTTTTGTTTAACCCTGAAAGAATGGTAGGTAATATAAAACGTATTTTTACACATATATTCGCAGACTGTTCTCAGAAAAGTTTAAACTATAAAACATAATGCCCACATTCAATTCAATCCAACTATTTTATAGTCAAAAGATATTATCGACCACGATTTATGAAGTCACTGCCGTATTCTTATTCATGAATATTGTTAAACGAAACTTTATTAATGCCTATATCTTTTTATTGAGTGATCGTTTTCGGTGATAGGCAATAAATATTTAGCGTTTCTTTTTGTCTGCTCGAGATTTCATTCGACTCATATGAATTGCTGAATAACAATGGAATAATGGATAATTAAAAATTCATTCAATTATAGCCGATTTCAAGAAGGTTCTCATTAATGTAATCGTGATCAATTTACACATAAACGTATTAGGGAATAGGAAAATGAAAATAAAACTAAACCTACATAATATAGTGTCCTTATAAGAGGACATGTACAACTCGATAATGCTTTCGGATATAATATCGAACATTGGCCATAAAAATTAAAAAAAACATTTTTGTCTGCACGAAATCGCCAAAAAAATAACAACCAATTCCGCCGGGTAGGTAAATATAGACGTCGTGACCATTCGCTTATTAAATTCGTCGACATAATTTAAGCTAGATCTCACGATCTTTTCGATGTCCGATGCGAGATAAGCGCAACAAAGCCCTCGGGTATGTCGCCGTGAAGGATTTTCCTGTCCGATACAACCGCGAGATGTGGCAGATAACGCGGACCGCCGGCTGGCTGGATCCGTTCGTCACGTTGTCACCAGATACGGCTGCGATATAGCGAACGAGTGGCTATACGCGATCGCGTCACGGAGATCTGTGCCGCGTCTAACCTAACCGTACTCGTGCCGGCCGGAACGTGAAACTCGTCACGGCTATGTTATTTGACACATTCATTATTTTTCAAGATTTCTCTGCACCTTCACTGGATCTCAAATTAGACTGAATATTTGAACTACATGTAAGTTCGTGAGCAATGGTAGCTGAAGGAGTCGTCGTGAGCATCGCCTTCAAAGCAGAAGGTACTGAGTAGTACGAATCTTTCATGAGCACAACGGGCGATTTGACCATTGAGTTGTTAATATAAGTCAAATTAAAACCAAACGCTCCATGCTTCGCAAAACATGTTGGGCTGTTGGTTGCAGATGCTGTTACCGTATCTGTAATAACAACTGTTAGCTACTTCCCACCCGCACTGGACTAGCGCCGAAGCCGCGCCCAAGGTCCAAACTCCTCAATCTGAAATAAAAAAAATGTAGGAAAGTAAGTACGCCTGCCCAGCAAGAAAATAAAAACGGTACCTGTAATCGTAATCGTAATTAAGGTTTTAGAATGTTCATGAATATTGTTCTAAGTAATTTTTATTGTCTTTCTTAAGTTGATGTTTGCTTATTCGTTGCCACGTCAGCTTTATTTTATGTCAAAAATGGTGTAATTAATTTATAATACAAATTGATAGAATTGGAAAAGGTGATACAAATATGCTTGAAGTCATTATATAAACTTTGGTCATTAATAATGTAACAACAAAAATTTGGAAGAGCTTGTATTATTTCCTTGTGTTAGTTACATATTTAATACTATATTATTATAACATTCCAATGACATATCGAACACATAGGCATATTGTTACGATCTTAAAATAGCTACATAGGTCTAGTGCTAAGAATAGCGCGAATAATTTAAATCTTTATATGAAAAATAGAAATTAATCGCTCGTTTTTAGTACTCCTTTATAGCCGGAAAACTGGAGCCGATAAAAGTTCGGTACAACAAAACAAGCAAAACATTTCAGAGCCGGTCGGTCAGCCGTGCAGTGTGCGCTACTAATTAAAGCTACGCCAGATGCTTTCGCGGCGCATGACATCACGGCTCGCGATTTTCGACAACGCTCCTTTGTCTCGCCGCTTGTAAATCACGCGCGCCGACGGCGGCGAGGCCCGCGACTCGTAAAATCGAACGAGAGAAAATAATAATATTTTTCGAAGCTCTTTGTGCGGAAGGAGCACGTCGATTGCGTCACGGGCCGAGAGGACGGGCCGTGTGATGAAATGGATACGCGGCTGCATTTGTTTGTGTAACTAACGTAAATATTGCTCAGCGAATGCTGCAGCGTGCGGTGTTCACCGCCCTCCCCGCTAGCTGACATCCCTCGCCGGAAGTCATCGGTCGCCGGTGAGATGCGATTGGGAAAGAAATTGGATTTGAGAAAATAATTCAGTGAGTAATTATAAAAAGGGTTTCTTCTTTCTATCAAAATCAAGTTGATAAATGACGTATTAGAGACAAAAAAAGACGATTTGAAAGAAAGAGACAAGATAGTTGTAGATTCTCTTGGTCAACCTGATATCGACCTGTTTGCATGTAGGCATAACCAGAAAAGTCCTAAGTATATTCCTAGAAAAGAGATCCAGGAGCAATAACAGCAGATGTTTTTACAATTTCTTGGCATGGCTGGCAGATTTATGCTTTCCCTCCATACAGCATGATATTAAAATGTCGTCAAAAAATTATAAAAGTCAAAGCCACCAGCACTGTAGTTGTCCCACGCTGGAGTAATAAACCATGGTTTCCCTTGTTCAATAAATTACTAGTATGTGATTGTATTACATTTCAACCATCCGCATTATTATTATCAATCTCTAGGGAACACCACAGAATACACAACAGCCTTACGCTAATGGCAGGAGTTTTATGCGCCATTACTTAAGAAAGGGATTCCTTCTACTGCACTGGACATTATGTGTGCCTCGATTGCCAATAACACATTTAAAAAATGCCAGTGGAATAATAATTCAATGGCCAGTGGTACAATTACATAACAATTAATAACATATACCTTTATAATTTAATAAAAAAATATATTGTGTTACTTGACAAAGAAGGTGCCAAGTACGGTATAATTAATTCACATTGATCAGCCTCATCTTTTATAGTGGGATCGAAAGTGAGCATGGATGATAATATTAAAAGATTTATGAAAGGAGTATTTAAAATGAGACTATCCCTTCCGAAATATAATGGCACCTGGAACCCATGTGTAGTAGTGGACTATTTATATAACTTAGTCCAAATGAAAATTTGAATTTAGAAATGCTGACATAAAAAATTAGTTAATACTACTCACTTTAGTAATCGCACATGGAATACGAACATTATCATTAAAAACAATTCCAATATATTGAAATTCATCTTGAAAGAATTAATATAAAGATTCCAGATTTGGTAGTATACAAAAGCTAATTTGGTTCGACTTAATCTTTCGTTACCTTTTTATTCTGAAAAAACCACAAATTTGTCTCGCTAAGACTCTAATGACATACATTAATGCCACTCAATCAGTAAGAAAAAAAATGAAGAGAACCTTTTCATAAGCTTTAGAAAACCTCATTCAGTAGATAGTTCACAAACAAATGGGAAATGGTTTAAATGCATGTTAAAACTAAGTGGTATAGATACAAATATCTTCACGGCGCATAGCGCTAGATATGCGTCTACGTCATCAGTTCAGAGAGCTGGCGTATGCATTAATACTATAAGACAGGCTGCTGGCTGGGTTCATCACTCATGTTCGCCAAGTTCTAGATGTAATCCCCTCAGATGCTTTTGCCGACGCTTTTATTTTAAATACTTACGATAATTAGATTAACAATAAACAATTTAACACAACCGCAATATTATTTATTTCATCATTAATGACTCTAAACGTCTACTGTGAATTATAGGTGTAATTTGAGAACTATATATTAAACACAATTAATAATTAAACGAAATTACCTGTATGTGAAGTTCGATTGTACTCGTGTGATATGCATCGTTCGAGAATTACACAGTCCCTCCCAAACCCTAATAAGCTCCCAGAATGAGAAATAAATAACGTAATCCTAGAAGAACTCCAAACTAAAAGTTAGGTAAGTAAATTCATCGACAAGACCTAGAAAGCGCATTCTACGTATGAAAATTAAAGGTTTTATTTTTATCTTTAAACTAACGTCATACTGGTAAATCGTGGTCGTACTACTACAGTCAATTATAGTCGTAATCCCCGAACGATGCACATCACACAAATACAATCGAACTTCACGTACAGGGAAGTTCGTTTGATTCTACTTTACAAATCCTTTATAAATAAACAAAATTAGGAAGTCTTCATCTTTTTAATATGTCAGTGTAGATGAAATAAAGATATTTCGAACTTAAAATTTCAATTTGCCCATACTTCCAGTGATAAACGGCACCAACATTTTCGAATTTAGCTCCTGATCATAGGAAAACTAAAATTGAGTAGAACTAGGTACTTGGCAGCCATTCTCCAGCAACAAGAAGTTTCAATTAAACCAGAAAATATATAAGCACGGTAATGTGTACAAATGCACTCATTATATGCTTTAAATATAAATAGTTGTATTGCATAAAAAATGGTGATATGAATAGTATCGCAAAGAAATTAAACAATTTAATGACTGATCGAGAGACCCCTTTAGGAACAAAGATTATTTCAATGTTAATAATGCAAAGTAAGGTATAAAATCTAAAAAATTCATTTAATATTTGAGAGAAAATATACATTAATGAAAAAATAAAAAATAAATCCATAAAAAACATTAAATAATAAATGTGGAGCTTTTCGAATTAGGCAAATAAATTATATGAAGACGACGAGAGTGGTTTACTTAGGTATTGCATAGCATAGCTACATGTCGCACTTGGGGAGAACGCTGCAGATAAATCAAACAATATTTGTTTTACAAAAAAGAACCGTTTGAGTAAGGTATTTATAATATAAAATCTAAAGATAATCTCAGAACCCAGTATGAAAATATTACGAACATATGATGTACCAGCTTTCCTCCTGCAGTTTCGTTCGCATTAGCATGGATAAAATTCCTTCATCTTTTTTTTATAAACTCACGCCTATTTCCCAAAAAGGTCAGACTACAAATTTCCACATAGATATATCAAAAATTCTTAACTATAAGATTTCACTGCTTACATTTCATAGTATTTTCTTACATTTCTTTAATTTAATTTAATTGTACATTATTTAATTTCACTGTGTAATAAAACTTTGACACGAAATCTCTTGATGCCGCTCCTCACAACCTTACATTGCTCCTTAAAGTGACGAAATTAGTGTTTTTTACATGTAGGCATTAACTTAGGATAAAAAGGAACTGAGGTACAAATACCACATATTTTGTATCCCACCCTCGCAGATTCGTGCTCTTACGACATTCAAGTTACATAAAGGATCCTTAGGCGTCTTGCTAACTTGCATTTACGAGAGACTTAAGCAAACAGATAGCATTCGTGTCACACATTTCCCTTTTTTAACAGGATATTGGTTGCCTCGGGTGACACCAAGTAGAAGAACGACAATTATTGAGTAGTATGTCAACTGGTGTCTGATAGAACAACAATGGATAACGGGCTGTTCGGTGACTTTGTCAAGTAAAAGAGCAACGCCGCTATGAAACACTGCAAGTGACGTTAAAATGTTCAGAACGTGGTTCAAGAAACCCAATATGCACACACTACACACTCTCTGGACGAATCCATACCAAATATAACGGAAAATATCTTATCATTATTTTATATAATTTATTTTGCAGGTAAGGGAAGCTATAATGCCTAAGAAGACCCACGCTGCGCGTACGAACAGGAATGCAGGTTTTAAACCCACTAAAAATAGGCTTATTAAATAGGAGTGATAGTAATGAATATAAAAATAATGACATGATTTCAATAGCCCGATTACTTTAACAGTTTCATCAAAATCTCCCAAATGGAGCACAGGACTGTCAATAGCGTCGAATGCTGATCGACAGCCTTTCAAGCTATCTTATAATATTACATCAAGGAACCGCTGAAGGAAGGAATTTGGCAGTAAATTCAACGTACGGACGAAAGCTTTTAACCATCTATTGAAGAAAATCACATCCACCGAAGGACGGTAATGAAACTACTATTCCAATTAAAAGGGATATAGTCCCTGAAATACATAAAATTGATATCTATAAATAAGAGGCTTACCTGAACACTGTAAGCTGACTTGAACACCGAACACGGGATGAAAACACGGAGCGCAGACGATGGGGCGCAAACGAAGAGCTGTCCCCGCACTCATAAGTCACTCCTGATAAATCGTTGCTCATGAAATGTATCATCACGGTTATGTGGGAATAAACACACGGAAAGACTAACACGAAATCGGCACTGGGGAGACGAATATATAAAAAAGCGCAACTAGGCGTAAAAGTCGGAGAAAAATAATATGGCGATGGAGCAGCACAGAGATGAATAGTCGAAATGGACACACGTGGCTTGATTGTCGCCACCCGATTAACACAAGCGCGACACTGCACTCGCTCGATTACGAGACGACATGACACGCGATGAGGCAACACCCGGAATACGGCTCGAGTAATACTGAACACACAAAATACACTAGTCAACGGGACCAAGAGGTCTAGTTCAAAAAAGGCCAATCGCGAAAGAAAAACTAACCGAAATGCTGCAATCGTCTATGTAATACTATTTTATCGACCTCAAAAAAGAAGGAGGTTCTATAGCCGTATGTATGTATTTTTTATGTATCTTCAGCTACAACTTCGTCAATTGTGAACCGATTTGGAAAATAATTATTTGTTCTAAAGGTTAAGGTATCTCGAGGTTGTCCCATATGAATTAAGTTAGGATCGGATGGAATCCCAGAAAAATCAAGCAATACTTTCAAGTATTGGAGGCACGTATTGTGTCGTTGAACTTTTTTCTTAATTATTCAAATGTTGATATTTGGGAGTCATCACCTCATGCTGCTGAGCTGATGATGGAAGCCCCAGCACTTCTCAACGGTTAAGAATTAAAGGATACTACTTTATTTCAACAGAAACAGATAATTAAGGTTACTTATTCATCTACCTACATATTTTAATTGATTTATATAATTCCAATGTGACAATCTAAGAGCAGAAACACGTCAAAACTCTTTAGCGATATAACAATAGAGAGTCTTGACAGTAGAAATACGGTTAATTAATTTAATGTGGGAGCCAATGCAAATATGATGTGCATAAATTGTTGAACTTTTATATTATAATAGAAATACCTGATTATTCAATTATTCTTGTGTAAACTATTCATACAGTTTGTACAAGAATTCACTTAATTTGGCACTCTGTAATGATTACTAACATTACCATACAATAAATTCGGGATCGGAACCTTGCTCACTTTATTTGTACCGAAGTGAAGGAGCCTCCTAACCAATTATATTAACCATGGATTTATCCATGTGCGAAGTACCTAACCGAATTAAAAAGTATAATTACTCAATAACTAAAAAATATCGATTAAAATAACTTTACTAAGAATAAAATAAAAACCGCTTTGAAACCCATTTTAAATACTACTATATGATTTTAAATTAAACTAAATTACTTGTTTTTTAAGTACGTTCCCCCTAAAGCGAGACAAAAGCAAGAAAATATACAGATATAATGTATAAAGTTGAATATGAAGCGTTAAGTATTGAGTCAAAAATATATCTCCATCTTTTAATACCTGTTTCTGGAATCGATTCCAGAAACAGCTAATTATTTAAATAGGTTTTAAAGACGATTTATTTATTTTTTGTCTCTAGAATTAACGTATTAAACTGATGAGCTCAATTCGTTCGATAATTAAATTATGCCCAGTGAAAGTCTGAAAATTCTGTTCATTCATGAATGCGCAGAATTGATATTTTGATGACTAATAACTTATTCAAATTAAGTCAAATTTGAATAAGTTATTAGTCATTAAAATAGTGTCAATTTTTGCCAAAATAAAAAACATCATACCTAAATATTTTTTAAGATAGAATATTTTTTTTATCCCAATACTTAATGATTTATAAAATTTACTTCATAACTAACTTGAATCACGATGTTGATATTTGAGCTTCGTTCTCTGTCTGTTGTGCACTTATCCTCGTCGACGCCTTGTTGAGCCGAGTTGCTTTGCGTCGCGTCGTCGACATATCAGCAATTTAAATCATACGTACCTTAGTTATTTTAATGGTCAAATAAAATATATCGCACTGCACACATCGGTGCAAAAAAATTGGCAATAATCTTATCTATATGTCACTTGACACATAAAAGCTCTTGCAAAAAATCGAACTCATGAATAAGCCCATATAAAAAATTGCCTCTTGCTTCCGTATTTTTCTCCAACCTCTTATCATCTGAATCGAATATACAACTTTAATCACTGCATTTATATAAACTGATTAATTACAATCATTACTAAATACTTACATCAATTAAAAA
Organism: Eumeta japonica; assembly: GCA_005406025.1. NCBI lineage: Eukaryota > Metazoa > Arthropoda > Insecta > Lepidoptera > Psychidae > Eumeta > Eumeta japonica. The sequence continues at coordinate 376,541 of BGZK01000195.1, read as the reverse complement.
GATTATCATCTGTGAAATACTGATAGTAATTTTTTGCATTTTCGTTTATAAGATACGGGACCTTCAAACACTTTTATTAATGAAACTTTGAGATCTGAATCCTTTTTTGACAGGTTAATGAAATCACAAAAAAAGTAATTGTTCGCTTGAACTTTAACAATGAGAAGGAAAACGGATTTAAAGGTGGATAAAAATGTAGTGACAAATATGGAATACGTAGTAATAAATACGTAATACATAGTATGAATACGAACAACGTAGGTACATTGTTCCTTCTACAGATGAAAGAAGTCTTCAAATGCAAACTTGTTATTAGGATATCGTATTTCTTTCTACTAAGTTCAAATAGCCCAATCCTGGTCTCGAGACGTTTTTAAATTAACGCCACTCGTAAATCACGGCCGCATGTTACACGTGTCAGCTCAGTAAATAAAAAAGTTTGAGTCGATGTTTTCGTCTATTCTGGTGTCTGACGTACGTCGTTGACCAAAAATCGTTATGAAAAAGAATTTTGTTTACAGCTTGTAACATGGGCATGAAGGAACATGTAAAGGAATATTGGAATTACTGAAAAACTTAGTCATTGATAATAGTTTTATCGGTTTATAAGATTTTTTGACTGCTAACCACTAACTAACTTTTAATGTGAGACATAAGCTTTTGATGTCAAGTTTTCGTTAAGGAATATTTATGAACATAGGAACTTCTAGGCGTTTCATGTTTTTAACTTTCTATAGTATAATTGATGACAGTAATTATGTAAATTAATTAAGTAAATAAAGTAAAACATTGGTCAAGCTACTTCTTGTTATTTTCATTGTTTTCTAAAAGATGTTTTTTTTGAAGAAGAAAATAGAATTTTAAATTAGAAAAGTTGAAAATCCATCCATTATATAGTATAGGATAGTTTGATTGAATCCTACACACACATAAAGTTTTAAAACAGTTAACACTTGATATAAAGAAAAAAAATAAAGCGCTTGGATTAGAGAGAAGTTTATCATTTTTGACAAATGCTCAAATAATGGTATAAATTATTACTTTAACCGGATTGGACAAATTTTCATAAATGATTTTTAATGTTTAATTTTACAGTCAATATTTTTTTATTCAAAGAAAGCTTTATTCTTTTTCTTGCCTCATTCCATAGTGTTACGAATTTCTATGTGATTTCCTTAAAGCAGAAAATATAGTCGACAAAGAAAATTGACATTGAAAGTTCTAACTGTTATCATTTAGCGAACGTTAGTTTAACAAAAGGTCGAATCGCTTTACACACCAATTCCGTTACGGTTTCATTTTCCTCGATAATTCTCGATTTCAATATCGCGTGAATCTTCGATTCGACGGAATCCCGCCGCAGAAAAACGGCAACGGCGCATCGCGACCTTAGTTCCGCTCGCGTGAGACGGGTATACGGATTAGACGGGCGTTCGAAAGAGATAGCCGATGCGGCCGCGTGACACTCGCTCGATGAATTCGGCTCAGTCGGCATCGGCGTTCCGCTCGCTGCATTTGTTTATGAAGTGTTTGATCACATTTGCACATTTAAAAAGTTAGCATAATGATAAATATTTTGAAAATGATATTAGAGATCAAAACGAGACCAATTCTGTACGATTCCGGCCACTCTCTTTATAGAGACGCGGAGGCGAAGAAGAGCACTTGGGAAGAACTTTCGAAGATCCTTATAGACGATTACGATGACATATCAGTCGATAAGAAATACGAGAAAGGTACCAAATGAAATACTCGTCTATTGATGGCATATATTTTCTTTAATTTTTATATTTCTAAGGCATTATCATTACTTTAATTAATTGCGTAAATGTTTACGATGCAATTATCAAATTCGATTAAATTTTTATAATTTAGTTACAAATTTTGTAACTTTTGATCTTAATAGTTTTAATTAGAACATAGTATTCCAAGGCCTTACAGTGAATGTAGTTCGAAATAAGTTCTACAAATTATTTTCTGTTACTTTCAAATATTTTGCTTTCAAATTATGTTACTGTCATCGATATAATAATAATGTTATTGCACTTAAATACCTGCATATTAATTTTCGTAGTTCGTTTCTGTAAGTAGTAATATAATAATTCATTCCGTACTAATGAAAGAATTTTCTTCTTTATTTTAGTAATTAACGCACTAAGTCAACACACCGATAATTTGTTTATTTTGAATTTATTTGCATAACTTGGGAAACTAACTCCAACTCATCGCTTTCAATGGCAACTTTCATCGTTTCTGGGTGATATTTAGTTATTGTTTTCTTAATTGCTGTAGGTGTTGTAACCCACGCCTAGATTGTTTTTCAGCGTTTTTCAGCTAGAAATGAAATGCAAAAATGAATAAAGAGTTCCAAAAAAATTGTATTTCGTAGGGTATGAAATAAAAACTTTTTTCACTTTAATGCCAGTCCATTCTGTGTTTTAAGGAACAAAAATAATAACACAAGGATGAAACTTCATTAACTAATAAAAATTATGTGTAGTTTTTATATATTTATTAAGAAATGTTTTACTTAGTAACTAATTTCTATATGTTTAATAAACATTGTTTATTAATTTAATGTTTCAAGTAATTTACGTTTCCTTTTTAATTTATGCATCCGATGGCGTCATCGACCTGAAATAATGATACTCTACTTTATAATTAAAAAAAGAAACTGTCATCCAGACAAACTGGTCTGTTGATGTCAGACCGTAATTTTCGCTTATTTGAAACATCTTTATATATCGCTTATTTGCTTATTACTTTAAATATCTTGTACGTAAGTCTTACACAATTTCCTAAGATCAACTATTCATATATTAATATTAGTTCTGATATTGCCAAAAGCAATTTTTGAAATTTAGCAGAGTTGAACAGTTGATTATCAATTTAACAATTTCTTACATTCCCGTTTAGCAAAAATATCTGTGGTGAAAGTTTAAGTATATCTTTTTTATTTCATATCAAGAACAAGCTAAGCTAGTTTGATTCTCCGTTGAAGGTGAAGGAGAAACGTCAAATGTATTTGCTTTTCATAAATATCATATATCTGAAAATATTTCTATGTTTTGTAGTTACAAAACATAGAAAAACATAGTTATTTAATAACAGTAAATAACTGTATAACTTGAAATGGTTCTAGATCAAAATACGAGTATTAAGCAATCCCTATTGCCTAATTTTCGTTTTTAGATCTTCGCTCATAGGAGAATACAATACTTGTGTTTTTGCTTGTGAAGGCATACGTTCGCCACTATAATGTAGTATTTTTCAAGGAGAATATGTATTGATGTTTTGAACTATTCATTTGGCAATTATTACCAGCAATGACATTCGACTATAACGTTTTTGATAAGAGTTGTTTTTGTTTTATTTTATGGTATAATATTCGTGCCTTTCGATAATTAAGATTACGTATTCACTATTCTTATCTTGAAAATGAATAAAACATCGATTGTATTCTCACAAAAATAAAAGGTTACTTATGACATGACGTTACAGTTTTGCAAAAAAGTGAAAATATGTTAAATTTTTAACCTGTTCAAATTTCTAAGTGAATTAATAAGATATAGGCTTAACTTATCTCAAATACCATATGTGTGGTTCTATGTGAATACATATCACGTAGAATCTTCAGTGCACGTGCTGACTCGCGATCGAGAGATTGATTGATAAAATTGCATACCTACGTAATTGTAAATGCATTTTCCACAATTTTAAAGTTTTGAGTGCTTTGTTCTTTTCCCATCATTATTAAGAATATTTTCCATTTATAAAAAAACTTAGATTTGCTATGATATGACATAGTAAAATACAATAGATGAAATACAATAAAATATACACAAAAACATAATGGTTACAATATGTAACGTACTAACAGAATAACAAATTTCACAGTGGAACTAGTTAAACGCAAATGGAAGTCCGTCAGTGACTACTATAAGAAAGAAAAAAGAATGTTAGCGCAAGGTCAGAAAATACGCCAAAGAGGTAATAAGTACGCCTTCGCAGATGCGCTAGCGTTTCTGGACCCGTTCATCGACTGCGATGCGTAAGTGTGTTATTTAAACATAGAATGATCTACGTTTATTAATTGTATTATTGAATCTCAGCGGATATCATTAACTTATAAGTAACTTTTTAAATTATTTTCAAGAGCTTTCTTTTATCTTGCTATCAAAAAATTAATTTATTTATAGAAATTTAAAAATTCTCTTCAATGTTTGAAGAAATTATTAAAAGTTTCAGAAACTGGTGATTGTTGCTACTGTAAAAATGAATGGTGAAAATTATCTATTATATATCAAAATAAAAGTTTTACCATTCTATAATATAGGAAATTAACTAAGAATTTGCAAGACACGCACCCCCTACGACCAGCGATGACCGTCCAGGGGCCGGCGTCCGGGCTTCTTGTAAAATCTTAGGAAATTAAGCACTGAAGATAATCCAAGCTTCATAGTGATCATAGAGGGCTTCATAATATTAATGTAAATTATTGCTTTTATGCTGCAGTTTCAAAATGTGAAGTATTGAGTATGAATAGTAATTGAATTGCAAAATTGGTAGCAACTATAAGTCAATTTTTCTTTTATAAGACAGAAACTGTATCCAAGTTGTTAAAAATCTGATGATGATCATATAAACCAGAGCTTAATGTTAAAATTTGAGTCTCTAATTAAATTTGAGTTATTTATTTTAATCAATATACGGAGAAATTTAGAAGAAAAAACTGCTTCGAAAAATTGTACCTACTTTGTAATTGAATTTTAGGTTCATAAAAATAATAAGATCCTCAACATGCTAAATACGAGTATTTCCATTGTGTAGACATTAGTTAAAAGCTACTGAACGCCTCGATAGGTATCTACCTTTGATCATTCGACTCTGAATCATATAAATATAATTTTAGGTTATCAAAAATATTTTTAAAAAAATATTATTGACGTGATAACGTTTTATAAATCGATGAACACCGGCTTCACGCACGAAAAAGCATGACTCATTGTCGCGTTCCGCCTGCGCCGAGCGTGCGAGCGAGAGCGCGGAACGAACGATCTGTCTTCCACTCCATCGACCGATGCGTCCGAGTACAAGAGACACAGCGGCCGCACACAACGTACACATTAACTGTTTTGTCAACTTTTTATAAAGTGAAGTGAAAAGTCAATGTGGTTTCCATTGTTTATTATAACAACAATTACGGCAAGTGATAATAATTCAATTCAATTCATAAAAGTATGCAATTTTTCATCAATGTTTTCTTATGACGTTATCACGTAAAATTATCGCTCGTAAACCGACTTTGCGGACAGCCAATTTTTTTTTGAGAAAATTGTCAATATCAAATATTCTTAAGTTCCATGTATGTACTACAATGTTTATGAATTACTACTAAATATCGAATTATCTCTACAGCTGATTCTCTAACTCTTTTCCCATGAAATTGAACCATGTCATTATTTTTTTAGTGATAATAATCTTACTTGCACACATCGTCAATGTTAAAGATAAAAAGAGCGATTTGAACGATCGTCGTAGTGTCTTTACGTACTCCTCCACTGTATGTGATGACATTTACCATTTTTTTTTAAATATTTTACCTGAAAATACTATTATAGTTTTTATACAGTACAGATAGTTATCCGATAATATTTTGTATATTAAACTGTTTTCCTAATCCTTGACACGATATCCTTATACCTACGTTGCTTTTGTATTGGCGCCTGTTAGGCCAATCGGGTCAAACCGCATGCATAGATTTCATACCTAAACAATGATACATCCAAAACAATACGTTCCTTATGAGCAATGAATAAACCACAAAAATAAAATTAAATGCAACCTTGCCATAGATGTACGCATCTAATATACATTTTAATTTATTGGTAGGTGAATAGTAAAGCGAATAAATTAGTTATAAGCACTTATAAAAAATTTGGCCGACACGCGACTCCCGGAAGATGTGAAACATTTAAGATAATATTAGAATTTATAATTAATGAATACCAATGACGTAAATATGCAGTAAAATAATAAAAATTAATAAACTTATTAATAAATTCTATATATTTTTCTTATTATTTTGAATATAATTCTAATTAGAGAATATTTATAAGTAGAAAATATATTTCGATTTAATAATATATCACCGATTCGATTTCTTTTAGGTATTCTGTCAATTGATTAATAATAAAAATAAATAATTTCAAGTAAGACGTATTAATTTTAATAATAATAAATTATAATAGAGAGTGTAAATAAAAAAATAATTAAACCTTTTAAAATATATGTCAAATAAATCAATGAGTTAAATTAAATAATGAATTAATGTCAAACTTTATTTGTGGCACAAACAATTCCAAATATAATGATAATACAAAAAAAATGGATAATTTGAGTAAAAAAATTAAAAAAAATGTTTAAAAATATTATTAATTTATTTATAAAAAACTACATAAACATTTATAAATATATATGTATTCAATTCCTTTTGCTCTCTCATTCGCACGTCTTTTCTGTACAGCAATACTTTCGTGTTAATTTATATCTATATCGCTGGTGCAACGTTATGCTTCGCGATCACTACGCATCAGCCACTCAAACTCCCCACGCTAACGCGCGTATAGATGTTTCACATTAAAAACATTTTGTAATTGTGTGACATTTGCCAGACTATGGAATCATGGGAGAATTTTAATCCGCTGTAAATGATAAGTATATACTTTTGAAACCGATTAGGGTATTGAGGTTTTGAGATTACAATCGCCGATGATTATAAAAATTCAACTGTAAAGTAGCTCTTTTTAATATTGTTACGATCTGTCTATATGAGATTAGGGGTTCGAGCATTGAGAAAAGTAGTAAACACTCAGGAAAACAGAAGTCCTATATTCAATTATACTGTGGCATAAAAATACATTATGAGACAACTACAATACACCTGATTATCATAAGAAAACTAACTGATTTCCAACATCTGAATTCCTCTATATATACCCTAGAGCGACTGGTATACAACTCTTAATACATAACTCTTTAAATACAATAAGCTAATAAATATATCATCCATAACTATTATAAAAGTTTGAAAACCTATCGCGTTTAATATAAATAAAGGAATATCTAGTATTTTCTGAAATATTTTAACCAATAAAAATTTACAGATAATGTAAACAATTACGCCCATGCATTTACAAGTAAACAAGCCGACTTCTATTCTCTTATTTATTCGACAAGAGGGTTAATCTGCTCTTTTTTTATCTTATTTTCATATAATGTTGAATATACTGGCTTAACCCATGGCTTCGTCACCGTAGACATCTGTATTCCTTTTTGTGTAATGTATAATTTATTTTAATAGTTTTGTGTAATAAATAATATAAAATTTAGTAATGTGTTCTATTTTCTTGTATATTGATGTCAATATTTCGCTCCCGCTTTTATATTATGAACCCGGCACTAATCCACGTCATGCTCTTAATTCCATTCTCGGTTTCGATCCTATTTCTGTTCCGATAATATAAAACATAAGATAAACTGATGGATCTTTTTTGTGCTTAAGCATAAGCGAAATTTGTCAATAATCGTTTCATTTATTTTCATTAATTTTCATTATTAACTTTTATTATTTTATTTATAAGTTTATAATTTTTTATCAATAATATTGTTACAGGCCACCAAAACATAGATGGACGCGTTCTACTAAAGTTCCGAGAGGCAGTTTTGATTCTAACGAGTTTGTAGATCGTGATGAAGTTTTCCCTCAAAACGATGATATAGAAGAAATAGAAGAAGAAGAAGAGTTTCTTGAAATAGATTCACAACAGCCTCCAGCCAAGAGAGCTAAAACGAGAAATGAAAGATCGGATCCTCTTTTCACTGACGAACAAGCACAAAGTGCCGACATCACGTTAGCTAACAGTGAAGATAGCGACAAATTATTTCTTCTTTCGTTTCTTTCTGATATGATTTCTATGACAGATGTACAAAAAATAGAATTTAAAATTGAGATGTTAAAAATGTTAAAAAAAATAAAATATGGTCACTGTAGCGATACGCAAGCCACATCCAAACCTCGAGATAAAACTAGTAAGGCGAGAGAATATAATTCAAGTCGTAATTGTGAAGTACCCTTTTTGAATAAAATTGATCATGATTACTGATTTATATAAATAGTATACAAAATAGCATTAGTTCTAGTATATTCGTACAATATAATTAAATATATTTTCTTACTTTTTTTTATTTTACACGCCTTTAAACATTACGTAAAATATTTTTTCTATATCAAAGGTGACAGATGAAAAGAATTTACTGTAGGTGCATAACTTTTTGAAGTATGAAATAATAGCCGTTAGTTTTCGTCTTAATTTCATACATAAAGCAAATTATCTCAGCTTTTATGTCTCTTTTTCAATGATGACCTTATTCTCGCTCTTCTTTCAACTTGCTCCGCTATCTGTTCCGATTCTGTTTTCACTCTAGACATCCATACCGGTCGCCCTTTTGCTTCCATTTCTGATCCCGTTTTAAATACCGATCCCTATCCGCTCTCAATTCTGATTTCCGATACCTCTCCCAACCCTGCTTTCAATATTACTCACTCATTGTATCGATTACGCGTCTCATGGTTCCAATCAAAAAAATTACTTTTAATTTTAATCCCTCTGAAACTAATAATTTCAAGGATTAATAATTTTAGTCGGGTCATTTTATCTGCCACGGAGTTAATTATAATTTGTTTTTCGTAATAACCACGGATTTTTCCGGAATAAAAAGAAGCTTATATCATTTTCCAGCTGTAATGTATCCCTGTCAAAAATAAAAATGACGTGGACTTATTGCTCTTTTATTATGTGAAATTAGGATAAATTAACAAACGTATTTTTCCATTTATATTATTAATTATACAATCATTGTTTATATCCAACAAGGTGAGATCCATCGACAGGTCGTCGACACTTATATATAAACTCCAGAACACACATACACGATTATGTCTACATCAGCCGAGGTCACCTACTTATTGATTTATTGACTAACTAATTGATAAATGCACAGCCAAAACGATTAGGTCATGTAATTTGTCATTTTCTACAAGATTTTCTAATTTGGAAATTTAGCCCTTAAAAAGTGAAAAACCATTGAAAGTTCTTATAGAAGTGCCTTTAATTTTGAAGTAAGCGTCATGAAAGTTGGTAGATGACTCTTCTTCTCAAACAAAGTTACATATATACAAGGGTTATTGCATATTGAACTTCAAAATGGGTGAAATAGGAATTGAAAGTTTATATGGAACAGTATTTTCCAAAGTGGTCCAGGTGGACCCCAAGGGGTCCACGGGAGACTCGACGGGGGTCTACATTGGGCGTAATAAAAAATGGAGTCCTCAATCATAAATGGGGGTGCATGAAAATTAATTTGGTTTCGATAATGAAGAACTAAAATATTGACACGACTCCTCTTATCAACATAGGCAGATAATATTTTGACATCCACTCACAGTACAATAAATTAAAATTTAATTGTAGATTTTTTTAGTCGACTTTGTTATCAAATAATTAACCCTATCAAGCAATCAATTCTTTCCTATTTTTTCGAAAACTGTTAATTCGTCGTTAAAACTTAACCACAACGTAAGTTTCCATACATAGATCTAATCTTCACTTTTTTTTTCGAGATTTTGAAATTGTGTAGCGATGTAGCTGCATGGAGTCCACCGGATCCATCAACATTTTGAAAGTGGTCTATGAAACAAAAGAGTTTGGGAACCTCTGATATAGAAGTACCGTTAGTTTTAAAATTAAAGCCGTATTTAAAGTAATCAAAATCAACACGCATTTATATTTTTTTAAATGCAACCCCAAATTGGATGAATTAAGAGATAAAAGTTTTAAAACTATAGTACACTTAGACGAATAATATTGTTTGTGCTACATTTTAAAAGCAGACCGAAATCAGGTTTACGATTAGCAGAAAAATTGCTTGATATGAGTTGAAAAATTCACTCTACACGCTTGCCTGCAACATGCATTAACATGCAGCATGCAACCCACCGCTGACCCTCGAATCTGCCTCTCCACTACGAATCTCTATCCAAATGATTGAATATTGATTCCAGAGGATTGACAGATATCGAACATTTAAGTAAGTGTTATTTATTTTTATAATTATCTAATTCCGCTAACTGTTAAATTGTTAATTCTACGTACGTTTCATGCCAACAAGGCACATCCTCAGGAAATTGCCGACAGTCACATCCACCAGGGTGCAAGGAGCGTTAGAACAACCAACACAACCTCGTTAGGCAGGCCGCTGTCATCTACTATGGATTTCCGCGAATTAACACCTCACACAATACAAAATTCATTCTACGTCTGTTATGTATTAGTCCAGTCGATAAAGCAATAATTTTGCCATTTTGAGCTAAATGATAGGACCAACGGGAAAATTTGTGTGAGTACTAGATATTTAATATCTCAAAAAGTCAGGTCTCTGAGCCATCAGCAAAGGTCGCAAAAAAAATGCGAAAGCTCAAAAAAGCACTTTTTTTTTAAATAACGCCTGAATGGTTTAAAATATGTAAAAACGTTTAAAATAAAATTATTCCTCCAAATAATCGGTTATCACCTCCGCTCGAATTTGGGCATCGTAATGATAAACTCCTGCACGGTTGGCATCGGGCATATGGATGTTGACGCACTGGTAAGCTGGCGGCAGAGCTAGTTCAAGTTCTTTGAGTTTTCACCAGCCCTATCGATTGTCGCTTCCCATGCCACACCACGGAAGTCGCTGATTGCCATGAATATCTCATTGGCGAAATTGTTAAGTTCCTTCTTAAGTTTGGGACAGCGAGTGCGAGCCCACAGTTTGTGTAGCTTGCGTTTTTGTTGTAGTCTGACTATGATGAGAGAAGGCAAGTCCCTGCGACGTGACGTCGAAATAACAAGAAGGGTTGTAGCCATAGACTGAGTCGTCTTTATCTTATTTACCAGCCAATTGGCGAATATATCTACATCAGTGGAGGTTTCAAATGAGAATCCCAGGTGCCCAGGTCCCAGATAAGGACGCCTGAAATGCCGCCCGGTCCGTACGCTGCCTCGCGGTTTGCGGTGGCAAGTGCCGTGCCCCGATCCCTACAGTTATGAGGATAGACGCGTGCTTGGTGTCCATATCGTAGATGTCTTCCACATGCATGGTCAGCCAACCTTGTGATTGAATACTATGTCAAGTACATCGGCGCGGTGATGTAGATCGCTCGGGACGTGCGTTGGAGTATCTGGTCCTAGCACTTCGTAACCCTGGCTCTCGGCGGCCTCCATAAAGAGTCTTTCAGCACTGGACACAGAGTGTGATCCCCACACCTTGTGTTTGGCGTTTAAATTGCGTGCTATAAGAGTGGGAGTTGGGAATGAAATGGATATTCTGTACACAGAGTGGGGTGCCCGGGGGTCTATATACTGCAAACAGTACTTCGAGTTCAATGATGTTTAGATAGTTTATTTAGAAGTTTTCGAGTAAAATTTTTCAGCTCAAGCTTTAGGCGTTGCAAAGTTTTTATTTCATATTAGGGGTTTGTATTTTCGGCCTTTTACGCCGGTCAAGTGCGTTAATGCGTTGAACATTTAAAAGACAATTATTATAAATGCGGACAAGCCTCGCAAAATTACAAGTACCTAATTTAATTTGATTAGAATTGAAAAACCATCAGTCGATTAACCTATGATGAGCAGTAAAAATAAAACGTTGACTCTAGGTCAGCGTTGTTATTAATTTTTACCAAACGTAAGTACAATTACTTTTTTCAAAAGTCCTTAGTATCCATTAACTGAAAAGCTAATCTTGAAGTGCATAGTAATAACGATAAATGTCTCCTTTTGAAAATTTAAAATAACTATACACGTGTATAAAATATGACATAGAAATAAAACAATGTGTGAGAAAATTTTAAAAGTAATGCAAAATCGAAATCCACAAATCTTTGTAAGATCGATTAACGAACTATTCCTTGACGCTCGAGCTAATATTGGAAGGAAATCAAATCGTTAAAAATGGTGACAGAAATGGAGAAAAAAAGAAACAAATCATGAAAAAGAAATATAATTGATACGCAACGAAACAAGATAAACGGGGAAAAACTTGAGGATAGTCTCGAAACGATTTATGATATACCATGGATAAGGGGACAAAAGTTAATTAAAAAATAATAGCACCTACCATACAGAGAATAATCGTATACGCCTGCACTCTTTACAAAGCGCTCAAAGAGCGTGTGAGCGAGTCGATAACTGGTTGAATCATATATAAAAGAACTCGCCATAATCTAACCGGGTATAATGGCGATAGGGGTAAATACCAAAATTACATAAAATAGAAACAGTACTCAGTTCACCGACCAGCACGACTTAGAAGGGATGAATGTTTTGGTAGAAGTAGTAACTCGGCTGCTCAACTCATCTTTTAACGTCAATGCCTCCTTTGTCATTACAGACGAATTTAATGACTTTACTAATAAAAAAAGTTAATGGAATCAGGTGGTGTCAGTAATCGGTTTTTGAAACTGTAATCGCTATACTTGATGTGGCTCCTGATTGCAATTTTCAAAATTGAGCAAAATAATTTTTCTAAACCTCTGAAAATAGGCTGACATCATCGGTGTCCTAACCTCTGGAGAGCTGCGAGTAAATCAGTCTAGTATTTTTTAAAAAACAATGGATTTATTTATGAATGGCTAGTGTACGAACGCTTCAAAGACTTTACCTTATTGGAGAAGGTATTGATAAATGACAATTTAAATTTCGATCGTGCCGCTCCTGAACCTTTTTGATTCACCACATTAGGGAATACAAATATACAATTTTATCTAGATCCCGTTCCAAGCCGACCGCGATATTTTTCTTCAACATGGTAAAAAGTTTTGACAATATCTGGCACAACAGACTTATATTGTATAAATTCCATAAGTTAGGACTAAAAATCGTCTCGTGCTCAATCTATGATAGTTTTTATTATTCGTATATATTTCACATATTCTGTGTTACAAATTACACAAATTATAGATTTACGCCCATAACCTCAGCTGCCCCATGATACATTAGAAATTTTAACTTTGGCAAAGACCTGAACCTATAGGCTATTATCACAGCTCTCTTAAAATAGCAGTCCATGCGATACCTCGAATCAGACGAAAATATACGTTTACAGCAGCAGCTGTATCATGTAGTATTAAGCTATGGCGTTAGATATATGTATTTAAATATATTCTCCCAGACCCTTATGATTCCATTACATACGCAACTACGAACTCTTCTTTCTCATATCAAGCGAACAACAGTCCCTCCCTAATTATACCGACGTATGCGTAGATGCAAGCCGCGCGAGCTGTCACCGAATATTCTTATCAGATCCATGAACTATGCTTGGCAGATTCGCACGTTGAGACTCCACACTAAGATAGCCCTTGTCGTTTCTGCTGTCTTCAAATGCCCTTAGGAAATCGCTTAAAAACTCTCTCCATCTTGAGTTTGCCAGGCGCAAAGCATCCGATTATGTTGGGAAAGTCTTAAGAACTAACAACAAGATCCGAGGTCACACCTAACCGTGCATTTTATTCCCGATGAAGATTACACCTTCTTCAAAAAAAAAATGCATTCCATGTAGCTCATATTCCGAGTTTGTGCTGTAAACATCTTAGAATAAAAGAAAAAAATCGTTGCCCGTTGTCCGTTATTTCTAAAAAAGAATATCGTAAAAAAAAATTACAAGGTATTGTTCTCTAGAAACTTGTAATAGAAATATCTTACTTGTAGGCTTAACGGTAATATAAACGCCAAGCATCAACCAACCGTCGCCAATACCACATTCTGTCACAGGGATCTAGTTAAACATAAAGATGAATTGTTTTGTGTAATATCAACTGTTAAATATCGCTAAATTCCATCAACATACCATATCCACATCCAAATTTCACCCTTGTCATGTCAACGATTGGCCGTCCATCACAATACATTCAACTTACACTTTTTATTCTCGCCTATTAAATCTATTGAATTAACTTTCCCTAATAGCGTTTTCGAACAAAAGTACGGTATACATATATTTCAAAAACCAACAAACGCATTTAAATTTTTTCTGGTGTTGTGTGTTTTCATTAGCCGCAGTAATCATTTATTGAGGGTGACCATATTACGCTCGTTTGCTACCTCTACTATAAAAAGGAAAAATGTCACTTTTAGGGAATTTTGCACCACCTCCTTTTAAACTAACTTTTAACAAAAAGACACTTTTTCCACTTAAAATTAATTTTATATACCATATATTTTAACGGATTTTACCCCGAACAACAGTTAAAAGAAGGACGCGGAAAGCAAATTTTATTTTAAAAGTGACTTTTTGTTAAATATTGTATGAAATTCGGTGTTGTATGAGAGTGTATGAGGTTGTATGAGAGAAATAATGAGTATTCGTATGGGAGACAGGATACTAATTTTTGCAGACGAAATTGAAAGCACACCAAAGTGGTAGAATTTCTTTTTGCTGATTTGATTAAATAACTTCGAATGATATCAACGCAGTATATATCGCGTCTATATCGTTCGAAGTTAAAATTCAACATGTAGGTTTTAAAAAATCTTAGTCGTGAAAAATGTTGTCGATGGTTTGTTAAAACAGTTCTAGAATTTAATAAAACGATTAAAAACAATTAACGTCTCTGTATTTTGTAAAGAATAAACGTTATTATAATACAACTTCATGAAATTTAGAAAGCTTGATCACTCACCGTTCATAAACTTTTTTTAAATGCCACCCAAAACATATTTCTGGAAAGGAGCATAAAATATTTTAAAGCAAACTTAAACGTAGAAACACCACCGAAAGGATACATGTAGGAATTTTAAGATGTCGAAATGTGATGCTATAAACCGCGTTGAGATGTCCATTATTTACCTCATCCAGACGAACGACGCGTGTATAAAGACGTTTAATTAGTATCAAACATGCGATCTTCTCAGATTTCGCCGCGGAATACTGTTATATCTGCATAAAAGTGCCGCACATCACCGGTGCTCGTAAAGTGGCTGTAATGAAGAAAAATCATAAAACAAGAGAGCGAGAGAGAGGAATGTATGGGGCGAAAATATGATTTTGCGACGAGCTTCGAGATCCGTTTACTTATTTAAAAGAATTGGCTCTTTCAGCTTATTAGGTGCTACTGAATCGTATTATGTGGGCTACGATTTATTTTGTCAGAATTAAATAAACTTTTTGTAGATACTATTCATTTTACTAAATACCTTTGATTTATTGGTGTATTATATCTTGCTTATAAAACATCAAAATAAAGGCAAAACCGTTGTAATTCGGATGTTGTTGGAAGTTCACTGTTGGATAAGCTTTCCTCTCTGTCTTCGGAATAAAAGTCCGTAGACTATCTGTGCTCAATGATTACCCGCAAACTTTAGCTAGCCACAAGTCAACCTATACGTCAAATGGAACGTCGAGGTTTGGCGTTGATCCAATATTTGTCAGATGGACGATCGTTTCAAACACACATATTCGTTGACAAAACGCCGTAAGCCTGCTGAGAAGAGCACGCTTAAAATTTTCTAATGTTACATCCCCATTTTACCTGAGCTCATTCCTAAGTCTGTATTATATTGTGCGGTACCTAGCGTGAAACCTCTTTTTTCTTAAAATTGTGCTTGTATATTTATGCACTCTTCCTGATTCAGTCTTCAGTATACGCTGCATGTTTTCGTAAATGAATACCTTATTTTTTTAACTAATTTATTTACTGCCAGTACTTTTCCTGGTATAACATCCGTCAAACACGCTTCAAACGGCAACCACTTCTATGTTAGTCGGTCTAAATTACTCGACCCCGCTTAAATTCGTCGAACCAGCGGTCAACAACCGCTTTAGAAGGGCTTTTGTCTTTGATCGTCGTTCGATATATTTCCAATTGTTATTCTGATCTTAGTCGAAGTTTTGAAATCGTGCAAAATCCTCTCCCGAAAGAGTTCTCATTATTAATTCATTTGCCACTAACCGGAAGTCTCCAGCATATAATATTTATGGAAATGCGGCCTAGATCCGATTTTTCTTTAATTTATTAAAAACGTTATAATATAATACTTAACATAACATAGTTTTATGCCATTTTTCACCACATTTTTTTTAAAGAGATACTTTTATCACCATGCAGATACATTTACTTTGATTAATCTTATATTTATCTACAGTACAACGCAAGAAACTTTACCGCTGTGAAGTTTGTCACGAAAGCGTCTCAATGGCGTAAAAAGGGAACGCGGAGATGAAGAAGGAACAGTCGAGAATCGTAATACCTGCGCAGATATCATTCGCAGTTAATTCAGAGCGGCAAAGTTTCGTCCGTTGTACTGTACTTGCTTTTGTTTTCCAGTTTATACACGAATTTTATAATTTTTATGCACCGCCGTTGGGTATTTAGTTTTTCAATGACTGTTTTTAGGGTTCCGAGCCAAAATGGCAAAACGGAACCCTTATAGTTTCTCATGCCCGTCCGTCCGTCCGAATGTCACAGGCATTTTATTAAAAAACTACATAATGTATATTGATGAAGTTTATAGTTTAGATGTCTTGTATAAACCGCTACTTAGTTCAGTAGTTAAATAACAAAAATAAATTGTATATGTGGGGGGTGGGGGTACCCACTGGTAATAGAAGCTGAAAAAAATTTTTCAGTAAATATCAACAAGTGGTACATATTTTGACAGTTTTCTTAAAAACACTAAGATTTTTAAGTATTTTTCTGATTACGTCAATAATTTCGGAAATGTCGCTCCGAAAGTTGTAGAAATTGTGTCCCCTTCCGCTATTTTCAAAAACCAAATTTCCAAAAGATATATAAAAAAATAACGACAGTAATGCTTAATAAATACTATCAACAAAAATTATTTTGAACATTGTCAGATACATTGTCTTTGAGTTATTGCCGAAAAAGTGCGCTTCTCCACAAAAGGACGTAAGAGACATGAAGATACGCTCTAATAAAGTTGACATGCCTGCTTGTTTTTCTAGTTATAGGTGACTAAAGTGCTATTTTATTCAGTACGGGAAAAATGAAAAAAGTGTAACAACGTATTTTTTTCATCTGTAGTGCATTTCTTTAAAATAATGGCTTCGGAACCCTATAATAATCATGATCCGACATGATCTTGGCGATTTTTTTATTTTTATCTTTTCAATTAACGATCATTGGTCTTTTGTATTAAATATTTTCCTTTTCTTTTCTAGCGACAATAGTGAATATAATCTTTTGTTTTAATTTTGGTAACTTAAAGTTTTTTTATCTGCTTGAGAACGCCATTTTTTCCTCATGGCATTTCTTCTTTGTTTCTATTTGACTAAATATTTATTCCGTAACTAAATCTAACCTAATTTTTTATTTGACTAAATCTAGTTTAAAATTTAATGTTATGTACCAACGATTCTAAGGTCAAATGAAAGGCAAATAATTATTATTAATAAACATTCGTAAGAATCAGGAATCAATGTATAAACAAACAAAATTATTAAATAATGTTTGTGGTAAGTACTTAATCCGATTAAACAAATACAATTTATTAATTCAATAATTGAAATCGGAACAAAAAAAATACACCTCTTCATAATAAAGACTTAAATTAACCTATCAAATTAATAAATTTTTACAATATTTAGGAACAAATCTATACACAAACTTTGTGGCAAAATGTCTTCTATACTTAGGTATAATATTCACGCAAGTGAATAAACAAACACAAACTATCAGTTTAATAATTAAATTAAAAAGAGTAATAAAATGAATAAAAATTAAACTATTATAAATAACCAAGATTAGAAAATGCTATCGAGAAATCAATTAAACAAAAGTATATTTTAATCTAGAGATCTTTCATTGTTAAATAAGATTGATTTATAAATATCTTTAATTATCAAAGACAATTAGAAATATACTTATTTATTTCCTATCAAACTAAAAACCCAAATGAAAAGAAAAAGAAGTCTATTTTAGATTTTATTTTAATAAATAAAATGAAATAAGATCAAACAATAAACAAGACGTTTTAAGGACACGTAAGTGGTTGCTCCACTGCATTGCCGAGTACACAGTAATACGATAACGAATACATGAAGAATGATAAAATAAGCACGAAGACATGGACATTAATGAGAATTGTTAGTCAATTTCAATTTTATTCAATAATTTGTTATCCCAAAGTATCTTTAAAGACATAAGTTGTACATATTGATGTGTTAGCCTCTTAAAATCCCTAATTTGGGAAGCCCATCCGAAAAGCTTAGAAAAAAATAATTAAAGGAGCCAAAAGCCGCCATTTCGCTTTTTATAATTTTAATGTAACCAATAATACTTACGTTAATAAGTAGAATTTAAGTTAATTAAATTAAAGAAGTAAGTAATAACTTTCTTTGGAAATATAGTAATAAATAATGTAATAAAAAAATAACTTTGTATAGAAATCCGACTACTAAAAAAAACAAAAGTTATTGTTTCTATAGAAAAAATAACTTTAGTGTTTTTTGGTAGTCGGATAAGAAAATTATAATTGCAAATAATATTTCGTAAGATTTCGACTAAAAAGTATATTCCACCTCATTCACGAACACTATTATACTATCACAAATACAAAGTTACGTAATCACAAGGGTGCAACAAATAAATTGAAAACCTAAAAACTTTACTTAGTATTAAAATAATGGTTGCTGTAGTTATATACATATGTCTGTTTATTTAATACTGTGCCCTTGGAAACCAATATTTTTTACAATCTTGCTCTTCCGTATTTCGCGAACCGGTTTTTTAAGTGAAAACGTCTCTAGTCACGTTAGATGATTTTCGAAGAAGAAAAATCTTGTGAGTCCGCGGCACAGACGTGATAATGTTGACAGTATATGTGAAATATTGGTGCATATGTGAAACTTTCAATTTTAAATTTAATTCAATTGCAACATTACTGCGGTTTTCTTTAAATGAAAATGCTTAAATTTTGCAATTTAAACCTTAATATACACGTTGACTTTTATCAATTATTATTATTAATTTATTTATTTAATTTTATAAAATTTATTATTAAATAGACTATATAAAAATGTGAACAATTGTTGCTTGGAGCGCCGATATATATATATGACAACCAGACCAATGTGAATGATTTTGATTTAATTTTTGATATTACGATTCATCTTAAAATTCAAAAAAAATTCAATTTATTGTATAGTTCCAAGTTTTCACTTTTGTTGGCAGTTCCCAATGACTGTACCTTAATTATTTTAATTATCATTTAAATTAATCCTATTTCCATTTTTGTAATCCTTAAAAAATTTCAATACAAGTCAAATTTAATTTGAACAAATATCATTCGCATATCGTCTCATTTCTAACTTCGGACTTTATCATTGTGCACTTTTATGAGGAAATTTCTTTATTCAGCTAAAATACTTTTTCTAATTCAACCTTCTTATTGATCCTCAATTCAGCTATTTATTCTTTCGAAGTGTAATTTGTGAACGAGAAAATCAGTCAATAGGATTTTTTTTCTTATTAAAATAGTCAAAGGAGGGATGTCCCAGGGGTCTCGTGCTATTGTGCGCCACCTGTATTTTGAATAGCCCGGCTGTCGGTAAATCTTATTAAGCCAGTCAGAGAGTGTATAGTTACACGCAGGTTCGAATATATCGATGTTACGGGATGTGTTTATTTTGATATTAAAATGTGCAGTCTACATTTTTTTTTATAACGTAGTCGAAAGGAAAACAAGCAAGCGAGTCATCAGAGAGTAGATGATCAATGCCGTCCATGGACAAGTGCAACTCCAGAGGAGTCACTAGTGTGTTGCCAGCCTCTTGAAAGGGAATAGGAAATGGAAAGGGATCGGGTATATGGAAGAGAGAGTGGGGTAGTGAGCCACCGTAACTCAAACTCACTAAACGAAGAGCAATACGGAAGTCGCTCCTTCACATTTGTATTCTGTGATTCGTTTAGAATAGAAGAGATAGTCTTCAATAAAAAAAATCTCCTTTCTAGAATGAATTTTGAACATTTGACAGAATATATAACATCAACCTGTGACTCATATGTCGTGGACAAAGTTATTGATGATACTAAAAACTATAAATAAAGACTTTAACGCTATTAAATGGGTACGTTTAAATCATGTATTCAAATATTCATTATCCGTGTATAATCATGAATAAGTTCTAATAAAGTTTAAGTGTTTAAAAAAATCAATTAGCATCCACTAGTCTAGGATTTTATCTGTTGAGAATTATTTTGAAGCTTAAAATGAAGATTATGTAATGCAGATAAACAAAATTTGCTATGGTTAGGTATCTAGAAAATCTCAATAAATTTAATTTTAGTATAATTTATTATGGTCGAATTTCTAACATCTATTGTTCATTAATGCAACGAGTACTATTAACCCTATATCCTTTTCATAACTGAAGAAATAACGACAGTCTCACCTTAAAATTGAAGGAGTTCATAATGAGCATTACAATTTTATTCTTTATGGTAGAGAGGTTTTACAGCCAACCACGACAATTTTATTACCTACATCATAAATTTTCTAATGCTAAATCCTAGACTATATCATGATCCAAACATAATAGGTATATAAGGAAAAATATACTAAATGTTGTTAATGTCAATAATAATAGCTTAAATAGTTGTCATTGCAAAATTCTCGCTAACGAAGCAATTTCTAAACAATCGTAAATAGGAACTGGATTTTATGAATGCGTTGTTAATTTAGTAAGATAAAATTATTCAAGATTAGTACGACAAATATAAATATTAAGGACTGGTATACGGTAGCAACATTAGTAGGTGAGGAGCACATACTTTATTTCTCATTATATTAAGATATTCGCGGCACGTTCGTCTTTATGTCCAGCCCAGTGATTCAGTTCATGCTATTATCTTTCTTTTAAGATTGCTATGTATGTCTGTCTTATATTTCGAATTGCGTTTCAAAATCTATCCGTATGAATAGTGAATAATTTCTTATCTAAATTGAGATTTATAATTAATTTAACAATGGAAAATGAAAAGTAGAGACTAAAATCATAATGTTTTTAATTTATATTTGAAATTTAACGATTTAAGAAAAACACTGTAATGATAGGTTTAAAATAATGTAAAACTTAAAATGCTACAACGTTTTTTTTTCCCACAGCCTTATTCTCGGCTATTGAATTAATGCAGCGTCTCAGGACTTCCGATATACATGTCGTACATGTGTTCAATTGCTGTGACAATCATTTATATCTTTGTAGTAGATCGAGGGGCAAATGAGCATGAGAGTCACCTATAAATTGTTGTCCACCGCCGTCCATGGACACTCACAACGTGAGCGTAATTGCCAGTGCGATGACAACGAGATGTTGGAGAAGAAATGCGCTGTATATGGGATAGGAGAGCGGGGATCGTAAAGTGGGGTGACGAAGAGGAAAGAGGATTCACTCACTGGACGAAACACAACATAATCTAATAACCTTTTATGGATTAAGATCTGTGCCCATGTAGAAGAGCTATAAGACATAGTATAAGTTCTACAAGTACATTACTTAAAACCACAGCCGAAATAGAAATCGATAAAAATATTTTATGTATAGATTAAAAAATTTCTTAAATTACAATTACCTATCGTTTTTTGTAGTTCAGTTACGAAATTGCAAACTTACAGATGACACACAGACACATACTTTAAAAGAAGTTTCTTACATTTTTAGAACATCCTAAACTTATACAAGTTAAATTTATATGCATATGTACAATTTAAACAACGCTTATGTTCATAATAGAGACATATTAATTAGATATTACTTCCTTGAACCGCCGTTCAGTACCCAAACAGTGTGGAGAATTAAAGTTCAAGCGTAGTCCTCAAAAATAAAATAAAATAGTGTGGGAGGGTATGCTTCAGTGGTAGGACGATAAAAACCTCACAGACGAACGCGTTAGGTAATCTCACGGCTTCATATGTATATCTAGTCCAAAGTGCTACGCTCTTGAGGAGTCACGAAGAACAAAAGATTGCACAACAATTACAAGCTGAATCGTGTCCGCCGACATTAATCACCGACTTATGTGTCATAGTAAAAAAAAAAAAAACCTACACTGATATGAACCGTCATAACATCGTAACATTCGCGGGCTGATTAAAAAGTCCCCCTCGCGCGTGGCGGCCGCGGCTTTTTGTTCACCGAACGCCGAGTTTGAAGGACCCCTTTATTCTCTCTCCTTAAGTACACGTTTACGACGAACTCGTAAAACACGGATCACTGAAAATTTTTGATATGTAACGTTTCTATTCAAATGCGGAGTTTACGAGCGCGCCCATTATAATTTTACTGACATTCATATTTTTTCCTGTCGCCGTGATTATGGACGGCGGTTCAAAAGAGATTTAATAAAAATAATATTACTTTTTAATCACTTCCCCTTTATTGCGTCCCCGTACCTAATGGCTGTTCGAAATATTAAACGAAGTGTGGGACCCCATGTCGATGAGGTTTTTTTTTATTATTGTATTCTGAAGGTCTTTCATTACTTCGATTTCTATGTACACAAATCGACAGAAGTCTATAAAAGTCTAATGCAGTAATTTGTTTTCACATAAATACCTAGTCCAATATGATCTTTGTCTCGACTCGGCAATATTTCTTGAGGTTTCCACTGTAGACGCTATTACCCAAATCAGCTACATTTATCTGAAGACAATAAAAGCGAAATATAAAATAATGCGTATTCGGTTTATTCGGATCCAGTAATTGGCGTTTTGTAAGTATTCGATACCATCCGAAGGAGCAAAAAAACGCATTACAGTAAAAATCTCTATCAAATTGGAGAGCGGCGGGAGCCTTGTGCAATTGTTTGCTAAGGTTTCCATTCGGAAGCTCATTTCGAAATTGATATACCCGACTGTAAAATAACACAGTTACATGTATAGCGGACCGATGTCACAGGGCGACATAATTATGTGGCGTACAGCAAACGGAGGATGAAACGCAATAACCAACATGTGGCTCATTCGCTCTCGTGAGAACAAAATACAAATCCGACGTTTGATCTTTTAATTTATTTATTAAAAATGTCACTTAAATATGTCGAGTCTATGGAAAGGTTTTACACTAGTTATAGTAAAGATATACATTTTCTTCGCAATTTAAAGCGAGGAACAGATATCACTAAATTAGACAGATATTAGATAAAGCGATATCGGTATGTCGAAAGCAGAAATGTATAACGCAATCTGATGTTTATAGTGTTATATATACAATGTAATATAAAGCATGCATGTGCATAGATTAATTATTGAATAAATCTATGCACGATCATCTTAAAAACAAGATCGTATTTTATTCTAGAAATATGGTATGACTGTGGTTTTTTTAAGAGATGGAATAAGATTCATGATGATTTGATAGTATTGATTTCGATTATTTAAAGTTCTTCCATTATAGCTCATCAAGTGTTTTGTAAATGCGAAAATTTTGTTGTCAAGTTTTTTGTCACCCCAGTCCAGATGTAGTGTTCATTTACAGTCTTAAATTGTTTTCATAATAACGGACAGTCATTCATAATCGACCTATGAATTTAAGCTTAATCTAAATCAAGCCAGTTGAGGTATGCTTCTCAGTATCTGTCACCACATTGGTGATAACTGTCGTAAATAACGCCCAATCTAATCTGAGTGAGTGTAAAGTGCATTCAGGTCCAAGCTCTTCAGTAACATAATAAACGAGAGAAATATCTTTGGAAAATACTGAATAGTTGCATATTATGATGTTGTCCGCAAAAAAGCGTAGATTTGACGACAAACAACTGCCGCGGAATATGAATTGTGTACACGAGGAGTACCACGAAGAACATGGGATATTGAAGTAGTTACTACAGTTCTGTCGATTTTTTGGAGAATATTTGCTTTTATGGTGAAAATTAAGATTTACGTTACCGACGCAGTTGTGTATAATCAATATAAAGTAAAGGAGACCATCTTCATTAGACAACTTATTATGATTGTTAGACGACGAGACGAAGTACTTACACGTATTAAAATTGCTTGTCATAAACTAAGGTTCATAAGTCCAAGTTACAGTCGAGAAATTACTACTATTATGTGTTTTGTTTTTAAATTCCCCGGGATGTCTTCTACGATCAGAGGGCTTGATATGAACGGAAAGCAAATTATTTTTCTAACATAACGCTTTTATTTTTTTAAGTGATCACTTAATGATACAATTTTTTTTTTGCTAAAGCATGCAAATATTGACATTTGATAAAATCTTCGAGGCACTCAGCTCCTTCTCGGTTTATAGGAATGCAAGAGAGTCGTCTGGTGTCCTAAAAGTTAACGCAGGTATGGATATGTCTGATTTGACCTGTAACATTGACTATATCTTAGCAGATCGTATAGTGGAATACAATCTTTGCCGTCAAGAAGTTGTAGTTTTTATATTTTGTTTCAGATTTCTAGAATGCGTATCTCCACTTTTAGTTGTAGGGCAAACGCCAAAAACCTTACTATCGAAATAAAAAATACGGTCACCCTCACATGACACTCCATTCCAATCAGCAATTATTTTTTTTGGAAATTGGATACTATCCGGGTCCGGGACAAGTATTTCGATTGAGTGAATTAAGTATCTCAATGTATAGGCGACAGGTCATACTTAGCACTGTTTTCCATTAGAGACAGCTTGCATTCAGTAACCTCTGAACATACTAATGACGACAGGCTGGATCGAACAGCAGTATGAGGAGGCTTTGTGGTAGTCTGCGCTATATTCCAATTAAACATTTTATTGATCAATACGTATATTATATGTAATTAGCTAGCTAGTTTTCAGGATTTATAATATAAATTTTCTTGGATTTATAGTATAAATATTTGTCGTGGGTATAAACGTAGGAACAAGAATTGTATTATGAATAGTCAAATGCGCTTTTCGTGAGACACTTTTAGTATCTTTAATAGCAATCGAGGCCCATTCTCTTTAGTTCCCAAAATTATTCTTTTTTCAATATTTCTATCACGTTTAACATCATTTGTAAACAAATTATCCAAATGTAAACAAAACTCTTTCACTTAGTGAATTTTGACAACTTAATACACATATTGCATTCAGTCTGCATGTTTATTTTTTTTTTTTCAAATGGAATTATCTTATTTTTACTAACACACACCCTCCTACCTAGTTTTTAATAGGATCATTAATATTAGTTGTCATCGCTTGCGATTCACACGCTGACGGCGCAAAGATTATTTGGCCGTCGATGCACGGGAGGTCTCAGATCTATAGCTTACCCGTTTTTAGTCCACACGTATACTTTTTTAAATCGTAGGGATGAATAGGTTGAATAGTCATGATAGAGCTACACATCCTCATCTAACACTTCTACGGATATCAAACTCGTCAATAAATGTCCCATTTTCCTGACGTAGTCCACTGAAGCTTCTGTACAAATATTGCACTGGCCTTATTGATCTATATAACAGTCAATACTCACACTATGCATGAATAAGGCTTTCCATATGTCATTCTACTCTATAATAAGGTTTTTCAAATCCATTTTCATCTAATTTAAATAAACAAAAGCCAATAAACTTAGTAAATTGTTAAAATAACAAGTATAAGGACAAACCATTAAAAATATGCCAAAAATTGTGTAGGTAAACACTGTAAAATATAGCAATAATATATATTGCTATAATATATATAGCAATAATAATATATATTATAGCTTTAATTGTTAGTGAAAATATTTTATACTTCTATTCAATGTCCTTCGAACGGTATTGAACAATTGGCCTTTTGACAACTTAAAATTCACATGTATATTTTCTTTAACGGTTTGTATCAGAAGAGTACCATCCTTTGCAACCCATAATCAATTTTTAGATTTCTGTACCTATAAAGGAAAAATAGAACCTATATAGGAACACTTTTTGTCTGCGTGTTTATCCATCTGTTGAAACCTTTTTTATCTGTAACAGAAGGAGATGTTAATTTAAAATTAATATAAAAAAATAAAGTCTACGTTGTCTTAGAGGTATGAAAAATTCAAGGTTCTAAGTACATGCAATCCAAACCTCCGATCATTTTGTCATTTAATTTTACATTCGCAAACTAACACATTAAAACCTATGAAGCACTTTCTGTTGACCTAAAATCGTAAAATTTGATAAAAACAACTGGCTAAGCGCGATTCGCACTCACATACTAAATGTTCCGTACTACCTTACAATGTTTAACACTGTGTCATTCTTAAAATAGTTAAGATAAAACAAGAATAAAAATTAAGAACTAACAAAAAACGCCGAAAAAGTACCATTCTTATACGGGGACCCCCCATAATTTTTGCCTTTCTTTTATTTTTATTATATTTGTTTTTAGCGTGTACATTGCAGCAATACGCACTGTAAAAATTTTATGTGTCTACCCATTACAGCTTAAAACACACACGCCTGTGACAAATGGATGGCCATACAAGGGAGCCTTTCATGCGAAGCGTCGAAAAAAAACTATTCTTTTGTCGGGACCTCCTTTACTTTTTAAATTTATTTCATGTTACTTTTATTATTTATAGTAATAGCGGCCTCACACTGTGTGAAAATTTCAAGTTTACCAATTACGGTTCAAGGATACACGCCCTGTAAGCCCTGTAACGACCGACGGACGGAAGAGCAGATGGACAACGGATTCTCAGTAATAGGGACCCTTGGCTTCTTTCAGGAATTGTACCCTAAAAAAAAGTATTCACAGTCCAAGTAAAGATACAGTCTGAAAATCATCAATTTATAGTTATATCATATTTTTTTTGTGACTAAGACTGTCATTTGTAGTAAAAATATCGACCGCATTGTATACCGACATATAGGAGAAAATTTAACTTCCCGCTATTGAAATTGAAGATTTGCAAAGGACAATGCCCATTGTTGTATGGAAGTTAGTATCGCACTAAATATTTTTGTGTCAGCATAAAATTTGTTTTGATTAGGAGCTATTAATATGAAAATTCAAATGAAATAGAAAAAAATAGTTTGCTAATTCTTGGCACTTTGCAGAAATAAGCCCATAAACCTGAATCATTACAAACTTCTAAAATACCTTTAAAATTTTGGTTTGAAGTTTAAAACAATTTGTAATGGAGAGATAAAGACTTGAAGTCAAAACTTATATCATATTATAAAATAAAAAAATAAAGTTTCAGCATATTTATTACAATAAAAATAAAGTCAACTTTTGTGTATTTTTTTTAAATTGTATCCATGCATAAATGGAACTTTATGCACAAATTTAGCGATTTGACATTTAGATTCCTAAATATGTAGCAATGTTTAATAATTAATACACATTAAAAATTTGATAAGATGTTTTTGTTGATCATTTTAATATACATATTCATCAAAGATATGATGTAAAAAAGTGCTTCTATCATAATACAGTTTTGTCACATTTTCAAAACTAAAAAAATCAACTCGACGTAAATACAAATATTTTTGGTATTCACTGCTTAAAACAGACTTACACTGAAATTACTGAATATGTATAACGCAGACGCAATCGTGATATGAATTTTGTAGAATACAACAAAATGTAGCGCACGTGAAATCATCCATAAAACAAAAATATATTACGTTCTTGATCGAAGAAATGGAACCATTGTATATGGTTCGATTTCCATTAACGGTCAGACGGTATAGAGTTGCCATAATATAAAAATTGTTATAATTTAATAATTTCTAGTGTCATTTTTTCATAACATTTATGCTTATAATTTGCTTCCGAATTTCACAATGCATCTATTATCAATTTTTGAATAATATTTGAAAATCAATTATCTATCATTACAAAGCACGATTTTATTTTATTATACAGGTTAGAACATTGTTAGGTGGCGTAAGCCATAATTCTGATAAAAAAAATGATAAAAAGAAAATGGCAAATACTTGATTTGAACAAGAATTTTTTTAGTGTCTTTTTGATAAAAAAGATTGTTAACAACATTATAAAGTATCAAGTGATGTAACTGAAATAATGTTCATTAAAATGTTAATATATCCGTTGATGATTACGTTTTATTTTCTTTGCGCCAAGGTCTATTTACTCAATAGAGTATTGTAATAAAATTCTAAATTCCATTGACAAAAGTGTAGTAAATTAATTGTAAGCAATAAACTATTATTATGATTTTTATATTGTAATGTTCAATAATTATAGCATAGATATGTTTGACCTAACCCGAGTGTAGTATTTACACTATTTTATCAATTCAATGACTATGAGATCAACATTAAAAATACATCAGATAAATTTATATGTTTCTAGTTCAGTAAATGATTTTTTTTTTTTTTTTTATGTTTGACAGTTGATAGGTAACTAATAGTGTATTTGATTAGCGATTTCATAATCGATTATTGCATTTTATACCAAATTATCGACATTTATAACTCTAAATATATATAAGCGAAATACTTTACGTAAATCGTATATAGAAAAAATTCATCATTTTATGTCTACGCAGGCGGAGCCACGGGCGAAAGTTTGTCATAATATATAGCAGCACTTGCGATACTACAATTATAGGAATTAGTGACAATATTTTATATTATTTAGTTATCTTACCGGAAAAGTTTACAATTTAAAATGTCGAACTGCTTCTTAAAAAATTTAGTTTAAATTATTACATATTCATAAAACTGACACAAGTTGAATTTATACAATACCAATATTGGGCATTGTCTTTTGGGAAATTATTTTTTTGAAGTAAAACTTCCTTAGCTGCGACATGGGACTAACTGAAAACTTTTTTCGGGCGGGAGTGACGTTCTTACGCAATCTTTGCCTTCGGACGAAAATAACGCCCTTATACAATTTGAATTGTAAATTGGACGCCGAACCAAAAATATCAAATTTAAAAGGACCAATATTCGAAAAGGGCAACCCAATGTAAGTGCCTAATACGTTTATTATGCTATGAATAACTAGCTATATCCATAGCTTCGCCCCGATAGATAAAGAATAATCCTTACATTCTTTTATATCAATTAAAGTCCCGAACTCGGTCTATACTACTGAAATCTATAATGATTTATTGATTTTAGCATAGCTAGGATATCTGCCACAAAATCAAACAGAAAAGTTTTACTTCAATCGCGCGTAAAAGTTACAGCATTCATAACTTTTTTTTTTAATATCCATTAAAATATTTCCTCAGGGTGCGAGTTCCACCTACACGTATGTGGTTTGTTCTTCAACTTTTGACAAAGAACAAACCGGATAAGTGCAAGAAGCAGAGGTATACCACGACCGCTTTGCTTTTATGCTACAAGTTGTAGAAATATAGAAGTCACAGTGATAAAGTATAACCAACAACACAATGTCATTATGGATATGCAGAGGCTACAGTAACAAAACATTGCTGTGGATATATACAGGCCACAACAATACAGTAGAACAATGGGTATATTGTCATTGTAAATATATAGAGGTGACAGTGATAAGCATCGTTGTGGATACGTAGTGGACACAGTGATACGATAGTTCTGTTTCATATTGCTTAGTTAAAATAGAAACACTTTCCCGAGACGCGAATGAGAGTCTGGAAAAGTCAACTGTTAGAAATAATAAATTGAACGTTGTATTAGGATATATTGGGTTGTTACGATGATCACGTGAGCAGAGGATGTGCGCAAAGGCAAGTGCATTTTAGTAAAGCGACGCAGAGGGCGCGGATCGAACTAGATGGTTTTAATAAGTAGATGTTATAAACGATTAAGTAAATGACAAAATAAGTGAGGTTCTTGTACGAACTGTTTCATATAGGACTATAGTTTTTTAATGGTATCCAAAACGTAAAAAAAATCCATGTTTCATATTAAATATTATTAATATAATCTATAAAAAACAGTTTATGAGACTCCATTTTTGGGGAGAATCATAATATTACTATTTTCATAATAATAAGAATAAAATGTTTCCCTTACAGATTCAATAGTAGTTTTAATATTGTTTTCTAGACAAAGTCTAGAAATGGAAATATTTCAATAATAATTTATGTTATTGCCCCGGGGTCGACGCACCGAAACAATGTTCAGTTTTGTTATGGCTCAAAAACTATACATAGATTACGCAAGCGAACGCCGCGCCGAGACGGCAAACACAAGCCCTCTGTTCTCAGAAACGTGCTCGGACAAAAAACGCTTTTTTAAGAAAACCTTCGCAGTCGAATTCCACGATTAACTATTTAATTCAAAGGCATTCGTTCTATTTGAAATTACTACTTCGTTGAAACCTTAATTAAAGCTGTTAAAGCTAAAACTTTGTTTATGTACCTAATATCGCTTTAAGCACGTTCAGTTGCTAGGATAGTTATCGTTCCATTTTATTCCAATAACAATTATCAAAATATCATTCCCAATACCGCTCTAATTTATTTATCGGCCCTATTTTAGCTAATTATTGCCAAATGTGGTCATGTCTGTTTATACTTAGAAGAAAAAGGCCTAACAGCGTCATGCAAACATTGGTAATGTACGTATGAAGACGTAGAAAAAATCATTATAACGGTTTCTGTAGTTTTATTTGTCTTAATAAAGTATGATTTTGTGTTAATAAAATAATATTTGACTTGTATGAAAATTGCCACTGCCCTGCCCCATCTCGATTATTCTCAGTATACAGATTGGTGTAGAACATTGCTGCGTAGTGCGAGGTAAAATATATTCATTTTTTAGAGTAACATTACCAAAGCTTGCACCGGGTATAACCTAAATATATAGTTTTCTCTCATGGAAATAATAAAAAAAAACGTGATATTTTTAAAACCGAGATTCCGGTGAGTAATCTATAAATAGCGGATGCTACTTATTAGAAAGGTTTTTCGATTTTCCAACAATGCAATATATAATATAGTGTTTGTACTTGATATGAAATTAATAGAGTTAAAAACACGATATCGTAAGTAATTGCAAACGTTTTGTACTTTTATTCTACGCAGTTTATTAATTACAGTTCTACAATTTATTAATTAACCGCCGTCTTTTAGATGATAGCGATCGCGTTTCTAGGTTAACAATATTGTTTTTCAGACGACGACAGCTGTAAGTTATTTGATTTTTGTACACAATAATTTTCTGTACCTCAAAAGGAAAAAAAACTGAACCCTTATATGACGATTTTGTAATTTGTCTGTCTTGTCTATTAAAATTCTGTCAGAAACAGAGATTTCAACTTGATATAATATTGTAATTGCTTGGAGTTGCAAAATATTTACATTTCTAATTGGACGCAATGAAAAAATACGGCCATTTTATCACTGTGTGTAAATGTCAAATTCATAAATTAATTGATAAAAATCTTTAGGGAATTTCTCGTTGATGTAAAATCATGAAATTAGGCAAAAAGCAAAGTTTCACCATTAAAATAAAAAAAACAAAGAAAAACTCTAAAATCAGTTAGTTTGTTGTTATATCATATAAAACAATATTTTCTTGCGATTACGAACTGATTACAGTCGGACCATCGAACTGTTGACCATGGTATAGACCGATGAATGGGAGAATATTTTTTACTTTACGGTACCTAAGAAAATTAGTTTCAAAAATTTTGATATTAAAGAGTTTTTTTTAATGTTTAAAAAACATTAAAAATATCGAAAACAATGGATGAAACATTTATATGCGTAAATAAGTTTGTACTTAGCCTATAAGGTTAAGAGTCCTACTCGCAATTGCCTAATTTTTTTGGAACTAGTTGATTTTTTAATACGAAGAAAATATGATAAATAATTAAGGTTCATATCTAAATGCACGGGAAGACAAACGTACAATTAACCAATACGAAGCTTTCTCGCTAATGACATATAGCGTTAGTTACATGAGGGCACTACTGAAAGTTTCTGGATTCTCATTAATTAAACCACATATTATGTTTATTGTCTTTCGAAATATATTCCCTAAATACGTACGAAAATAAAAAAAAACAATATCGTAAAATGTATAATCGATTACGTTTTTGATCTCGTTTTTAAGCCTGATCCCGATTTCAGCAGTTGTCTAGATTCCAATTTCGTGTTCATTCTTGGTTTCGATAGGTACTGGTCTCGTTTCTGATTGCGATTCCTGTGCAGCCCTCATTTCGATTCTAGCTCTGTTCTAAATTCCGATTTCAGTCTAATTTTCGATTTATCCCTAGACTCTCTCAGTTTTATTCTATATTCTCTATCAAGATAATCTACCTCTATAAAAGTTTCATTTTGTTTAGCTGTTAGATCATGAAATAGAATTAAAAATCCAAACTTTCAAATATATAATTGTGCCAAATAAGATCACATATTTTTGATAGATATGAAATCTTTTTGATTTTGTTTTCTTGATTCTTTTACTTATTGGAAATTCAAATTTATGATGGAGTTCCTTACGCTACATTAAGCAATAACTTTTCATACGCACAAGACGTAATTGGGAGTAATCGTTGCGATTTATAAAAAGGTACCTACGTCTCAAAGGTAAAGTTCAAAAACAAAACAAAGTGCATTTTTATGGTGCATTGTGTATCGTCTGTAGGCCCAATATAAAATGCCGTACACCATAAAAGCGCTCATACGTGACTCGCAGGGGTGTGCAGCTGCCTGGAAACGAATGTAAGGTGCACCAACGCAAGGCGATTGCATGAATACTGATCCCACTGACATAGATATTTATCTACTTTATATAAATCCGGTTAATTAAATTAGCTGTGATGAATGTCGTTCTAAAAGATACGGCGTAATAAACATTTATAATCATGGTAAACGGGTTAGAATACTTAAAATAACATTTTTGTCAAAAATGAGAAATCGGATTTAGTACGTAAAAATAAATAGGTACATAGCTGGCAAGTTGTGAAAAATTCTGGAAAGCTATCGCCAACTTAAAATTAGATTAATTTGAACCGCAAGAAAAATTGTAGGCGCTTATTTCGTATGAGAAAATGTGATGAAATATTAAATGTAACATTGGCTTTGGTGCGAGTAGCCCGCTATTTTCGTACCTAGGTATATGTTATTGTACCACAATGCAAGCAGCTGCGCTTAATGCCTTTCAGACGCAGGACTTCGCAACACAGTCCTTCGAGAATGCAATCATTATTCCGGTCCATAAATAACTCACTCCTACAATAACGCTAACCCTTCATTGCGTCTTCCCTTTACTTTATTCTCTGAAAAGAAATAAATAATGAGCGGTCCGAAACAAAGGCCGTGCAAGAGCAAAATGACAGACCCGCACTGTTTTCGTGAAGGCCAACAAAAAGGAGGAATTGCATTATTTCGCGTTATGCAATACTCGGAAGGAGACGGCCGCGGACGGGAATCGAATGTGGGCACGATGAGTTAAAAATATCTCAAGGTTAGCCGGCCGGCGCGACGGCGGAGGGTCTGTTTTGTTCGTTCCAAGGTGCACCGGTTTTGTAGGATGACTATAGGATCTACAGGATGTGGATAGTGCTTATTGCGTCGACGATTCGGTGTTTTCACGATACGTTTGTGTGCGTGAGCAACTTTTCGATTCGTAATGTACAAATCAAGGGCGTAGCAGAGAAAAATAAAGTTCACAATTTAGAGATATAAATAAGGCGCTTTTGTGAAACCGATTAACTAGTCGATATTTTAACCTGAAAAGCATGGTAATAAAAGATCGACACAAAGAAATTAAAACACTAACCGTACTTAAAATTTAACAAGGTATTTTATTAAGTATTCGTGTGAAAAAATTTAAAAATGCATTAATAAGGTACTTGTTTCCGTAAGTAATCGAAATATATTAAGCTTAACGCAGAAAAATATAAAATAATATTTGTAGTTCATTTTAAAGATTCAATACATTTTATGTGTTCTATACAAACAATCAAAACAGTGGGTGCTTTAATGGATTCTTATGTGTCATATACTAATTTGAACGACATCTCTCGTTTGTTATAGACGTCTTATTTACAACTGACGGTTGTTAATTATGGAATGACGCCACTATCCACACCAGAATAGCATTTGTACATAGACACTTAAAATGTAAAATTTAAATATTTTTTTAAAGCATTTATAAATTTCGTAATATTAAAATAAAGATTCTAGTGACCTATTACTGAAGGATCAAATAAAGCCACATTTTAAAAAATGGTCTAACTCGTCATTACCAAAATATGAAGAAGATGCAATAGAAAATCCTTTATCTTGGTAAATTTTTCTAAAATTGTTTTCCTGTTTCTGTACAAATCAGTATTTTTTCTTTTGGATTCCATTGCGTTGTTTGTTTTAATTAAATACAAATATTTTTTATTGTAAATATTTTCGGAAAATTGCTATAATTTAACGCCATATTGGATTTCTTGTCATTTGTACATCTGCACAATCATTGTCGCAGAACCACATGAACCAAGGGCTTACATTACATCATACATTATTCTATAGCAACAAATTCATTAACTACAACACCAAATAGAAAAGCATTGACTTTGCTGTGGTGAGTCCCGTTAAAAAAATGTATAAAATCTGATCATAATATGTAAAACCCAATCTTTATGAACTTATTCGTTTTGAAGAAACGAAATAGATAATCGAGTGCGTAAAAGCTTCTATAAAGTTAAGTCAGCGAATTTGACTGTATCTGCTTCGTAAAATACTCATAACAGCTGATTGTAATCAAAACAAAAAAGTTGCCAACCAGCACGAGTCCTTGGACAGCCCCAGCAGGTGTCCGCTCCGCTGCACCTGCCCGCATTATGCGGTGACCTATAAAAGTAATAATTAAGTAATTTATTTATGTATAACATTTGTTCCTTGCATATGGGTCAAACGAAAAGGGGGGCTTTTTGTACTTGTCGTACGCGAATGCATCCGCTACTGGAAAGGAAATGCGATAACGTTACTGCGCTTCTGTTAAATATACATTTTGTTCCCATGCGAAATAATTAATTGTGCATGACATGTTATATTCATTCGATCTGGACAAATGGATATAACTTTATTTGCACATTTTAAAAACATTACAGACGAATATCAGTGAAGGGTTTTATTTTTTAAGGCGATAGTTAACTGATGCATTTATTATTTGTAAAACGGAAACGCTTTATGTTACAATATTACAGTTTATTAATTGCTAGAATAAAGTTTTTTTAATGACGTATAACTTTATTTATAAATAAAACTTTATTTATATGTGGTACTTTTCTTACAAATCAACTAAACCTTTAATCGGCCGTTAAAGTATTAGCTTATAGAGGAATTTATTCTACATAACCGCGTTCGCGTTGATGTAGAATAAATTCATTATGTTTTATACAGAATGCTCTATCTGTCTTTCAGTCGTGATGTCGATCAGGGAGGTGATTCTCGGGCCATGTGAAAATTGTCACAAGAGCCATTTTATAAAGAGCCGTATAATGGATTATAAATTTAATAGAATAATTTAATAATTAATATTGAATTAGTATGATTATTTAACATTTTTCCTTTCAAACGAAATGATAAATGTCAAACGAAAACACTATTCGGTATCCTCAATTTCCAAGCTGTAGCAATTATCAAGCGGCGTTCATGTGACACACAACAGGTACGCCCTAGCACACGACATCAATTGTCACACGTTAAATTGAGAAGATCAATGTAATGAGTGACACCTTATTTTAATGAAATCATGACTAACAGTCGTCCCGCTACTGTCCTCTGATGGTCTTTTTATTTCAGCTTGGAAGGCTTTAAAAGTTCACGTTTTCAGTTTTAAATATTATAAATATATTAAACCTATGTAAAATTCATGCATGCTTTCCAAGTAGAAACTATTTTAAATTTCCATAGGAGAGTGAAAATACATATTTTATCCATTACTCGACATGTTCTGTCATTCTGTATACGGAACATTACGGAAATATCACATTTAAAAATTGTCTCATGTGACAATTTACGCATGGCCCGAGAACCGCCCCCATGTTCTGAATTTCAATTCTGGTTCTACTGTCTGTTCTAACACTGATTTTGTTCTAAGGTAGCGTCCATTAAGTGCGTGAGCCGATTTTTCAATCCCCCCTCCCACTCTTTTAAACGCCCCCACGTAATTAGTGATGGATGCCCTCTAATTACAATTTCAGTACTGATCTGAATTTCGATCCAGATTCTACTCTAGACTTCAATCTTGGTTTCATTCTCCCGTTCTCAATTCCTGTTTCGTTTTGAATTTCGGCACCTGTCCCGCTCTATTATCGATCATGGGCTCATCACTACACCCCGCGCTTTTATTGCACTCGTTTCGCTAATATGATGTCTTGTTCAAAATTGTGTCGTATACTCACATCGCTGTAATAACTACTATGGTTTTAATATAACTGTATAATAATGTTTATATTACTGTATGGCTTCGTAGTCCCAAAAAGTAAAATTATGTATGTATAAATAATATATGGATGTTGATCTCTTCGAAATTAATAGACTTCGACCGTCGTTAGACCGAACACTAGAAAGAACATATGATATATCTACCGAATTCGTAGATATTTGTGTTTTTCATGAAGTTTTCATGCATTTTATTTTAGCATTTGTTCCCGACTTTGTCCGCGTTTTGTACTATTGCCTCGAATTAATAAGCCGTTTCTAAAAATTCTTTCAATACAAGAACGAGATCGAAATCAGAACCATTACTGGGATCAAAATTGGAACACGTCCACGACAATTGAAATGTCCACGCGTGCAAAGCCGCAGGCGGAAAGCTAGTAATATTATAAAGGATCTTATGGATGTGGAAAGATGTTTGTCGTCACTAAACGCTGAAGCTATAGGGTTGTCAACTTTCTTCAGATGAAATAAAGCGTATCTAATTTAAAAAGATAAAGATTTATAAAAAAAGTATTTTTTTCCAATTTTCATAACGGTATTTTCATTGAAAAGCTAATTAGGTTATATTAAAGTCTTTTCTACTGAAAAGTATTGGATCGCTAAAGAGAACAATTTAATGCTCATTGTATTTGTAAACAGTATAACAAGTTTTTTTAAACATTTCTTACATTTTTAAGGACATAATGTGTTATTCTAGTGAACGTTAAATTAGAGTTTCGGTAAAAACGAGTATTTTAGCGTATTCTACCAATGTTACAGCTTACTCATAGAGCATACCTACATGAAATATAATACAATAATCCATTTTATAGTACAGTTGGAAACCCTAGCTATTTACAAATTGTGATGAAATTCTATCAATAGGAAAAGGATATTGTAGTTTTCTAGGAGTGATAGGATTTTTATGACTGATTTAGCGGTTCCCTAGATTGCCCCTATATACAAAACAAACAAATTTTAGCTATATACGTCATTAGTAAATAATTAGACCCATACAGAAAATTTTACAGATGGATCGTGTCTAGATGTAAAATTGTCATTTTTATTAAAATAATTATTAAAGTACTCGGAATCATCCCATTTTCATTTAACTGATAAAGAAAATGTCGGCTACACGTTGGAAATGCGCGCAGAGGGCTTCCCACCTAAGAGGTTCCGTTCTACAATTCGCCCTCTATAACTTTCATTGCTGAATTATGAAAATAACGTAATGTAAGAAAACAGCTTTTAATCAATACATGTACTAAAACGGATAAAATTTATTTATAGTTGAGCCGAAATACGAAGTCAAAAATTGTCAACAACTGGCTAAGAAAGATCTAGGCAGTGCTTAAAAGTGTATACAGAGATATTTTTTATCTACATTTATTCATTTGAATTTTATAAAAATCATAATTTCTAGTGGTTTTTCCTCTGATGTACTTGGACGCGTTTCTTTTATGTGTGTATCAATTCGAAATAACCTAAAATATGTTTAGAAACTTTATAACAAAACAATAATAACAATAACAAATAAATATTTTAAAAACAAAACTACTAAAAACAAAAACAAATTTAGTAAAACAATTTAATATTCGTAGCAACACAATCCTTTCCAATCGCTTTCCAATTTAGAACAAACAAAATGACATAATCGTTTGTCAAATCTGTTAGCAGGCGTCAACGCGACTGCCTCGTAGTACGAAACTCAATGTGACTGTATTATTTATTGTTTTTGCATCGGATATCACGTTACCGATTTTAATATGAAAGCACCTTGGTACAAACACGAAAATGACCTTTTTATCTTCGTATTTCAGCTCATCTATAGATACACCCACTTCAGTGGACATATATCTACTTAGAGACAGATTTCGCATTGATGAATCATTATAAAAGAAAAGAATTACAAAATATGCGCTAATATTTATTTTGGAAAAGGACTCAATAGTTCATATTGAATTCATCTTTTTCAAGAAACATGTTCGTATATAATTTATCGGTTTATGCTTTTTTGTATAAATTTCGCGACAAGTTAATTAATCCCTTTCATTAATTATATTCTTCATATACGAAACTTATTTTATTCTATGACAAATTAAGAATTATATTTTAAATCAGAAAGGCTTTCGTATTTTCTGATTTTTCAATTTTCATCTTTTCTGATTCAAATAAAGTGATAATTAAAATAGAAATTGGCCCAAACTACCTACTGGTAGGTTTCTTAAAAATTTTTAAAATTGTACACTAAAAATAAAATGCGTAAATTATGATAATGATAGTAGCGAATTTAAAAATTTAAAATTACGCTTAACAGGGGAATCCCAAAAACTTTATGACAACATTTAAA
Source organism: Eumeta japonica (assembly GCA_005406025.1). NCBI lineage: Eukaryota > Metazoa > Arthropoda > Insecta > Lepidoptera > Psychidae > Eumeta > Eumeta japonica. The sequence goes on along the minus strand of BGZK01000195.1, from coordinate 337,794 downwards.
TAAAAAAACAATCAAAATACGCCACTGGAGTTATTTGAAAAACTTATCTCAAAGACAATTTATCACAACATTTTTGGATTATAAAGAAATATAATAATAATATAAAATAACGTGACTGTTGTTCCAAAATAGCTTATTAAGCCTCTTTAATATGGCACACAAAATCAAAGGATTTACCGTGAATTGTACATCCTCAATGGGTATTCAAACCGGCGCAGACCTACAGCAGACAAAAACGTTCATAAACAATAAATATTGAGGGCGTGGCTTTAGAGTCCACTACGATTTACACGTGCTCCCTCCCAATCGCCCCTGCAGTATAAAGTGCACCTCGTCCAGTATAAAACGCACCTGGCCTACGGAATTGGGTCACACGTTGCGCAATCCGCTTCTTTGTCCGTCTTTCTCAGGACTCCCTCCGAATGCTTTGATACATCCTTGAACCGGTTATGTGGGGAGGAGGACCCGGAGTACCGCGGGAGTCGTCAAAAGAATCTCGAACACGTGCTCCTCGAGCATTGCGCAGTTACGAAATGATTATGGCCGCTGCCATTTTGAATAAAACGCTTTATCAAGCTTTCATATAATCCGGTCAGTATTGCGTTTCAAATGTTTGTATTGTATTGAAATATAAAATGGTAGATTGTGTATTCAATTTGGCAAATTACGTTTTTTTTATTATTATAAAATGTTCATAAAATACGATTAGTATTGACAAATAATATAATAACAGAATAAAAAATTATTATATTTTTAACAATATTGAATACTATAATAGGCAATTTATACACTATATGCAAAAATACTTCCAAGCAACTCCTGTTAAAAAAAACCTTATAGCTTTCACGGGACGCCCGGCACATGTGAAACATTTAAGAAAATATTAGAATTTATAATTAATAAATACCAATAGAGAAAATATGCAGTATAGTAATAAGAAAGAATAAAGTCTGTTAATAAAACAAATATATACATATCATTAGAAAATAAACTTCTATTTAATAATATATCATTGATTCATATCCTTTTAGTAATTCTATCAATTAATTAGTAATAAAAATTAATAATTTCAAATCAATTTTATTAAAATTAGTAATAATAAAATATAGTAGGTTGGGCTCACGATAATTAAAACAATAATAATTAATTCTTTTAATTTTTTTTACGTATGTTACCTCAGAACTTTCGACTAGGTGAACCGATTTTGATAATTCTTTTTTTATTTGAATGCTGGTGCTTCCCGTGTGGTCCTGTTTTAATTTGGTTCAGTTCTGACAATGGCATCCATGAGAAAATTGTATAAATCTTAAATTTGCATTAAGTATGTGCGTGACAAATGGACGAATAACTCAATATCACGCTAACCGATTTCGATGATGCTATTATTATTGGAAAGAGTGTACTTCAAGGGTAATTTGATGAGAGTTTGGTTAGGTTCTGATAATCGGATCCATGACAAAGTAACAGAACTCTTCAATTCTTAGGAGCAAATTAACAATACTCGGCCGAAACTTTTATAGGCTATCCAGATATTTGAGTCACCTAGCGTAACGTCGTTATGGTCAAGTAATTGTCGTAGTCGAATATGATAATCAATGGAATTCTTTAACGGCTTACTGTAAGGGTGCGATCTATGAGCAGTAGTTCTACTAGTCATAGATCGTAGTAGGTCTACTCATATTCAGACAAATTAGTTAGTGTACTTCAGATTCACTAAAAATCAAAAAATAAATAAATATTTTAACAAAAAAAACCGACTTTAACACAAAAGCTATTCCAAAACAAATTAAAATGACCAAAAAGTTAAAAATAATTGTGTATTCTCCTACGACTTAATAATTAACTTACTTTTTCTATTTATCGATACGTAGGTACGATCTATGTGTTTACCACGCAAGAAGGTAGGTAGATAGATACATTATCCACTTCAAATTTATCTCATACCTATGAATAACAAACAATGAACAAAATATTTTTTTGAATTCCCTTAAGTAAAATGAAATGAAAAATATTAGACTACTTAAAAGTCAATCAAATTATTACAATAATACAATGTGATAGTTACAATTATTGTTATTTTTGGAGTCGGTGTCGACTGCTAGATATATTGTAGCGTTTCCTTGGTTTACACCGACTCCAAATATTACAATCCTTCCAAAAAATGAGCAAAATTCGTAATATGTAATGACACTATATATAAAGATCACCTTGCTGCTTGTAAAACCAGACTCAGCAAAGTTAACAAATCATTTAAAGAGCAATGTATGCACTTTTGTAATCAGGTCCCGGTTGAAATTCAAAATTTGCCATGTCACGAATTTAAAACTTCCATTAATAAAAAGTTATATGGTAAGGACTATTATGCTTTATCTGAATATATGAACGAAAAAAAAAACCCTGGGATTGTACTGCTCGACTATCGGGTTGTTTAATTCAATTTTCAAATGTCGTACTAGTTTTATTGATTAATTTATCCTGTATCTTTCAACAAAACAGGGAAAATATTGAATTTCTCGTCCATTTTTCTCAAGGTCAATCAGCATTTGGATGGATGGTACTATAATGTTAATTCCAAAAGAATACAGTAATTCATTTCATCAATTCAAGTGTAATTTTCTGTTACCTACAAAATGAAAATTATTTGATTTTATTTGCTATTATTTCTCAATTTAAATCCTGATTCCGATTCTGTTCTTGATGCCGATCCCGGTTTCGTCCTCGATTCCATTCCGATCAAATTATCATAGAAAAAGGCATACTCTTATACTGAAACAGATATAATACTACGGTTAAATTATTATAAATTGAAATAATTTCGTTCCTGCTCTTTATTTTGATTCCGGTCATGCTCTGGTCGATCCTGATCCTTGGATCGGTGTTGGTCTCGATTCTCTCTTATGCCGGCTTTACACTCCTTTTTAAATCGCGGCGAAAATTCGCAGCACATTTTAACGAATTTGGAGCACAACAAAGACAACTCCACACTCGCATTCACAGTGGTCGCGGGCTTTCGCGGCGCGACTGTAGAGTCCACATTAGATTTTGCTGTTAGTTATAACTAATCCGTATATAAAAATAAGAAAAATTCATCTCATCTTTAAAAACGTGGCTAGAAAACGTATTAAATGAAAAAAATAAATAAATCTAATCAGTGGATTTCAAGCTATAAGAGCTGCCATGATTTTTTTTTCGACAGGATGCATTAAAATTGTTAATGCTAAAACCTTAAAATAAGCATTGTAACCTAATTTATACTGAAATCTCGTCAAATGATCAATTCCTTTAGTAAAAAAAAGAATCATATCATGTGAATCGAACCATTGCTTCTCGAGCTGTAAGCACACAAACAGAAAGACAAGCAGACGTTCAATAATAACAATAATATGTAAAGATGGTGTCGTAAAAAAATATATATATTTAATGTGTAATTATGTTATCAAGGTTATCTGCGCTTTACATCCACGCTTATCGTTTTCACATCTTTTTTCTATCCTTATCAGCCTACAGCAATCTACTGCAAGACATAGATGTCTTCTCGCAGTAGTAACACAATCGCTGATCGTGTGACTTTGTGTGATTGATTATCTTTTTGATACCTTGGCGTTGTTGATGTCTGCCTTTAAGTCGTTATTTATTGATTCATCACGTTAAAAAAATATGTTACATTCTTAAAGCTGCTGACCCTAAGATGCTTTTATCCTATCAGAGTGTTTTTGTAAGATTCAAACTTAGTGCAAATATGTTGCATCTGAATGCATTTTCATCGAATTGCGTGTCTACTGCGTCTAATACATGTACTGTCTCGTTTTAAAGTGACTGTTATCTTGTAAACGGCGGGTTACACCAAAAGAAAGTAACACAATATGAGTGGTTTAGCGAGTAACTTCAGACCACTAATAACTGCTGTGCCGATAAGGTTTGACACTAAGGGACGCTTGTAATTATAAGAAATTATTATTAATTTATAAGTGCCTCGTTGTCTGTTGATTGATACTATTTCCCCCTCTTTTTCAAAATTTGTCCTTAGGTCACCATTTAAGTGCTTTCAAAATACTAGCCCCACTCTCGCATATTTTTTTGTAATTATTAGTATAGTGCCTCTAGTACTATACCCCTATTTTATAAATATAAAATATTATATATATTGTAATTGGCTAGGTGTAGGTGGGCATGTGAGGCATGCTACCTCCATGCTTAGTCTCGCAAGTGTGGCTCACGTTCGATTCAAAGTTCGAATAAAACATTATAGAGCAAAATAAAGAAAAAGTGTTGAAGAGGGTTTAAGGGCACAAGCTTCGATAGCGATAGAAAAGTGGATTGTTATATGTAATACGTTAGAAAGATCAAAATTAAAATTGCCAGGAGAGATTTGAAAGAACCAATCCATAAATATTGGTCTTCTACTTACATTTTATTTAAACAATTGAATTCTTGGACGTCATCGGAGATCCAGAAGTATACCCCCAGAGCTACGATCCACAATATATATATATATATATATATATATATATATATATATATATATATATATATATATATGTATATATATTGCCTAGGTAACCAATTAGGCGATTTATCCCCTTTGAGGGTTAGGCGTATTATTTACTCCCTGTTCGTTTATAAATATATTTCCTATGTTCTTACGATCTCACTCCTGCATTACATCTTTCTTTATTTTCTATTTCCTTAAGTATCATGTCATCAAGTAGGGGACCATATAGCCCTAGTGGTATAACCCCTCTTTGTCTTGTCGATTTCCTACCCTCCCCCATTTCCTCTCTGGGTTACCTTTCCCCCGCAAAATATCCCAATGGTGGATAGTCTTTGAGTTTAGAAATTGGGCTCGTTTGAATTGGCATAAGAAGAGAAAACTTTTTGCCATGTCCGATTTTTCAAATTTTATCGAGCTTCTGAGATATAGGGAAGTGAATCAGCAAGTTCAACAGTGACATCAGTAGTGAGTTTTGTGTAGCTGAATGCAAAATGGGAGATTGCAACAAAATAACGTTAACATATTCTAATTTATCATTTAATAATTGTTAAAATTTCAATTAAAAACAGAAAATTGATATTACACTTTGTATAAGAAAATTAATAATATTATTTTAATTTTTCAAATGCAAAATAAACATTATCAACCGTATTGACTAGCCCACTCCCGTCCTTTTATTATTTATTTGCATACATTTTAAAACAATTTTTTTATGGCGTCATAATAGTTTAGCTGCTCACGTGCGTACTTAACTACACAGTTTTTTTTTATTTTATTTACTACTTTTTAGTTTTATTTTATTAATATATTAAAATTGATTTCTCGTTATTATCGCTGTCAATGTCATGTGTCGTAGTAATAATCGTGTAAATTTCTTTTATGGATAGATTTAATTACTTAATTATTAAGGTTGTCCTATTTTTATTTAATTATTTATTTTTAATTATATTACTTTTCTCTCGCTGTATTAACTAATGCTTTAAGTAATGGTAGTTATTATTATTTTAGAAAACAGTAAAATTCTGGGTTTGTCGTTCAATTTTAAGAATTATATTGAATTATTTTTCACATTAATAAGATCTATTATACGAATATATACAAAAACTGTCTCAGTTTTGATATTCGAGTGAAAATGGTTTCTAATCAACTTTAAATCGTTTTAGGTTCTAAATAGTCTTTCAAACCGTAAGACGATTAAGGAAACCTATAGATAATTTTTAAAAATCTGTTAAATGAAACCGTATTACTTATAGTTTGTCGATATTAATTTTTCTCGTCTGCTCAGTATGGAGCCTGATTGTCGCCATATTGAATTTGGATTAGTTATGTCCTTTGCAACACTCAAAAGATTAAGACAAATCAATTGGCGTAAGAATCATCGAAATTGGCCAATTTGTTTGGTCTCTCGAGCACCATAAAGGAACAAACATGCATAATGAAGTACCGATAAAGACATTACAGTCCTTTTACGCGTTGCGTATAAAATTAGTGACTGGTTAAATGAGCGCGGCGAGATGGTTGTATTGAAAGAAAGCAAGACGAGAAAAACGTGCGAACTCTGTCTTTAGGATATTTCTTTAGAACCTTGCTCATTCAACATTTGAATTAAAAGCTCATTGAAGAGAGTATCCGTAAACAGAATTTTAAGCTGGTAACTCGTGGTTCGAACGCTATGCTCATAATCACAAGACTACCGACCAGCGTTATCTCAGAATTAATTTCGCAATATCGCTTGTGAGATTTGGAGATAAATTTATTACATGTACTTTGTTTAATTTTTGATAAAATTAAAATTAAAAAATTTTTCCAGTACTTCTATATTTCTATATAAATGTAATAATTAGTCCCGAAGCTAAAAAAGAAAGTTCCTAATAAGCCTTAATTAAAAATTTCATCACACTATCTTTTAATATGTTATGCTACTAATGTAAGCCCATGTAACGACATGTAAGTGCTGGCTTCGACCGCGCCTTGCCGTTGCTATCGTTGCTGCTGCAGCAGCGGCGCGAAAGTGAAAATCCCTATATTGCACTTTCTCCCCACCTCGAGTGTGCGGCGCGGCGAAGCGATGCCCCGCCCCTCGCGCCCGCGCGCCACGGCGCAGCGGACGCAAGGTCAGGCGCGGCGGGTGCGGCGGCGGCGGCGTGTAGCGGGTGGCGGGTGGCGGCGCGGTACGGCTCGACGCGACGCGCTGCGCTCTTGAAATTTCGCTTTCGTTAGCTCGCTGTTATTAGTCGGCCGCGCGCGCTTCGGGAAGGATGTGTTTTGTTTGACGCGCTCCTTCTTCCCGCGCGATCCGCTCGATTTCGTTAGAGGGTGGCGGAGCGTCGGCATGGCTCCGCGGCGGCAGGGCGCTGCCGGTGAGCGCGAAGCGGAGGAAACTCGGAGCTGCTGCGTACCCGGCGAGTGCCTGCGTCCACGGGACCCTGTGCGCCCCGAGGATGCGGTCCGCGTGCTCTGTAACAACGAAGCTTGCACCGCCGGCCGGTACATGCACCGTGATTGCTTCGAACAATGGGAAAGCGGCGTGCTCGCTTACCTCAAGTCTTGCGGTCGCGCGCGCTCCTGGTCCGAACGACAACGTCATCAGAATTTATGGACGAAAAAGGGCTATGATTTGGCCTTCAAGGCGTGCGGTTGCCGGTGCGGCCGTGGGCACTTGAAAAAAGACTTAGACTGGTCGCCGCCAGGAAGCACGGTGCGTACGGACGAGGAGAAGAAGCGCCGCCGCCGCACGCGTTCGAGCCGCATGCCCGCGGTCAGTGATGGCCGGTCTCGCGCGTTTAGCTTGTCCAGTTCGGGCTCTTGTTCGCCGCCTTCGGCACCCTCGGAGCCGTCGGCCAGCCCCACGCACACGCCCGCACATCCAACTGTCACTTCTGCTAAGAGAAACTCCAAACCTGAGATCATCTCTGACCGAATCAGGTACGTTAAAAAAATATTTCTCAAATATTTGAAATTCGGATGAAATCTTATTAGAAACAATGTGGAATAAAATGTAAATCTAAATTTAATCAAACTTCTGTTTTTCTATAATACAATTATAATAAATAAGTGTATAATTTATTATGAAACATCCTCATTATCAAGATTTTATTGCCAATGTTTTTAAGTCGTTCAATTATGTCTTTTAAAATACACCAAACTGGTTGTGGCGCGGCGACCGACTGCTGTGGCGACCTGCAGGCCGGTCGGCCCGACTGGATTTCGAAACGGGGCCCTTTTGCTATTTGGTACTGCATGAGTATTTGCCGACGTAGCCCCGTATTAAAAAAAATGCTATGTAACATAAAATTTTGTAAGGTAAGTACTATAATAAATAATAGAATAAGTATAACGCTAAAGCGCAAGATGAACGACGTGTATGAATATGTGCCTATTTGAAATCTTACTATAAAACTATGTAATATTGTCACGTTTAAATATAAATCGAGCAATTGCTTGTTTACATAAGCGCAAAGAATTTGAAATATTAAATTATAATTATTTAATGTCTTATCAGTCGTTTAATATACAGTCAATCTTCGCTTTTCTTAAGAACAGCAAACTACCTTTCACGGTTTTGTCCGCGATGAAAAATTACTTTGCTCTCATTTTTCACGAAACCGTATTTTCTCGAATTTCACCATTGCTTCTTTCTTTTTGCAATCGTAAATTTAATTGAGTACCCTTTTCCACAGATTATATAACATAGCAAAATACAATTTTTTTAATCACAATCATATAAGTAAATAAAATAAATACTCATATAACCATTAACTGTAAAAATCCAAAAGTATAGATTAACTCATGATTACCTATCCATTTATATCTGTTATGAAGGTTTCAAATATTTTATTTCGTTTTTCATATTGCCTGTGCTGATAATAATTTATGCCAAATGCGCTCTTAAATGTTTAAACACAACTATCTACTTGTGATTATAGATTTATTTTTATTGTCTCATACAATGTTGCACTAATAACTAGGCAATTATACCTAACAGCTAGGCTTCTTAGTTATCTCAAATGCAATATTTTATATAATTTTATTGATAATTGTATAAGGTACTGCAATGAGGTGCCTATCGTTTATTTTGAAAGTTATAGATCAGATACATTCAAATAAAAATATAAGTAATTGAATAAAAAATAATAGTAAGTACATTTATAAGACGGGGTCATTTCCGTCATTGTTACTAATATCGTTATGTTAATAATCTATAGATTATTTAGTTTAGAGATTAATGACTGGATAAAGTTAGGTAGGTAAGTTGATTTAAAAAAAAGTGATGAAACTCATCTACATCTTTATGTAGGTACCTGCCTATCTACTTATAAACATCACGCGATATCTTCGCTGATAATGAAATGCATTTTTGTGTTGCATTGTTGTGAGAATATATGAAAAATTTCATACCAACCTATATGGAATAGGATCTTAAATTAAAATAACTAAGACATTAAAGATTATTATATATTAACCATTAATTATCTAATTTAGATATTTGAATTTTTTTAATTACTAAAGTTTACTAAATACGTTATTGCAATAATTACAGGAATGCTGCGACATTTTCTTACGATAACTAAGTACTTAGCATATTAAGAAATTTTAAAATATTTTTTGAATAATTAGAATAAGATAAAAACTACATAGGTACGTGCCTAAAATAAAAAAGTACAATCATATTATAAATAATATAACAGCATAATATGTGATTGTTTCAATAGGAAAATTAAAAAAAATAGTATCAATGTATTTTAAAGACTAATACGACTATATACAATACATTTTGAAGAATTCGCATTCTTTTATTATATCTAATGGAACGGAATTCTGCCATCCAGGTTTTTAATTTTCACAATGCAACAGGAAAAGGGGAGTAGGAAGCCGTATGAAGAAATATTTTTGGTGCGGGGCCCTCTGCGCCCCTGGTCGATTTGCATTCGCGTCAATATTAATCAAAAGACGACACTTTCGCACTGACTCTGTTTTCAATCAAGATTTTAAAAAATATAATAGGATATTCTTATTCCCTTGGAATGCGACAGATCAAATCGTACGCAATACCTAAATCTTAAAATTTTCAATATTTCGAATTTTTAACTAATTTTCGATAATTTTATTTTAAAGAAGGTTATACGATACCATTTTTATTTACTACTCATAGAATTAACCAAAGACTTCGACACTGAAAATATGAAATAGATTATTTTAAGAAATCCAATTGACAAACATTACTATCAAGGAAAACCGTGAACAAAGAATATGCAATAAATCTTAATAATACCCATGTAGGTGCATGTTGTTTGTTTTTTTTTTTTTAATGCCAGTCAACAACGCCAAGTTTACCGAAGCGAGTTTATACATGTCGCGTCGGTAATGTCGGAAATTTTGTCTGGAATGGCAGAACTTGAAAAACAACTAAATTATGAAATATTTTTACGTATATAAAGTTGTAGGTATTATTTTAATCTTGTTACGTATTTTAATCTTGTAAACTTTACATACTCATATGATATTTTTTTATTATTTTGGTTTTTTGAAAGAAATTTCTATATACTGACTATCAAGGCAGTAAGCTTAAAATTCGTATGAAACTCGACATTGACAAAGTAAATCGAATTAATAAGGCTCTAGCGTAATATACGCAGTAGACTAATAAATATCGACGTGGTTTTTCTATGGTGACTTGCAGTCGGAAAATAAATATATATAAAATTATGAAGTTGTATTACAAACAAAAATATGATAAGAGGGTATTCAAGTATTACGTGAGTAACTTAATAATAATAAATAATATAAATTCGCGCCAATTTCCTACAAGGATAGGCAGAGACTATAGATTTCCACATGGTACGATGTTTGCATATCTCTTTTGCTTCTCCCAATAAATTATCCCGCCATTCCACTGTTTAAGGACTTATAAAAAATCGTAAACACCAAATTATAAGATGTAAAATATTTTTCGAAACTTTTATTAAATATTAAAACTACACGAAATTCTGGATCCGAGCCTGGTTCCTAAAAGAAAAAAGAATCCTTATAACATTACTTCATTGATGTCTGCCTGTCTGTCTGTCAAGACCTTTTTTCTAACAGAAGCGTGGAGGTATCAAGTTGAAAATGATACTAAATACTTAATGCTGGGGTCCCTTGGATCTGTAAAAGGTATAGGGTAGTTCCCATTAACCTAAAATCAAGAAATTTGTCAAGAAGAAAGGTCTCGCAGCAAAAATAAAGGAAAAAGATACTTTTTATACAAAAAATATTTTTTAGTATTACTTGTAGTTACTTATATCAGAAAATATTTTTTGTGATTACATCTTACACTTGAAATTGGAGTATGGAACGTGATGTAGATCAATATTTGAGAGAACATATTTTAACTTGTTACAATAAAGAATTAAATTAGAAAAATTGGGATATTTATGAAGAAATTCGATTAATAATTTAATATCTATGTCGCTTGTATCGGTATCGAAAAAAGACAAAAATCACCGAGATTCTTGATGTAATTAAATGTACGGAACCAGAGTGCAAGTCCTATTCGCACTTGTCCGGTTTTTTAAACGTAATACTTTAAATATCCTTCGCTACTTTTGTCAGCAAAAATGAAAAAAATTTGCAAATCAAAACTGTTTATCTTAGTACTTGATTCCCCCTATTATAAAATTCTATTATTTTCGTTATGTTTATCTTTCGTTAAGAAACATACGTAATTAAAATAAATAGATATTTTATGTGTATTTTTAATACCTCAAAGTTTTTGAACATTTAATTTTATGAGTTTACACTTATTTTATTATGTGATAATAAAAAAATGTTGATATAAAACAATAACTGTCATAACGTAAGTGTGCTCGTGTCGACGAGCACTCAATACAGTTCAATCTTTTATAATACAAATGCAATACAATACAAAGTATACACATTTTTTAGGGTTCTATACTCAAAAGGTGCCAATGGCTATTACTAAGATTTGTCGTTTGCCCGTTTGTATGATTGTCTGTCCATTTGTCATACGGCTGTGTCTTTTATACTGTATTAGATAGACACTTGAAATTTGCGCATTGTATATTACTATGGCCGCTATAATAACAAATAATAAAAATGAATAAATAAAGCCGTTTCTTTTTTCTTTTCAAGTATTGAGTATTGACTCAGAAGTAAAAGTTACTTTTCACCATATATTTATGGCAGGTTAAACAGATTATTATTAGAATTTATGTACATATGTAAAATAAGTAATTTCCAAAAATAATAATGAAAACCTTAATATTGAAGTTTGATACTAAACACATGGCAATATCTTTCAAGAAATTGTTCGTTTATATTATTACCACTTGCGGTCACCCGTGCGCTTCGCTCGAGGTAATGGAATTACGAAAGTAAAAAAATAAAATAAAAAAAAAGTGCATAGAATTCTGAATATAAACAGATGTAATTAAATGGTTTGCCACCATTTAATTTGTTTAGCAACTTTAATTCTGCTGTTAAATCATTTGGACTTTGTATCAATATTTTGCTTGTAATAAATAAATATAAGATTGAAACGCTTGTTCTGCAAAGAATCTTTATATTGTCATACACATTAATACGTTAACCAATGTTTAGTCAAGATGTAGTAGTATTCGGTGCTTGCTAATAAACAGTTGCGCTGCAAAATTATTGCTTGGCTAGCAACAAGTAATTAGTCAGGAGAAGAAACATGTCTATAAGCAATTTATTACGTAGGTGTGCATATTTAAATCGTAAGGGAAAAATTCAAGAGAGCGCAAAAAAGATCAAATAAGGCACTTACTTGCCTGGCAGTGATTTCCTGAATGATATTGACACATTAGATTCTGTAACAGACTATATTTATAACTAGCTGTGCCGACGGGTTCACTCGCGCGGATGCCAGAATTAATATTAAGGTTTTTTATGAAGAAAGTAGCACGCAAGACGTGCTGCCCTCGCTGCCATTCTTTGTCCGTCATCCGTCGTTGACCACTAGGCGTTTATTTTAATGACGAAAATGCTTATTTTCAGCTCCGCTTTAGTAGATAAAATATTGGCTATAAGATTTTTTTGTAGGTCTTTTTAAGATCTACATTTGTATAGTACAGTGATATATATTTTACGACTAAAAAATGTTATAACCTAGGCAGATACATAACTATGAATTAAAAAAAAACATGTAAACAGAGAGGTGGTTCTCGCATGAAAAGAAAATAAACGAGCAGTCAGACAAAGAGACGATGAGTTTTATAATGAGTACAGATACAAAGAGTACCTCTGCCTGAAGGTAAACATATTCCCATGTTTTCCACTTCCATCCCATCCCTGGGGAAAAAACAGAACGAAGGCGCACCTCGAAAAAAAAAAGGAAAATTGCTTGATAATTAAGTTATAATAAAATAATATATTAAATAATTTGAGTAACATTATTAATTTATCGCACGGATATAAACATTTTGATTGTACTCAAAATAAATATTAAGTTTTGTTTCTAAATTTTCTTTAAATACCGAGATTATTTACGGTATTGTGAATAACTCGGAGATTGCTCTCTTGTTTATCCATACATTGCTATTGTAAGAGATGCGTCTATTTTGTGCTTGAAATGTAGTTTTGTGCTAGATTTTTATTTGTTGAATAAAATTAGATTTTCTTTTTACCGGTTAAGTGTTTACCAGAGGTAGAAAATTTATCAAGAATTCATATAGGCCATTAAATTCTCTCAAAAAGGCCTCAATAATTTGTATATTTACAGGCCATGAAAATCTGCCATAAGCGAAAATATAATTGTAAGGCTCTATGATCAAAAAAACATTCACACTAAATTATTTGCATTTCTAAATAACATTATTTTCACTTTATTTCATTTTAGTACAAGTATTTTCAATATGACATTGATAGGAAAGGGAATCAGAAACGTCATTTGCAACTCGGTCGAGAAACTTTAAGATTTTTGATCAGGATCGTGAATTGAAATCGGAAGTAATTTATCCCACGCGGGCGAATTCGTAAGCGGGGGCTTACTAGCGGCTATATTAGTGTTTAAAATAAGTTAAATAAGTAAATATTTAGCATAGTTTCTATTTAGCTTTTTGTAAAAAAAGATTAAAAACTGACCACTTTTTCATTCTTAAATTATATTCTAGCTACGCAAAATGGCGATCAAGCAAGATTGATTATATTGCAAAAGAAAGGAATTACTAAAAAAATAATTTACAAACAAAAGTAACTTACTAAATAAATGATTATTAATTGTGAACTGATCGTCTGTTATTGCATATTAAAATCAATTAAATAATTAAATTAACCGTGGTGAACTGATCACCGATTATCTCGTTAAAATCACTTATTTGAATAAATTGATACACAATGGTGAACTGCTCACCGTATTAATTCACGTACCGAGGAAATCAATCCACCACGGTGAATTGATCACAGATTCTGCCGTATTAAGCCACTTACTGAATAAATAAATCCGCCATGGTGAAAAGATCACCGGTTCTCTCGTATTATAACTGAATAAATTAATCCATCATGGTGAACTGATTACCGGTTCTCTTGTATTAGATCACTTAAGTTAAATTCACCATTGTGAATTGATTACCAATTCTCTCTTGTATTAAATCATTTACCTGAATATATTAATACATCATAATAAACTGTTCACCGTTTCTTGTGTATTAATTCACGTACTGAGGAAATAAATCTACCATAGTGAATTGATTACAGATTCTGTCGTATTACCTAAGTCACTTACTGAATAAATAAATCCGCCATGGTGAACGGATCACCGGTTTTCTCGTGTTATAACTGAATAAGTTAATCCTATATGGCGAACTGATTACCAGTTCTCTTGTATATTAGATCACTTGAATAAATTAATAAACCGTAGTAAACTGTTCACCGGTTCTTTCGTATTAATTCACGTACTCAGGAAATAAATCCACCATGATGAATCGTTTACAGATACTCTTGTATTGTCACTTATTGTATAAAAAAAAATCTTCCATCTTGAACTCATTACCGGTTTTCTCGTATTAAATCACTTACTGAATAAATAATTCCACCACGATGAATCGAACACAGGTTCTTCGTGTTTATTCATTTCATCGATGTGCGATTCACTTATCGAATAAATAAATCCATTGCGATTAGATCACAGGTTCTTTCGTACTTTTTCATTTACTTAATAAATAAATCCACCGTTATGTACCGATCACAAGTTGTCTCAATTCACTTACTGAATAAATAATTCCACCACGATGAACTGATTACAGTTTTTTTCGTATTCAATTACTTATTGCCGAAATAAATCCGCCATATGAACCGATGGTCAGTTTCTCTTGTAATCTACACATATATATATATATATATATATATATATATAGATACATAAACATCTTAGAATTATTTTCCAGGCTAAAAATGGAATATAAAATATTGCGAATTTCTTTCAATCTATTATGAACTGTGTTCAGTAAACTTATTCATTTGTTATTATATATTATCTAAATATAATCTGATAGCAAAAGTTAATCCTTAAACATAATACACAAAAAAGTTAAGATTTTTTTTTTACATATATGCGAAGATTAGGGGTAATTAGAATATCGTATGTCAGAATTTATAGGAGAAATATTGGCATTATGTTAGATCCCTTAGTGAAAATAGTATATTGCCGTGAAAAGTGAACGATTCTTGAGATATCCGAACATTTATTTAAATATTTTTGTATTTTTGAAGTAAGCAATTCACCTCTCGAGCGTCTCAGTCTCTCTCTCTTTCCCTTTCTCATATATTCTCATATATATATGTGTGTGTGTATGAAAGTGTATACGAGACTGTTAGAAACTTGAAGTCTATTTGTTTGTCTGTCACAAACAATGTTCTTTCATATATGATCGATGTTTGAAGATTATTGAGATTTGAAATTCAGCACAGTGGTGTATAATATTAATCCCCACATTTATTTATTTAAAACTATAATTTTATTCGTTAATAACTTTCGGAGGGAACATCTTTTTTTTTATAATTCTTACGAAATATAAATTTAAAAGATGTCTGATCTAACGAGAATGAACGAGTTTACAGTTATTCCTTAGGAATACGTTATTTATTTTTTTAGTTGATTTCTTTGTTGACAAAACAATTGCAGCATACATCGACAAAAGACCAGATCTAAAATATGCGCTTCTTTGGGTTCATCATAGAAGAAAAGTATAATTATTATTGTTTATACTAAAAACTTTTTGATTTAGATAGTCACAATTAAAATCGTTCCAAAAGAAAAACAAATTATTTGTCCTTTATCCACATGGAGTTTTATATGCAATATGTGCGCCTATTACGTGTCTCTAGACCATTAGGACTCAAAAAAGAATGTGAATTCCACAGAACACGATATATCCATTGTAGTACATGCACGCGGTGTGGCTCGGTGCACATTTGGCTTCCGCTTCCTGCCGGCGGCGGCGGCGCAAGAGTGCGCTTTTCCCGAAATTACCGCAGCTGCCCCGTGTCCAAATTGGTGCGGTTTCCTGCACAAAAACTTGTTACCCCTTTGACCATAAAACGTTCGCAGCTTGCCCGTAAGCTTTCGGGGGACATGAAGGCTATAATTGACGCACTATGGACTATACATAGCTGTACCCTACGCCGTGGATAAAGCCATCATAAAAAAATAAATAAAAAATTCTAAGTTAGTAGAGATATATACTCATAATTTTTATTCAGTAGAGTTGTTATTGGTATTCATACATTATTAAAATATCCAATTTTTATATAAGTATGTAGGTATGTAATTTTGTTAACGAAACCCAATTGGCCCGCCATTTTTAGAGTTTTAGACTAGTCGTCTACAACTCTCAAGTACATATGTACATGCTTGTTTGTTCTTTTAACCTTAAAAATCTTACCTAACAGTTTCAATAGTTGGAATTTTTCACTAAAACACTGCTAATTCTGCTGCTACCATATTACTACGTCAAACAGAGTCGGAAAAAATACATGTTCATTTGAAAAAATAAATGTCAACAACGGCATATTGACTGACCGACTCACTCGAAACATCGGATTATCAACGTGGATATAAAATGAAAATAACTATAGAATATGTGGGATTTCCGTCAATTTAGTCTTGATCGAATCGCTGATAAGGATAGCTATGCCGTGGAGGGCACAAAAAATATTACTGTTAGATGTGATTTTTGAGTACATAATGAAGTTCAGTTTGGAGAAAATTATGCCAAAAAGACAAAATGTATTGTACTCCATCTTTTATTCAAATAGCATATTAATATCGTAATTTTCTCTGGTAGAAGGGCAATATTTGAAGTACAAATAAAAAATACAGTAGACTTAAATGCCCTCATCGATCTAGCATAGTTAACGGGCGACAATGGTTTCGTTTTTGGTTAGCGCTTTTCATATAGGTACGGTCATTTTAGTTAAAAATTCGGCAGACTTATATAAATACCATGATTCGGAACATTTCTAGGTGGGTAGGGCGGGGGTTCCTAGAGGCGGGAGGGGGCGAAGAGCTAATGAATTTCGACTTTGCCTTACACAAAACGTATTCCAATAGATAAAGCTACACCATAATATATGCCAAATTTTTCGTAGATTGCAAACTAGTGATTGTATTACCTATATTATAAGGTAGATGTAATTTGTGCGGGTTATCATTTTCCAAATCGCATACGTACTTGTTCGTATGCCATTCGGGAAATGAAAATACTTGTTCGTACGTAGTTGTACATAGAATACTTTGGTCTCCGTGTCCATAGTAAACATTTGTGCTTATTAAGATTCCTGAGAATGTATCCGGTGTCTTATTTTATGATCCTCTCCGGTGTTAAAATTCCAGATGGATAAGAATAACAGCTTATGTTGCTTATAAAATATGTTGAAATACTGTCTTAATTGAGACATTTATGTTTGTTATTATTATAGTGTTATTGTATTATTATTGTGATTGGTGTCAAATATATTTTACATTCGCTAATAATACAAATAAAATAGTATAAACAAACTGTAACAATAAAGCGCATATTCATTTAGTACATTTTTCAAAAGGCTGGGCTTTGAACGATATTTTCAATATCAATTTTCGATACCTATGAATGATATTTCTATGTCGATTTGTGAAATTTATTGTCTTTTTGTCCCTAAATCTTGCTGTAAATCTATATATATTCTATTTGTTGATGTTAATGTTCACACGGTTTAACAACATTTGTGTCAGTATAACCAAGTTTTTTTTTTTTAATACACGAAAATAATGAACACCATGGCTTTACTAAAAGGTCTTTCGAATTCATCTCATATTTAAAAGCCTGTTAATAGTTACAGGAAAAAGTGGACAACGTTATAGAGCATAGATATTTGTTTGTTTAAAATAAGGGTAGATAATTGTTAATTTGCTTCATGCTGATCCGTGCAAATAGAACTAAAGGTATTTCATGAAATTTATTTTTAGCGATCGAACGTTTGCATGAATCGATTATTTTATTAAATTCTTTACAATTCATCATCAAAACATTTATCATATCAGTGCTTTGATTGTGATTATCTTGCTGCAGTTTCTCGAAGTCCATCGGTATACGTAACGCTCCATCGCGTTCGTATTGTTTGTAAAATAGCTACACGTCGATTGCAAATTATTTGTATGAATCGCGTCACTAACTCTTCCCACTGCTAATTATTCGTTTCCCCACATCGCACTCTCTGTGACTATGACTTTGAAGCACGAAAGCTAAAAGTCTGACCTATAACGTGGTTATATTGTTCTAGAACGGAGAGTAAACAGAGTAATCTGTGCATAAATTGCTATAAATCCTCGTGGGCGGCGGTCGGGCGGGGAACAGGGTCGGTACGCGGCGCGCCGTGGGTACGAGCGGCGTGTTCGGCTTGATTGGGCCGTAGGCGGCGCGGCGCGCGCGCGTCGTGCGCCGGCGGTGGCGCGCTCGTCCGTTCTCCGCGTGTCGATCCAGACGCGTGTCAAACAAGTTTTTGATGGAAAGGAAAAATGTATAGATTAACGGCGGATGTAATGAAGGCTTTTTGAACTTTTCTACGTGTTAATGTATTTTCTTTTTTCAATACAGCATTTTTTAAACCGCTATTTGAAGCTTGAAGCACGTTCGGGAGTGCTTCGAGTAATGGTTTGAAGCTACAGTATACGCGCAGAGTGCAATTATTAATTTGAATTTGAAACTTATTACTATTAAATAAGAACTATGTGAAAAAAGAGAATTGTAGAAAATGTCAAGAAAGGTAAATTTGTTAAAATGTACTAATTTCTATTTTAATCTATTGTTTCGTTTATAATCTCTACATTATTATAAAATTATAACAATATTGTTGATAAAAGATTTTTGGAAAAACTAATATGGATTTATTTTTCAGTTTGACACCAAAACGATAGTTTTTAGAATGTTTTTGAGTTTATTGTTGTATTACGAAAAATGATTAAACAGATTTTGATAGTGTTAGTTTGATAGCATGATGTTCGATTTAAAACATAAAATAGGTTTCATCTAATTCCGAGTAGAATCGGAGATTGTTAGTCTTTTATCCTATAGTCCACGTGGTACATATAATAGATACATATAATAGTTTCTATATTAAACTTTGTTATGAAAAAAAAAGAATTTCCATAATTGGCCTATTAACCGATATTCGTATTTTTTTTTGTTTTTCAGAACAACTACAACTATTTGTCAATTATTGTATATTTTTTGTGATTGAGCCGATAAATACATAATCGCATTCAAGATGTTATGCGAATCGATTTGTTTCGATCGCTTGCTTGATACAGAAATGTAGATTTTTCTATAAGTTCTTTATGCCATCATGTATTAAGATATAAGCTAAAAAATGAAAATTAGTATAGTATTATTAGGGTAGTATCAAATTAGATAGCGCCAAAATATCTTTTCGAAAACATACGTGAGCACGTGAGAGAGGAAAATATTTAAAACTTTTTTCTTACTTTTTTGTATTTTTTTTCTTTAATTCAGATTCTTATGCATTTTACTGTTGACATTATTGTTTTTAGCAACCTTGAGGTATTTGTTCTTCATTCTTGCGTTTGTTCTTATTACATTTTTTTTTTATTTACTATTTATTTTGTTTTCGTTTGATTTATTTAATTTATTGTACATTAAATATAAGCCGCATTGTATGAAATGTAATGATATGAAACGAGCTTCATAACAACCAAAACAAGGAAGATGAGGCCATCAATATGCACCGGCGCATACACCGTCTATTGTGTTGCCCGTACAAATATTTCAGACGATTCGGTTTGAATCAATAACTATCGCCTTGAATCACTTCCCTTACATGTACTTCTGAACACTGTTTAGGATTTCGTACCGGGGTACCTATGCGGTTTCAACGCATTACTGAAAGTAGGTGTACTGATTCACCGTTATATATTATTATATATAACGGGAAATATCATTCACTCTACATATCCTCAAATGTTTTATAATTTCATCTATCCATCCATATATATCCATCCATATATATACAAGGAGTAAACCGATTCACATGTACTTGGCCCAATGTACTTGGTCTAGTAACTTGTAATTTGTAGAAAAATTCCTCTTACGACGAAGACAAGTATTAAGAAAGGATTTTCAAAATTCAAAATTTCAATCCCTGAGGAAATGAAAATGAGGAAATACTTTTGTACAAAAAATCGAAACCGTTGAAGCTACAGATGTCTACCTTCACATTTCGATTACTTGGAAAAATAAAGAAAATAATATATATAGATAGAAAATAATATATATAGATAATAATATAATAGATATAGATTTTTTGAATTATCCTTAGAGGGACTATATAGGGGATCAAATGTTTATTACTAATAAAAAATAATTACATTCAGTGTTCTTAAAAGTAACCCTCTAAGAAGGAGTAAAGTAATGGTTGAAATTTTTATTTAAAAAAACGAAACCGCTGTAGCTGTTGACAACAAAACTTATATTTTAGCTTCTTATTGCAAATAAAAAATAACATGTATAGATTTTTGGAAAAGTAGTTCTTAGAGGGTGAAATAAGCGATGAAATATCTTATTGAAAATCGAAACCGTTATGTGGATAATATCCATTTTTTTTTGTGCGCGTTGTTAATGGAAAAAAAAATTACAAAATCTTATTTTGATATTTCTAAAAATCTACTTCGTCGTATCATTTCAAATTACAGAAAATATAAATTGGTTGCAATTTTTTGAATGTCACAAACTGCATTCCGATTAATTATTGATCCGTCAAATCGTTATGGGCGGATTGCCTACATACACGCACGCACGCAACACGCACGTTATTCTCGCCGCCCCGCCACACGTACACACCCACACACACACGCATAAAGACATCATCGTAAGAATAGAATAGTTTCCTAGAATCTCAAAACGTCTAGATTTCATGAAAACTCTTTTTCCGATAATTGGACTAAAACTTCTCGAAAAACAAAACTCGTTATTTTTAATGATCTTACATTATTGTAGTAAAATACAACTCTTTCCTTTTAAATGCAGTACACAATAATACGATGCGAGTATCTTGAAAAATATAGGTATTTGAAAATAAGTAGGTCTTGTAAATTTTGCAAGTTTGTCAGCACATTGGTATCGAAATAAAAGTCGATGTCACCTCAAAATTAGTCATTTAGGCATATGAAGTATACCCATCTGTAATAAATCTTAATGCCAAAACCTATTTCTTAATTCTGATTTAGTTATGAGACCAAATGATGCATACATTTACATACCGTATACTATTACGTAACATAATAACTGCCTAAGGGGGGAACAATTCTCCAGTTTTTGAATAAACACTGGCAATATTGATACTTAAAATAATACAATATTTTTTTTTAATTTTCTCCTTTTCGAGATTATGAAGCACACCTAAATTTATTGTTTGTTTCTAAATATTATTTAGCATTCGTGAATGAGTGAAAAATTATCATACTGGATAGAAAACGAAATCGAATTAATGTTAACATAGAGTCGTAAAAAGAAATAGTATTCAAGTTCACCGCATTTAAACTAATCATTTCCATGGCTTCATTTCGCACGATCTTAATTCAACGGATATTTGCATTGGGTCATAGCGGATATTTGAGTTTCCTTTTAGGTATAATAAGCGGCTCAAAATCAAGGACAAGTAATTTTAATTGGCAGCGTAAAATGTGCACTATAGACAATTTGAGTGCATTAGTTTTATAAGTTCGGCTTGAATAAGTTTAAATGCTCCAACTCGTTTAAAAAAAAAAAACAATAATTAAAACCGTATATGTGTACCTATGTACATATATTAGATTTTACACTTCTTGGTCAATTTGCATGCAAGTAGTTTGATTAAGAATTATTCACAAAATTAACAATTAATCTGTGTTTATGTATAGGTATAATTTCGCGAAATTGATTTGTTTATTTATAAATACACATTTATATACAATTAAAAAGAAATACTTTAGAACAAGACACAATTAGAATAACAACAAATTCATATTTATTTTAGTCTAGTCTAAAGTCCATATGCATGCGAATCAGATTCTACTTGCTGTCTGTACCGATTGAGTCTGCAGTTTGAGGCTTACGATAACTGTTTCACTATACCTCACTCACTCTATTTAATAACCAATTCCATGCTCTTGAGATCTTGTTAAAGGTACACGCATCTTAATAGTATTTTAATATTTTAAAATACTATTCATTAAGTAACTCGTCGTAACAATTAAAAGTTCGAAAGGAACATATTATTTGTTTTATTTTTTTGATGTTTTCGTTTGTAGTAATGGTCGTTTCGTAAACAGGAGCTTATGTAGAACGCCACCTGTTGGTGCATAAGTAAACGAAGTTGTTAAGTATGAGTCTTTTTTTTTATTTCAATCGTTGCTTCGATATTCTCAAGCGCCGAAGGAAATGCCCGCGGTGGAACCTGACATCCTGACATTGAAACGTCAATCTTTTGTGGAGATATCAGCATCGATATGTATAAAAATAAATGACTTTTCAGTTTCATGAAGGAAAGGTTTATTTATGAACGTTGCCATACTCGTCTCACAACCTAGGCAATACGCATCTAGCGTAAACCTTTACATGTAATTAAAATGTCAACCTATTTCGTCATATTTCATACTTTTCGTATCATCGACATGTGCTGTAAAATAAATCTTATACATAGACGTATCCACGTAAAACCTATGCATGTACAGTTAACCAGGGATTGTTTTTATAGCGAATATCTTTTATGTTTCAGTTAAATGGGTAAAATTCCTAATCTATTGGTGATCATGCTCCAACAATATTTTTATTTAAGAAGGATTTTTGTGATTGTTGTGAATTAAAGTTCTACGAAACAAAATTATTTGATTATCGTCTAAGTGTTTTAACAACCTTAAAAGTTATTTAAAAATTTCATTATCAATACCCCTTGGAAACTAATCTTAAAAAAAAAACGAGCCTCTGTTTGTGGTCGTAAAACTTGAAAGTAGTCGATTGACTTGAAACTGTTACACTAAGTTGCATACAAATACGTCTGTGCAACGAAATAGAAAAGCATAGAATTATAACGACGAACAAATTTACGTTCATTCGTGACACAACTCACACAAATGAAAATATACGAGATATTTTTAAACCAAATAAATCTCTTACAAAGGACCTTATTATTATCTTTTTTAGATGTAATTTTGGATGACATTGTTATTTCTTATCCGAAGAGAAAGAAAGAGAAAGAATGTGAACACTTATTTACGATAGAAAGAGAAAGGATAACTAGTCATGGTGAACATCTGTGCGGCGGCGAAACCCAATGTCGTATGCTACGTCTATCGGGAAAACAAAGTCTGGTCATTTTCTCGATGTAGTAGTTCTATGCTATTCAATTTCCATGCGTCTGTGTCTTTATTATGCCTACTTTATCCCTGACTTTGTTCGTATTTCTGTATTATCGAACCGATATCCCAGCCTATATTTTATTTTGATACTTATCACTGTCCCGGCTTCGTCCGAACTTAAACCGTGACCATAAGTGGACTTAAAATTGTAACCGGGACGAGAAGCAGAATCGAAAGCCTACTGGGGTTGTAATTAATACGGGACTGGGGTCGAATTCAAGTCTGGGAATTAAGATTAATAACAAAATTGATCAACGTAAAAATAAAAAAGAAAACATTCTGTGTTCACGCAGGCGAAGCCGCGGGCGAAAAACTAGTTATATATAAATACCTCTCCCTAGTTTTAAAATATGATGTTAAAACCTGTGCAATAAAACTTATTCATTTTATAAAGACGATAAAAAGCTTAATATAAACAAAGCCATAAATTTTAATTTAAGATATGAGTTGCCAAGGTTGCGAATTACATCTACTCGATAGAATTTATATAAAATATTGAACTAGTTTTTTGGCGCTATACTTGGCGCTATATTCAACAATTATTACGTATATATAATGTTAATTAAAACATGTTTTGTGTTTTGTTTGTTGTATAAATGTGGTTTTCTCGTTAAATTGGAGAAACGACATACTTCTAAAATATTCTATGGTTTAATGTAGGATATTTTTTTTTATACGTTTCCATACATTCAACGTTGCCTTGTAGACTTAATTCTCCGTTCAGGATTGATCAGAGTATAATCTGATAAGGGCAATCCTGAGAAAGAATGCAGGAAGTCTAGCTTTGTACCCGTTTCTTATGTTAGGATTTACATTACTTCGATGCCACTTTTGCTACTTTTTTTTTAATGAAAATCTCTAGGCGTATTTTTGGAACTAGCAATATCAACAGAGAGTCCAACAATATTCTTTTTATTTGTGGTGTCAGGTTGTCATTACCCCGCCATGGCACATACATCCGCATTTTTTTTCGAATTCAAGCATTTGCATCTTACCTCTTAACGCGGTGCAATTCGGAACTGTTAACGGCGGTTGCTACTTTTATGTTAACAACGTCCGGGACCGACAGCTCAATATGTCCTTCGAAGCAAGGAACATGTGATCGAGTCGATTTAAAAAACTCATTGGTCAATTTGCGCCACGTGGTCAGGCTTCGAACCCAATACCTTCTGGTCCAAAGTCATCTTATCGTCTACCATTGCTCTCGACAACCATATACTAGCTGTTTCACCGTTTCCACCGCGTCGAATATGGATTATATATCTTTTTTTATTATATACACATTGAGTAGTGCTTGAACTAGTGTTTCATTATTAAGTAGAAAAACAGAAGGCATAATTACTATAATATAAACCAACTTGATAGAAAGCGTCTTCATTTTGATTCTTATATATTAAAAAAGGACAAGTGCGAGTATAAGATTCGCGTTCTGAGAGTTCCGTTCAAACTTAACTTATATCTGTAAATATTTCTTCCATCGAGAGTCTCTACGATTTTTGCCTGTTTGCTATAGCGATTCTGACAAGATATCGGTACCGGAAATTTTGAAAATTTTATTTTTTCAAAAAAATTCCTAAAAATATTGTTCAATTTTCCGAGTTTTTCCTTTTTTAATTAATGCGTTATTTAATGCACAAATATTTTTTTGAAATGTGACTTAATAACGGAAATCAACGCATTTATAACATATCATTTTTTGTGCATTTAAGTTAGATGCAGTGTCGCTTATTTATGTAATTAAAAGAGTATTCGTCAGGCGTGGGTTTCTTTAGCTACTGCCATTAAGTTGCAAATATTAGACTATACGCATTAATAATTATTTATCCATCCCTGACTCAGCAACCATAGCATCCTGTGACAATGGTATTTAAAAATAACTTGGTTTATTAAGAAGCCCATAAATGTCTATGTTTAATACTTTCTTCTCTTATAGTTTTACTGTGCACTAGTGGCCGTTCCCCATTTTGTGTTCATTAATTTTCCAAAAATGCTAACGTAGCTTCTGACTGACACTAACTAATGAGTGCAACTTTTCGTATCTCTTTCTTCAAATATTTTGAAACTTCTGTTAAACATTTTATTCTTACATTTCTATTTTATTTTAAAAAGGGGTGAATGTTTAAAAAGGCCATTTTAGGGGATCCTTACGTCGGTGTTGAAGTACTTGCCTGCTAAGTTTGAAGTTTCTTAGTCTTCCAGTTTCAGATGAGTCGGTAGGTATTCTTTCGCTTTTATGTATAATGAGTGCTAGTTGTCTGTCTGCCTTTGGCGACTTCGCCTATTTGGCCGTAGAATAAATTCATTCCAATGCCACATTCGATTTTATACTAGGTTTCAACCCCCGACCGGGCTATCTATTCTGATGCTAGTAGCACTGTCGAGTCTGATCATGGCTTAGTTACTAAACCGATCCCGCTCTAAATTCTTTTATATGAAATTGTTACTGTAGTATTTCAACATATACAACATGCTTTTACCACATCTGTAACACGTGACACCGGTATGTAAGCCGAATCACATTTTACTCGTGTTATTTCTGTCTGCTTTTCACTTCGGACTCTTACCTTTCCTTTTTACCGTTTACCGCTAAATTAATCTATAATCATTTTATCGAATCAAGAGTTGTTTCGAAATATGCAATAAAATGAATATTCGAGAAAGACAAAAATTTTCGTAGTCCAATGTCATTTTATAAAAATATTACTTATAAGATCTAATTGTTTGTTTATTTGATGAATATCATTTTTTTTTTATTTAATTTCCCACCCTTAGACTTTTATAACTCCCTTTTTCAAAAATTGATTGTAGAGTTCTCTTCTGAGAATTGACGTTCCGATTGTAACACCATATCACAGTAAGATAGATAACATAATTGAAGCGTTTAAAGAAATTCCTTCCCAAGGGCTTATTCTGGTTGCAACACTGGATTATGTCTATCGTATGCACATACTTCGGAAACGAACAACTCTTTAAATTGTCAACATGGCACGAGAATAGAACATGGCTCTCAATTAGGTGAGACAGTGTTTGAACTAGCGAACACTGATGCGCTAACGTCACGTGCACGTACTATCTAATTATGAGCTTCCGAAAATGTGGTAGAATTGTAGCCTTCGTTTTGATATTCTACGGTCTTAGGCAGTTTAGATATACTTTTCGTTGACTTTTTGCCTGAATGTTTAATTTAATAGAAGATAATTCAATAAATGATAAGGACATAACTGGTTTTTCTTATTGTGATTAAGGTATCCTATTTAAAACGAAACCCCAGAAGGATAAGTCGCGAATAACAACGTTACAAATAACGAGTACTCTATAACATTGCATGAGGTTTTGTTTTCGTTCTGAGATTCTCCATCGAGGAAGTTAATCGAACGGCAGGTATGTAGAAATGTTAGTTTCAAGGTGAATAGGCGAATCGTGACTCGTAAATATGTAACGCTTGGATTTATTGTTTGCAATTATCATAGCAAAAAAATGAGCGGTTTCGGTAGTTTTTTAATTATTTTTTTATGCGATCTCTTTGTATAATGACCAAGGTAAATATTTTTTTGTCAAGATCGTAAATGTCAAACAATCTTGTAAAACATCGTGCGTGTAGAGGCGTTATTCGATGTTGGATATTATTTTATTTTCTGTAATATTTGTTTATAATTTCTATTTTTTTTTTGTATATTAAATCAATCTTCTAATTTTTCATTCATTTATTAATAATGATGGATCAGTTCACATAATTTTTTTATGGTCCTAGTTAATGATTTATGTCAAAACTCTGGGCAGTTGTTTAGTTAATGATCGATTTTTTAAAGCATTCGCACTTTGTTTCCAGCACCGTTTTTGTTATTGACAGGAACGTTTTATAATATTCGTATACATAAGATAGTTAGACGAGTGCAGTGCGTCCCCTATCGTCAACCGTCGATCATCAAACACGTGTAGTTAACAAAATAATAAAAAAGTTTTTCTGAGTATGTGTCAATTTATAAAAGAATTTCTTTCGTAATTTATAATCTCCATTGCATAATCGTTTGAATATTTTCAATTATACGTCTGGCATTTACGTATTTTTGAGAGCGCTAATTTTAGTAGCGTCATATTTTTTGAACTAAAATTGCCAAGAGGAAGTCCGAAGCTGGATTTTTTACTTTTGAGAGTTGGGTGTATACTTTGTGCTTATAAAAATCATATTGTTATTAAAAATCACAAATTGAAGTTTGTAAAGTTTATATTAATGCACTAAATGCCATTCTAAGACGTTCACATAGTTATGATAGTGGGTTGATGGATTTACGATTCAGGTTTTACAATAGGAAACATTTTGAATCTGAAGTTACTTTAGGTGCGAGGACTACATTCGCTTTGTGTTGTAATAAGGTTAAAGCGATATTACCGCTCTTAAGTCAAAATAAATATTTTAAATCTTAAATTTTAAATCTGCCTGGCTTTTTGTTTCAATAAAAAAAATTCGGTCTTTCATTTTTTGGATACGCTTTTTATTGTTAAGTGTTATATAATTTGTTTGAAAGAGATAGGCAAATTAACTGGGTAGGTGGTGGTAGCCTTGGCGAAATCTGTGATTATAAAAGTATGGTATTTGACAATAGAACCTTAACAACGTTCTGACTTCAAATTTAAATGAATTATGGAATTTCGAAATAAGTAACACTAGTACATATTACATGGAACGATAGGGTCGCTAAATAATCAAGGACACCTAGATGTATAAGCACAGTGATATAATGCAAATTGATATATATATATATATGGAAGGTGTAACGGAGATAACGCTATTATGACCGATGACGCGGACGACATACGGGGTTTGGTGGTCGCGACACAGTCTTGATTGGGCCACTCACTCTAGTGTATTTGCGAACGCCCGGGGGCATATTCATTCCTAAGGAAAGATAAAGGCGCGAGGGGGGTAAATAATTTGGCAATAACATGACGTTGATGCTGCATACAGAAAAAAATCATTTATCAAAAGAATGATTTTTTTTGTAACTATATATAACATTTTATTCTATCAATAGTAGCTATCAGTCTTTCCGAATTGCAAGATTTCATGATTTTTATTATTCTCGTCATTAGTTTTCGTACACAATATTTTTATATTTACACATTTTACTTATCGGAATGAAAAGTAAGAAGGTTATCTGTTTTAAATTCACGCGCCTATAATAGTAAATCTTTTTTTTTTATAATAGTACAGCTTTAACCCGCCAAGCGACGCGCTCGGAGCGGTGTATCGTTTTGTTTTTTTTTTAACGTGCTATAATTTTAAAATGCGAATCGGTGCCATTGTGGTTTTATTTGTCATAAAATGTTGTTAGTCGCGTTTCAAAGGCCAAAGGGGTTATGCGAGTTGCTTTTATTTATTAACTATAACACCAGACGCCATGAGTCTCTGTTGATTTTGAGTTTATTCCTACGGAACGTTTGCCTACCTACACGAGTATACCAATACTCAATATGGTCGTACATCATACGTTTCGAATACCGGCCATGAGCAAAACAATAGAAATAGCTTTAAATAATTTGTGCTGGCAACGATCACTGTAGCAGCATAAACTTGTATAAACTATTATTTTATAAACACAGTTCAGTCAAGTCTATCGTTTTTCGTACACACATACATCGTATTTATGCATATATCTGTAATGTTATACAAGACATAGACCTATGTATAATATCTTCTTATAAGGATTTACTATTCTTTATTTAACCATTACGATTATTTATACCCTTACGTACCCTTTAAATGTGGTTAAAGGTTATGTACATTTTATTATAACAGGAGCATCGAACAGCAGTAATTACTGTGAGGATTATTTGGGTGATACTTTTACCCTTTTTATATGGTATTGTTAGCGCCCTCTGTTCCGTTCTTTACGCATATTTCAATCGCATGTTCGTTTCGCCGTGAGTAAATAAACAGTAATGAGTCACCGCGTCCAGTTTCGAGCGCATAGTGTTGTTGACGAGACCCCGCACTGTGTTTCATCCTACAAGGAAGCCATTTAGTTCTCAGTTAATTTTTTTGGTTGGCTGCAAAAAAAGGAGCTCGCTCGTGACCTTGAGACGGTTGTGGCGGGCACGCACCGCGCGCTTATAGTTAGCTAGGCCGTCTGAGCGCGCGGCGGGCGGCGGGCGGCGGGCCGTGACTCAGCGCCCGCTGGGGCGTGAAAGGCTGGCTGCCCCATGCCCGAGCGAAAGGACTTGCCGTTGTACAATAAACATACTCGTGCATATCTGGCACCGACACCATAACTTGTAAAGAAACATTACTATAAGGCGGTAAAAGGTTTCTCGAGCAAAAGTATAAGGAATATTAATTTGTTTATAAAAGACATCTAAATGCTGGAGTTGTTATACGAAATACATCTAATTAATCTTTGTGAAAAAACTTACTTTCTTGTTACAATTTACGAGTAAATAAATAAATGAACATTTTGAGACAGTTATTGAATGTGGAATGATGATAAATTATTTACACAAAACATAACTACTAAGCAAGTAAAGTAAAAAATAATAATTGTATAGCTCAAAGCAACTATCCATTAAAACAAAATGTAGCAAAAACAATAAGTGCTTTATTAATAGTTCTGTACAGAAATATTTTGTTCTAATATTTGAGACCCCAAAGCGTTTGTTTCTTATAAGCGCTGGCAGCCGCTAATTTGCTCCATCCGGTCGACACAATGAAACGATAAATATTATCTTTACAACATCATTTTCGTAGCATGCTAGAGACGTCTCTCCCACGTGAGATGTTTTTTTTTTTTTGTGAGAGAATATCTGTGGTAACTGACAGAATTAAATTCAGTCCATAATGAAAGAAATTCCTGTAATCGTTTTATATTAAATACCCAATTAACGCGTCAAACTTAATTAATGCCTTTATGTTTTACTAACATGTGATCGTATGTTAAAATTACTATACCACGGTCTTATGTTTCACGGAGCATGAACGGTTTTTGTTATTGTACCCGATAAAAAGTCCTTTTTTACGCCCGCTGTCGGCTCTTTGTTCACCAAGTTTACAATCGTGCGTAATCGTTTCTGTCGACCCACTTATTTATTTTGTCCATTTACTGTTTGGCTGTTTATGTAACAGACCAGTCGAGTGGGGTCGAACTTTCGTGACTATAACGTTGTATTGGTTTTTAACGTAACATGACCTCGCCGTGGTCGGGCCGCACATTTATACCGACGGCAGCCGTGTAGAAGGCGAAGTCGGTGCGGCCCTGACGGAATGGCGGGATGGAGAGGAGACATGGTACCGGTGAAGTGATCGACTCCCCGACTCGATCCCTTCTGCACGGTCTTTCACGCGGAAGTGGTCGCGATGCAAAGAACCATAAGGAGGGTGAAAAATGGTAAGAACGGGTTGGTCAACATACTCAGTGACTCCAAGTCTTCCCTGGAGGTATTGACCAGCCCAAAAAGCTATTACGCTCTGGCTCATGCAGCTAGGCGCGACATCTCCGAGATCGTTGCGGAAAACAGGGCCGTGCGCCTATTTTGGGTTCGAGCGCAAGTTGGAATCGCGGGAAATGAGCGTGCAGACGAGCTTGCCAGGCGCACCGCCCTGACCAACAAGACGGCAGCAGACTACGACACGTTTCCGTTGTCGCATGCAAAAATGGTGATAACAGCAACGAGTCTGGAAGAATGGCAAGAACGATACGCTGAGGAAGTGAGATCACTAAATGCTTCTTTCCCCGAGTGGAACAAGCGTACCGGGTCCTTAAACAGTTTGAAATGACGTCCCAAATCGCGCAAACTCTTACGGGACACGATGGGTTCGCACATTACATATTTAGGTTTAAATTGAAAGACTCGCCGTATTGCGCGTGTGACCCCGCTAAAGAACCAACATGTTCTGCACGCTTCTCGAGGAGTGTCATATGTTTGTGCGAGAGAGCGCGTATCTGGAAATAGAAATCGACAATAGGGGCGGGAGATAGAAATTCCCGGGAAATATTGGAGAGTAGCACATCGAGAAAGAAGTTTCTGCAATTTTGTAAATATATAGTGGGAAAGTTAAACAAAGTAAATAAAGTTTGAAAAATAATAGATAATATGAATATTATATATAACAATAGATATAGCTAAAATGAAGAATAATGTGTATTTATATAAAAAATGTAACAAAGCTAAAATATGGATACGGTAGGGGACGATAAACACCTTAAACATAGAATAAGATAATTTAATAATAAATGTAGAATAAATAAATGTAAATGTATGCTAAGACACTAATATAGAAATATGTAAATGATGACAAATCTTAAAAAGATGTTAAAGAAATAATCTTAACGAATATAAAACTTATAATTTTAATATATATAATAAATAAAATAGTGTAAGGAAAGACATTATATCTACAAATAGGAAACTAAGAATAAAAATACTTAATAGAGAATAAGTAAATAAAATGAATAAAAATGAAACAAATGATCTCCTACCATCCTAAGTATGAAAAGACGGACAAACGAGAAGCATGAAACTGATTCTTTAGTATGAGGTAGATGAAAAAGGGCCGTGGTCATCGTGCCACGGGGCGAATTAAAAAAAATTTGTAAAATGACATAGCGCACATTTGTCACAAAATTGAGCAGTTCAACAGATTTACGCTTTGTACACAACTTGTCATTTCATCACTTTCATCATCATTTCATTCTATTTTATTATATACTAAGATGTACATCTGTACGTTTTGTCTTTACATACATTTTTTCTGTCAAATTTTGTCATGAATGTTTATTTTATGATGACTTAATCCAGGGCTTCCCAAACTGTGCGTCGCGACATTGTTCCAGAAGTGTCGTATGTCGATGCGACCGAGTTGAGTGAGCCATAAGGTACTTTAGTGAGCGCCATGCGCATTCTGATAAATATCCCTAGGATAATACTAAAATTAGGATAATACTTTTGGGGACTGAGTTGAGAGGCGTCGTAAAAAAATGACAAAGTCCCAAGGGCGTCACAGTAAAAATAAGTTTGGGAAACCCTGACTTAATCTTTATTTACCATTCTTAAAATCGTCTAGCTGTTTATTTGTATGTGCTCTTATAACTAAACAAGGGTTTGTCCGATCTTGACGAAATTTGGGATACAAGCAAGAACATGCAGTTGCCTAAGTCATAGGCTATCCGCTAAAACGATGTCGATAAATTGTGGGGAGGATTCCGTACAAAATTACTAAAAATCTTTGTAGCTTGACCGACTTCGCTGAAATTTTTAAAATTTGTTCTTATTGAAGTAGTGTTTCAAGTTGTTTAATGCTTCCATGCTTAAAAGCAGTATGTGCAATAGCAGTAGGTTCTGTTGTTCTGCGTTTTATGAGATTAATAAGCACTCTTATAATAAGATCGTATTTTATAAAAATTCGTATGAAGATGGATTAAGCACAAAAAAGGCATCGACTGTGTATACTATTGTGGTTTACAAGTCTTAGTTTTACATGAAAATCACTAAGGATCTCTATAATTTCATCAAAGTTATTGAAATTTTCACAATATCATTTAATAGTGGCAAGAACGTTAAGACGATGGTCTGATGTTCTGAAGCAATTACCAAGAATTATTATAGTTCAGTGTGTTTAAGAACGAAAAGTGACGGGAATAGATCGAGAACGAGGGTGGACCCGGGGGCAGTTTTGCGGGCGGTGCGGTTGCGGAATAAGAGCTGCAAAGTTTCTTCTTCTCTACATTTCTTATTATCTATTATTAATATAAATCTGTCAAGTATGCAGAGCGGTAGGCAAAATTTCAAGGTAATAAGAAAGTGTACCTCTATGTTATTCCTATTTCGCGCAATATCCATTTTTCTAGTTCTTTGGTTTTATTAATTTGACGCAAATACATGTATATTCCGGGTGTGCATTCCACCTCCCCTGTCATATCGATCGATATCCACCCCCTGACATTGTTGTTAAGTGTCGTTTATAAGGCGGAATATGCAACGAAATAGTCACAAAATAAATATAACCATGTATATAAAGCAATTATTGTCAGTCTTATCCATTTTGTATCTAAACATGAAAAATAGTACAAAATGACATATGAGGAAAAAAGTACTGGGTCATTAGGGGAAGATTGAAAGGTATTGAAACGGAGTCATGTTGTCTATGGTCGATTTCATTGCAAATCTAGCTTTGAACGCGAGGTTATTTAATTTTGTGTCGCAGTTACTAATAAAACTTCTTAGGTGAATTGGACTACCGAGTAAACTGCCCTCTCGAGTTTACCGCCATTCCATTATAGCGGCAATTTCATTACCACGCAATGTATATTTTTATAGAACTGCAGCACTCTTGAGCGTTACGTACATTTATCAGGACTAGGATTTTCCTATTTTGTTTTTATGTTAATTTGATATAATTATCTGTTGGTTGAATGTCATCTATTGAATGCTTTAAAATGAATTTCACTAATAAAATATTTTTTGGAAACACTAATTGATTCCAATCTTGGTGTTTATAGGAGTCTAAATAGCGATAACGCAATAACCAACTATCCCCACTGTTCGACTGCTGAACTGAATTTCATTTACCATTTCGCTATTGAGCGAGTTCTGCTGTGGCAGTCTGTATAACTGTACCATTAACCTGATCGGCGTCACTACTAAAGTACCGAAACGAAATTTAAAATTTCATATATCTTCTGAAAAACCCAAGCCTTATTTATGTCTTTATTTGCATGATCGTATAAGAACCGTATAAAAAATACAAAGAAATACAGTTTCGTCGTAAATATAGCCTGTGGTGAACTCCCGTAGTCAGAAAAGTTATCCAGGATTCAGTCGTTTCCGTTAAGGATTTAAAATAGAAGAATCAAATAAACGTCAAATGGATATCAAAAAAACTATAAAAATAAATTCGGGTCAAATGGTATTTTTATTAATGAAAAATAACCTATAGGACTTTGGGATAATCTAGTTTCCTATTAGTGGAAGGATTTTTAGAGGCCCCATAGTCTATGAAATTCTCTCTTACAAACAAACAAAATTATAAGAATTACCTTTTTATATATTACTATAGACGAATGTATATATCACAAAGACAGTAGGACTCATTTATGCAGTTACCAGAATGCATTTTGTTTTCCTTTGTCGACCGTCTTTATGAGCTTGTTCTCCGAAGGTTTTTTGTCTCAATCTGATGTAATAAGACGCAGCGACTTCCGTTCTCATGGGCACGGCTCGTTAGCGCAGTTTGTAGTGCGTGATCGACGGCTGCGCGGGCGAATGCTTGCATAAATTGTTCGATGCACTTCACCTCCTTCTTACTTTCTTGGCCGCCTAATTATGTACTAATATACATTATATAATCGTAAATTTTCTTCTATACGTTAGCTAGAGTCAATGATTGTACTTTTGCCCACAATCATTTTGTAATCAAACCAATGAGCTGAATATTAGACTGGAGAAAAATATTGAGTAATAACGAGACTCTGTGCAGTTTCGTCGCTGTCACTTAATCGTGCACCCGCATTCGCGGTTTACTTAGACATGCAGACTTCGTGCGGCCGAGACAATACCGCGAGTTTTTCCACTTTTGCACAACTGAAAAAGTGTTGTTACCTCATCATACTTGCAAATTTTCGTTATTATGCGTGGTGGTGTCGGGCAAGATGAATTTACGATTACATTGTTCGTATTGTGTGCAGAGCGGGCGTAAGGCACGGCCGGCCGCGCGCCGCGCGCGGGGCGGGGCGCGGGGCGCGGGCCACGCTGATTACTTTATTGTCTTCATCGACGATGGAGTTCACGGCCGGAACTTTCTAGCGGGCATGCCTCTGACTAAAACACAAGCGACCCGAATCGATTTTCACGTTAGGCTCCATACGAACGTCCGCGTTATCTGTTTGAACCGGCATAAGTGATCGCTCTACTGTACGATATAAGCTCGGCGTCCTCCAGTAGCAAAATACACTTGTTTCGTTACTATACAGTTACAGATGATGAACGGGCGTGTCATCATATCGAAGTGCAAGACCAGTACTGTTGCTCCTTTACTGCTGCATCCCTCAATGACTAATAACTAGTTGTTTTGTATGAACATTAGAGTCCTTATTTCTTTTACATTGTAGTTCTTAAGGGATATAGACTAGCAGTTGATACGTGCATAGACTCTTAAATTACATTAATTAAACGGCTTCGTTTGACCAATAGTAAGATTTACAACGCTCATCGTTCGGTGATCTACAGAGACTTCGGGTTCTAAATGGCACCCAACAATGCGGCTACCCAAATCACAAAAGAAAGCAATTGCATTCAACATTCTTTCGCCATTCCTTCATTCTTTTGTTTTGTTTCTTTTTTTCATTGAAAATCGAAATCTCACATGCAATTAGTTACTTTATTCGATCATTCCAACGTCTTTATAATAAATAACACACATCTCAATAACAGAGTAACATTAGTTACTCTATTCGAAGTCCAAATCTAGAAAAAAAGTAATTTAGAATAAAATGTCAATTACTTTATGCTTTTGGCAACCGAATTGCTTTTTATCGATTGAAATACCTATTTTTGTACGTTATGTTTGAATTTTAACTGTTTGGTTATTTTTAAACTATGAAAGACGATCATCAAATTATCCCGTGTATCTTTATTGTTTATTTAGTTTTTATAACTATAATCCATTTATTTAATTGTATATTGCAATAAGTGAAGTACGTATTCATTTAAACTAAACTCCCCGTAATATTTTCTAGTTATATTCTGAAGCGGACGAAACCGCACTTTTCAATAGTCCATCCGACAAACAATTACCTACCTAGCGGCGGACGAAATTCACCGTCTACGTTCATGGTCATTTCAGTAACTCCATTACGCGGCCGACGCGCGCGACGGCAACTATTCCGACTGGACTTAATGCATAATTTAACCATTAATATCTCAAAATGACTCTTGGAAGTCCTGCGTCTGCCAGACGGGGCCGGCCAATGGCAAACCGCTAACTGCATTTACGTATGCATCTGTAGCTGCAACTTTGACCGCATCACAGTGGAGAATCGATTTCGATTTGCATTCGTTACTACCATTAATCAGATTGTACTTTTTGTATAATAATACAAAGCGACACCTTTTATGAGCCCTTGTTTTTTTGTTGATACTGAAAAAGGTACCCGAAGGGGCTCAATTTTATGTATATCATTTCTTAAAATATTATTTCTCCGATAGGTTATTCATCGTTTATCAATAAAATAATAGTAGGGTCGTACGCGTGAACGGCGCTAGATAGAAACGTGGGTAGAAACAGTGAGCGAGGGCTCGGCCGCGTGAGAGAAAGTTCACGTAGGTTCAGGGACGAATAACCGGCTATTTTGGTCGCGCGCCGGCGCACGGCCGATCGACGATGCAATTAAATGTGTGAACGGAGCTTTATGTCCTGAGCTAAATATGCGCCTGGACACGGCGCGCTGTTGCCGCGCCGGCTGCCCTATTGCATGCTCAGGATGTTTTTTTTGTGTCGAATTATGAAACATGTAGATTATGATACCATTAATGGCATCTAACTTGCACTTTTCCGCCTTTTGTGAATGAATTTCAATAATGACTGATACACAAACTGAAATATGTATGATCAGGCCTAAAAAAATTCATTAACTTCCTTTATATACCTACTTAAATACAATTGACTCAACTCCGTCCAATGACAATTTTTAATGTACCAATTCAGTATTTACTTCATTTATAAATAAGTATTGCTTCATAATTTTTAGTATTTGCTAGTGAATACCTTAGATAATTTACGTTGTTGACTGTTTAATGTTGTTTAGGTTTAATACTGTTTGATAAATTCCTAGTAAAAATTAAGTACTTATATTGTAAATTTTCACGTGTTCGCTATTTTACGTTATTAAACTATTATCCTTATTTTTATTGATATTGTCAAAGATATTTTCTTGCCTTCTATTATTTTGTATAAAGTAACGAAAATGTATGATTACATGCATAATAATCACACTGCTTACTTCTAAAACCTTTAAAGATAGTCTGGCCTGTCGGTGCCAACAGCATAGCCGGTTTAATCGTCCACATTTTGATAACAATTCAAACTATTAATGTGTGTATTTGTACAAGAAACAATCGAACGGTAAACCTACAGCCGTTGAATGTCAACGCCGGAGATCGGCGTCACAATAGCTAACGGTGAGTTCAGCCGTTCATAAGATCAAAGTTCACCGGTTCTACGAGCCGCTCTTAAATTAACCACCTATCGCGCTCATTGCTCTGATCGCAAAGGTCAAACGGCTGCCGCATCTCACGAATCTCAAGTATTCTCATTGCTGTATATACACAGCGTAAATTTAATTAACCACGATCGTATTAACAACGACACAGACCGTCCCTTCGACGCCCTATCCGACCGAGGGACTCGGCGTAACGTCGGCGACGAGAATTTTGCATTTGCCAGTTCTCGGTATTTTTAGCCTTTCCACTTAAGAAGATTATTTTTCAGTCGATGTGTGAATCAAAAGTTTATCTAGCACCGTACGAATAGCACCACGCCTGCTTATATATGTGTACTTCCTTTGCGTTCTGTTTAAACTAAGGTAATCGTGTAAGAGGTATTGCGAAGAAAATGAATTAAAAAAATCTAAACAAAAGGTACAATGTATTTTTTGTATTAATTATTGAAGCAGTTATTAGTGTATTATTTCCGAATTCACTACATTAATGGTGAGGCGATCATTATTTTTTTCAATGTCATTATTATTCTCAATATTGAAACGATTACTTCGAAAATTAACATCGGCGACGCTACAATGCTTACAAGATTTTACTCATCCAAAAATCACATGACGTGCCTTGTAGAAGTTTTCATTTTAGTGACGTTGAAGTTACACCGCATTTTGTTGCTCGTTTGTTTATACAATTTACAATTTCTGTATAAAAGATTTTTTATTTTTTCAGATGGGTAGACGTGTTCGTAAAATATTGAATATAACTCGGCGTCAAGGAACTAATTTAATAGCAAAAATTTAAAAATTCGTTAGTTTATTAGGTTATACGTCTAATAAAAAAAAACACCGGATAAGTTCGAATATGACTGACACCTTAAGGGTTCCGTACAAACTTGATTAATGTGTATATGCATATTACATTCATTAAGAGTTTCAGTGATATTTGTCCTGTTATCGATACCGATACCGGTGAGATTATGGGCCACAGGAATTCTGGAATCTTTCTTTCCTTCCTACAAAAAAAATCATTATCCAAATTTTAAAAATCTTAGTATTTATAGAAGGAACTTATAAAATGTTTTCTCACACATCGGTCTACATCACGATTCATACTCCAGCTGTAAATGTTAGTTTGTAATAAAAAAAAAAAATCCTATGTGATCTAACTACAAATTAATGATTCTTAATTTTTTTCCTTTTGCTTGTGCTGTGTTACCTTGCTTCTTGCCAAATTTTATGTTCTCTAGGTTAACGGTAAGTATCCAACAGGTTTGAATTTATTTGCGAGATTCAAAATATGCGGCAAAAATGGCCGTATTTTTTTATTGCGTTGGCTTAAAACTTCATTTGTCCAGGACCGTTGACTTGAGTATTTAATATAAATTTCAACCTGATACATCCACGAATTTGACTCGGAACTACTCGAATGGTTTTTTAAACAGACAGACAGATTGACAGAAAGACAAGGAAATGATCCTATAAGGGTTCCTTTTTGGTTCGATACTCCTAAAAAAAAAAGTTTCTTAGCTCCTATCTTACTTATGAAAAAAGACTTGTAAGTATGCAAACTGAAGCCGCAACATTTATGTACTATGTTATACTCTTTCTTGGAGAAGATCAGATTATAGATCAAATGCATCTGATAAGCAATCAGTCTCAAATATATTGTGTATAACAAGATACTTCGATTAGACTTTAGAATACAGTAATCAATCGACTTTGAGAATTTTATATGAAGTCCCCAACAATTTTTTTTACAATGTGACTAAAATCCGTGCATATGTATTAGTCCAAAATATGATTATTCTTTGCTGTAGTTTTTAGCGATACAATCTTAGTGTTATTTTCTTGAAAATAACTATCAAGCAATCTGGCGTAGTCGTTATACATTTTGAGACTCTTACAATATCTTGCATCATATCTTGGGTCACCAAGGAATCAACTGACCTTTTTCCTGTTGGCAAAGCCCCCGTATTGTTTGATTGTGTATTCTGAGGTAGTGCCATTAGTCATTGGTGTATTTTATCTTAGAAATCGTCTATTTTAACTTACCAGATTTGTTAATAGATTTTGTATCAGGTATTTAATATTCTTAAAAGTCTTTTTCGATTTATGGTTTCATTCATAAGTTCCAACAACATTTTTATGTAAATTGAGTGCATCTATCTTGTCTCCGCAGCTGTTGTTTTTAATAATTTGAAAAATATCAGCAATATTTGTATGTATTATTACAGAATTATAAGGAAAATTATTACGAGCAAATCGGCTGTCTAATTCATGAATTGAAAACGACCAAGTTATGTCCATATGCATAATAACATTAATCACTAGGAATATAACTGTATATGAAAATAGCTCGTATGACTTTTACGTCTGTGAGTTGCATATCAAAAAGGAGGAAGGTTGATTTAAACTTATCTATAGTGTGTTAATATTTTGGTTTTTCATTTTATTCTTTTTCGCATCATTTGCGAAATTTGTTAAATTTTAAAGATTTTTTTCGTCGGGCTCTTCGACCCTCTTTGATGACCTGATTTTTGAAATTATACCATCACCAATGACAGCTACTTCATTCTTGAACTCATTACTTGTCTT
The DNA here is from genome assembly GCA_005406025.1 of Eumeta japonica. Lineage (NCBI taxonomy): Eukaryota > Metazoa > Arthropoda > Insecta > Lepidoptera > Psychidae > Eumeta > Eumeta japonica. The sequence continues at coordinate 297,602 of BGZK01000195.1, read as the reverse complement.
GGAAAACAATGAGCAAAAACAAAGAAATAATCCTTTTTAGGGTTCCGTAATTTATAAGGAATCCTTATAGCTACGCCTTGTTCGTCCGTCCGTCCGTCCGGGTGTCTGCAACGTGGCTGAGACTCTTAGTACTAGAAAACTATACGTTGGCATGGGTATACACAGTAATCACGCCGATAAAGTGGTAGAATTAATATTCGAAAAAAATTTTTTTAGGATTCCCCTACACGTAAAGTGGGAATGATTTTTTTTCTCCTCATCCCATATTGTGTATCATTAGATAGCACATTTAAAAAATCGTGGGTCTGTGAAATTCAGTTTTCGTATTAGGGATCTGTGCTTTAAAGTATTAGTTTTGTTAGAGTCAAGTTTTTGGATGTGTGAAAAAAATCATGCCATCGCTAGTACATAATTATAACGAAGTTAAAAAACCTATCACGGCTAAATGTGCTTTAAAAGTTAACGAGTAATAGTCGCCCAACTTGGAGGAGTAAAAAGCAAAATTTCGTAAAATTCTCAATGAAAATTAGGATTATAACATATTATATTATACGTACATACGTCTATGAACCATATAAAATTATAGAAATATAAAATCATAATATCCTAACACTTGAACATCCATCCTACGCGAGCTGTGAGCACGTTTTTATACGTTAGTATTAGATGTTAAACTGTTAACTCGACTAATAAGTTCATAGCATCAAACAAAAAGCCCTGTTTTAAGTCTGCATATTGTGACGGACATCTACAGAACCCTAAACTGTGTGTGGTCTGACACGCACTTTGCCGGTTTTAATGTTTGCGACGAACAGAAGTTTGTACGCTCTGCCATAATATTTAATTTAATTTACATCTATTAAACAGTGCACTGCGTTAGAGTAGACGATCTTAGCGATGAGTAAGCGCTTAAGTTACTTAAGAATTAGTAAATATGAATCTAACATTGTTGCTTTATTGTTGTCTACAATGTTAAGTTATTGTTTAGTCGTTGTATTGTTGCGATTTCCAATGTTGCAACTTGCACGTGCCATCGCAATTAACGTCGTTGATTGTGCACACCGAACGCTTATTGAGATGAATTGGCTTTATTATATTATCATTTTTATTCATATTTAATATTACGTAATTCTTTGTGTTAGCGCCGTGAATAGTTAATGTTTATGTCCTTGGTCGTGTATGATTTATGATTAGGTGCTTAAAAATGCCCATTTCAACCTTGTGCTGTGGATGCTTAGATTTCGTAATTTGTATATTCTTTTTTTAGCGATGTTATAATCATTTTATGCTTTGTTCACTTGTTTTATTTCGACGTGTTCCCCTTTTGATGTTTTAATCACCATGAAGTTTATGAAGTTATGAGAAATAACCAAACTCACAATTATGAAAACTACCTTTTTGCATCTAAAAAATTAAAAAGTTTTGAAAATTTAATTAATTTTACGTCAAGCCTACGCTAGAGAAAACATGAAAGATATATTTCTTTTTAATAAAAAGATTTATGAATTCCTGTCTAAAAGTAAAGATTGTTCCTTTCTATCTGCATATTTTATATAAACTAATTTTATTTTTATTCGTAAGTAAATGAAAGCAGTTTGGATGATAATAGATACGTTCAAAAGTGAACGCATCATGCCCGTTTATCTATTACGTACAATTGAGTCATGTGACCGATAACAAGTCTTAAAATAGCGGCTATTGACTAAATATAAATCTTGTTTATTTCTTTGTTTTATTTACATTCCACGAATCTTAAACTCGTCATTGTTTATGGCTGCCACTTATACCTCTCTATTCGATATATGTTGACGGATTGAGACAAAAACCTCTAATAACTTCTTCATTCATTTGTGTAAAATATTCTTCATATATTTACGTGTATATATGATTGAAGTTTTATTTCAGATATCAGAACTTTTACATAACAAAAAGTAAAATCATGTTTCTTTTTTGATGTGGAAAAATGATTAATTTTTAGTTAATGATTTTCATAAACATTTTCTTCATAATGAGAAATGCTTATTTTAATGAACAAAAAATTCCCTTGCTTTTTAAGGTTGTCTGCTACAATTGGACAACTGGAACATTCTCGAACATTTCAGCTGTGCCTTTGTAGTATACTTGTCTCTCATATCAGCCTTTATCTACATATCAATGAAGTAGAAAACGAAGTTTATATTAGCTGAAAGCAGTTATTTATCAAATTTAAAATCGACGTAAAACCACAATGGAATCCCATTATAAAAATCAACTCATTTTAACTTTGTTTTTCCAAAGTAAAACCAATAATATAAATAAAATTATCAAGGTCTTCGTAATATTGAACAGTCGCAGCTCGCTTTCATTTCTGATAGATCTTGTGCAATGTTTTAATTATTTATAGCATGCGGGCTTACTATCTATATGAGACGTCCTTGACTCCTTCTTGTACTTTTAAGAGGGAACCATAAACTATGCAGGCGAGTCGATTCATGAAGTGCTTTAAGGTGTCGATAGAATACATTCTTAACACATACTAAGTGTGTGTTATGATACTGTGTAATAATAATATATCCACATTGCTCAGTATATAAAATCAATATAGGCGAGTCGGAGTCGTGTATTCAATTATTATGGCTTAGGTATGTTTGATACAGAAATGAATTTGACAGGGTGATACGATTTTTACTAGGTATTCGATGGACCATCTTTCAGGAACAATATATATATATATATATATATATACCTATACAAAATTACCGTTTGATAAAATATAGCCGGGTATTGATAATATAATATTAGGAAATTAATAATTTTATTTTAAAATTCTATTTAGAATAGTTAAACTTCCGTCCCAAATGATATTGTATAATCATCCATAACGCTTTTCAAAAAAATAATGTCCGAGTTTATTTCATTGTATACATTATTAAAAATTGCGGGATTCCTTGTGTCCGTTTGTTATTGTGACAAGTTGTCGCATTCGTCGATTTTCAAAAGTGTTTACATCGACAATTGTTTTATATCGTACAGTGATTCCTGTGATGTTGATGTTTAGTTTCGTGTGTTTAAATCAGTTTCACGGTTTACACGATTTTCAATCAACATTAAAGATGATAATCCCCTTTAATAGTTTATGCTGAACGATTCCTAAGTAAAAGGGCTGTGGTGAACATGCAGACGACCCTATAAGTTATTCGTCGTATCCAATTATTACACAATATTAAAAAAAATGTTGTTCACTGAAATATTTCATAATGAGATTGTAAATATGATTTCTCAAAAGTCGAAAAGGAATACTTAAAATAATTTAAAGTTTAATGTGCACTATTAGTATGCGTAATTAATTTAGAACTAGTTCTAAATAAGTGTATGGTTTTCAAAATAGTGCTTTTTTATCGCATAATTTTTCTATTCAATTATGCGCTTCTAAAATGCAATGTATTCGACGTTTCCTTAACAATCATTCAAGCTTTTCATGTAATACATGCCACTTCTATTAGATTTCATGTCAAAAATGTATTAAAAAGTGCAACTGTAGTGAGGCTTAATTGTCCAGTCATAACGAATATAGACAAATATACCTATAAAGTTTATCTGTAACGACATGTACATAGGCACAGAATCTAAATGAATATGAGTAGGCATTTTAATTATATTGATTGTAGTAACGATTTTCTCGATGTATATCTGCCGAAACTCAAACACTTTCTAATTTGAAAATATTCATTTATAAGGGGATGCAGCAAACAATTACAGAATTGTAAAGTTTCGATATGATCTCTGATTTTGACAGCGAATCCTGAACTCACTCCTAATTGAAAATGTAGTATTTCAATTTGAGTCGATAAATTGAATTTATCTCGTTATCTCGTCGTGCGATTATCGTAAATATCCTCGACCGGTTCGAAAAGGTGCTTACGTTTCCAATAATAATGTTTGTATCACGATCGCAGCTAGCGGCGCCTAACTGGTCTGCCCTACATAAATGCGACATTTTGACCGTGTTCCACGGATCGTGAACGCCAATTTTGATATATTCGTATCTTCGAGTATACCTAAAGTTTTGCGAAGGAATTGGCAGAAATCAGAAGAGAAAAGTTTAACATGTTACCGCGCTTAATACAAGGTTGCTATATATGGTGAAGATATTTTGGCAGTTTCAGGTATCAATGTAATTCTAAGTCGTAGCTGTAACTAGGTACAGCTATAATATACCTATATTATAGCTGTAACTAGAATTGAGGTAATTGTGTATCAACATCAATATGGTGATTTATTTTTTAAGTTAGATATTCGAAGTTAAGACACTCATCCACCATCTCTTTTTGAACTGACATTAAACAAAAAGTCACTTTTAAAATAAATTGATTTTATTTATTTTACACCCACTTTTAAAATAAAATCAATTTATTGTAAAAGTTATTTTTTGTTAAATTTCAGTTTAAAAGGAGAGGGTGGAAGAGGCCCTAAGTATGCTCATTACCGTTGTGACATAAACTGGCGGCCATAGAATAAATTGTATTGGGTATAAAAATTTATAAGTGACATAAAACCGAAAACATGTCGGATAGGCGCTGAAGAGTTGTATTTCAATTGTCTTGTCCACAGAGTTTCAGATCACGGTTACAAAATTACGTTGTTTTATTGGATCTATGCATCGGAATTGACTTCCCGCTCTATGCTATAAAACGTAAGGCATGTGGATTATAATAAAAGTTATTTAAAACAAAAAAAAAAAAGAAAATAATTAACTTATTGCATACATCTACCGTTTACATGATTATTTGTAAAATGTGGACACTAATTTAAAAATTTGGAATACGAATTTCATATTCGATTAAAGTATTTGTTCTGCGTTAATGCGTATTTTATGTAGCAAAACAAGAACATCATGCAGATTATTTTATGAGAAAAACAAAAATATTACTGTTTCAAAGTTATTTATATTAGTGTTGTTAAATTAAAGCGTGCTAAATTAAGTTGGCCCCCAAAAACCAGTTTCCAGTCAAACTGGTAAATATATTTATACTTTGCATTGATTGTAAAAATTAACATTTATTGATTCGATATGTCACCAACAAACGCAACTATGTAACAAAATAGTTACATTAACTTTAAAAGAAAGACTAAAAGAGGAAAATGGTATTATAATCTTTATTCTATTTAGATTTTCAATTTTAAGATGCCAAAGTAGGTATTAATATCTTTTAATTACGTTAGACAAAGAATTTAACCAGTTTTGATTCAGTGCTATATATATATACATTAAATGCAAACGCGAATATTTGGGATAGTCAGTGTTTTACTATTGTAATTCTGTGATTTATAAATTATTGACAGATCGACAAAAGTTAAAAACCTACGTAAGTGGCTCGTGCTACATTTTTTTCGTACCCACTGCATCGAGAAAATAATTGACTAACGTCATCTCTGTAATACAGAAGTCATTAATCGCTATGAGGCATTAGGCATTACAAATAAAATGTTCTAGGACTCGCTTTCGAAGGGCTCGTCGGCCGCACTCGGGGTAGGACGGTCCATCGAGCCTGTCTCGTTTTACATACAATGCAGCCGCGCCTTCGTTCACAATTGAAGTAATTGCCTAATTATTTTTATTGCCCGTTTGTTTGGCTCGGCCCGTCCGACTCTGCTCGTTTTCCAATTAGCCCCTCGAAACGAAATTTGTGCAACGAAATCGTTCGATTAATTGCGGCAATAAATTATGAATACCTACGTGTCGATAGACGTAAATATCTTATTTTTTTGTAGTACACTTTTTTGTTACTCTTTTTGTTGAATGTTTCTGATTATATTACGAATACAATTATGGTAAACAATTCAATTTCCATAACAATAATGATATGCACGAATCAACACATCACTGAATAAAATAAAGTCGCTATTCTAGTCGGTTTGAATGCTGTGTGCTTTAATTACTCTAAACTACGCAACAGATTTTGATATAGTTTTCACGGTCATTTAAATATTTTTTTTTCGGAAGGTATTTATTATAATACCTTCAAATTTTATTTTTAGAAAGGAGATAAAAGTCGACATTTTGTTGTAAAGTCGTAAAAAAATATATTTTCGGACTCTTACATTGCTAACGCTGGTGAAACATTATGACATATATGAAAATATATCATATTGATTGCTTAGTTATTGTGGAATTGTATAGGTATCTTAAAAAGGCTTACAGAAAAGTCTGCGATGGTTCTATGTTTATCTCGTGAAGATAACCCAAGCAATTATTTTTATCTTTTGCATATAGATATACTGGGTTTTATTATATTTGCGAAGCTATTTTTACCAATTGAATATTGATCCTTATCCAATTAAATATGTTATATACGTTGAGCAATATAGATTAACATTACCCATCACAGCATCTGATATTTAAAAAGAATGTATGTGGGTTCGTTACCTATGAGTTCGTACATCGTTCATCGTTGTTGAAATGAAACTGGTAATGTGTTGTTTGCTAACTAATTCAAAGTAATATTTGTTCCTAACTTCGTTTGATTATTTGTCGTGTTAAATGGAAATACTGAACATATTCTAAAAATTTTCAATACTAGAAAGTTACACTATCTATGACATAGCTACTAATGTTTTCCCTGGCTTCGTCCAAATCGATCCGTTATTAGAATCAAAAGATTGACAAGGAAAGAATTAGGAATAATATCGGGATCGGAATCGAAAATAGGCCTGCGATTGAAATTTACAGCAAGATCAATCAACACAATAGATTAAGGAATTCATTCATGTCCACGCGGGCGATGCTGCGAGCGAAAAGCTAATTTATACTGAACGATAGGGTATACTCTAGTTTCTAGAAACTTAAAAAAAAATATTGGCAGCTTTCTGAATGATTCGTTTCTCACAGAACCTTCCCAATAAAGATATAGTATAATTTATAAAGTATCTTTTTTTCCATGAACTATTAAGAAATAGTTAAGCTTGAACTCGACCCGAATGTGTCGGTCGCTTTGAACTGAACGAAGCGCTTTGTTTCCGTTCGGTTGAAGCTCGTTGGAATTTTAATGAGTGACTCTTCATAGATATAATAAATTATCTCGATAGGTATACAATTAGTATATTAATAATAGCAACATTTACTAAATATATTGTGCATTGCATATTATGTTAATTTATGTTCTCATATTAGTATGTCACCTAAAAATAAAACATTAAGTACTATAAGTTTTCATTATAACCGGTTGTGACTGTGACACGAGCCTAGTTTTGTCTAAAAAACCAACAATTAAGAGTATTAAATGACAAGCCCGGAACTGAAGCGGTCATGTAAATTTTTTACCAAAATTCAATTTTATGCATATTCCAACTTAAAAATATAAATTCTATTATTATCTTTCAATATAAATGTATAATAGATTATTAAGTTACCATCAAAATGCATATAATTCATTTCGTATAAATCTATAAACCCACTGTTGTCAATTTAATAATTTTACATAGACCACTTTAGTTCCGGGCTCGTCAAATCATCGCGAAGCTAATAACTACATGTGATAAATGTCCTGTTCATAAGAACAACGCATACGTAAACAAGCACTAATACACCAAACAGTAATACCATATCGGAGCGCAAGCGCGCGCGTTCGGACACGACCGCGGCGGCGGCGCGCGGGCGCAGCGCGTCTCCTCACAAAGGCCCCTTGTGCGCGTGGTATATCTCTTTTCGGCGTTCGGGACAGCGTAGATCAGATTTCGACTGAATATTAAGGCCATAACGTCGAGGCACTCGTTACGGTGTGTGACTAATTTGTTTTGATAACGGATTAATATTTTTGTTTATTAAATATTGAACGTTTATGTATGCGCGTTCTTATTATAGATGCGAAATAAATTTAAGGTTTTAGTTCCTACAAAATTTCTCGACGTGCTCCAAGGCTTTTTTGTGGCATTGATGATTTTGATATAAAATATCAATTTCGCACTTGTGTATTTGAATTACAATGCAGGACGATAGTTCTGCGTTTGTGTAAAGCGATGATAACAAATAGGTAATGTGCAAAATCTCATCTACCTACAATCAAACCTTTATTTACACGGTTGTATCAATAAACCAGATGTATAACTGTGTATTGCCTAGTAATGCGACGTAATGTTTAAAAGTTTATTGTTCGCTTATCTAATAATCTTAATGTTAGGGAGTTGAGGCAACGATTTTATGTGAACATTTTTTTTTTGTGAAACTATAACCGACATTACGTGCGCGCCGAATGGGTTGCGCAATATAATTCGGTTGGCCCATTGTTCGTCCGCATTCAAGGCCAACTTTGTTTACAAGTTTGCAGAGCTTACCAGAGTGCATTCATAATCGTGTATAACGATTTTTCATGACGAACCGCTGTATGTATAACTGCGCGAATGTGACTGGTGTTGGTGTGCACCTTTGTTTGTTCATTTTTTATATGCTATTATGGTACGTGTTAATTCGGTGGCAACTTCTAGATGGTTCGAGTTCAATGTTAGGCGACTTTACATCGAAAAGTAGTATTAATTTTAACCTCGGAAATACATCGAAATAGAAAAGCATAGAAGTATTCCTACATAAACAAAATGACCAAAAGAAATTGGCTTCTGAGTACGCGTGGCATACGTTATTGGCTTCGCCACCGTACAGATGTTCAACGTATGTCCTCATTCTTTCTTTTTCATTCTCATCGGTTAAGAAATAACGGTGTTATTCGAAGTTACATCAAAAAAATATAATAATAAGGTCCTTAGTAAGAGATTTATTTGGTTCAAAAATTGTCGCATATCCTCATTTACATTTGTGAGTTATGTGCTACGAATGAACGTAAATTTGTTCAACGTTATAATTCTATACTTTTCTATTTCGTTGTCAAAATACTTAACATGAATTATTACGCCCAGTTCGAAGTATCTAAATTAATTGTTTATTGACAAAAAGCAAAATAACTATGTTTATGCTATAAAAATTAAATTCCACAAATTACTTTCAAACTTTTTAAATAAAATACAGAAATAAAATATTATAAATTATGGATAAAAAGTTGTTTTCTTTATCATAAATGATTTGAAAGGTTGCTATAAAAGCGTTTAATGACATGCAGTAAAATACGGGTTTTGCATGGGATATATTTTCGTTTTTCTCGTCAACTGTCTAATGATTTAAACGAAACAACATTTTTACACTTCATTAACGTATAAATTAAAAAGAAAAGTATATTTTTTATATGATTTTGAAATAATGTTGCTTTCCATTATTAAATTCATTTGTATATTTAAAAAATAATTTCGGTTTTCCATGTTTTCAACCTTAATTTATACGTCATTTTTCAGTGTAACTTTCCTTTCTTTTAAGTGTAGCTTATAGTTTGTGGTTTTAAAAAGATTTAATTTTATTCACATTTTGATATCATGTATTCTGTTATAATATCATTGCTTGTTCGCTCTTCTTTATTTAAAAGTAATAAACATACGGCATATAATTATATTTTAGTACATACTTTAAGTTGTAGTCATGACTGGAATTTAGTTTTAATATTTCTTACCATCATGACAGTATCTCAGCTCGAAGGATTTCAGAATTTTTCAGCAAAATATTGAATGCGACTCGCAATTACCAAATTTCTAGCTAATTGCAATCCTACATCGCCCTTTACGTAGAGAACTACAACCAAAACCTCCGAATATCGTAATACCTTTTTAGATGCTCATTTGTTATTTTCTGTTTTTGGCATAGATCTTTATGTTTTAGATAGACTCCGAGTTTCGACAAACAACACTGATTGATTCAATAACTAGGTCAACATTTTATTAACATTAAAATATCATGTTAAATCTTCGCAAGTTTTTCCTTTTCGGCATGTTTTATGCTTGACTTCAATTACACACCAATAACGAAATTAAACCGTCTCGTATTGTGTAATCATGAAAAATTACTTTTAATTCATTTTTTTTTTTATACAACCTGTGGCGGTTAATTAAACATTTGTAATGTTCAACAATAATTCGACGTTCTGCAAATGAGGTCAAATTTTCCACTTCGCGTCGGTTTAGTTTCGACTAGTGATCTCTGTCCAATTATCAACTTCGCTTCGTACGCCTTAAGTTTTAGTGTTACCATTAAAATTCCCCATTCTATATTAAGATTGGCAATGAAACTAAACGGAGCTGATTGATATTGCTCGTAAACACTCGCACCAGACAGGCACATACAAACCGACGGCTGCAGGGTGCGCGATGTGCAATGAATTTCCTTAAAGATAAAAGACATGATAAAATACAGTGTATTGTTTCTATATACATACATATATACTTTTCTATCGCAACACGATTATTATCAATCTGCTTTCTTCTTGTTTATTGTATGTTGTATTGCGATAAGATAGCGGACGTTGAAGTACACATGATATAGTAATATCTGCTTTGATTGTACTTATATATTCAATGATACACAATTTATAGTAACGTTCACGTAATCTGATACAAACACATTTGTTTAACGAAGCACGTCGAGTGGCCCGACGAGGGCACCTTGACATTCATAAACACCACCTATATCGGAATGACGACAGTCCTGATATATAAAATTGTTTGCTGCGGTTTGTCGCATCGGAAGCATTCTCACTGGTGTCCTTGAATAGATGTCATAGAATTATCGGTGAATAAGGAACGGAATCCGATTTTTATATAAGTATTTTTATCCGTGTGTTTTACATAAATTTTCCACAAACATTATTAAGTCATCGGAGGCTCGCATCGTGCGCTGCATCGACGGTCTACGAACGAACTTCGACAACCACCCCTGTTTCTAGACCGTTCTCGATAACAGCATCCGTACGAGAGCCGGCCCGTCCCGATCGCCGTGCGTGGGCCGGCGGCGTCCGTGAATGAGAAAGTCTGGAACCGGTTCCCCGCCGGCTCCCATCTCGGTGTCTACTTTCGACCTACAATGGGCGAAGAGCGGCTTCGATGCAGTTCGCGCCATTATAAGCGCGCGTTCGTCCGCGACGCCGAGCTAAATTCAATCCGGTATCGATGAGTGTGGCGCCCTTGAATTTTAAGCTGTCGCGTTTTTGGTGTCTCCTCGTTTGTCGCCGCATTGAAAACTGCTAGAAACATTCGTCTGTTTTCGTAAACAAGATTGCTTAATGTGATCTTTTATTAGATGCCTATCGATCTTGCGAATAACCTTGCGTGACTGAATTTAAATTTGACGGGAAACAACAAACTTACAGTTGAGCGTATCGCGCTGCGCATTTACTCAAAAGTTTATCTGTCACGATTTTCAATTTTTCAATGAATTATTGATATCTTGCAGCACATAGGATGTATTTATAACTTTCATCTTTTTATAATAAGCATCAACTTGCCGGCCTTTACAAATACATACACAGCGTCTCGTATTGCGTTGCCGTGGTTTTTACATCTTCAGAAATTTTTTATAACTTGATATGCTTTCGGGAACTGCAAACGGAAATCTTATTATACTACAAATAATTTTCATCTTTAATTTATTCAATAACATAAAAAGATCTATGAAGGGTTGCACTAAAAACAAAAATGTAGTCCATAAGATTTATTTAATAGGTGTCCTACATTAATTTTCTGTACTGTAACTAGATTGCAACTATGAATACCTTTAATAAACATATATGTACCGTTTACAAGTGAATAAGGATTCTAAACTAAAACAAAAATCAAACAAAAAAAGTAGGTATCAATTTTTATGTCATTGTGTCATTGGGTGACATTTTGGGTGACTAACAGTTGTCAGATTTATGTTTTGTAAACGTGATAAAAAGCACATTAGCAGGGGCTGATGAGCGGCGACGCATTCGTTGTTTTGTCATGAGCGTTTCCTCCAACGCCGCGCCGCGCCCCTCTGCCGTCTGCGCGCGCGTCGCGTGGTCGTTCGGTGGTTCTGCTATACGAATTCGCGTGGAAAAAACATACCTATTTTTACGCAGCATCCCAAGGTCGATCCGCCATTTTGTATTGCATCGCGAATATAAATAAGTCTTACTGACTTTCGACGAGAAGTAAAAAAGGCATTCAATTGTGTTCTGAGAAACCTTAATACTACATTAAGTTTTGTTTCCTGTCGTAGCAAGGAGAAGCATTGGTATCAAAATTTACTATGCATAAAGTTTCAGTATTGATTTTTGACAAATAATAATATGTATGAAAAATAGATTTTGTTAAATATCTATTTAAAAATTTGTCTAACGTAAAACATATGAAAATCCTTTTAGTTTCGTACGTATTTCCGTAGCAGATAAATATCTATATTCACTCCAAAAAAAATGTATATCAAGTTTTCAATATTGCGTAGTTTATTAAGGTATTTTTCCAGAAATAGTACCTAACACCGGGGCCAAAAAGGAAAAGGATAATATTAGGATATTGGTCAGAATTGACCTTTAGGATGGGATATATCTGCACGATTGTCACAATTTTATCTTATCGTTCTTATTTACGTGCCATAATACGCGGGATTCTTGCCAATGTTTTGTAAGAAATTTGATTATCGATTATGACTATGTTTCAAGAATATGCAAAGAATGTTATTGCGAGATATAATATACATTTATCACTTTAACGTTTCCTAATAAAGACAACTGTTTTTATACCAATAAAAAGCTGCCCATTGTTCGTCCAAGGTTACCCACATAAGTCGAGCGTGCTTCCGCCGCGTCACGTCGTTGCACCTCGTCCTTGACTTATATGAGTGGTAAATAACGTGGAACTGCGTCGCTACTTCTGGGACGACTTTTTGTTTCTTATTTGGACGCTCTTTTTAATGCAAAGGGTGACTAAACGTTTTAACAGACAGGTTAGGTATTGATTATAATCTATGAAACTAGTCGTACGATCTGTTTATCAATTTTGAAGATACACATTGCTGTTTTTGATAATGAATTAAGGCTGTATTAAATTTGATGATAAACTCGGGAAAAAATGTACATTCATAAGGTTTTTAAGACTAAAGAAAATAACATGCCACCCTGTTTGTATATATATATATATATATATACAAACAGGGTATATATGTATATATCTGCATGTCGCGCAACATGTGAACCAAAAATATAAATAAATTTGAAGCGATAATTCCAATAAAAAATTGAAGAAATGTGTTTTTCTCTACATGTGTGGCGCCGTTGAATAAGTATTTCAAAATTCGATTAAGGTTTTTAAATTTTTTTCTCGTCTATATTTTAATGTTTAATAGCCTCCATGTCGTTAATTGTATATCCCTCTCCTATTAGTTTTCAACTAGGTAATTGTTTTAAAAATCCAACAAAAAAATTGCAATGATATTCACAATTATCACTTTTCGAGAATGACAATAATTTTATCGCCGGCTCATATAGCATATGGGCCCGTATATGAAGTTTAGTAGGTACAATAGTTTTTTAGTTCGAATGTAGTATATATATATTTGTACCAATATTATTTTAGATATTCTTCGAATTTATACAAGTGCTATGATACCCCGTTTCATAGAAATTTAATATGATTGTAAATTTTGTTAGTTATTTTCGTTAGTACGGAACCCTAGTTGCGGAGTCAGACCCCCATCTCGAACTTTTTTTTAAATTGTTGTAAGTACAGTTATAATTTTGTTCTACTACAGAGAAATTATATTGGTATGGTCGTAGAAAAATTAAGTTGAAATCAGGTTATATGTACGCTATTAGGATTGTAGAATATTAAAAATTATGAAATGATATTAGTAAAGAAAATAGAGTTTGAAATCTGTTTATAAAATTAATTAATTTAAGATGTTTATCTTGTGCGTCGTCTCATTATCAATTTAACGAAATTGCAGACAGCAAAAAATTCATTTGGCTTGTGTTGATAGTTTTAACCTTTGTAAATAATACAAAGTAATTTTATTCTATTCTAGATGGTTTATTTCTTACGTTGGCTTAAATTGATAAACATATCTCGTACATGTCTGTCTACCAAGATTTGAAAAAACTTTTGAATAGACGAATACTCTAATTATAATCTATGATTATTTACATATTTATAACTGTCTTGACATTTGATCGTGATTGCTATTACTATTCAAACGTCATTGTCCATTTTAAAAAACATCTCGTATACGATGTAAATCAGAGATAAATTCTGAAATATTATGCATGAATTCACTTTTAGGATATGAGAAAAAAAAAACAGATGTTTTCCTATAAATCCCAAAACGGTGTGCGGCTGTTCAATCTTTATGATTGTCCAAAGTTGCGGTTTTTTTTTAGTGGTGATTTGACAACAGGGCATTGTGCTAATACCCCCATTCCCGAGTTTATTGAGCTCGCAGTTCACTGACCACAATAACCGAATTGCCGTTCGTCGAAATGACACAACATATCGCACAATCCTTACATCATTACTGTAAAATAATCGCCCGCCGATGCATCATTTTTTAATTTCTATAAATATAAATATGCCTTTTGGAATGTTTTAATCGCCCATATTCTCAAGGCATAATTGGTATTATTGTAATAACCCGTTCCATTGGCATTGAATAATCTTTGTGCGGATGATGTTTCCTTATTACGGTCCAGAATAAAAATGTTGATATTTTATATCCCGAATCATCAGATAAACTACATCATTACCGCGTTATTGTATAATAAAAAGAACGATAATTTATATCAATTATAATTTTAGAACGAATCAGATTACGACCATTTTAATACGCAGTACCGCAGTATAGACGCGTCTGTGTGCGAGCGTGTTCTTTCATTTTGCATTGTTAAAATTGTCATACACATAAAATGACTCTCCGTTGTTGCGCGAGCGGCGGTAAACAACATTATCGCTGGCATTTTTATCTGTGTGCACGAACGCGGCGCACTGTTGACACGCCGGCGCGATACGAAAGGCGGTATCTAATCCGGACGACCTTGGCAATGAAAAACAAGTTTTTTTTTTATTCCGTGGCCTCGGAGACTTTATTTTCGCGAACGGCGCGCCCGCCCCAGAAGGCGCGATCAGGTTTTGTTTCGTAACGCAGCTACGTGTAGTAGGTATTCGTGACGAGTGTTATTATTATTATACGTGCCGCTGCAGCGCAACGGTTGCATAAACAACGTCCGGCTGATGATATTCCGTTTGAGATGCAATCGTTTCGGTCTCGCATATATGTAGTCGATCTAGTGTACGTATAATGACGCCGGATTATTTTCTTGTTTTTGGTGTTATATTTGGTGTTGTCAGCCATGGCTTAGCTTTGTTTGGCTGACGATCGCAGCTGATTTTCTTTGATAAATTACTTGGTGTAGAAAATAATATTACTGGTATATAAAATTGAAATCAGGCTGGATGGCAATCGGCGGAGGTCTAAAAATAGCGGTAAAGTTTCTAAATTAAAATTTTCCATTCAAGAAATAGTTTTACATGATAAAACAGGGAATCAAAAAGAATCCAGTTTTAGAGTGGCACGTCAAATTCAAATCTTTACAAAAAACAACATGTATTTATGGTTCATTTCTATTTCTACCATCCACATATTATATACCAGAGACAGATTTTTGGTTTAAAAATTAAGAAATGCAAATACGTATTTTATTGATTCATCACATTATCTACGTTGGCCGCAGCTCGTAGCTAAAATTTATACGAACAGTATCTGGCTCTACGCTCATCTCACTCCTAATTGGGACTGCAGCATACACTTCCCCCCAGCGAATAGTGGGGAAGTATTGAATGTACACGGAAAATGTACAATACGATAGCCATCAGCCACTGTTCAGGTCATTTCTTCAAGAGCTGCTACGTAAATTAAAATGTTTTTGCGGAAATTACGTAATAAAATGATACATAAATTAAAATCGTATAATTTATTTTGTCCATTTATGTTATGTGACCTCGTAATTTTGTTTTCTTACTTTTTTATCATTCCGCAGTTGTGACAAACAATTAATTAAAACATTCCAGAATACGTAAAGAGGAAACGATCCGAACGTGTGCATATCAGACAATTACCGCTTTCATCAGAAATTATCATATATTGCGGCAATATATCGGGCGTATCTTGAATTTTTTAAATTGACCTTTAGCGCTTACGCGACCGCTCTCCATCAAGAGAGATTACACGGAAAACCAACAAATGGACTAATTGATGAACACGGAATAAAATGATTTGACCTCGCTGCATTGGGTTTTAAAAATAATCCGCACGGTGGCGGCCGCGGAATATCTTCATAACAAGCTACGTGTTTCGTATTACGGCTCTCTTGTATCATTGTGCCTCAATTTATTTCCGTCGCCCGATGCGTCATAATCGAGTTTGTATATATCGCGAAGGTTAAATAAGAGAAACGTCTAATGTTTTTGTTTCCATTGCAACGCTCTATTTTAAACCGCACACCCCGACGAGTGCATGTCTCATTCGATCCATAGGATTAGGACCGTGAATAACCCGACATGGTCACTAAACACAACGAGTGTTTTTTTTTTTTACTGATATATTTTACTTGTGTTTTTCGTATTCCATAATCCCATCGACTATGATTCTATCGTTTCATTTAAAACCATCCGTGTTTTTTACGTACATTCAAAGGATGTCATGTATTTGCAAACGTGAATAAAAATTGTTTTTGACGTGACAACGTCTTAAATTAGGTTGCGGCTGGGAGTCACTTATGAAAAGTGTAACGCTCGGTAACGTTACGATGAGTCACCGAACGAGAGAGGGGCCCGCCGAATGCCTTGCGTCTCTCTCCCACTCAACTATGATCGGTCTGCCGCGCGCGCAGCACTAGAGAATTAGTGCATAGCTTGCAAATGTATTGCAAGTTATTGTATGTATATTTGTATATAAATACGTATGTATGTGTAAAGGTAAAAATAAAATTTTGTTAATATGAAATTCAGTGCGAGATTCTTTGTATAAATTAATGTTTTAAATATAATTCTTTGTATAAATAAATGTTTTAAATTGTTACTATTATTTCATCCTTCTTCCTACTATACGAATGAATATTCACATTAAAATGATTTTACCATTCAAAGTCGTTGTCACGTAAAACTTTCGCCCGTATACCGACTTTACAGGCAACCAATTTTTTTTTATATTAAGCCAGACTGTATCGTAAGTTGATCTCGAGCTTGGCTTATCAAGTAACTAACGTCGCATCTGTTGAAGTTATTCTTGTCTTTTTTACGCGGCGATGTTACACAAATGAGGATGATCTGATAATCAGTTTGTTTGTATACGAACTTATCTATTGAAATTGCTGCGTAGTGACGCTCTAGATCTGAAGTACTTCAGAATTCAAATGTTGTTTGGGTTTCGGGAGTGTTACTGAAGCTATTGCTGTAACAGAAATTCAAGATAAACTCTAGATTGGGAGTAGGAAACGACGAAAAGCGAAACCTGTAAAAGTGGAGTACCATTGAAAGGATCTTTAAAAATCGTGTTTAGGATTCTGGATTCGTCTCAATCCTCACGATCTCGATCCATACAAATATTTATTTGAAATAATATTTTTGTAATTCAAAAATTATTGAAACAATTGTTGTATTTTTAATTACCAATTACGCCATAATGGCTACAAAAAAATAGCGAAAGCTTTCCATACATAAAATTGAGGAATGTATTTTTATGAATAGTATTGAAAAAATGCATTAAAGTTTCTTGAATTACCTTTTTCCTACGTGTATATTTTGAGGTTTATTAAATATGTAAATTGTTAATTTTGTATTCCCCTTCATCCGTTCAACAATTTGTTTTATGAATCCAAAAAAAAATACTGTAATGAACATATAATAACAATTTAAACTAAAGTTATTCTGAGGAAAAATCTGTACATACGTTGTTTTAGATATTCACAATTTTCAGTAATAAATTAATCACCGAACACGTTTATGAATTTCAATAACATAGATAGATACCTGATATTTAAACCTTTATTTTCATATTGTTTCATATCAATTTTTTCAAGTTTATGGTGAGCTGGTATCGTTTAATATATAATCAGTGCAATTGCGAAATTCGCTTCGTTTCGTTTGTTGGTACGGAACCTTAGATGCGGGAGTTCGACTACACCTTGGTCGTTCTTTAGGTACAAGTTAGCGAAACTTGCTCCCATGCGCTTAACAAGAAGCTAGTAGGCGTGGCGTCGACATAAGATTTATTATAACGTTAATATATGTAATATACTGAAAAGTAACAAATGTAAATAACAATTGTGATAACGAAGCTATTAACAAAATTTACTTTCATAACACCATCTATAGTGTAATGATTAATTGTCTTCTTATCATAAAATTGACGATTTGTAACTGCAGGTCTTTTTTCGACTGTATGAACGTATTATGTATATTCAGTAATATACGAACGTGTTATATGAATTTATGATGAATATTTATCACATTGATTTGTAATTTTTTACTACTTTTCGTTATCAACTTTCAAAAGTTATGTAAAGTCGAACTTTAATTTGAAAACTGCGTATAGTTATTTACTTGTTCTTTTACTTTTAGTCTAGCTTATTCTCTTGCCTATATTATTTTACTATCTTGTTTTACATTGACATAATTTGGAATACATATTATAATCAGCTTAATTTTATCCTTATCACCTGTACATATTTCACAGACATTTTACATATTTAAACATTTTCAATTTTTAACTCTTAATAAAAAGCTAAATGTATCCAATATCTCTATTTCTTTGCAGAGCCGGTGCTGGAGCTAATGGGATTTTCTCTAGAAGACTAGACTTCTCTACCTTCAATCTACTTCCGAAACACAAGGTCAACTCGTACCAAATTAAGGTGAGTTCTCAAAATCTTCACTATTATTATTATATAAAAAAAACACACAGAACAGTATATTACGTTTCCGCAGTTTTTCAGAGGTGAAAGTTTGCTTTTGTTACCATCGCTATAAAAACGCTGACTGGCCGTTTCGGCGATAAAAAGCTGCCCCGGGAGAGACCGCGCCGCCGCCCGCCGCCCGCCGCCCGCCGGCGGTCACAGTGTTACGAAATGAATAACTTTTCTGTAATTTAATCAGTTGCTAGTTATTTTACGAGGCACGCCTCGCTGCATCGGCCGCCGCGCCGCGACGCTCGAAGCTCGCGCGCTGCAACGTAGCGAAGTTTATAAATAAATTCGACCTCCGGTCCGAGTGGCAACTTTGTTGTACTTTTACGTATCTAATAATTTCTCTGTTTGACTGAAATAACGATTTACCCGTAAGTACATACGACGTCTATCGGATCGTCGCGCTTCGCTGTCACTTCTGTGGGCTATTCCTTAAATATTTACGATGAAAGCGGCAATTGCTTACGCGTATCCTTACACATACCTATTAAGATCGAGCTTAAGCAATAAAGGTCGCGTCTCTCGTAAGAGGTTTTGCGATAATACACGGTTTTTTCTTCTTCAGAAAGGTAGATGCCCTTAAAAGGTTTGTACGTACAAAATTAGAAACCGCTAGAACATCGCCGGAACGCGTCGCCGGCGCACAGTATGCGGCCGGGTATCTAATCTGCACGGGCCTTGAGCCAGTTGTGTGTCAGGCGACGGTCGTTACTCCCTGCCGTTGCTCTGCCATTGCTATTTTAGTGTTTGATTGTTGATGTTTCTTGGCTAGTTAAAAATATTTGTTTTTCTCCCGTCGATTGCTCGTTCGCGCTATAAATGTTGGCACTCGTTTCTGTAATCGAAGCTAGTGTTTGGTTATGGTGGCTTCAAAATCAAGTTTGATGAAGGCCATTTAATATTATATGATATAGAAAATTTTATGTGAGTACAAGTGAAGAAAATACGCAAAATTTTCGTTTCTTTTTCCTGGTATTTTAATACAATTTGATTCCATTTAAATGTCAACTTTATTCAACCCTACATAATAATAACTCTTAGTAGTCCGAAGCTCGTTTAGAATATGTAGATCAGCTGAATGACAATTTGCCATTCAGATAGAATTATCTTCGTGATTCCCACATTATTTTACTATGATTCATTACTACGAGTAAATAAATGTTACTTATTCATATAACACTAGGAGAAACTTTAAATGAAATTGGATATTATATCTACCACAGTTATTAATGTCTAGATAGTGGAATTATGGACAGTTCTGAACTATGCATTAAATAAATCACATCATTCTTTTTAATAATGTAATTGTATCATTCCGATATACAATAATAAATATGCTTAATTATTTTTGGATTTCATATTTTAAAAACGACTTGTTCCTATGATATAGTTCAGCTTAATGATATTTGATTTTGATTACTTGGACATAAAATATCACATAGAAAAATCTCATTTAAAATTGGTTTTTACGTTTTAAAATTTAAAAGAAGTATAGCTTAGATTACATTTTGTCAGGATATTTACATAGTTAGAAGAGTTAGAACGAACGACCAAAATAAAAATAACCCGCAGTAAGTACCAATTGGACTGGTGTAGTTAAGTGCTGTTCTTTTTGTGTGACTTTAACTATACTCATTTCTTTAACGGAATGCAGCCGCACAGTGACTATTCGTATTGTGCTATTTTAATTTTATTATTTAAATAACACAAGTATATCGATTCTAACATTTTTCTTTATCACTCTACACCTTAGTACTTTAACAATATCATCTATTTTCTTACGGTTTTCAGATTTTCGGACCATATAACTCAGAAACGATACACTTATATACTATTTTTTTTAATGAGTAAATCATTATAACAGAACAGTTTAGGTATATATGTTTTTAATCATACTCCACTCATTTGATGTCACACCGTGAATCTTGTTTTATTTTTGTGTTTTAAAATTTTATTTCATAATTTCCAATGTTAACCTCATATTCATATATATCGATAAATGCTTATTAGAATAAGAATAATTATGTGAAATTTCAATTATCTAAATGATATACTTTGAATAAAAACACCTGTGATAGACAGACACGACACAAAAGTTATTCAATTAATGTTCCAGTTTCCACAATTTAGGTACGAAACACTACAATGGATTTCGTTTCAGAATCGCTTTTTATATATACCTTTACAAATAAAACAAGAAACCGAAATAAATAGACTTCTTTTTCTGTCGTTAAAATTCTCAACTTACAAGGAAAATAATATACTTATGCCAAATTGCGAAAAATCATTAAAATAAATAAAAAAAATAATTTTGATTGTATATCAACGCACACACATTATTGTGTGATGAATAAAATGCCCAAAATAAGCATTACCCTGTGTACAAAGATCATATGCAATGCCTTGCATGCAATTTTAGAAAATGGCATTGTTTTCTAAGCAGGCAATTTGAATACATTGGCCATTATTTATGAAACCGGTACAAAATGTATGGGTTTGAATGGCAATTGCGTTGTTAATAGACTTGTTTACTCGTTTTGTGATTGAGGTTCGCAATTTGCAATTTATTTGAGGATAGTTTACATAATAATTGTAAACGATAAACGGTATGATATGTATATATATATATATACATATACTAATTAGAAGTTAGTTAATAAATTCAGATTCATAATATCTTTATTTCGTAGGTAGGTACAATTAGAATACGTCATTATATTGTAAGAATATAAAATATTTTCAAAAATAACAAGGAACTGATGGTAGTTTTCTTCAAATTTAATTATCTACAATCACTTTCAAATACATGTAAAATTATTGCAGAAAGAAAAATACATGTAAGAAATCAAACTACTTATATTCATGGACATTTATCTTCCAAATAATCGAAAATTGTATAATACACTTTTTTACTTATTATTTGATTAACACATATTTTAAATTCATATAAAGAGTAATTGTTTTATGTACATGTTTGAAAAATATCTTGGTACCTATTTCCAAAATTATATAATCTTACATTTTATCCTCTTCGACATTATATGACATGAGATATAGTTGCTGGTATATACATACTTATAACACTGAATGCGTATTCTTCAATTGATAAAAAAATACATAATTGATTACGTTCGACCCACTGAACAGATTTAATCACATTCGTAGATGTATATTATGTTTTAAAATAGCGCACTTTTTGTAAAAAAAAATGTACACATACAATATAAATGGTAAAAATTGGAAGGAGGTAGTTCATCTTTGCTTAGATCGCTGCAACAGTAACAGTATGACAAGTATACACAAGAAAATTAGTTAGCTGTACTACAAACTCCTTTAATCTGGTTGTTGTTTAAAGCTGTATGTTCTATATATATTTGGTGTTCAACAATTGCTACATTTCCTTGTTAATACGCTGAATAAAAGAATTTCCATTATTGGACTTCCATTACGTTTGGAAAAGAAAATAGATGAGGGGGCAGACGGATGGGGAAGCACTACCCCATTATGTCGTGATTGACATAATTTGTTAATTATAAATTTATATTAAGAGTTGTTTCTATTAATAAAATCTCACTAAGTTGGGAATAGTAACTTTTATGCGATTAAGATGCTAAACAAAAAATAATTGCACTCTTTGCCAAGGATCCTTCTATATTTTGTTAATTATAACATATACGGAAACCTAGGCCTAGATTAAACTTCTCCTCAAATTGTAAATCATTGCTAAATTTTAATTAGCTCTCATCGAAACCAGCCATGTTATAAATGTGAAAGTATGTTTTTCCTACAATCAAGCTCTCACCACTGAGTGGATTCTAATCAAATTTATGTATAGGTTATGTCTTGGAATAGGGTGTTACATATATTTCATATAAAAAAAATCCACAAATACCTCAAGAATAGTATTTGAAAATCGTGAGTAAATTTAAATAATAAAATAAAACAATCATTGCTAAATTTTAAAGAAGCGGCAAACGGCTACTATACATGTGTGTGTATGTATTTTATCGTTCAAATAACAATAAGCGCCAAAAGTTTAAATAATTTAGACAATTAAGGCAATACATTTCCTTATTCGATCTAAATCTATCCGTAGACTTAGGAGATCATTAATTAACTAGCATACTTTCGGAAATCCTACAATTGAAACTAGTCCAAATAAGAATCCAATACCTCCCACATTAACAGGCAGTATTATCTTTATCAATGATTTATGATGCCCCGAATGAAGCAATCGTCTCACCTTTGTAAATGTAACGTCCTATCACGCGAGATAATTTATAACGTTACAGGCTTATCTGGCACTTTGGCACGTAAATAAACAGTATTGTCTAGCCGGCGTCGGCCGGGGGCGATCGCGTGCACGGCGCGCGTTTGCGCCCGGTCGAATGGGAGACGTCATAGTTTAATGCCACCCGTGTACCTCTGGTAACGCATTTGTACACGCTATTATGAGTTACGTCAAACGGTTTACTTTGACAGGATTGTTCGGTCATTTGTTTCTTTGCAATAGTGTTGGCGAAGTCAAAACGGGACAATGTGATCGCCATGTCGAAATCCTTAACCTTTACGATAGATGTCTGCATTGGTTTAGTGTCTTGTTTTTACTGAGCAATGGATAGATGTCATTTTTTGCAAAAAGATAATTTTTTGAGTTGGAGAGTGATATGTGCTAATTTTATACCAGATAAATGAAAGGTTCCTGTGGGATAGTACCTAATTAGAACCGATTTCATACTCGATGTACCTGATGTGAATATTTAGTATGTTGATTCAATTTATTTCTAAGATACTTTTTTTTCAAATAGTATTTTACACGGATGCATGCGGAGCGCATAATTAATATAATAAACGAGCGGAATCGAGAGCGAAACTAGGATCGAAACCGAAAACGTGACCTGAATCAGTACAGATAATGAAATCGAAAATAGGCCCAGGATCAGATCCACGACTGTAAGCGATCGCTCGATATGAAATAAGAGCGAACTCATTCAATGTCCAAGCGAACTAAGTCGCGAACGAACGCTATCAATAAAAAAATATAATAGGAAGAATGTTTAATACGACATTCTTCCTATTATATTTTATTATGTATAAGATTATTTCAAAGTATTGAATAATTTTTGTTTTTACAGGTGTTAAAAAGAAATTGCAATGTTAGTTAAACAATCCACACATTCGCCTCTTTTATCATCGATGTTATCTTCTGCCTATAAATTCATTAAATTTTGCGTATAATGTAAAACAATTTTTTTTTATGTAATATATTAAAAAGTTAAATGTACTCTTATGAATTTCTATAAATTGTTTGCAAATATTTTATGAATACGTTAGCGATACGAATAATTTTGAAGTATTAAAAAGAACTATCTTAATTTATGATTTAAGACAGGGCAATAGACAAAGCAATCATCGATTTTTTTTATGCATTCCATGGTTGTTAGATAATTGCGTAGCGAATCTGATTCGGTTCATTGATATGGGATAAAAATTGTATATTTAAGGACGACAATATCGACGGCGAGCGGCGCGCGGTGCCTTAGCCGAGGCGCCCGCACAACACCGCCTCCCGGTTTATGGTCGGGCTAATCTTATTCAATGCGAACGAGACCGGTTTGTTTCGATTATGAATTTATCGCTTTATCGATTTATTACATGGATGTTATAGTTTAATTACTAGGCGTGTATCTAATCTTCCGTTATGATTGTAATTAATTAACTGTGTGCATATATACTTATTTAAGTATTTCTGTAGTTATAGAAAGAAGTTAAGATTTTAGTGAATTTAATGGTTGAAGAAGTAGAGTGATTGCTATTTTCGAAGTTTGTTTTGAAAACATTTTTTTAAAGCATTCATTTAAAAAAAAATGTCTTTTGTTTGTTTTAAATGCAATTATAATTAATTGCATTTCAAACTATAAAACGTAAGTACTGAAATTACTCAAATCGGGTTTGGGATTTGCATCATAATGGATTTTCAGCGAATTTACTTTATTTCGATACGCGGACACACACGAAGCAACCGGCGAGATGCTTTTTAGTAGATCGAATTATTCAAACGACACGCGATATACGTGCAAATAAATAAAACATACAGCGAAAGCACGAATGCCCGAGCAATGGAATATGATTACACGAATTATAAACAAATACATGTAACGTAGACAACTTCCAAATTGAATACGTAACGTCGACGCGGCTCTCGGGCCGACGAGTGGTCCACTCCATTTAGTTCCCTATGTAATTCGATATAAGCACCATAACGAGAGAGCGTCACCGTTAATACCCCTCGACGTGTCCTGATACACGTAGAATACAAATGAGGCGGCGCTCGGCCGGCCGCCGTAACGCGACACCGCCGCGGGCCGCGCGCGCGCCGCACCCGACACCGCGCTCAAGGCTTCCCAACGGATTAAAATTGCGTTTTTCTGTTTCGCACACCGGCTGCGGTCGCGCCGTCGCCGCCGCCGACGACGCTGCGGCGGACCCGTCGCGCCGCGCCGTTTGAATTTTGAAAGGCCCCATTCGTCGACGGAGCGATTTATTCAGTGTCACGGCCGACGGCGGTCGCGATCGAAGTATCAGATCTAGTATTAAATATGGATACATCGTCGTATTTTCTTTCGAGTTATTCTCGTCTGGCTGCGCTATTATAGTCAATACAGTGATAGATCGCGGAACACGTTGCGGGAACAATTGAAATGAATAAAAAAAATAAGGAGAAAAAAGTAAACAAAAACAAATAGTGGTTTAAAAGTTTGTATAGAACCGGCTTCAAAGAAAAACACGAACCATAAAGTATAGTACAACGCACCTGGTATAAAGTGTACTTATACTATTGGATTTTATTTTATTTATAAGCTTTCGCCTGCGATTTCACGCCTGTGGACATAAAATGAATGAAATTGTAAGTTAGACTTCCAGCAAGATATCTATAAAAACCGCATTCAATTCAATGTAACAGTTTTCGCGTGATGCGAGAACAAACAGACAGACAGACAAATGAAGGTTTTGGCTATTATTGCACTTGTAAACCTTAATTCATAAAAAAGAAACTTAAATTACGCCTCAAAATATATGTCATTTTCGTAATCAACATCCCAAAAAACTGAATAGTGACACCCATATCAATTTTAGGTTTATGTTCAATTCCTAAAAGGTTCATTTAATCAAATCTGGAAATACGTATACTTATTTGCTTATTTGTTTTTAAAAGTACTTTTACGAAATTACGAGTCGAAAAGTCTATTTAAGTCTATTTAGTATTACATTTTTGAACCCTCATTTTACTATTTTAAAGGTTGAATTTCGGAATTCATCCTTATTCCTCGTCCTAAAGGGAACTCGTATCCAAAATTTCAGATAATTTTATTGTATATTCGAGGAGTAAACGAGAAGGCGATCCATCAAAGAGTAAATGGTCACCGCCGCCCATGGACACTTGCAAACCCCATAGAAGTCATCAGGGTGTTCTGATCTTTTAAAAAGAAATACGGTTTTAATGGAAAGGGATCAGAATGATGGAGAAGGAGAGAGAGGCAAGTGAACCACCGGAACTCTCACTCCCTGGACAAAATACAACGGAAAGCGGAAGCGGGTACTTAACGTCCATGTTTTATGAGAGTGTGGTATTTCACCGGTCTAGCCAGCCCATTCTTGTGCTGCAGTCAGATATTTCTTCAAAAAAAAAACAAAGGATTTTGTACAAAATCTTAAATCAGTTGTTTTCGTTTATTACATTTTTGTTTATATTTGAAGCTAGTGTCTCGTTATAAGTGTTGACGATTATCCGATAACTCTCGGGTATCTGACCTATCCAGCGTTTTACTTTATTCGCCGGATACCATGTAGTAAATTAATATTCGGATGGATATCAGAAATCGAAAAACTATGATGATTCATAAAATCAGCTGCTATACATATTTATAAAGTATAATGCCATAGTAGCTTATATGAACACTTTATTTTGAACAAATCGGTACATAAAATTAACAAGTGGTAAATTATTGCGAATAAAGTTAAATTTTCTGCATTTTTGACGAAGAGCTTATTCTTATAAAGAAGGCCTACCGGCTTCAAAAAAAAATCACACTAGTAACGCTACCGCAATTAACTGAAAAATATACTTTTCTACATTTTGTCTTAATGTGGATGGTTTTAGGGTTCCTTACCCAAAGGATGTAAACGAGACCCTGTCACTAAGCCTTCGCTGTCCTTCTCTCTGTCCGTCGGTCTGTCTGTCAGCGGGCTATGTGTAATGAACCGTAATAGATAGACAGTTGAAAGTTTCACAAAATGTATATTTCTTTATGCTCTATTTTATACTTCTCTATATATTTAACGGCAATAGAAAAAGATGTTTGAAATGTTCATATTCCTATAGTTCCAATAGAAACAAATAATAAAATAAATTAAAAATAAAAATTAAAAGGGGGCCCCATACAAGAAATGTTTATTTGGGAGTGGGAGTCTTTTATTGAATTTCAATATTTCTTTTTGTTTTTCATTAACTTTTTGTAATAAGTATGTAATGTTCAATATTGTACGGTGATACAGAAACTTTCGTGTGCGATTCCGACTTGCATTTGGTTAGTTTTCTAATTAAATGTACACGAAATTTGTCATTTCAACTGCAATTAATTCTAAATGTTCTCGTTAATATTATTTTACTAACTTTGTAACAAATTTTGATGAACGAACGTGACAATAAATGAAAATCAAATAAACAACTATTTTCCGCTAATCACTCACGTAGATTGGACACCCGAATTCACCTGGATATCCAGCTATCCGGCTTTAACCTTCTGATGAAAGGGGTTTGAAACGAAAAATTCTCATTACCCAAGAAGAATAAACACGATCATCACATATATGAGTTTATACATGAGAATGGTATCCTAATTGTCTTATTGACCTTAATTGATTCATGGTAAGAATCACAAAATATTTTTTTAAAGTCGGTGAAATATACAGGAAATGTTAGTCGAAACCGTAACTGACACTTACCACGTTAAGTAATCATGCACACATATACATGCATGCAAAGTGAATATTGGTAGTACTATTCACAAAAAAATTGACCGATATGCACTCAATGCAGCATTCATTTTATCGAATAACAAATAAACACTATTCGTCGATAAAGATTCAATTTCGTAATACTAAGAAATTGAAGAGTTCGTAACACATATCCCATATAAATCAAAGCTCAATATTTCAACGCTGTACCCGTATTAGGAATCCCCGGCACGAGCGCGCTTTACCAGCGCCGCGTCTTGCATTTTGATCGTCCGCCTGTTTGTTACGATATCGGCGGTACATCCGTTGGTTTTAATGATATTTCATAAGTTGTTTTCGAATTTAAATACCGATCGCGATATCGTCTCTTTTCTGTTTCACCGGTGTGTTTTCGCGGTCGTGTAGTTTAATGTTATCATAATCAATTTACGCAGTTCTTTATGTGAAACCGGATTCCTATTTCGTGACGCGATCGTGGTTTTGTTTTATTTGTATCGCCGAATTTAATCGTCTGTTTTAATTTGGATTCGAATCTGATACATGCGAGTTCTTCATTCAATCGAGTCTGTTCGTTGGCAAATGTCAATTGATTTTTTTTTTTAAAGAATAAATACACTTTTTCCAACAGTGCGACGTAAAAATAAATTCAATCAAATTACTGCGGGCATCGGTGCAGCTAGCATGACGCCATAGTGAAGTCTCTACGGAACCATTCTCGAGCCGACATAATAGACAAAAGGAGTATATAAACTATAGAGATATTCGTTACTAGGGCGTCATGCTAGTTCCGTCGGCTTAGGTCTTATCACGACACCGGCGGTGAATATGACGAGCGAATGCAAGTCGATTTTCCCGTCACGGCTGCCAAAGGCAAGAAACGTGAAAGTGGTCGGCTAATGGATACAATAGAGACACATGAAAGCGGACTGATAAGCCGCGCTCCGGAGTGCGGTGACACCACGAGAACCGCCCTAGCGACTTGTTACTTCAAATCGCATATTGTATGCTTCCGCAGTCGACGAGTATTATTTTTATGTCGGCTGCCTCTTTCCTTCTTCCACGTTAGACTTCGATTTGTATAGAAATACCGCAGAGAATTTTGACAAAATTCTGATTGATTATTTCATCACTCACTACCTCATCATCGCTCAGTTCAAACCGCTGATAGTTTGAAATTCGAGGAGGATATTTGATTGTATATTATAGAAATCATTTAAGAAGAATTTCTTGGAAATCGAGTTTTAAAGGCAGAAAGGAGATGACAAAGTTTGTGTGGGGAGTAGTTTCCGATGAGATTCAATACAGATAAAAATTTAGAACGTAGGAGAGGTTTCTTAACAGAGTGCAGGGTTGGAATCGGAACCTATAGAGGAACCGAGATCGAAGCCGGAATCACAACCTAAAATGAGACCGGTGTTAGAGTCGAAAAGGTAGCAGTGAACAAAACCGGAGCCGAAATTGAAAATTGACTCTAAGGCGGAATTAAGGTGGAATAAACAATAAGGGCAAAAGTATTTGCCCTTATTGATCGATAAGAACGAAGCTGTGAGTCGACAGTTATTAAAAATAAAAGAAAATATATTTTTTTAAATAGTTTGTCTCTGCGTGAAATGAATGTGTGAAAAATTCAATATTAAATCTGATAAACATATTTTAAACGTATCGTGCACCTTTAAACTCTCATTAATCAATGATAATAACAAACAAATGTTTGTTTTTCGATTTCAAATATGGTATTGTTTTGACAGTTCAGTTTTTTTACAACTATTTCGTTTTGTATAAGTTTTTTAAAAGGAAATAGACTATATTCTTGTGAAAATTTTGGTGGTCAGATATCCAATCCATTACTTTGTGGTTTGAAAGCAACGCACTTGGCAATCACTACTGGACAATATTGTTTTTATTAATATCACGTGTGCGTATACATATTTTGGCAAGTAACGTGTCGGGGCTGTTAACTCATGAAACAATAACGTTAGTTTTAGAGACAAGCCATATACACTCAATATAAGAATACACTATTGCAATAGATGGATTAGAATGCCTTTATCTCAACGATTAAATAAATGATCCATTTGGATACGGTCGTGTACTGTATTGTATTTCCTCCGACATAATAATGCTTTTCGAGCGGTAAATGTCAATGCGATTCGTGTACGTTACATCGAGGCCCTGCTGGACGCCGATTCGCGAACTTCAGTCCACAAAACGGATCAGTATGTAAGACGAATACGTCGCCGGCCGCGAAATCCGGTGGCGCAATAGGTGAGGCGTTCGCGCCGGAGGCTCCGGCCGCTTTCGACACCGGGGCTCGGTGCGCGAGGCACGACCGCCGCCGTAGCGGGCGCGCGCACTAGACGCAACCGCCCGTTTC
The DNA here is from genome assembly GCA_005406025.1 of Eumeta japonica. Classification (NCBI taxonomy): domain Eukaryota; kingdom Metazoa; phylum Arthropoda; class Insecta; order Lepidoptera; family Psychidae; genus Eumeta; species Eumeta japonica. Next base: position 267,389 of record BGZK01000195.1, on the reverse strand, counting down.
GTGTCCCTCTTATTATTGATCAAGTTTTTACGGAGTTATCGCAAGCCGCTCTCCGCCGTTTTGCCCGTATAAAGCGCGATTAGCATTCGAAGTGCGCCGACCGGTTCTCGTGCGAACGCAATGCGCTTTCAGCATGCGAACGCCGCGGGCTGTGCGGCGGTCGCTCCCGAGAATCTCGTCGCGTTGGGTAATATTGGGCCCGTGTTATAAAATTCGTTTTTTTGACTGTTGGACCTGAATATGTAACGTCGAATGCGATAAGATATAATTTGGTTTTTCGATTTTTTTTTAATTAAATATAGGTCGGTTATAGTTATTTAGATAGCTCTCTTGTCAATAACTTCGTCTGGTTGCAGTCAAATCGACTATACGAATAATTAATTCTAGTATTGATTGATACTGTTTCACCCATACTTCAACTTAAATTAATACATCCATATAAGTAATTTTTGCTCTAAAATTCGAATACATTATAAATAAATATACAGATATACCACTGAGTGTCTACTTGTAGATTAAACGTAGAAAGAAAGGTATGAGTGTCAAAAACACAGCCGCAATTTTACAATAAACTTCAATTACTCCCAAATCTATATTTATTTCAAGACCGACGAGGCAGTTAACATTTTGACAACCTTAACATTCAGATGCAATGCAAATGAATTATTTGAATAGATGATTACCCTGAAGCAGCTTACGTGCGTTAGTCCCCGTCGCACGCCGCTATATTGCTATCGTGGTTTGGTTGTGTCGATATTATTGTCATAAAAAGGTGTTAACATAAATATCGTAATACTTTATCGGTTGATTAAAAAAGATACATAAGATCGATTTGCTTACATAAAGCGGAAGGGATGTGTAGAATAACCCGTTCCAATTGGAATGAACACTTCGTCATATAGAGCACTACATCGCCGTTGGAACAGTAAATCTACTGCGTAATAAAAAACGATAGATACTGCTCAGGCAACTTATTTTTTAATTACCCGTCGAATATTATATATGTAATTATATTATATTTTTCTTCGAACCTGATTGTGATTTCCTTTTGAAGAAATATTGCAATAAGATAATTAAGACATTATTAATAGACAGGCTTAACCTGATTAGTGTTTTTTAATTAAAGGCTTTTGCATTAAAATAAATGTTAAAACTTTTGATGTGGCTGTATGCGAATGAATTATGTTAATGTAAGCTATATGTTTGTAGAAACCTGATGTAAATTTTGCAAATCTACTGAATGACAAAACAGACGCTATAGAGACAGACGAGTAACTTAATCAAGAGTGGCTAAGAAAATTGTAATTTAATAAATAATTGTACTAAATTTAGTTTCCCAAAAATTATATTGAGCATTTGATTTATTCTGAGTGTTGCTTTCAGTTTAAATAAACTAATTTAAATCCCTTTACTTTTCGAAAATTATTGTTGTTTGATGTTTTTATTTATTCTTTATAAAAAAATATCTCGTTAATGGTCGAACGGATTTAATTCACAGGTCTTTAACAGTTGATGACATGACGTCAGTTCCAATAACAATATCTTTTCTCATGTATATGTTTTTTTGATGGACGTATTCAGAATTTTAAGATCGACAATTTTAAAAGTCTTGCGAGCGCATATATTCTTGGAGAAAAGAATTAGTCAAGTATCTTGTGGTTATTTTATTACAATGTACGGAATCTTTAATGCGCGAATTCGATTAGTACTTATCTGTTTATATAAACTCAATCAATACTAACGTATCAGTAATATTATTATGTACTTTTGATATTGATGAAAATGCGTATGCATAATAGTATACATAGAACAAAGTCAATAGGTATAACATATTCATTCTTTCAATCCGTTAACCTTGAGAAACTTATGATGTAACGTTTGTTTTTACCGTCAGGATTGATTAAACCTACACTGAAATATTTGACGATGCATCACCATTTACATTGTCCGAATATGACATACTGTGGCATTATTGAATGATTGCCAAGTGTTTATCGGCGTTCGTGCGCCCACGCACTCCGAGCACGCACGGGCGCCGTCCCCGCGCCGCCCCGCCGCGCTAGAGGTGTCGTCTGGTGGACATCTGCACTAAGTACAAGTCTCATTTATTCAATCTTAGCTTCCGCCAATTTGTCTCGCTCTCGATTTCGACGACGGTCCCGCTTTTGATTTCGACCTCCGTCTTGATTTAAGTAAATTCCAACCATGGTCTCTCTTTCAATCATGGCTCCGCTCTCAAATTTGATTTCAGTGCTGCTTCTCATTTCGATTCCAGTCACGCTATTAATTTTGATTTTAGTCTCACACTTGATTTTAACCTTGGTTTGTTTTCAGTTTCGATTCCTCCCAATCCCTCCACTTTTACTTAAATTACTCGTAATAATAATAACAACATACTTACAAAAACACAGTAAAATTAAAAATTCCTACCAAATTAATAACACCCTACTTATTATAGCTATTATGTAAGAATGCAGTAATTATTACAAATACAGGACTATTCAAATACAATAAAACCAACGAAAGTTTTTTTCAAACTTTAATAATTTAATTCTCCAAATAAGTATATATTCAAATATACGTATTGAATAGTATGAATAAATTATTTTATTTAATTATTTTCAATAAAATTACTAAATATCGTATATAATTAAAGGGATTTACGTATAGGTATATGGATAGATTAATTTAGCTTTTTGGTTTTTGAACTGAATGAAATGAAACAAACACTAATTATTACGGGAAGTTTGCCAAAATACATCAGCGAAAATCGCATTTAAATCAATTTAGCCGTTTCTGAGATTAGCATGCAAAAACGCACAGAACTGAAAAATAGACAAAGATTATAAAAAACTATTTTTTTGGCCTTGATATCATCAATATAATACGTATAATTTTTTTTTGTTTTGAAAAACGTATTTAATGTACAGATGTAGCTCATTTACAATTTTGTTAGGTATAATTAATTATTCATTTAATTTTTTTTCCTAAAAAAAATCATTGAACATGTCCGTGGAATTTAAAATTATATACGTATTCTTTTTCGTTTGAGACTTATCTTAAATGATAAAAAAGACATCAAAATTCAGGGATATCCTATTAAATTTATTATATTTTTTTTAATTAAAATCAGATTTTGCCCGTGTCTCCGTCCGCATGGGCATCGAACATTTATTATTCATCTTTTATGTGCTGTCAACCATAATTCTGATGTTGTTGCTCATTTCGGTTTCAGTCCTGGCTCCACTTTCGATTTCGATTCTAGTTCCAATTGTGTTCAGAAAATATACAACGTTCTCCGCTTGGACATGCATCTAATTCTTTCGTATTTTATATCAATCGATATATCGATTTATATAAATATATATATATATATATATATATATATATATATATATATATATATATATATATATATATATATATATATTTGTCTAAAGCAAAATTCAAAATTCCAGGTTCGAACAAAAAATACTTTAAAGATACTCGTGTAAAATTTCACAATCTGTAATTTTTTTTAATATGTAATTTTCCAAAAAAAAAAATTGATAGTTTATAAGTTTTTGCGAAAAACTAGTTTATCCTCTTATGTTCTCTATAAAACACAATCTCATGGCCTTAAGGGCACCTTCTATATAACAAATATCTACAATAGATTAAATCATTGTTTAAAATTTCTATTTTAAACGATGATTTATTGTATTATAGATATTTGTGTTTTAGATTCACATTAGTCGGGGTTTGCAGAAAATTACGCCTTTTTTACTTACATATTTGTATTGTTTATAAAATGAAGTCATCGAATAAATATTATTTTCTGTGACACATTATTTATTACGACATTCCTGGCATATTAATGTGAAGCGGACTGAGATCACGTAGGGCCTACTTGATGTATCATTGTGGGGGTCTGGTGATTTGCTGTTTATTCACATCGTGAGATTCTTGTAACAAGAAATTCGCTTTTTATAGCTGTTCGTTGTTTAAGATGAGATTTAGTTTAGTTGCTTAATTTAAATCACAATGAAATCGCTCTAAGCACGTGCAAGTATTTTATGAGTTCAATACAATTTTAAAATTATTTTATTTGACAATGTTAATGATATGATAATAATGTTTATAATATTTTATAATATAAATATTTTAAAATAGCTTGCATAAGAAAGATCCGGGTATAGCTGTAGATTGCTCCACTCCACCAAAAACATAAATGTTAGAAAAGAGCAAAGTTCTATGAAAAAATAGTTTCGAGTTTTTATCACTTACGCTGGGAAAGTTTCGAGTTTTACAAGAGAATACATATGAATTAGATTGTGCAAAGTTATCCAAATAAAAAGTTGTTACTATTAATATGTAAATTGACCAAGCTTTACACAAATGGCAACTCTCAATCTTAATCTTAAGCTTACGTGTCGTGTTAAGCGCCGCGTGCGTCGCCCTTTTCTTGTCCAAATCGGGCTGACACACTGTCGTATATCTATCTATATATTGTTCTATACACCGCAAATAAACAGTTGCTCAAGTGGAGCGGACGTTGACTACAGTATCAACATGCTTTCAATCTCGTACAGAACAGTTTTACGTACGATAGTATTTCTGTAATAATTATTTAAATATTTATATGAAAGAAGTTTAAACGTCTTTAGGTATTGTGTTTACAGAAAGATTTTATAGATCTTCAATTATATTTTTGACAATAGTGAGATACGAGCGACAGCGCTATCAAACTTTAGATTAAATTCTAATTTAGTGACTACGAACTAACCAACAATTATCATTGTTTTGCAAATTTCGTAACGCGCATAACATAAGCGCGTAGCATTCGTTATCCGGCGAGGTGGGCGCGGCGCGCGCTAGCCCTGAAGCCGGGCGCGGGGTCGACGCTCGCGAGCAACCCAGTTAACGGCCGAGCGTTGCAATCGGAGTTCTGCAAATCTCGGTAGTTTCTGGCTTTATGCGTTTCATTTTTGACGTGACAACGTCTTAAATTAGGTTGCGGCTGGGAGTCACTTATGAAAAAGGTGTAACGCTCGGTAACGTAACGATGAGTCACCGAACGAGAGAGAGGCCCGCCGAATGCCTTGCGTCTCTCTCCCACTCAACTATGATCGGTCTGCCGCGCGCGCAGCACTAGAGAATTAGTGCATAGCTTGCAAATGTATTGCAAGTTATTGTATGTATATTTGTATATAAATACGTATGTATGTGTAAAGGTAAAAATAAAATTTTGTTGATATGAAATTCAGTGCGAGATTCTTTGTATAAATTAATGTTTTAAATATAATTCTTTGTATAAATAAATGTTTTAAATTGTTACTATTATTTCATCCTTCTTCCTACTATACGAATGAATATTCACATTAAAATGATTTTACCATTCAAAGTCGTTGTCACGTAAAACTTTCGCCCGTATACCGACTTTACAGGCAACCAAATTTTTTTAATGTACTTCTCGAAGGACGTTCCTTATTTTTCGATTGTAACATATGTATTAATAAAAGCATATATTTACGATATTTTTTTAAATATCCGCTCATTAATATGATTTAATTCATAGAATCGTATCAAAAACGATGCGACAAGATCTGTTTTTGAGATCGACAGGTGTGTTGTCGTCTTGTCTTTAGACATATCCTTACCGATAGATCGATGTTAGTTGTTTGAAATCTATTATAATTTACTATGCCTATTACATATACGATAGTACTCCTTTGTGCAAAATAAAAAAAAAGAATAAATCTTTACGTAATCCACATAATGATTTATTGTTATTATTATTGTTAAGAACGATTTTTATGATAAAATTTTTGGACGATTCTTATGTTTAAGTTATAAATGTCGATATTTGTCAAACATTTTTATTTTATTGATTTGTTTTTCATTATACAAAAACTTTTAATAAAGTCTGACATTTAATAACGATAATTACTTGTTAGTATTAATGTATTATAATTACCGAACCATAGCAGTGATTGTACTAATCTTTTCCTAATGATTATAATTGTAACTACTGAGGCGGTTGACATTGACTAGCGTCGACAGTCATTATTTCATTCACCGATAAAGTGTTTCAAAGAAGTGTCACCAATTAATCTCTGAAAAATTGTGTAAAAGGCTAAAATACAATTTTTGTATTAAGAAGAATCGCAAATTGAGTGGTACTTGTCAAGACTAAGTGACTATTTTAGGGACAAAATGAGACAAAATATATTACATCTGGCTGGCCGTCGCGAAATTCCAAACAGGATAACGGTTTTTTTTTTCGAGTACTATAAAATGAAAAAGTTCAATTACATTATAAAAGTAAATCACATAATACACAACATATTAGTCTAAAAGATTACGGCATTTAGACAGTATGATAGGCTTTTTAACGATATATGGTTATAAAATATCAATTGTGTACTTTTGAATAGACCGTCATTCGCCATTGACTTCGCACTTGATTCGTGTAAAATGATTTGGTTGCTCGCGGGTGTACGGATGACGAAAGTATTTTTTTTTTAATCTCACGCCTTTTCCCTAGAGCGTTAGGGAGAGACATAAATTTCCACATGTAAAAATGTTTCACTGAAATCCATCAATTGTTTCATCTAAGTTCGTTGATTTTGGGTGCTTAACATTTGGCCTTTTTTTGATATGCCACTAATTCGATCTGCACAAGATTATCTAGGGCTACCCTTACCGGCCCTTCAATCGCACACATGAGTTCTATAAATTTGTCTCGTCAGTCTACTTTCATTCATTCTTTCCAGATGACCAAATTAGCACAACACATCTTTTCTACTCTAAATTACCACATCTTCCAAACCACACCTCTCTGGCATCATTTTTTTCCTTACCTTTTAAAAACAACCCGTACATATGCAACGATCGCATTTCCACTGTTTTGATTCTACTTAAATTTTTGTCCTGCCATATCCAACTGTCACTACTGTACATAGCATAGGGACCTCATTATAGATAACCAAGTGCGATTGTCGTAAGACACTTACTATTCATAGTAGCAAGGCTTCGTTCAATTTATTTCCTCCTTCCTTTAATATTTATATTTTAGGCTTTATTCAGATCGCTTACGTTCGAAAGTCTTGCTGAAGTGAAATGTGTTGTATAATAAAATCACCCTACAATACATGGATATTTTTTTTATGTTTGTCGTAAAATATATAAGCATATATCAATTTATATTGATGAAGGTGTAACGTTAGTAACTGTATGCTGACGAAAGGCATATCATACTTCACAGTTATCTAGGGACTACTTACAATGTATTTCTTAAACACGTTAAAAGAATAAAAACGACAAGCCGACATCGATAAAGAGGTTTTTGGCACGTAAGTCGGCTCGTATTTTCAGAAATAGATTTATACACTCTATTTTAGAATGGCATGTATATATAAATATTTTACTCTTATATATTAGTAAACTTGAAAGCGTTCATCGTTCGAGTCACACGCACACAATTCGGATTTACGTTGGTTAATTGTTGTTAATAAAGTGGCGCCTTGCTAATTGCCCAGCGCGGGCGCTGATTAGCACTGTCTGCTTGCGTGTGCAACGTTGACTGGGAGATGAATAGTTCAGTTTCTTTTGTCCACTGGGCGTCAACTGCTAGGCGCATGCCACATTGGCTACCACGATTTACGTTTTGGGGAGCCCATTAGCAACCGCGGAATGCAACCTAAGGACCGACTGTCGCACTTATCAGGCTTTGTTAAAATTTTACATATTTCGAACCTATAATAAATTAAGTTTTTTTTTGAACATTAATGTGAGCCTTATGTTTTAAAAAAATATGTATTACGTTGACCAAAAATTATGAATTTTCCCATTTTATAACAGTACATAGCTAAATCGGTCCTTAGGTTCGTAATGCTGTGGTAGGTGATTTTGTTTAAATTTTAACAAATTTAATATTACTTGTCCACGTTTATTTTGCGAACGTTGCTAGAGTAAAAAAAATGTGACTGAATAAATACTATTTGTTTATATTTTCATGTATTTATTTTGTACACTAAAAGACAAAAATAATTGGTCTCTTTTAACGTTCAATTCTGTTATTTATTTTTATTAAAATCATTAAAAGACCTTGTATAAAAGCGTAATAAAACATCTTAATCAATGTTTTCATTGTCACGACTGCTAAATTAATAATTTTTCCGCTATATCAACGGAATTTATTGCACGAAAACAACTGACTAATTTCGTTGTTTGTCCCATTTCTATATTTAAAACATCAATAATATGTTTTGATAATGTTATTCCGGTGCTGTATCTGTTGTGATACATATAAAGAAAATAATTAATTCTAGAAGCAACCTAATGGTGAATTATTGTATTGCCGATAAATTTTGTTCACATTGTTAAAAAAAAACTTTACACAAAACAGTGTCCGATAACAAAGTAAGTTAATACCATACCTAACATAGTTTTTTTTTTACAACAAAAAGTTGATTTATATCAAAACATTCCGGCAGCAATAACTTCGAATTTGGCATATTATCTGTTTGGAGGGAGATCTTTCTCCCATTGGCGCGGCGACGACCGCCGCGCGCCCGTTAGCTGTATTGTTATCGCCAGATTTCCAGTAATGAAGCAGTCGTTTCGTTTCTTATATTACTACTTTTCTTTTTATTACAACATTTTATCGCGCTAAAGCATGATTCTGCGATTTGATGCTTTCGATTTCAATTTGTATTCACATTATTTTATAGATCCCGTTTAGAATATTGTACAATACTGATACGTTTAATTTATACAAAGTATTGTTTGAGATTTTGCTTTTAATACATATGTTATTAAAGTACTTGAAAATTTTGTTCACTTTAGGAAATAGAATCATTTAAAATATGAATATTAAATTTATTATGCAATTTTAATTCCAATGTCAGCGATTTATATGGGAACGTGCAGAATGTTAACCGAATATAACACATGACGTCTTAGTGATTACTTTACATGTCTTCTAACTGTTCACACGAGATCTTGCACCTACTTTAAATGATACGCAATCCAATTTCTAAAGCAGTTAGACTTAAGTATCCTTCTTTATGAAACCACGTTAAGTATTGACAAAATAAAAAAATCGAACTAATTATTCAAAAAGTTATTGAAACATGTTTTTTTTTTGTTTTGATGTATTGAAGTAATGTTATTTTATTATTATTATTTTTATGTTAATGGCTGATTTGGTAATATTTGGCCAGAAAATAACTCGCACTTATTTGTGATTTCAAAAACATTGGTTTTATTGACAAAAAGAAAACGAGTGGCGTCGTGGGACACTAGATAGGAACGAAGTTCCTTATTATAAAAATATTAATTTCAAGTTCTATTTGAGGTATAAAGAAAATAATTATTCGGGTATACATTTTTTATTATGGTTTTTTTTATATTAATTTTTTTTATTCATTTTAATTGTACAATTAATAATAGTAATAATTAAATTAATGTCAGAGAAATTAAATATTGTTATTTTAAACAAAATTTAATTATACTCAATAATCTCATAAATAGAACATTTAAATAATAAAAAAAACAGTAAAATGTATTATGTAACTTTGACATTATTTAATAATAACCAACAAGTATAAATATATTTATTTATAACTAATTTATTAATTAATAATAAAAATGAATAAAATTTATTTTTATTCGTTTTAATAGTGTAATTAATAATAGTAACAATTAAATTGATGTCAGAAAAAATAAATATTGTTATTTTAAATAAAAAGTAATTATACTCAATAATTCAATAGAACATAATTTAAGTAATAAAAAACACAAGCCACGCGTAGATCATGAAACATTAGTGGAATGATATAATGAAAATAGCAAACTGCAATAATAATAAGTCATCACGTGGACTATACATTAGACACTGTGCAGCCTCATACATAGATTGTACATAAATAAAGTCGGTATACGGGCGAAAGTTTTACGTGACAACGACTTTGAATGGTAAAATCATTTTAATGTGAATATTCATTCGTATAGTAGGAAGAAGGATGAAATAATAGTAACAATTTAAAACATTTATTTATACAAAGAATTATATTTAAAACATTAATTTATACAAAGAATCTCGCACTGAATTTCATATTAACAAAATTTTATTTTTACCTTTACACATACATACGTATTTATATACAAATATACATACAATAACTTGCAATACATTTGCAAGCTATGCACTAATTCTCTAGTGCGCGCGCGGCAGACCGATCATAGTTGAGGGAGAGACGCGGCATTCGGCGGGCCTCTCTCGTTGACTCATCGTTACGTTACCGAGCGTTACACTTTTCATAAGTGACTCCCAGCCGCAACCTAATTTAAGACGTTGTCACGTCAAAATCTTACGCTTTTATTTAACGTTAGGATGTTTTTTGCCGGCTAGGGTACCCTCCGCAACGCCCCATAAGGAACTTCGTTCCAACAAACCAAAATCAAAATGTCATCCTTGATATAACAAAAAAACTCCAGTCCTCGAGTCAACAAATACAGCTGTAAATAAAAGTCGCATGCGGCGTCCTTCAGAGTTGTAAACGTAACACCGGCTGCGGATCGTTCGGCTAAGACGAGCGATAGGGGCGGTCATGATGTCGCCGCGGCTCCGATATTGATCGAGCAGCGCCGGCGTATTAAGGTAGGTTAGTATGCCCTCGCCGCTGCCGGAACCGGGCGGGAGCTGCCGAAATTTAACATCCCCCGGCCGCGCGTATTGATCGTTCTTGACATTGAAATCGCGGCGAACAGCTGGGGCGGCGCTGCCCGCCCCAGGCACGCGACCCTCGCCCTATCCGCCGCCGTGGCGGCCCTTGCTCGCTTTCCCGCCCTTATTTACGTGCGCCTGCCTCGCTAAAATTTGGAAATATCGGGTACGAAATTGAATATGAAAACGACGAAAACCGATTTATTAACGTATCTGGCTATCTTCCAATTTATGATCTCATCCTAGCAGAAGAAATTACATAGCAGTTTCACACGCTAAAAACGTTGACTAGCTTAATATCGGATTTAAAATGCACTGCGGTAGAGTGCTTTTTCATCTTGGTGCTATTAATAAAAAGTCTGTAAATACTTTGGAACGGAGCCGTGTTCCCGGGCTATTACATTAATTCGATCAATAAAAATTTTAACACAAGCGCAAATAAGTACATTTGCTAGAGTAAATGGAAAGTAGTCAAAACCTGTATTGTATTGTGAATCATCCACTTTTCGTAATAAGCACTGTTATTGCTTTGTGATTAAAACATTCATCGTCACAATGAATTATGTCTTTGTTAATTATGTACTATATGCACTGTACGTTGCACTTATATGGATAGTCAAAATAGTAAGAGCAGGCGTCAACTCACACGCTCGTAGCAGGTAATTATGCGCAAAAGCCTCTAAGACGGTTGGCGCGGCGCGGTCTAAAATCTCATTTATATTCAAAGCGTCCCAAGTTTTGAATGTTATCTCAAATCCGTGTTTAGGTGTCGGGATTGCTTTAATCTAGAAACTAAACACATTGCCGAGTTGACTCTAACTTTGTTCCGTTGGTATGACATAATATGAGCAGTCGTAGAAATTACTGTAAGATCTAGCAATGTTTTTTTTTGTGTCAAATTATAACTACTGTTGTGCGAAACGTTTTCTCATAAGCACATCTAAATATCTTATTGAAATTCCCATACAGTGATGATAAATGCGGTTCAGACATAAGCTTATCTGTGATATCAACTATGAATGGTTTTAGATTTCGATCTGGTCTGTCGAGTTCCAATGGGAAATGGAAATATAATTCGTCGCGAGCATATTTTTTTATATAAATTATACAAAACTACAAGCAAATGGAGCGGCTAAAATCGATTCTGAGTTATTTTTTAAACAACACGGATAATCTTATATAAATGTTATAAATTGGGCTAAGAGTTATCGACTGTTGCAGAGGTTATCGTATAAGACTGCTTTTTGCCTGTTAGTTCATAATAAACGTTTATTATACATTTTACGGATATTATCAAACTGATAAAGGCGAATATGTTTACACGTGCGTCGTGTAAACAGTTCCCCACTGTTTCAAATAGAACGAAAATATGTAGACCAGTTACAAAAGCCAAATTAAATTAGTTTCAAAGTCTGAAAGTTGCATTCTCAAATCGAAATGAATATAATGATGAAAAATAATGTAAAATAAAATCTTACATAGATGGAAATACTTGCTATAAAAACAATATTTAAAACATTTATAATAGCCTCACTTTAGTTCACCTGACGGGGATTACAACTACCTCTAGTAAGAGATCACGCTTCTTGCTATTTTTATATGTTTTAATGCTACGATGATTATCTATGTATTGTGATAAGGTTGAAATTACATAAATTAATACTACAACGTTGATAAAATTATCTTACATATATAATTTGGATTTAGGATGCTTACTGTGGGTTTTTCGTATTTCGTTATGTATAATAATGTGGTTGATATATATAATTAACACTGTATACGATAAATTATTTCTTTCGACGTAGACAATGTTTTAAAAATGTAAAATTTTTCGTCGGGGAACGGTTGGGAATAAAAAATTATGCATAATAATTTTGCTGGTGTTTATAGCATTTGTTTTGGTGTTATCAAGTATGCTTTTTAACTATAACTGCTAATTGTAAATTGGCATTGCATTTTTTTGTATAAACTCGGAATTTCGCTTTACAAAAAAAGAGATGACAAATAAATGGAAATAATATTAAAAAAAATATATCGTTAAACATGAAAAGAAAAACGGCTTTTGGTATTAAATTGGAAATGTGTAGCTACTTTGTGACTCGAAAATATTTAGTGTTTGAAACGGACAAAACAAGATTCATAATAATCATGAACCTAGGAATTGACTATGCACACGCACTACGCTGACAGTTGACTGTTTGTAGCTTCATGTAGGTAAGTAAACGTAGGTACGTATACGATACTCTTAATTTATTCAAATGTATACTCTTAAATTTTATAACTTCATCAAAAAATACTGGAATATAATGTCAAATATATTGATGTAATATTTATACTGGTCTTCGCAGTGAAATACAAAAATTGTAATGGACACACTAAAAATGGTTCTACATTTATTTTGCTTGGGAGATTTTCATGATAGATTTACCGAATATGATTTCTTTTTCAATTACCTGGTTTGGTTTCGTCATTCGTTTAAAGTCCCGAATGGACTAGTCGCGTAAATCACCACAGACATATTTTCTTTTAAGGAATGGAATATTAAAAATTCTGAACGTAGATCATCGAATAGATTGTGTTTTCTTGTTACTACAATGCTGTTATCTATCTTTATTGTTATTTGCGTTATCTGTTAGTTCATAAAGAGGATATTTTCACGTTACTGACACCAAGGCTTCATGGTACGCTCAACATGTTACGCCATTTACCAGCATTTCCTGCAGTTTCTGTTTTAGATACGACGTTATATCATTACGCCATTATTTGCATTCTTAAAAACTTTGTGGTTACCCTTTTATTTTGATTCCTTTAAATAGAATTTAAAAATAACGGTATTCATATAAAATTTTAATGAACTTCACCGTTACCGTTAAATAAATTATCGTTAGACATTCATCTCCTACAGGCTCATATTTCGCTATTATTTACAAAGTACTCGCATTCAAATAAAACATGGCAAGCCCTTTTAATATTTCCTAAAATCATTAGTACTCTATGCTAAGTCACATTATACGTTTACCCAAGTTTTTATTTATTTTCAACGAATGTAATACTAAAATATGTACATAAAATAATTTAATATTCTCCTCACTGAAAAGAAAACAATAAAATATTTCTCCTTTGAGTGTTTATTCCTTTTATTTTTGTGATAAAAGAGATCTTCGCAGACGCTATTGTTCCCTTACGGACGCAATGGACTGTCACAAATTTTCTGAAATCTTTAAATTCTCAGTCAATTCCTTTAAAAGCTCTCTTCGTAATACCAAAGGTTGTATGCGTAGTTATAGATATATCCCAGCAGCAATTTACCACAAACCTTTAGTTTTCGTTTTTGTCGAGTCAATAGGAAACCAGAAGTTTAATGTATTATTCAAAACCTTATTGACTCGGTTCAAATAAAGTATTATCAATGGCATATCCAATTTTTAAATCGATTTCCTTAAAAAAAGTCAATCTAGTTCCAATCTTTTTAATTATTTTCCTCCGAAGATCTTTCACGGATTTTTTCTTTGGAATATTGATGAGTACTTATTATTTAAATTATTCTCTCAGCAAGACCACAGTGATCGGAAATTTCATAAATACAAAATACGCCGCTATGCATTTCCAAGAAATCATGGCGCGAAGTTAAATAAGTGATCAGAGGCCGGCGGCGACGTGACGCGCAGACGTGATCGGCAGCCGTCGCCGCCTCGCCCCGGGATTCCCGCGACCCGGCGTCGTCATACAGTTCACTTTTACTACCTGTCGTATACGGTGACTGGAGCGATGTCTGCTCTGCATCGATAGCTCGGAAATTCAGCGAGAACGCCCTTGGTTCATAAACTTCCATTAGTTAGCAACAATTAGGTAGGGTATACAGTTACGGGCGAATCGAAACGAAAACCGAGGAGGTTCGTTAAAAAGGATATATCGGTCTGTTGTCAAAGGTCGGCGGGCACGGGGCCGGTGCGTCCGGGCCCCGTGGCGATAATAATCGATCGTAGTGCAGCGGCGGCGGGCGGGCGGCGGTCGACGGGCGGCGGCCGGCGCACCGGCCGTCCTGTTCGCCGGCGCGGCTTTCAGCTCTCGTCTTCTCTGTTCGCCGTTCCTCCCTCGTCACCCGTATTTAGACACTGCACGATCTAATTTATGTTTTAAATTGTGCGCTCTAAAGTCCTCGTGTTGCGGGGGTCGCTAACGGCCGTACCTAGCGCTACCGACACGCGACCCTGCGAGAGGTAATGGGCTATATCATTATAAATCTGTCTGCCGTCTACCGGCTTATAGAAATTTACTATGCGCATATCATAATACGACACGTTTCGCGATTAACGAATCGTTACGATTGATACTGTTCAATATTAATTTTCTGTTTTGTCGAACTCGAACGATATATCCCTTCGATCGTAAGTCATCGTCCCGACGACTTTCATTATCGTGGGGCCTCGGCGCGCGGGGCGGTCGGATCGGAATAGTAACAGTGGCATTTGGTTTGCCGGGGCGCGCTGGCCGCTTACATAACGCACCTGCCGCGCCGGCCGCCCGCTCACCCGCCGGCCCATGCATTGCCAACGACTCGTGGAACTTAATACACGATCGAGGTCGTTACAAACACCGACCGCAAATCGTAAAGTGCATTGACTGGCCGATTTGCAAACCAAATAATGTTTATAACGTACTTGTAATATTAGACGTAGTTATAGCAATTTTAACAAGCAAAGCTTCGTTTTTAAAGATTTATTACCTTAGCGTGTAGGTAAGACATTAAAATGCCATTACTACATATAAATATTAAACGTATAATAAAATGCAACAATATATACGATAAATAAAAACATTCCGAATATCCTTGACATTTTATGGACTATGCAAATGTTTTATATATTTTAATATTTAATATAATAGGCGTCCTATTTATGCACCATGCAATTTGATAAACGCAAGTTAATTTTGAAATACATATATCGAGGGTGGAAATCTGTTATACAACATGCATAATGCGTTATGAACGAAGTCACTAGGAGTACAGCTCCGGTTTTTTCTTCTGTGAACGCGCTAAATCCTTTTAACATCCCGAGAGCGCCGGCGCTCGCGGATAAAGCTGGAATAGCCTGCTTAAACTGTAAGGGCAGCGCTCAACACTTTGCCAACGCAGCTATAATGAAATTTTAAACTTGGCTAATCTTGCTGCGAACTTTCATTTTTTAAATACACTATCAGCCTTTTTAACGTTTCTTAAAACTACTAACTACTTTATCTGGAAAACCGGCTACAATATTCGAAAGATATCGGTAATAAACTGGAAGTAGCTAATCATTATTGGCACATGTTTGACAATTCCCTGATTTTTCGTAAAATTTATACAGCATACAAACAAATTCATCCTATATTGATTTCTTCTCTCATCGCTGTCAATAAAAAATGCAATTTGTTGTACCCGACGACAGAGTCTGTATACAACGTAGGTTCGTCCGGCCGCATCCGACGATAAATCGCCGGGCGGTGGCTGCCTCCAGCTTAATGCCTGGGATTAAGAGCGGAGAGCTGCCGAGGACGTGGCCATCCGTCATCCCGATCGGGCCGGCCGATCGCCCGATCCTTAGCAAACGATCGTGCTTCTGATTTTTTTGTTCGTTCTGTTGGTATTTTTATTATCCGTAGAATACTTTCGTTTAGTTAATTGCTTTTAGCTTAATGCAATACCTAGTAAATATATTTTTAGTAATGTGTCGGTCGTGTTTTCTAGTTCAATAGACCATAGGATTTTGATTTGAAACCAGAATAAACCAAAAACAAAACACGATCAGTTAATATTATAACAACCATCCGTGTTTATCGCTTTTTTAAGAAACAAATATCACATTAGCTGTATAATAATTATTAATTCGTATTAAGAATGTATAATGTTTTAGTATTTATACAAATTAGTTGTTTTATAACTAAAAGAAATGTCAGCAAAAATCAGTCGATATTAACATAAGAAAAAAATAAGCAGTGCGTTATCATAAAACTGACGAGACATTTATTATTTTATAAAATATTCAAACGTTTCAAGTATCTTGTTATTTTTATATTTAATACAATATCCGATTTAGTTTTAATGCACAAAACCGAAATTTCATTATCGTGCGTCATTTAATATGTATTTGTGTAGAACGACGTGAATGGATCGTGATAAAGTTGTTTTTTTAAAAAATGCATCAAGTCGTTGCATAAAGCTTGTGCCTCATTCGGTATACCGAAAAAAGTTCGGCGCACGAGTAACACGACTCGATGTTATGTCACTGCGATTTATTCGTTTTTTTTATCTGCAACGAACTCCGTGTCGTAGCGGCTAAAGCGAGCCGCGCGCTGGCGGCATGGCAGTACAGAGTTCGATTTCCAAGCGACACAATACTTACTTACCTGTACAAAATAGCCTATATTCTTTTTTTTATTTTATGAATTATAAAAGATGTAGAAGTCTAAGCTCATATTGATATTGAAAGAGTAACATCTCGTCAGAAGAAATTGAGATTCGATCAGTTTATATTGAAGTAGTTTGCCTCCAACAGTGTATATAGCTTTTACTGAAATTTCGACATATATACATTTATAAGAATCAAATCAGTCAGTAGGAAGGTACATACTAAATGTGTGCTTAAAAAGCATATGTTGGTCAAGTCGGTTGTTCGGGATCCGTAGTTTAATGTTCATAACCACAACACATGAAATTTTAATTAATAGGCTAAAATTAACTGAATTGGCGTAATTGCAAGTAGGCGCCGTTTAATAACATTATATATGAATATAATGTTTTAGCAGCGGCAGTAGCCGAGTGGTCAAGGGCATCGCCATCAAACTAGAAGCTACCGAGTTCGAATTCTAACCTCGCTCTAATCGATCATGAGTTTTTTAAGCTCGTCCATAAATTAAACCGGTGCTCGTTTTTCGATAAACATGTGAGGCTTTCGATGTCGGTCGTTGTCACCGCGTCGGTGGCGATGTTCGTTAGTAACTCCCAATCCGCATTGAACCTACGTGAAGAAATATTTTTAAGCTCTAAATCCTTCAATCCGAATAAAACATGTAACCCCGTATTTTTCAAAAGCAACATTGCAATACACAATATTTAATTAAGAATTGTAGTACACAATATTTAATTGTATTCAAAGAGACATGAGATTCCGGGCGTGTGGTTTTTTCTTATGTGACACCCGACATATAAGGTTTCTTCACCTTAGTCGTAAAATAACTGTTTTGTGAATTATAAATTATAATAAACATTTTATTTACAATTATAATATAATGGGCGCCATCCGATAGTACGTGCCAAAAAAGACATATTATCAAACTTAATGATATTCACAATTTCATAATTCAATATGTTCAGATAAATTTGTCGCAGCATCTTTGCATGGAGAGTTGATAAAGATAATCACTGTTGTATTAAAGATTAAGGTACCTGATTTTGGACATTGAACTGGGTTCATTTCCCACCTATATTTATGCTTGGACTCTCATCAGATGTAATGAAACCTCGGCAGTAGTCAGTGCAGGCGGATGTGTTTTAGCAAAATTTTGTGGGCTAAGGCTGCCTCAGGAATGGAACGCTGTGCACTTCCTAACCGGCGTCTGCGCATCAAAACATCAGTCAATCATTTTTGCAGGGGTAAAAAAGATCCTTAAACCATCATAGACCGTGCCATTGATTATAAGCAGGATAGCAGACTGCAAAAAACATTTTTCTCGACAAAATTTCGTATTTTACCCATTGCTTTGAAGGATCCCACAGTAACAGTTAATATTAGATAGGAGAAGACCAACTGGTTATTAGCATTTCCTGGAGAGAAATTCGGTTATCGCAATGTTTGTCCTGATGCTTTTCCAATCAGAAAAAGAACACCCACAAATTTTGGTATCTTAAAAAGTGATCTTCGATCTGACACAAATGACAGATGACAAATCAATCATCTGTCATTTGTCGTAGAATACCTACACGATGGTGTGATTAAGAACTTGATACAAAATTATTTTAGTAGTTAAGATACGTCATTATTATTACATATACATACATCGCATCGTGTCTGTAATAATATTAGAGTCACGTTCTAGTACAGTGACCGATAGATAGAGCGGTTGTCGACGTCAAGGCCCTCGCGGCAAACACATATGCACATTACTTTCAAACAGGATTTATGCAATTGCATCAGTACGTGTGCGTTCTTCGGTTAAGGTCTTGCTTACTATGTTTAATGTCATTCTGTTTATTGTTATTCTTCATGAGTTTTGACTTCTTTCTACGTAATTGCGATATGATTTCTGTACTTCAGGTTTATACATTTCGGATCAATGGGCACGTGAATCAGTATCAGCTCGTAATAAGTATAATTAATATCATTAGTATTTGTTGTAAACTTATACGTTCATAAATTAATAGTGCTCGGCCAACCAAGCTTTGATGGCCATCTTTCGAATTTTAAGTGATTATAATTTCCCAAGGAAAAGTTGCTTATGTAAATTTTTATTTAATCTGTATATAAATATTCATGACAATAAATATTTAGATCATATATACTATGCAAATTTATATACTACCTGCTTTCACATTAATATTGTCAAGTAGTGCTTGTTATGTCGTTGAGAACTCTACGTTTAGCGTACTAGTACCTCGCAATATGTCAAATAGCATAGAAACAATGCAGTAATTTCAAAATTCTACGAGATGGCGCTATAAAACAATATTTAGAAAAATATTGTTTACCTGCGTTTTTTCAAGGAAACAATCTGTATAGATGATACTCTTGAAAGTAAATGTTATGAAAGTATACATTTTCTTTGAAATCGTTAAAGATGTTTCCGAGATATTATATATATATTTTCATTTGTGATTGTATAAGTTATTTTATGTCTAAGTTATAAATAAAAATTGCCCATTTATAATAACTTAATTTATCTAAAATTGAAGTCTTTTTAAATGTCTGTCCACATGTTATCGAAGAAATAACCAAACAAAATAAGAATTGTCCGACTATAATATAAAATCCTTATTAAATGAAACTAAATCTAGCTTAAA
This sequence comes from Eumeta japonica, assembly GCA_005406025.1. Lineage (NCBI taxonomy): Eukaryota > Metazoa > Arthropoda > Insecta > Lepidoptera > Psychidae > Eumeta > Eumeta japonica. Next base: position 247,641 of record BGZK01000195.1, on the reverse strand, counting down.
AAATGTCCTTTTCCCATTTTTATGATATCGTTTAACTGAAAAACTATTGGCACCGTTAACTTTTAAATGGGAATTTGCAACTTGAAATTGTAATTCTTTATGAATAAAGGCAGTTTTATGTTCGATAAAGAACGAAAATTGTTTTTCACCTGGAAGAAACATCTAGTTGGTCAGTGATAGCGAAAATGTATTTCCTGTTCAGTCAACCAGTCGATTTTGATGAAAATCGTCACAATAGTAACAATGAAATATATGAAAATATAAAACTGTATTAATAGTGAAAATAATCAATTTATAATCGTGGGGGGACATAGTGCACGTAACTGAATGCCGGAATAGAGGAATGGACGACTTCGAACATTTTGATTTTAGCGGTCGAAAATAGACCGGGACTGAAACCTTATTCGGGGATTAAAAATAGGATTAGGAGAGAGAACGGGCTCGGTACTAGGAACGGATTAGAGATGACGCGCCATGTAAAATAATACACCTTTGTCCCTATGGCCATGCGAGCGAAATGAGAGCCAAAGTTAGCGTTCTATAAATATATCGTCAGAGATCACGTATTTTCTAAATTGTGTTGTCAGCACGTTAAAACTGAAATTTTGTAGGATGTTATACACTGTTTTAAAAAGAGTTAATAAAATTAAAAATTGGACAGTTATCGTATTTATTATGCCTATTTTAATTTATATGTACAAATAATTCTAAATAGTGAAAATCTAGCAAGGTAACGAAGCGAGCTTGAATCGCAGGTGATAACTTAATGGCGATCTGATCACAATTAAATGAACATTCTGAGGCTCTAACTTCTGATAACTTTTTTTGATGTGAAATATACCTAACATAATAAATACTAGTTAAATAATACAAATACGTTATAATCATACGTCGACTTGCCGTTGTATTAAAACTAAATAATGCACCGTGTGCTGTTTGCCGATAGATGGTGTAAATATACCGATAAGCAAACACACATATTAGGTGCGTCGGGTTACGTAACGCCGCGCTCGGCGGCCGGCGCGGCCCCGCATGCACTCGCCGCCTCGCCTTGACGCGGCCGTTATCCCCGCGATAGTGGCGCGGCCTTATCGCCGCCCGCGCAGCGCGGCCCGCTCGACAGCCCCGCTCGATGCAATGCCATACCCGAATGCATAGAGATAATTGAACTCTTTAAAATAATACTTTTGGAAAAAGAATAAGAGTTAATATTGAAGCCGTAGTAAATGCTTGTTGATTAATGAGATCTAAAATCCACACTAGTTTTAATTGTGTAAAAAATTAAAAATGTAAAAATGTTTGTTGGTTTGTCCTCCTTTTACGTAACAACGGAGCGACAGATCGACATAACAATTTGCAAAGACATAGTTTATAGGTTGGTAAATGACAGGCTACTTTTTAACCCGAAAAAAGAATGCATGGTTCCTATGGTATTTAATTCTAGAATTGATGAACGGATATAAATAAAATGTGGCTTGTGGATTGATTTAACATTGAAATGATTTTTGAGATGCTTTTTCTGTCAAAGTTCCAAGGGAAACTTAATTGAAATATATTCTTAGTCCACGCGAATAGAACCGCAGAGCGATAATCGATGTAATGAATTATCAGGATCGGGAACGGTATCGGATTTAGAACTTGAAACAGGATCGCGGTAAGAATAGTAAGTGAAAGAGAGATCTCTTTATAAAAAAAAGGTAATGATTTCTTGCTATGTCCATGCAGGCGAAAGGTAATATAATGTGATGAGGAATTTATCATAAAAATGTCCCTGTACCACAGTAACAAAGTTAGACAATAAATTAAATAAAGAAATTACAAAAAGTAGACATTTGTAAAGTAAATTATTGATTACGAGTGTTCATATGGTCTGGTTGTAAGTACATTATAATAAATGTGTGCTAGTCAATCAAACATCTCAATATATCTTGTTAACCTTGGCTCCTAATACAACGTTCTTAAACCCACGTTATTCTTAACACTCAAAGTGAATCATTGCCCATATGCAATATTTTTTCATTGAAGTTTCGTGCTACCTACATAACATGCTCATCTCAAGTAACTGTTATCAAAGGAATTGAGCTCGAAGATGTGTTTGTAAAATCGATATAAAAATAAATCGTTCTATGTTTTGACAGTATATTTTATTTTATGCGTAGGAAAATATGCATCAGTAAACATGTAAAATACACTTTCCAGTCTATTCATAATTTAATCTTCTCTTGTTTTTACATATATTGTACTTAAGTATTAATCGTAACATCGTAAGTGTATCGTAAGGAGGAAAGATTAAAGATCGATCCAATAATACTAGTACTTTAAACAAGTACAGAAATCACTTCTTTATTTACCTATATACGTATTGATTTATGTATGTTGCTATGTACCAGGAAAATACTATTGTATTATTAAGATTGTTACATTAAATATATTGATCGCGTATGTTGTGTTTTCACGTATTGTAATCCCATACATTAAAATATTTATTACAGTTAAATGACAATTTTCGATCATAAAAAAATTGCTATTTTATTAAAACCTAATAAAACGAGCATGAAAATTATCACTCCAGACCGTGACCTTTGACAGAGTGCGATTCAAAAACATTTAATAATCATATTGCACATTTTATTGTGTAGATAGCTGTTAGCTGATGTTTTTCTCGACGCATCCTCTTCACTGATAGCAACAATGTTACAGGCTCCTCTTATCATTTCTTGTTTTATTAAAATAACCACACATGCAAGTGCGACCACAAGTATGTTTATTGTTGGCAACATTGCAAAACATTGATAAGGAATGTCGTGGGTTATCAAGACCGGGTTGTTTGTGTAGAAGCTGGCTAATTAACTCACTTTAACTCGACTTTCTACTGGTGTTTATTGAGTTCTTCTTTCTGCTACAGTAGTTGGAGCTTTTTATGCAACATAGAGTGGAAATTGTATAATTCCTGAAAGATTATGTGATATGATAATTCCGTCGAAAAATTGTAAGTAGGATTAGGTGATAGGAGAAATGGTAGAGAAACTTGTAAAAGTCTTAATTCATTTCGTCAACACTTGTCATTTTACAAATAAACTGCTTTAGTAACTTTATTCTCTATTGAATCTGCTTATTTGTTAATGTATGTATTATTTACCTAACCTTTTACAATGCAATATCAGATTGTGTCGGAGGTGGCCCCTCATATCTCTTGTTGTCTTTTAAGATATCTTTAACTGCAAATAGTTTATATATGTGATAAGAATTTATTACATCAGATATTCTGCAACTAAAATACATCTCAATAGCGTAAAACCGCCGTTCTTCATAAAAATATTCTTATATGTGGTATTTGTATGGTACCGTACTAAAATGAAACCCTACTAACCGGCCGCCGGCCCGCTCGTCAGTACTAGGAAATGCTAAATTAGATATGCATTTAAAATTCATATAATATATGCTGGTGCCAAAGTATTAACAGAAGACTTAAAATATTAAGATATGGCCTTCATCTTTTCACAATGTTTCACCCGAGTTTCTCTTGAATAAGATGTAACTATACCATTTTATTTAATTTTTAAAGAAAATAAATACTTAAAAAGATTTCCTAAATGTTAGTTATAAGGCAGTATTAACAAATTTATTCAATTATCCATTAAAATTATAGCTTATTGCTATATTAAAGTTTCAATTCAATAGTTAAAAGTTGAGAAACTGATCACTATATTCATCAAGAAAAGCCATCTTCTATGTTTGTTGGATACAAACCTGAATATGTGTATAAACATAAGTGAAATGAATACGGATTAAAAATGCCATGTATGTAATTGGATATTATAATGATACAAATTTCACTTATAACTAACTACGATATCTTCTAAAGGAATTTACATTTTTTTTGCTTTCATTTAAAAGTAGTTTTCGGTGGAAATTCACTGAGATAACGGATTACTTTGTCATCCGTAAATTTTGTGATAGACATCTATCGATCGGTTCTATGGATTTGCATACGTAACTACGAAAACTCCCGAAAACTTTAGTCCATTGAAATGATTTTTTCATTAGCTTCAAATTTTTTTAGGAATAGAAGCCCATTGAATACAATTTATTGATGGCATAATCCTTTTGTCTATTTATGGTAATTCAGTTGATGTAATATACAAAATACGGGGTAATAATAATAACAATAATGACGACAGCACTCACTTTGTACATATAACTGTATGTATATTATGTACAAGTTCATATTCTTATTCGTAGCCTGGGATAGCCAGAGATAATACACTTGATGCACATCTGCGTTTCACAGTTATTTGAACCCAACATGACGGGTTGCAAGTCCATCGTTGCTTGAAGGTTTCATATATAACAAGATGTTGTATTTATTCATACTTACCTTACCTTAACCTGTCCTCAAAGTGACTCTCGAAAAGACGACGACTTGCAATTCATATAAATTAAATTTGAAAATTTAAGACTTTTAGAATGTGACAGAAGATTAACGTTAAGTTTTGATTACCCTACTATGGAGATGATCTGGGGACACTGCCATAATCTGGTTTCTAAATCATGGAAATCCTACTTTAAATTCATCATTTTAATCCAATATAGCTTGATGATCTGTCAAAGATTATTATCACCAATGTGGTTCCAAAAACCAGAACCGCGAGACTCCATGACTCGGAGCAAATGGTTTAATCTGATCTAAATAAATTTTTTTAGTGCTCAATACACCTATGTACAGGAATTGCACTTCTTTCTTTTCTGATTCGAAAGCTGCACGCTCACCACTTGTCCACCATCACTTTTAAGACATGCGTACAGACAAATACTATATACAGAAAAAAAAATCAATATTCTCATGCCTGAATGATTATTTTCGATCACGTAACCATGTTCATAATAATAATACAAACAAGTGGGCAGGGGCTGTACCCCATACACTTATTCTGAGTCAACTGTGTAACCATAAGTGAATTGTGTCTGTCATTTGCTCAGATGCTCGAGCCCATTTCAAAGTGTCTGTTGTTTGTCACCGAAGTATTGACTCAGCTGGCCGATACACGGGCTCCGCCTCGCGCGCACGTTCTAGTCTGCTTTGACCGATAACTACGGAAACGATAAGGTTTATAAGTTTTTTTTTATCACTGAAACTGAAAACTGCATTCCTTATTAAGTGCCGTGCTTCGAATGTACTGTCGAAGCACCGACCAAAATTATACAAGTCACTCGTACTTTCTTAATTTCATAACACCTATTGTGTCTAGATATTTGGGTAGCTTATTATTGTGTGCTAATTTACACTGCATACTATGTTGTTTTTTTTGATAACTCGTACATGTATATTGAAAAATACAAAAAGAATTTTTTAACTGAGTAATGTTAAACGACGTACAATTATTAAAGTACCAAAATATATAATATTACTTAATTGAAAAATTCTTTCATTATTCTGAAGGTTCGTCCCTTTGTCTCTCTCCATGGACAGAACGCGCTTAGAATCTGCTAGGTGCCTAAATTTAGCATTACATTTTTAATATTTTTCAATTATTTCCTGTCTGCCGAACAATGTTTACACAGTTATGAGTTACTAACAATTGATTACTCAGTCACACGACGCAAATGACGCGACCGATAACGGGGAACTCGAACAGCCCTAAGCCCTTGTATATTGCTCTTTATCGGGTAAAAGATTAGGAGTTACTAATGAAACTAGTCATTATTTTACGCCTGTATAAACGTATTTATTTTATTTTAAGTAGAATTTTTATATTGTACTTTACAACTTAACAAGTTAGAAAGAGAAAATAATATAATTAACATTGCTTCTTTTCTCAAGAACTGTAAAAATGGTAACGTTTTTGCTATAATCCTTTGTTAGATTTTTTTTGTCTTCTAAATACCGAAGATAAATTGGTTACATAAATACTATGTCGCAAAACTGCCGATTTTATCTAATATATAACAATTGAAAAAGATTATAATGTACAATCAGACTTACCCATTTCTCTGTATGTCAAGCTAACGCCGTCTACCATAAAGGTGGTTCTTATGTTTTCTTGTCCATCCTACATGTTTGATGAATTTAGAAATTTTTAGATTGTTTGATTCTTTGTTGTAAATGTCCAGATATGATCCTAGATAATAAATTGCTGTAGGTGCGAAACTGTGAAAGTCCGATGAGAGTCAAATAAAATCACCATTGACCTGTGAATAAATTTGTAATATTTAGAAATATTTTTTCCCGTTCCCTAATGCTAATCCTTCATGATTCCACGACTCCCTTTTTGTTTACGTTGAATTTTCCTTTTTCCGACAATGTTTTAGTTTAATATATTTTTCATAATATTCTTTTCAGTGTAAAGTACAATAATAAAAAAATAAAATATTTTTATGTGTATAATTCTACAACTTCTGTTGTAACTTAAAAATGGCCAGAACTTTATTTTAGTCTAACCTAATGGGTCTGCAAAAGTTACTCTGAACAGGTGTTGAAACATTACATTTGAAATTAGATTTTTTAACAAACAACTTGCGATGAAGTTTGTACATTTAACAAGTTCTGTTTTATTAAAAAATAGGCAATTTTTTTTTAATTCTTTTATTGCATTGAATTGAAAAAACAGGGCTAGAGAATGTCGGATCAAGCTCAATACCCTACATCGAGCTTGGTTCGAAGCCGTTATCTTAAATAAAATAGATAAAAAAAACTACGTTGCTACACTTTTTTCCATGTGTTTCCAGCACTTAGTAGTATAAGCAATTTAGTCGCCTATAGCTTATGAAACAAGTGGGTATGTCGACTATTACTCAAAAACACCAGCAAAAGAGCGTATATTCATGGCACTTTCAAACTTTTGTTGGAAACGCAGTTTTTCGACAATAACTCAAAAAAAGGTATATCTGATTATGTTAAAAAAAATTTTCATTGTATTTTGTAATTTTTTTCATATTTTTTTGGACTTGCGGTTTAAAAAAGTAAAGGAGGGAGACACAATTTATGCTACTGTCGCAGCGATTTTTCTGAAAATATTCACTTATCAAAAAAAAATTGCTTAGAAATCTTAAAATGTTCTTAAGGGCGCTGTCTAAATATGTGCCACGCTTTGATGTTTGCTAAAAAATTTAACCAGCTTCTGTTAAGTCTGTGGAGTGCCCCCTCTCAGAAATATTTATTTTTGTTATTTTACTACTAAATTAAGTAGCGGCTTATTCAAGACGCCTACACTATAAATTTCATCAAAATATATCTTGTAGTTTTTGAGTAAAATGCTTGTAACACACGGACAGACGGACATGACGAACCTATGTATAAGCCTTCCGTTTTTAGCATTTTGGCTCGGAACCCTAAAACAAAATTCGTTTAATTCCGCGTCAACTCATAAATCAATGCTTGCCGTGTTGTCAAAATTATTATTAGTATTATTTAAAATCACATTTTAAGTCATTGAATCGTAAACTCTATCTCAACTTTTATCTAATAACTATCGGGGTTTACGACCACCTAAATTTTTCCAACATTTTACGACGCTAATATATTGAGACCTCAAAAAGTGAAGTCGTAATTTTTTCTAAGATATGCTTGAATCATATTGAGTTTCTATCATGTAGTCATTTATAAAATATGTACTTATTTTTGCTAAAACTTCGTACATGTTACCTGTTACATTAAAAACGGAATATTTTGTCGAATTCGCTTTATGAGTATAGAAATTACGAAGCAAAAAATCTACAAAACCTAAATGTTAAGTGCCTTTTTTTATTTTGCCGTGGTCGGGTAACTCTGCTGTAACAAGATTTGCAGTTAGATGACGCTGCGTAAAACATTTGCTGTTGTCCAGCGCTCTGCCCGTGTGATCATATCACTAAACCGTTCTTCCTGTTTTTGATTTAGTTTCTTTTACTTCTTCCTGTAATATATAAGTATTGATATTTTTGGAGTCGTTACCGAACATCCACGCCAAAACCTTAAAAGAAACCGTCATAGGATCAATTTCTTACTCGTCTGTCTGTTAAAACCATTTTCTCAGGAATGCGTGGAGGTATCAAATTGCAATCACTATGAAATACTAAGTCTACGGTTCTTTGGACTGAATAAAATCAACCTTTTAAGTCAACGCAATCAAAAATAGACTCTTCTTAACGAAGATTTTGACACTCCTGAAACAACAAAAAGCAGTTTTACAGGAGAATTAAAGGAAAAAATTTGAAAATCACCAATTTGTATTACATAAAAAAAGAACTTTTTTGCAATAGAAATTGACAAACATTTTTTAACTTATCGCTGTTATAATTTAAAAATACTAAAAATATTGTGGAAAAAGAAAAGCTATAAAAATTTTGGGTTTCTCGGCACCGATTACTCGCCAAAGTCGCTATTAAAAACAGACAAAAAATCGCTGAGAAAGTTACTGAGAGCTGTGAGAATATAGAAACAATTCCTTCTGTGAAAATGATATTTTTCTCACACAAGTCTGTAAAATGTCGACGAATAGGTAATCTTCGTGTGTAGACCGTCCAATTTTATCACAGACAAGTCTGACTTTGATAAGGCGGTCAAAAAATGAATTCAGGTCGGCCGGGCAAATGGGCAAATAAATATTAAGTCCGATATTCTTAAAAACCAGCCAAGAGTGAGTCGATTGTGCAAACTTCTAAGGTTCCAATGTATATAATTTGATAAGGATCAATACTATACGTACAGAACTCTCTGTATATACACGTAAATCCGACTCGCAATTGACCGGATTTTCCGAAATCAGACATGTGAATTTTATAAACATACTCATTATACAATGAGATTTGATTTATTTCAGACAGTATATTTCAGTATAGTAAAAAAGTACAAAAATTGTTCTAAATCGAGATCTGTTCACATAGATGGAGCCGTCCTTCGCATAGATTGTTTATAGTCAAAACCTATACGAGTCATACCTTATTTTTCCAATTCGAACGTTCCAACTTTTAAAAATTCCAATACTTGCGGAGCCCGAGTATCTTGACTCGCTTTCATAGAACTTTCGCCGCGTCGCCGCCGCCTTCACGCGACACGTCTGCGATACGCGTCGTCGGAAATGTATACGGCGTATGTTCAGCGGGAAGCGGGAAACTTATTTCCTGTATAAAACGTTTTTTTAACATCGACCGACTCGTCTACTTTTGTACCTCGTTAGATATACGACGTTCCGTTGGAGTGAGAAGTCTTAGCCCCCACCGCGCGTCACTCCTGTGTAAAGGTATAACATATGCATTATTTATTCTCGGAAAACTGCCGGCTCGCACTTATCTCTGCATGCAAAAATAACTTACGCTTTTTCGTATTTGCGAGTGGATATGCGTTCTGCAGACTATAGTAGGCCACGCCTTTTTTTTCTTGATTTAAATTTTTTAACTCACCTTTCGTATAATTGCAATTTTATTTAAATAATACCTTAATGATTTTCAGTTGCAATTGTGTACTGTGATATTAATCCCCCGCTCATACTCAACTATTATGATAAAAATACTAAAACTTTAAAAATTACCAATATATTGAACTGCAGACACAGAAAACCGTGTTTGATGTATGAATGTACAGTACTGCATAAATTCTGTTTTAGTACAGATTAATTAGGCAGTTAATACTTACAATACTTTCATTTCTCTACGTAAGCTTTGGATTGAATTATAATTCACTCTTGTCACATGACAAAGTCTCGAATGGGTACATATTAAGATATACATATATCTTAATGTGTACCCATTCGAGACTTTCTGTTTAAATTATATTCTACATACACAATTGTAGCATATGCCTATACGGTATAAAAGTCTTTGGTACTTGTCATGGACATATGCAACGAATGCGTATTACTATTCAACTCCAGACATCTATTATTTCTCTAGTCTTCATTAGGTATTCACATACTTTTTTTTATTTGGCTTTAAGAAAAGCGCTTGTAGCATTTCACGTCGCTCATAACGAAAAATGTTAAAGGTAGCGACGTAGCGTCTTTATTTGTATGTTTTTTCACATTTTCGCAATGACTTCACGCGTCGTGTGGCACAATATATTTTCGCAGACAAATTTAAACCATCAACGTCGCTTGCAAAACAAATAAGTTTCAATGTTGAGAGCAAACGAGCAAAGCAAACGCTAGCGAGCGCCGCGCTGTTTGCCAATGCGAGTGAGTTTCACGTGCGAACGGGCACGTTTCTGTGTACGTATTGTTCGTATCGACCCGATGCACAGAGAATTGATTTCGGCGTTAACCAATAGTTTCGTTCGTCAGCAAACGCTAAATTTCGCCAGCTATAATTCGCGTACGCACGCTCAATTAAAAAAACGAAGGTTAAATTAACTTAAGAATACGTTCAGATTGTTCTCTGTAACGTTGTTCCGACGATAAAATTCGCTCTGATGCTGTATCATTTTCAACTAGACTTACGTAAAAAAAAAAAAACTAGGGCATTAACCTGAAGCCACACACACTAAACGACGCGTGAACGCTAATAGCTATGCCAGATAGCCTCACCCGTAATAGTTACGTTGTTTTCTTCTGCCTGCCAAAATATTTCAGTCTGTCGAAACTGTTTGAATATCCGTCGAAATTTAACGCATTGCTAGGTAGCAGAATGTTATTGTTCTCTAAAGTAATAAATACATGCGGGTGTTTGTTTGAATGTGACCAATATTAACTGTCGATCCCGATTCGATAGTTAAATATTAGCCATATCGGCCGCGTTACCTGCTACAGGTATGCAGTGGTTTCTGTGCGGTTCCATTGTTAATAGTTTGCGAATTAGCTAAAGTTTAATGAATAATAACAATATCAATTTTACCGGCTATTTGAGGGTTGCTCGAATCGACAATTACATTGTAGTACTGAAACATATAAAAAATAAATAAATGAATCCCAAAATTATTCGGACTAAGAAATCGGTTGGTCTGTTGATTCGCCTTGCAGGCCATGGTATTCGAAGACAGTGGTTAAGTGTCCAAACTTATCATTTTTTTAAGCTTCTTAACTACGAAAAAGACACTCGTTTTTTCTTTGAGCTGAGAATTAATTAACTTCAAAACTGTTACATGTAAAATAAAAAAGATATCATTGTTTTCAAATTTTTGTATAAGATCTCTTTAGAGCAAATCAAGCGATTTAAACTGGCTTTGCAACGCTCAATACAATTTTTATACATAAATCGTAATTGAATTTAAAAAATTATCGGTCAAGAAATAAAAATATTTCAAGAAAACACTTTTTACCTGTCAATATTGTAGCATTTTTGACAGTTATTATTTTTTTTTTTTTGAGAATAGAGCTGCTTAGATTTTGGGATTGATCGAGGTAGTTCGATGAATACTCTATTTCCGAAAGTCGGTCTGAAAGCAAAAAATTCCCGAATATGGTAAAACTTTTAAATATTCTTAACGAAATGTTAAAAGACCAATAATTTCATTTTCAATATCTCGTATTGTCACCACGTCCAACGCCAAATACAAATATTGATCATATTTAACATTTAAATGCTACTGGAGACACAAAACATAATCGGATAATGCCGATAACCATTAGTGTCATTACCGGAACGGCAGTAAGTGACATAACAGCGCCGGGTCGACGACGAAACGAAGTTAGGCGGATAAGTAGTTTTCCGTGTTCGACCGGCGAGTACTCCGGCGCGCGAAGTCGCATCGCGACGGCGTGTCTCTGTTTAATTTCTGAGCAAACGCCCCCCTTCCACACAAATTAGACAATGGAAAAGTTCTTTTATGGATATAGAAGTGGGTTTTTTGCATTATTCAGATGTGATTTTGGATGAAACGGTTAAGTTTATTTACAGCACAACGCACGAAACTTTGCCACTGTGAAGTTAGTCACGAATGCGTCGCAGTGGCGTAAAATAGGCAAGTGGGAGAGAAGGCGAAGGGTCGGGGAGTGTTGAACTTGCGCATTTCATCGTTCGCTGGCAATTCAGAGCGGCAGAGTTTCTTGCGTTGTACTTTAAAAGTATATATCGGTGTGTTTAATAATAATATAACAAAGCATTTGGTTCCGATAATTGGAATATAATAAAGGACAACAAAAAAAAAATGTTTTCGAGTGTTTGGTAAAAAAAAAAACATTTTTTTCCACCCTTTCGCTGCCGTGTTTACTTTCAAACACCATGAGGTATTTCTGAAATTCCGCCCGCAATTCGTAATTACCAACTACATATATTCTCCTTAGATTTTATATGGTTCTTTTTTTAATACTCGAATGTCGTTGTTAAAACTTTTGAGAAAAACCGGCTCATTAAATTCGGCGCTGTTACAAATTTTGGCGGTAGCGAAGTCTGCCGCGAACTGATGACAATCGTATCGAGACGCCCGCCCGCTCTTTTTTTTCTTTTTGGATCTCGGCATTTTTAACAAGCATTTGTAACTAAAATTTATTTCTCGCTCTACTTATTGCCTCGCATCATTCCTATTCTAACATTGACGACCTCGGAGAAATATAAAAATAAATGGTATGTCACAAACGGCGTAATAGTCCGTCCGTCCCCCATCACGTTTCAGTTATTTAATGAAAGTTAAATTGTGTTATTTACGCATACTCGAGTCCTGTCGCGCGTACGCGATCCGAGAGAAAAATGCTCGGTACGCGACGGCGACTCGCGCGCGATATGTTTTGAACGTTCACGACCAACACTTATATTTCCGAGACACCTCCGTCCCCGTTATTCACGGATAAATGCGGGCCCAGGTCCGATATATTACGAATTCCTCCGTTGCTGTAGTGCTATAGCCGCATTACGAAGATGGCTTTGAAATGCTCTATTTGCTTATCGAGATTCAAAGAATTATCATGGTTTTATTTTGCTAACATCATGTACACAAAAGTCGAGACCGTAATGAGTGCTCGAGCTTTATACACGAATCGACTGGTTCTTTGACAGTCGCATAGTGAAATAGTGAAAAAAACACTGGCTAGTTTTTATGCAGTCGCTATTGCTGGACGGAGGTTGCTTAAATGAAATATTGTAATTCCGCAAAACGACACAAACATTTCTCATGAAAATTATTTCCAACAATAAAAAAAAAATTATATTTTTTTTTAGATATCCACGCTTTTCGATTATCAATAAAATAAATTTTATGGGCGTTAAAGTAAACCGTAAATAAAAAAAATATAAAATTATTTATAGATACATCAACAGTTATGTTTCGACTTTAGAAGATTTATGATGCAGATTTTTATGAATGCTGTTTTACTTATTTGTTCAACAAAAAAATTGTAATGCTACAGGAGAAAAAAAATAGTTTCTTATTTAGTACCTTAGTTGCGGCATATTTAAAACGTATTGTTCCTTTTTCAATCCTCTATTTTCTTTTTGGCCCTTTTTTACCAAAGTCCTTCTAGTCTATTTAGAGTATTGTTTGGAAGATAAAAATTTGAAAAATTCTGTGTTATGGTTATCGTCTAAAACAAATTAATAACATGACAATTATTAATGTCTTATCGTTTTCTTATTTGAAATATTATTTTAAAATAAAACGATTAAACGATCCATGAATTACATTTAAATCTATGTACAATTTTTTACTAGTCATAATTGGATTTCCCGTAAAATATTCCCGTTTTTGCTCCATTTTCGCGCCGGGAATGGGCGACTAGGTTCACTCTTTATATTTAATTTTATCTGCCTGTGCCGCGGCGGCGAGCTCTAGCGAGCCCGGAATATAATAGGAAAAGTTTCATTCGCTAATTAAAAATAAGCCACTCTTGGGAAATGTACAGATTTATTGTCTTGCTGTCTCCAGAACTTCGGTAGCTTTTCTGCCTTCCAATGCAAAAAATGCATTTTCTTTTAATCTATATACTAACAAAGGAATCATTTGCCGACAGCGTGATTAATAATATTAAAAGCAAGATATAGATAATGTTATATGAATATATTCAGAATCATTTTGTCAATATGACTGTTACTTCTTTGTTTATTACATTTGTGAAATGAATACGATTAATCTGTAGTAATAAATTAAAATTAATCTTTTGGTTGTCTTTTTTCGGCCACATTATAATATTTTTGATTTGCTTTTCGTAACCAAGAAGTTAAACTTAGTTCTTTTTAACATTGAAAATATTTTTGATCGCCTTAGAGACACCCCATTTTCATCGAAAATGCGAATTGACTTTGGTGTTGTGAGCTCTAGGTGTACGTGGCAAATGGCAAAAAAATCGCTAAAAGTAGCTGTTTTTAGTGGTTCCTATAGACAACTTTTAAATCTATTTTGATATATTTTTTTAAGTTTATAATTTTTATATTGAAGATTGACTCAGTATCGGAGTGCTTTTTTTTTAATTTTTAAAAATATTAAAAAATATTTATTGATTGATATATTGATTTTTTTTTAAATCAACCTTTTCACAACTTATGACTTGCGTTGAATGTGTTACAGGAGTACTAATAATTGTTTATAGTGACTAAAAACGATAATTTTTATATATTAAAAGACTTTTTGTAATCATTAAACAGAACAATGTTTATTTTTATAATTAGAAAAAAATTGTGAAAAAGGTGTATTCAGTTAATAGATATTGTTTTGGGGCAATTTTTTTTTATTTCTTGTGTTATTGATTTCATATTTAATCTACCCGAAGACCGTATAGAGCAGATCTGTGATTTTTTTTAAAACAGTTAGCGTATATTTGCGTTCACGTTTTGTTTTTAATCTTCCATCCCTTTCCTTGTGAAAAAAACCTTTTTTTACTATATTATTGGCCTTTATCGCGTAAATATTTTATTATTTTAAAATTTTATTCAGCCGAATTCGGTTTAATCGCTCAATTCGGTGATCTATTTGCGTACAAGTCCACAACAATACAAACCCCAAAGCGATATTATTAAGCAAGACAAAGAGAAACTGGAATGACAATGTAACGCGAGAGTTCGCGCCGTTTGTTTTGACACCGGATGAGAGAAAACACAAACAAAAGTGTAAGGAACTACAGCCTACAGGCTGTACGTCGGAGGGCGTCGTCTGAGAAATATCATCGTACGCCCTGACGTAGGAAGGAAGTTTGGAAATCAAATACATACATCGATGACATTACTGAACATTGGGATGAAAAGACAATAGTTTTTTTAATTAAAATTTATTAAAGCAATGACTTGAGAGTAACTAAAATCTTCCGAATGAAGAGGACGTTGACTAAAATCTAGTCCCTTTATGCGGTTGGTGCGTTCATACTTTTAATTTTGTCACCAAATCAGATAAATTCATCGCTCCCAATATTCTAAAACGGCAACTTCACCTAGTATTGGCCCCTAATATGCGTATTCATAAATTGTTTTTTTAAGACTAGGTGTGTCCGCGACTCCGCCCATTATTTTTTATATTGAGCCGATCTATTTGTCATTCTGGATCCCGATCCCGATTTCTATTAAATTGTTACATGTATTGATTTTTAGTTTACTCGTAGTATATGTCTCAACGTCGAACAAAGAAATCTTGTATGAATCGCGCTTAAAGAGATTACACACATATTCGAATATATTTTTTTTTCACAATGGAGGTAGGAACGTTTGCGCACCCTCAGAGCGTCTAAAATGTGAACGATCCATATTCAAATTGCATGAATTAATAACAGCTGTCGAAATATAATAATACTTCGACATAATTAATTCATTACAAGCATGTCTTCTTTAGTGATTGCGTTAAAGATGAAAATTGCGCCAAAATTACATTTGTGTTGAAACTGATGTTTTTTATTTACTTTTTTGAAAATGTTTTTACGCAGTGAAGAAATACCAACACTTCGCTCTCGTACTGTTTTCTGAATATTCATATTTATAAAAAATATTAACAGTTAAGTTGCGAAAGTTTATTTTTCCCAGGTATATAGGTGTATTTGAGTCATCAAGTTGTGTTCAAGCTTTTGTAAGCGAGGAAACGAATTAAAGCCGTTAAGTGCCAAAGTTGCGTGTTTTAAATGAAATCGCTGGGAGTTATTTGTCTGAAAATATTTCCTTTTGCTATTCTATGAATCTTTACAATTATGAAACTCCTTTTCACCATACGATTTTCAGTGCTACATGTTTTCACGGTCGGTTGTACAATTTGACATTTTCATATTAATTAATTATAATTTTTATAAAAATATTTCTTTTTCCGCGTAAAAAACAATAAATATTCAGTGTGGTAATTAAATATTTAAAACACATTGACTAAGTAAAGCTGTAACTAGGTACAGACCCAGGGTTGACATTTAAAAGCGAATAGTCATTGCACGCATGAGGTTATGGTGATTGTAGTTCTGTAGAAAAATAATAACAGATGGAATCGAAAGTAATTTTGAATGAAATCGATTTTAGATTCTATTGAAATCGTATTGGAGATCGTAACTAAAACGAGACCAAAACCACGGCCACGACCGCGATCGAGAGAGAAATCGAAATGTAATCGAGATCGAGATCTAAATTAATATTAGCATTGGGATTGTAATCCAGATATTCGAACTCTGTATCGGGATCGGGGTCAGGATCGTAAGCGCAATCGGAAAGTTTATTTTATATCCATTCGTTCGAACTCGCGTATGCCGGTGAACCGCGCGGATACAAAGATCGATTAAAATATTTTCGATGTTTACGTCACATGTGCCGCATGTAACGATAAAAATCCGACGCCATAGTGCCGGCGCGTGTACTATCGACGGATAAATATGCCGATGCGCTTGGACGACGCGTACTCGAGCGAACCGTGTGCTGACTTGCGCTTTTGCGTGCTCTGAACTCCTACAATGCTTTTAGCTATAGTTTCCATGAGATGCTTTCTACTGCCGTCTTTTAATATCGCGGATTGTATTTTGAAATGATTTCTCATTCCATTTTAACCTATTACGCTATACCTACATGATTATGTATTTTTTTTTTCACACTCTACTTTATTGATTTTGTTTGAATATATAAATGTAATGAAGACCAAAACAAGCATTGAAGTTGTGTGGTTTGATTTATACTAGCTGGCAATTGTCGAAACTGATTTTAATTACGATAGAAATTACATTAACAACTGTTTTCGTTAAAAAATTACAGTAAATTTTTTGAAGTACGGCGCGATAACTGTCGTGAACGTCTAGACTTATCCACAGTAAAAAATCTTAATCCCCACGCCGACGGTGCTCACGGTATTCAAGTGGGGTGACTTGTTTACATTGGCATCTGTCTGTAGCTCTTTAATTATTACGTCATCTTCAACATCCGAAAGTTTTAATGTGTGTGCGCTCGCGGGCACGGCCGCTTCGAGCACCGACGGCTACGGCTGAAGTATGCTGTAATCCCCTCCCGTATTAGCAGCGGCGAGCAGGCGGTCTTATTGTAGCTCGTTTAAGTACATTTATTCGGAAATGAGAGGGAACTCGCTATTGCGGCCGTCCGTGGAACTTGAACCTGCAAGCGTTAACGATTCCGTTACGTGCACTACGGCGGCGTTTCGGAGTTTTAATTAAACGTTTGTGAATTATACCGGTTCTAGTCGGAAACGTGAACAAGCGGGCTTCTCACGGCGGTATTTCAATGTAGCAGCCTTTATTAGAGGAAAGGACTGTCGTCCGTCGCCGGTAAACAGTCCTATGCTCGTTCTGGCCGTGGACCTACTACGCGGAGTCCGAGGCGGTCGTGGCGACACCTACCGGCGCACGCGAGCGGCGCGCTCGGGTTTTATGCGCCCTTTTATTGCGGCGTCGACGCGCAGACGGCCGTAAACGCGACGACTGCGGGACGAGGCGTGATCGGATCGAGTAAATGAATAGGTCCGCCCGTCGGAGTGCTCATCCATCTCGCGATGCAACAATAAATTGTGCAAGTCGGCGCTCACGGGAGACCGCCCCCGCCCGTGCGCCGGCCCGCCCCGAGCTCGGCGCGCCGCCGCCGGCGAGCGCAACTTTTGTGAGAGAACACTTAACGATTTAATTGTCACTCATTAGTCCTCCGACGCGCGTCTACCGTCGCTTTGCGTCGGTTTAATTAACTGCCACCTATGTTCATGGGCGCTGAACTACGTGACCGTTTACCTTAAGAGCCTGTGTCGTAATGAACTCTTGCTATCGATCGGGCGTAAATGATAATTAAATGATTTTATTAGTATACATTAATATTGAGCGTTCTACTGTGTATTTGAACATATCTTCTATGTTCCCGATTAGCATTAATAAGGCCCTGTAACCGTTTTGGGATGCAATCAAGGATTGTTTCTAGAAGGATGTATAGTAATAAATAATTAATAGCCGTAGCCATTCTAAATTCAGTGATCAATCATCTAGAAAGGACAGTCCGAGCGAACAGCTGTTCTATGGGTATGAATCAATCACGCGCGTTCGGCGCAGACGTTCATGGACGCCTGGTATTTATCATTTTCGAAATTGACGACACGTGCATACGAAGAATCGAACATGCTTTGCAAATTATTATTATAATACATGTAGAGTTATTCATAACAATTCTTAAATTTGAAAATCTTTAAAAGTTAGAAAATCTAAAACTTTTTAGTATTTCTTTTCTATTGAAATAGTTATTTATTTCCTATTTTTCCTGCAGCTAGTGCAAACGTTGAAGCAAACGCGTTATCACATCGCGCTGCACTTCTTGGCACTGCCACACGATAGAGTGCCACCACAGCATGCAAATTATAATGAATCGGTTGGCGCAGGTCGACGAACTTGTTAGCTACATTACATTGCTTCTAATTTTATAACTAGCACTAATAATAGAATTAGAGAAATGATTATGTTTGCCAACCCAATGGAATGTTTAAGATATTAATAAAATACATTGCTTGTCACAATAATAAACTTAAGGCCTTGCTTTTAGAATATCTAAAACACAAGTGAATCTAAAATTGTTTAAATAAGGAATTACATAAGAGGTACACGTATTGTATTTCTTGATACATACATAATACTAGACTAGATGTGATAACAAAGTGAAAAGAAGAGTAATATCAATCTAAAAACAAAAAAAAAATTAGGCCTTCTAAATTCTTTCTTTCTTTTTGTGACAAAATCTGAAAAAAAATGAGTTTTTCACGGATATCATTCTCGGCGTTAATGACGTTTCACTTTCAGCATTTTGTAGTGTCCTCTTTTGCTAATCGGCAATCGTACGACTAGTACATTAATATTGCCGATGCCGATACTAATTGCCGATTAGTACACTATTAATACGGATTTTAGTTTTGTTGAAGAAATAGCTACTAATGCACCTAAAGGATCTCTTTAGAGACTATTAGCTATTAACATCATTAAAATTCAACATAATCCAATCGCCAATATGAAGTTTATGTATATGAAAGATTGTGGTAGAGCCATGCTGTGGTCAATTCGGCCGCAGCACGTGAACGGGCCGGCTCGACCGGTGCAATACCGCTGTCATAGAATACAGGCGTTAAGTAACAGTTTTCATTATTGCGTTTCTTCCAGTGAGTGATAGTTTCGGTGGCCCACTCCCCTCCATCAGCCCTCTACCTTTTCCAATAGCCCACTCCATCTTCCATCAAATAAATATCCTATTCCAACCCAAGAAGCCGGTAACGCACAGGTGATTCCTTCGGGGCCGCAAATGTTCGTGGGCGGCGGTGACTACCTATACTTTGGTGGCTCGGATGCTCATTTGCCTCTCCATAATTCTATAAACCAGTAATCGTTACTTTATGCAATCACTACTTTTAGTTACTCCTTCATAATTGCGTATTTTTTAATATACAACAAAATACAATATCATTTGTACAATTTAATCTTAAGCAACGTTACAGACGTGCGAAGATTTACTATCCTAAGGTTCTATAGGAAAGATTTCCGCGGACACGTGCCGTCGCGCGCGCCTCGACGGCGGGCGTTGTTACGTTTAATTAACTCGTATGCAGAAAAGGGGGTCTACGCGCCCCGCAACTCGTTAAACTTTCATTATTATTCACTCTCACAAATTGCCCGTACGTGAACGAATCGTGCTCCCGATCGAACTCCGCCGCGCTCGTCCGCCGGCCTTTTGTTTGACTTCGACTCTGAATTCGGCGTAATTGCCTTTCGGGCTTTCATTATTCAACTTTATGCCGCCGTTTGCTCTCGCGTTATGGCCGAGGGAGTCTTTGTGCAGCGCCGGTGATGGTGAAGCTTAAATTCCCTGTATGCACGTGTAAGACGAGAGATATCGACACCGTACGCCGCGCGGACCTTGTTAACCATATAAGAAAATTGAGATGAATTCGAAACAAGCTCGTCGGCTTGTGTTTATATGTTATAAACGCAAATGTCTAATGCTAATGAACGTACGAAGATGTTAAAAAAATTACTCTCGAAATATTTATACATTTTAAATTATGCACATGAAATTAAGAGATTTCATGTAACAAGGGCATGAAATTGTCGTTTTACATTTGGAACTAACCTTATTGTATGCCTCTCCTTCGTTATAGAGAAGCTTGATGGTTTTAATCTAGAACTTCGATCCTGAATTTAATTCTCATCCCATTACCAATCTCTATCTTATTCTATTCCCTCGCTTTTTCTTCCTCTACCTCTCCAAGCAAAGCCGTCAAATAAAAATAACCAGTTAATACAAACTGTGACTTTTAGTTCATTTTTTTTCTAGAAATTGCACAATGCCATAATAATTATCTTTAAATTTTATAGAACTGAGTTCTATCATATACCAAATTTCACGTATACATAAGTACATACGTTCAATACAAATTCAAACAGATTGATAAGACTGGCAGTAACTCGTCTAGTTAGAACATATACAGATTAATAAGCAGGCTGACAAATAGTGTGATAAATAAATTTATGCGACGATGTATTTCTGTCAGTGTACTAAGTTCCTTTAAAATTAAAATCGGCTACGCCACTGTCTAGTTATAAAAAAAGATACCTAGCAGCTGGTATATCTAGTCGCCAGAGATATGTCTAGTAGCTGATATGTTACGGGAAATATCTTCACGTATATCTCGTCAGAGGCCCGCGCATGTTTTGCTGAACGACAGTTAAATCCAATTTAGAATGACTCCCGCGCACACAGACAGCTCGGTTTGTATCAAATAACGAAATACGTTATTTGGTTATACACTAAAAATGGTTATAGTGCTTGTAAAAATTTTAGAAGGCTTACAAACTACAGCGATGGTTTCCAAATCGGCTTTAAGTAACGTACATAACTACTTTGGTACATAACGTACATAACTACTTCTAAAAAACGTAGCGCAAACACATAATGAATACCAAGTATACAATCAAGAGGTCTCGATGAATTTAATAATAACCACATCTTTGAAAATGTGGTTTAACAGTGGTGCAATAATGTTGCAATCATTTATTTGTTATTATTATTATTACGTCACATTTTTAGAGACAGGACTTGTAAGTCTTTAAAAGATTCAGGCCTGTAATGTGACTGGCTTCGGAGATAAGAGATGAGGGTCGAAAAGGGCTGGAATGGTTCACATAAATATTTCATAGTACGCGCGGTCGTTTCTGTAAAAATGGAGGGCACGGTACTCTGCGTACTTATTTTATCAATCTAAACAACGAAAATTTATCTGTATCGGCACTGTTTCACGTATTGCATACATAGGTATTCAACACTTGCAGGAGACTATCTTGCAATAATTGTATCGTTATTTCGTTTAGTAGACATCAATTTCTGTAAAACTTCAGTCTTTTCTTTTCCTTTTAATAGATCGAAGACGAAGGAAACCACGGCAACGACGAGACTCGGCTGTTCATCCTGTCCACGCTTGCGGGGCAGCATAAACCGCGGGTGACGTGCGCGCTCTGCGAGGAGACGCTCGACGTGTTCGACCGGTACCCGCTGGTCGACGGCACCTTTTTCCTGAGCCCGCGCCAACACACCAGCGGCGCCGTCGAGGTTAGCTTTGCCGCTATCGCTACCATTTCGCGAATTTAATTGAGTCAATCACGTCGATTAAGTAGTACACTGTCACACTTTTCACTCTATTTCCCGTACAAGGACTTTAAAAGACGCACAAACGTTAAAGCTATCTAAACAGTTTTACTTTGTCTATTTCGAATAAACGCTATAGATACAATTCAACATCACCGTAAATTTATCGACTTCAACTTCAATCTTAAAGAAAATCTTAGTTACCAACCTTACTGAATGTTGGAATCGATATATGGAAGTTGAAAAAAAAGTAAATGTTGCGATTATCGCTCGTCAAATTACGAATCGTTTCCTGCGACGACACATCCAGTCACGGCGACGCCCACGACGATGCCCCGATCGAGCGATACGTCTCGAGTCGTTCCACGTAAAAGTTTCCCCGGGTTTACGGTGTTTGTTACACGGAGTTCCAAAAGTTAAATGAGATCCCGCAGAGTTTATTTTACTCTACAAAATAACATAAACGTCGCGGCCCATACGTACGACGAAGGCACTTCTCGACGCTGGCTGTTTATTCAGCGAATTAGAGGACGCTCGCGAGCGCCGACTGATTCTCGTGTGTTTGTTTGGAGTTTGAATTATCGCCCCGGCCCCTTTTCGTCTCGTGAACGACGCTTATTTTTTTCTCAATAAGAACACGCCTTAATGGATGCTCATTAATTTTAGCATTTAGCCAAACTGATGCGGTTTTATGATTTCGATGCATATAGTGTATTACAGATATATTTGAATGTTTCTTTTAAATCTTTAGATTATAAATTTCTCTATCAATATTAGTTATCTACGTTATCGGTATGTTGAACAAAGTTTTTGACTTAAACTTTTATTTTAAAATGTATAAAGTTCCATCAGTTCCATATATAATTTCGTTCTTTCCGTATTACAAAATGAAAACGAATGTTGTTTAAATAGTAATATCGACGCGAGGCAATCGTTATATTAAATAATTTAAAATTATTTTACTTTCTATCGTGCAAGATTTGATTTTGCCAAAATTCATAATTAGACGTTTGCTTGCTTTTAATCTATTCCACTACGAATCTCCTTCCAACAAATTGAATTTTGATGATTGTTGCCAAACATTCGGCAGCGTACACGGGAGTTTATAACTACCACCATAGACCTGTTCCCAATCATTGTGAGTGATTGGTTTTGGCTGTGTTAGTCTAATAGCTCTCGATGGTGTGTTCAATTGTCGCGAAATGTACGTAGAAATTAAATAGCAATTAACAAGGCGGATTAAATAATTATAACATCAGCACTTGCTTAGGTGTTCGATACCTGTCAATGCTCTCATATCAAAATTCGTTTTCTTTGGTGGGGATTCGTAGGGAAAGTGCAGATTCGAGGATCAGCAATGGGTCAGATGCTACATGTTACTGCATATTGCAGATAAGTGTCTAATTATACTATCTGTTTTAATCTTTTTGTGTAGCTTATCAATATTATAGAAGTTTCCATGTCTTAAACATCACTTCCTCAATAACTACTAAAAAGTTTTATTTGAAATGTAGCGTCAGGCTAGACTGCTATGTCATGCCCTCCCACAATTTTTTTTTTATTTCATTTAGAGGCTTGGACCTTAAGCCCTCCACGTGGCCTCGTGTAGGTTGGCTGTCAACTTGTGTTGTCGCTAATACTATGACAACGTCCGCGACCAACGTCTCGATGTGTTGTCCGATGCACGAGACAATTTGATTGAAGTTTAGAACTTCTACTTCCTTTGGTATTTTTATCCACTGTCCCACCACCGCATGAAATGTATATTGTTATCAAATTATTTAAGAATTAATAGTATTAAAAATTATGAAATAATCAGAGATGTTGAAGTGAATACTAAAAAGAAGTATGGGAAGGAAAATATGACTGTAAAGGTTCTTAATCGAAGGCTTCAATGTGAGAACATCAAAAGAATACAAGTACAGCTAGTCACAAGTTATAATTTAAGATGCATTTTGTGTTAATTCTACGTATATATTAATTGTGTTGACATATGACGTTGAATGCCATTGTTTATTAGAGGTAAATGCAAGAATTACAAAAAGTCATTGTTCACAGGTGAAAGTGGAAGGTCGCACTCAGTATCTAACGTGCGTTTGCATGGGGTGTCTGGAGCGTTGTGACCCTGAGCGCACAATTCGGTGCCGATTCTGCGGACAGAAATGGGATGGCTCATCACTAGTTTTGGGCACCATGTATTCCTATGACATTTTCATGGCTACGCCCTGCTGTGCTGATAGGCTCAAGGTAAGAACATCGAATTGTTAAATACCGAGCAATAAAATCGTTTTGAGTCTCGAAAAATCATTGTGCAATTCGGAAAATGTACTCGGTGACATTTATTTTCGAATATACTGTCAAGTAACTCATTCGTATTCCTATTTCTTCCACAGTGTAACAACTGCTACAAACCTCTGCTGCATCCGCAACAGCGAATGAACTATTCGGACTATTCGCACCCGGTGACGTGCCCGCACTGCCGCGTCGTCGATTCACATTTCGTGAAGCCGTTGGCGTATTGCTTCACCAAACGCGCTTTCCCGCTGTACCAACAGTGGCCATAACAGACGGCGGTGCCGGGGGCCGCGCGGACGTCCCCTGGCACCCCGCCCGTGGCGGTCGAGCCGGCGTCTGCAGTCGCCTGGCCGCCGCCCGCCGAGCTCCCGCGTCGAGCCTCGCCGCCAATGCTGCGGCCCGTCGTCAACACCAGCATGGCGTCGCGCACAATTGACACGGTGCATGACGAGCTGCAACAACCAATAGCGCCCGCCGCCAAGCATCTCCCACAAACCATTGCCACTTTGGCCGAATCGCTGTCCCTGCTCGGGCTGTCCGCGGATTCGCTAGCTCTGAGTTTGGGAGAGTCTCTGGCGGAACGGTATTTAGCGGCGCTAAAACCACGCAACGCCTTGAATTCGATAAGCTCCAGCGGGCTAGGCGCACGGCCGGTGGGCGGCTGCGGTCCGGCGCGCCATCTGCCGCTGGCCGAACCGACTCATCTTCAACTCTTCTCCAATGAGTTCATCAACTACTTGAATCAGATCGCTTAAGACGCTTTGCGATCTTGTTCTTTGTTAGTTGCTTTGTGTGAACTTTTCTATATGTGTTAGAACTGGATTTGTTAAATTAAGTTGATATTATTGAAAATAATTTTATGTGAACGATTCGGTTCGTATTATTAATTTTATTGTAATTTTATTCCGTACTTTGTTATTTCGATGTTGATTTTTAGTGTTCGCCGTACGAAAAGCGGAAGCCAGAAATTGCATTTCGTTTAAGTAACCCCAAACGTGATGGTTTAAATAATTATTAGTTCATGCACGATCGGAAGCTCTTTTGTAGTAGCCCACGTTTCGTGTTGTTTAGTTCAATTTAGTTTATTAGTTATGTTTTATTTTTAGCAAAATTTTAAATCTATTCTAAGTGTTAAACATATTTTTGTAGATTTATAAATGTCTTTTTATTTCCCACCAAATGGCAGTTTGAAAAAATTACGTAATTCCAATAGTGGAAATGCCATGTTAGGTATATTATCTTTTCTTTTGATTGAATTATGTGAACTAAGTTTATCGCATACCCTATAAAATAGAATAAGAATCATTGCTGTGTCACCAATAATATTTTAGCATGTCTATAAGCTCTAGCTGTATTTTTACGATTTTATCTTTGTAAGTATATTTTGTTTGTGTTTTTTTTAATTTATTGTCGATACATTGTTCAATGATTCATGACATTTTGTAATGAATATCGTAATGTAACACAATTCAAACTAAAAAGTCATGTCAAAACTAAAAACAAATGTAAAAGTGTAGAATGTGTCCTGTTCATTATTTGAACAACGTATCGAATCTCTATTATTTAACTTTATTGTCTCGAACTAATTGTTAGATGTAGAATTAAGGATTTTCATACATTTATAAAATTAGAATTATTTATAGACCCCTAGCATTTTGGTGTATTTAAGGATCTTAAGTGGCGTGGAACATTTACTCGATGTCTGTTTATGAAGTTAAAGTTTTAGGTAAGATTTTTTTATACATTTGATACTTACTAATCGGGCGACCGTCGAAGTGATTTTAGATAATGAGCGTCAGCGATACTACAGTGGTGCGGATAGGGCCGGCCGACTGGCGGTACACTGCGCCTGAATGCGCGTCTAGCCAATAATTGTTCAATGAGACTTCGACTTTTTGTATGTAGATAAACAATTTCGCATTTTTCTTCGAAATTTTTACTAACGAAAATAATAAATCGATACTGCCATTTAACTTTTACTCTGTCATTGTTCGTGACGATCGGATTGACTTCGAGGTCCGATCAAATGTTGTGTAGTTTGTAAAATCATCTGCATCATAAAATCGTTGCGACTTATATTGTGTATGGGGATAAAGATGTTTCGTTTTTTTAGAGTCTGACTAAAAATAAAATATCTATATTAAAATCGGATTAACATTTCAATTTCTAATTTGTCAGTTAACAAATACTACTTGAATATGTATTAATATTACAAGAAAGAATATTAAATTCCTGAGCTGTTAAAATGGGTGTTGCAAACCATGTTTCAAAGCAAAAGTATTCGAAAAATAGTATTTTCCATACCTCGCCCATTTTATATTTCAGACAGACTCTAAATATTCTATTATTCCCATACAGTGTTCGCGGCTAAACTTAGCCAATCGATTCCGTTCATAAATCGCGGCGGTAAATCATCGATCTATATTGGAAACGCACAATTGTCATCGCCTAAATACATCATCGCTTTCATCCGCATCACTTCACCATCACGATCACTATCGACATCATCTCTGCACGGTCTGAGTGGCGAACGACTGGCCCACTGCATTCCTTTAAATGTGAAAGTTATTTAAACTTTTATAAACTACAACTATTAATTGAATATCTGCAATCTAAAGGTTGTAGTTGCCAGGTCGTCGAGTATGATTGTATTGTATAGTATATCCTTTATTTTTATTGAGTTGTCTGTCGTTCCATTTAACGCTCGGCACTCTAGAACTTATCAATACAAACACTACGGAGTACTGTAAATATGCCACTTATTCTATCCAGATGCTTATCGAATATTAACAAATCTAATGGCGTACTGTTTGTATTAACGTATCCCAATATCGCACCTCTATCTACCTGCATTGAGTCCAACGCCGTGCTGTACTGGGTCGACGTTTCATATGTTAATTAATTTTAATTTTATTCAAAGTTAGCTCGTTCAGATATATAATTATATATGAAAAGTTGCGTATACATACAATCTATATTGTTGTACATGAATTTACATACCATTTAACATTTAATAAATTTGAAGAAAAAAAAAAAAGATTGTGAAATATATAAAACGAGCGGTTGTTGGTATATTTAGGAAAATATAAAAAGAACCAGATCATCTGATGGTGGCCATGTACAAATACGAAGTGAAACGTCGCTGCAGTACGAGCTTTTAGTTGAAATGAATATAAAAAATAAAATATGAAATCATATTCTATAATAGCCAAATACAGAGTCATCTACAGAGATTTATTGACATTATTTTAAAGAGAGTCAATCTACCCTCAAATCAAAGATCCTATTCGGTCAGAAGAAAATCCATTAGAGTTACAGTACAAAGATTTAAATTTTGAAGATATCAAATCAAGAACCCCCATTTTTGAATATCGCATCCAAACAAGAATACTTCAACCAGAACATGATGTACAACAACTCGTTCGACAACCGGAACCGAGGCCGATAGAAAAATGCCCTACAGTAAATTTTTTACTGATTGTTACAGTAAAGTATTTTTAAAGGAGCGCATATATTATTTATCTTCGTAAATACCTCTCTAGGCGTAAGTAATAAAACCCATAATAGCAAATTCTACACTAAATTCCTAAACCATATAGATCGTATACAAGATTCCATTTATTGATGCAGTAATACGTAATTGTTAATCATATCGCAGAAATATTATGACAAAAATAAAAAAAAAAGAAACATTGAAAATACAATCTTAATAAAGCTTATGGTATACTCTTCATCGACTAAATCAGAGTGAAATATTACGCCATAGTCTAGATCTAATTAAGCGTCATTCATAATATGATTGTGTCTCTTGGTTGTATGAGAATTTGTACCTATGAAAAAGATTCCTCAAAAATAAATTAGTAAAGCCAGATGGTTTTGTAAGTTTGTAATTAAAAATATTTTAATCGGTTAATTCAGTTTTGTAAAGTATAAGTAACACAAACGTTGCCATTTTCTTAGTTTATTTGCACAAAGTTAAATTTTTAAAAAGTAATACAGTTTATTTAGACTCCGTCATTTATATTTCTTCGTGTTAAATGTGGTGTAGTTTAGTAAATTGCTTCAAAGTACAAAAACGGTTTGTTACTTTTGCAAATTTTATGATTATAATAAATGGAGTACATATTAGTGATCCATACACTCGAGTAGGTAGTTCACAGTGTCATTTCTGTGATCCAATAAAAATAGGCCATTTTTTTAAACGCATTTACAATTCGTTTTTATACGTGAACGCTAAGTTGTTATCGTACTGTGTATATTATCTTGTAGGTGCAGTTAAGCTCCTCTGCTATGTTTAAGTGGAAAATAATATAAATCACTTTTACAATATCCGTGTAAGTCACAACTGAACATGAAACCGAGAGAAAAATAATGCCCTCACTAGAAGTCACATTACGACTCCTTCACTACCAGCGTACCAATGTCTTACATATAAAGGTAATTATTTTTCTTTCACCGCGTTTCGTGTTCGGCAACTGCTTAATTTGTTTCCAGTCCGTATATATTATGTAATTAGTTATATTTAAGTACAATTTTCTTAGTGTTAAGATAACATATTTTTGAATGTCGTGTGAACGGTGGTGTGCTCGTATGTCATATATCTAACTTAGTTTAAGCTCTCTTGTAACGCCGAATCATCGCAAATCATCCCTTTGTAATTATAGATATCGAAACTCACCCTTTACGTGAGTCACGTTAGTGAATTGTGTACATTCTGGTCATAGGTGTTGCTCTCGCGCAGCACAAGTTTAGCTATATCGAATTTTACTTAAAGGATCATTCGGTGATATATTATCTAGTTAAGACGGATGCGTCTAATAAATAGTCCGTTCGCTTCTGTATCTTAACCTGTACCATCTTCCCAGAAATCGCCGCTGGATGACGGTGATTTGAAACCTACTTGCATTTTCCGTTAACGATCAGTTGTCTTGGCGTGTCGTCGTGACGTGGGCGCGTGCGCATACAGGTGTCGCCGTTGCGCACGCCCTTGCGGTAGCCCAGGTAGTGAACGCATTCGATTCCTGGTTGTTGTGACATTCAGTACCCTGCACGGGTGCAGTTCCCGGCGTGATGCTCAAAATTTCGTCGTGACCGCATTGGCTGAATTTAGTATACGGCTGTTATCGGTTAGTGAAAGATGCAAATCGTAGCATGTTACGTATATTTTGATACTCGATGTTTTCTACACTACTTGTAGTAAGTTCGTATTATGGTAATATTTGTATTAATGTAGATCGTAAGTAGTGTTTAGACTCGACATGTTGCATTTATAGGTTGGTGATTATTCATAAAAAAAAAGGTAAGGGATAATGAAGAACTGTTTAGTAGTGTAATGGTGTGCCCACATAGCGTTTCGGGCCTATAAATGCGACCGCTGAGCGTCAGCGGGCGTCGAGGGTCGTGCGCGGTCTACCCCGCTCGTCGGATTCAAAAGTCTGCAGTTTCAATATAAAATTTATGAAATAAGATTTGCTTAAAAAGTAAAATTCTCATTGGCTAAAACAACAGTTAATTAACGAGGTATTAAAAAAAAAGCAGTGATAATATTACGAATTGGATATTTGATAATAATTGCGTGGCAATTAGATTTAACATTTTTACATTGTAATGCGCGGGGTGCATCAGGGTATGAGTGTCATAATTTGTAGTAACTTAACGATAAACTTTTGTACTTTCATAATGGTATGAGATAATTTAGTGATATTTTTTCTATTGATACGTATATGCGTAAAATAAGCGTCATGGTAATTAATACGTTTTTTCTACTGGAACGTAGGTATAGTATTTTTTAAGACTAAAAACGGGCCTTAGAGCTCGGACGTGTATTTCAACAGCGATAATAGTTACGGCGGGAGAC
The DNA here is from genome assembly GCA_005406025.1 of Eumeta japonica. NCBI lineage: Eukaryota > Metazoa > Arthropoda > Insecta > Lepidoptera > Psychidae > Eumeta > Eumeta japonica. The sequence continues at coordinate 217,592 of BGZK01000195.1, read as the reverse complement.
TCCACTTGTTTGTCCGATTTCATTGAAAGGAAACGAACTGCTCCCTTTTCATAATTAAAATATTCACATATATTTTGAAATACAAAAAAAAAAAGAAGGAATATCGTCGAAACTACGACAATGCCTTCGATAAAGTCGGACAAAGAGAAGCGCAGTCGTATAATTTATGTAGGTATAATATGTATTTTGTAATATTTTATCGTGTCCCTGAATTTATGTGTATCTCTTCGTGTAGTTGTGTTCTAAGTGGCAGAATATTCCCGCATAGCACTTCTGTCGTCGCTCTATAAAAACTTTCGCTGAACAAATGCGTGAATCGAAAACTTTCTTAGTAAAGAAAGAAATTGGAATAAATATGAATCGTACCCCTTTCACGTGAGCTTTAAAAAGACAGCAGTTTAAAATCTTGAATATTGTTTCTTTCTTCTTGAATGTGGTACTACTCTATCTGTGTAGTCATTCCGAATGTTGATGTACCGTTTCTGTTTATTTACATTTTTCTGAAATAGGATAAAAGTGCATTTTAGGAATACGAGAGAGGATTTGAAGCTCAGATGGATAATATACAATATTTACGTATATCTGTGAAACCAAAAATTAAAAATATTTGCTGATAAAAATGGGTTGTCCTATTTTTAATAATTCATTGATAGAGTTCATAAAATATTATATGTCAAGAAAATACTTGACATTATTTTTAATATTATATATGATATATATATATGAAATATTTTTAATACTGGCCGTTTCACGTATATTTTTGTACATTTGAATCGATGCATAAGGAATTGGCACAAGTATCTAAACATAGCTTTTAGGTTAAGTTCTTATATTTGTAAAAGGAAAAGTTCCATTTGAAATTATTAAAAGCTATTAATTTTATAACGAAAGTGAGCATTCGTAACGACTATTTTGTAATGTTGGTTAAGAGCATGATAAATAAGTTAAGGTTGTTTCAGAAAATTGTAACAAAACGGACGACAAAAAAAAACTATGTTATATTTTGTAGGTATAAGCGGCGAGCGCCCGCGGCGGGCGCGCCCTTGTGTTATCGGCGAACGTAGTACATAAGTTTACTGGACTCTTTAAAAGAGTTTTCGCAGGTAGTAGTTTTAGTAGGCTTAGTGTTTTTATACCGGCTTGATGTTGTGACAATTTAATATTTATACGATACGATCGACCGGACCGGAACACGGAGCATACAGCGGTGCGGCCGGCACTGAGCGCGGCAGGCGGCGGCGGGCGCGCCGGCGGACACGCAGCATCCCGCGGCTCTCGTTCAAACCAAAGCGTTGCTGTTCGCAGGCATATCAATTTTTATATGGAGCTAGGTACATGTTCGGTACAAAATTTTTTGTAGTCAAAAGTTTTTTACTTCTATTAAACGACTAATTGTTAGTTAACGACGCGCCGTCGGATTCGCACTCGATGCTGTCGCAGTTCGTTTGCTGCGCTTTTGTTTGACACGTTTATATTAAGGGGTACGATCGCTCGTACAAGCACTCGGGTTAGTCTAGGATGCGCACTTGAGAAATATACCTTCATCTGTTAGAAAGATAGAGAATTCTAAAAGAAAGGTTTCGATATTGTTAATCAAAAACTGTAGCCTGATTTATTTTTTGAAATATTAAATTTTGATATTTTGTCTATGAATATTAAATCAAGTTCATGACGCACAGTTTTTATATCAATTAATTTTAAAATAAAGTAATAAATAGTATTTTTAAAGTAAAATAAAGCACTTCGCCACCACCGCGTTTCACTACAACCGATTTGTATATGAACTACGCGTGTCTTGCGTGAGGTTGGCGCGAAGTAAGGGGAAGTCATTGCATTACCATCTTCAATGCTATCATCGCCGTGCTGTACGGTATCAAGAAATAATTATGATTAGATGACAACCATTAATTAATCTCTGTGATCCATCAACAAAAAAATTGCAGGGCATGTGCCCATTTCAAATATGTGATGTTTGGGAGTTTTATTTTATTTTTGAATATTCTTGTGTCAAGTGAAAATCATATTTTAATTAAAACCCACGGCAGCGAAATGCCATTAACAAATGAAAGAATATTTCTCTACTGTCGTATCTTAGGTTGTACTTATGTTGACGTAAACTGTTTTTTTTTTTTTGAGTAATGAGAAATGTAAATTATTTTAAAGTGATTGTTCGCGCCAATCCGACGACGCGTTCCAATTGATTTTCAGTTATTTAGCAGAATTTTATATTATCTAGTACTTCCGATTTGTGTTATGTTTTATATTGCTTAAAACTAATCTATATAGATACAACTTTATTGTGTGTTTGAAAATTCATTTGATGAGAACCTAGTCGATTCTCTGTAATATCACTTCTCCCAAAGTACAAATTCCTTGTTGTTTAGTCCAATTTTGTTTGACTGTTAATGGAGTGGAAAATTATTTTAGGTGAAAAAATAGGACTCTGTCCCCCTAGTGCCCGCTGGTCGAGGCGTTACCCGGCCCCTCGGTGACCCGCGGCGTGCGCATTGTTGTAACTTTTCAGAGCACGCCCAACTCTGATTATTATCGTGTTTATTAATTAGACGTTTCGTTATCAAAATTATTGTTTGTTTTAAATTATACGATCATTTTGTTTTTAGTTTCCTTTAGGAGTGAAAACTACTGGTTATTATTATTATTAATAGTTTTGACAATATCGTACCTTAGTGGGTACCTAATCAAGTTTTGTTTTTATGATCATTTTATTTTAGAGTATTCGAGTTATAATATAGCATATTATTTAAGTTGCTTAAATATTTAATGCACAGCCGATCACCCAAACGATAAGTTCATTTTGGTGTAATAGTTTTTACTCGTTTTCTTTAATGAATAATTAGTTCGCTACAATTGTATTTCATCTATGTTGTTTTCAAATAGAAGTGTTATGTTTCTCCAGTTATAAACAGGGCAAAGTGACTCGTGTTGTTTATCAGGAGCCAGTGAACTCTTTTCTAATATAATTTCAAATCAGGATCAGTGTTATTATTAACATTTGTACATTAGCGTTAATTTAGTTTTACTTACATAATATGTAATTGCCTATAACACATTATCCAAATTAGAAAGCTATTAAGGATATATTAAACTTTTGAAATGACACTATTGCATACAATTTTGAATACATGAAACCTCAAAGAAAATAAAAAGGTGAAAAATAAATGATTGTTTTATTTCAGAACATATTAATTTTTGTCCCTTTTCGTTTTTATTTATAATTAATTCTACAAATATTATGAATATGAGAGATTGTGCAAAAGTTTAGATATTTACATTTATTTAATCACACGCAAACCGTTTAATCGATTTTGGATAAAATTTGACACAAATAAATCGTGTTCAGGATTAATACATACGTATGCATTATCCCGGTAATGCTTTCCGTTGTACTTGTATCCGATATATCTATACATTTCTATATGAACCAATAGTTATTTAATTAATGAACTAAATAAATGTAGCCTAATAAAATATAGCCTATCTTCCAAACCGATACCATGACTAGTTGTGGAATCGGAACTACCACCAACTCAGATCAGAATCGAGAATCCAATCAGCTTCGAATTTGAGAATATGACTGGCACGGACCGGATTCGGAAAGAGGAAGTGTCCGGAACGATATTGAGAGCTAAAATGACATCGGAATTGAGAATTAAGACTGACGGTAAAATCAATCAATGCAAAATTTATACGAATTCGTAGTATATTCACGCAGACAAAACCACGAGTAAAAGCTAGTGAATGTATAAATTCGGCTAAGTGCGTGTCGGGCAACAGTGAAGTTGGTCGACTATTAGTCCTTAGCTCGTAAAGCCTACTTAACTGATATAATAGTTTTTCTTTTAATATCGTTGTTCATATTACCGATGTGAATTTTTTCAATATCCATAAACAAGTTTTAGCTGGCAGGGGGAGCACTTGATTCTGACAATAAATAATTAGCACTTTAAAGCTTAATATTTCGCAAATTGATCCCTGAATTATTAACTGGTTTTTTCACACCCGCAATATTTTTGAGCGAACAATCAAATGACATATTACACAATCAGATAAACGTCGAAAAAAATTCGTCCCCACTACATGTAGCGTGTAGGATAGGTTGATACACTAAATTTTTTTTCAAGATGTTTTTGCCATTTTGTCGAAATAACATGTATATCCATGTTAAATTACAACTTTCTAGTACTAAGAGTTTTTGAACTAAGCTGCGGACAAATGGACGGTCTGCTATGGATAAACTGTAAGGTTCCCCGTTGAATACGGAATCCTAAAAAGTTTTAATTCACCAAGCTCGTCCACATTGTTTGCGATTACAGTTGCCCTATTATACTAATACAATAACGTTATAAAAGTAAAATGATTGTCAACTTAATGTAGTAACGATGTCTTTGAAAGTATCTTTTCGTGCCTAACCATGGTCAAGTGCGTCTATCGACTTATTTTGTTTTTGTCACTTCATCCGAATTTGTTGAAATTGCTGCATTCGCGTCTTTTAAGTAAATACGGTCGCCGAGATCCATAAAGCATGAAAGTGAGACATTTTAACTACTATAGGGATTAATATTTGCGTAAATAATTTACGTCCTGTACTAAATCGAGTACATTTCGCTTATTCTACAGAAACCTAGTCGTTCGTGACAGTATACGTAGGGCCAGATCAACCATTAAGCAGAGAGATAACTGCCTAGGGGCCAGACTCACACACAAAAGAAATTAAAAATGTTTAATAGAGTGAAAATTTTACTGAAAAACTTGTTTCCTCAATAACAATGGGTATTATTGCTTTTTTGTATGCATGCTGTCAGTTGATGAAATACTCTGTATGTGGAACGCACTAGAAGTTTTTGGAACTGGCCTCTTACATAAACCATATTAAAAAAAATAATTACTACATGGGAAAACAGAATTCTTTGGCTGTAAAATACAGTTTGTTTCATCTATTTGTCAATTGTTTTTACGTTGTGGCGTCATTTTAAAATTTGTGTGTCTTCATAACTGAATTTAAGTCGTGTAAATTTCTTTTGTATGATTTTCTACAATTTTAAGTGTAATTTGAAAGCTCAGCAGAGCGTCTCTCGGTTTCGAACTGCTTTTGGCGATGAAACACCATGCCAGACAATTATTTACAGGTTTTCAGAATACAAGCGCGGTTGTGTCAATCTCAGTCAGGAATTTCTTGATGGTCGCCTGTCCACCGCTGTGAACAACAAAAACATCGATGCTGCGTGCCGTATGATCGAAACAGACAAGCATGCAACCTACCATGAGATTCGGGCATCCTAAGGCATAGGCATGAGTCAAATACAATCAATTCTACACAGAAATTTGTATATGAAAAAGCTGTGTATGTTGTGGATCCCACACAATTTGACGGAAACTCAAAAACCGGACCGCGTCACTTGGTGCCATGCCATGCTTGTCAAATTCAAGAAAAGGGGCGGCAAATTTAGTGTGGGACATAGTAACAAATGAGGAAACGTGGATTTATTGCTACGACCCCAAAATAAAGCAGTAATCGACCGTATGGGTTTATAGAGCTGAGCCGAAACCAACCAAAGTGGCACGCGAGCGAAGCGCCTCTAAGCGAATGATTGCTTTTTTTTTAAATAAGACTGGACACTACTTGCTACTGTTGCTTTAGAGAATTGTAGTAACGTGAATAGTGATTGGTACACGACCATTTGCTTGCCGGACATTATTGAAGTACTCCGTAACAATAACCATAAATGTCGTATCACCTTGCATCACGACAATCCCAGTTCTCATACGGTCAAACAGATAAATAAACTTTTGAAGAATAATTTGTGAGCAATCCTGCATACCTACAGTCCCAACCTGGCACCTCGTGACTTCTTTTGTTCGCAAAAAAGAACCACATACGCGGGTCAACGATTTTTATCACCAGAAGAGGCTGTCAAAGTGTATGGAAAGCATGTTCAGAGGTGACCAGGGAGAAGTAGCATAAATGTTTTCAAAATTGGTTCATACGTATGAAAAAGTGCATTTATGCTAATGGAGAATATTTTGAGAAGCAATAATTTCATTTTTTACTATAGTAATTTTTTCTCATTAATTCCAGAAATTTTCAGTGCACCCTACTTACTTACAGAATAAAAACCAACTAAGTCTTTGCTAGAAAGTTACAAGTTTCCAGATAGTTTTGCAATCTATTCCTCTGACGATGAGACTCAGACGTTGCAAGCAAATCACGAGGCTCAATGTCTATTAAAAGACTTGGGGGAAAAAAAATAAAATGTCGTAATGGCAATGTTTTGGGTTGTCATACTGGATTGAATAAATGGTGTCAATATATCTTTACAAGAAAGAACTATTTAACTTCAAATGACAGTCGATCTTTTAAAATCGCTTTTAGATTTTTTGCTATCACAGCGAGAATCATTTGACGACTACGAGATGAAGGCAAATGAGAAAACTGGTGTCGAATACAATAATGGAAATCAACGTGTGCGAAGAAGAAAAAGGCACCACAATGACGAATCTGCAGAAGAAGTTGCATTAGAGAAAAAGACAAGTTAAAGATTGAACCTTATTTGCTGTACTAAACGTGTTTTACGCAGAATTGTTGCGGCCACATAAAGCTTATTGGGAAATTGAATCTCTGTTTGGATTTGTAATTGATTTCTTGAGAAAGACCTACGATGAAATTAAAAAAAAAAAAGGCTTGTACAAAGTTTAGTGAATATTACTCCCAGGACATTGAGGACTTTATAAACAAGATGGTGCCGTTCAAGTATTTCATCTTACAACTAGAAGATGCGGGGATCGCAGGGAACGATGAAATTTACCTGCCAAAGAATCGTTTAAATTGAATTTTGGTAATGTGGTATAATCAACTTTTCCGAATGTAATGATGGCATTGCAAATATATAGTAATCTTATGACATCAAACGCAAATTGTGAATGTAACTTTTTATTATTAAAACTAATAAAAAACTGTCTTCGTTCGTCAGAAACGTTTAAAGCATTGTCGATAATGGCAATTGAAAATGATGTATCGGAAAAGGTCAACTTTCAAGTCCACGATTTTGTATGCTAAATATTAGAGAAAAGTTAATATTTAAACTTAATGGACTTTGCAAAACTATTTCATTTCGTTTGTTGCATTTTATTGCTCTTTACAAGAACAAAGTTAAAATTAAAACACATGCGTCTCATTTTTCTTTCTTGCGTCTTCATGAAACCGTGAGACGGTCTCATCTCATATACTATTTTATATTACAGCCAGGTCTCATCTCTTATCTATAACTGATTCATTAACACCATTTTAATGAGTATCAATCAGATGATGCTGCAGCATCAGGTTAAAATAACCATGTTGTCATATCACTGCATAACTTGAAGGAACAGAACAGGACAGGATACCAAATATAGAGTCGATCAGGCCTTTGGGAAGTTACTCACATTCCGTCATCAACATGAAAAGAGTTGATGATCTTTAAGTGACTGAAAAGGGGCTCCGAAATAGTTATCCCGCTCTGAATGTAGAACGCCTGCGTGCGCGCGTGAATGCGTGAGTGCGTGTGTCAGTGCGCGCACGCGTATGTGAATTAATGGATTTAAACGCAATTTTTGACATTGCGAAGAGCTCTACTCAACTAAGACTCCTGAAATGTTGAACCAATTTCGCCTGGTAAATTTTGAGGAGTTTCAAAAGTAAAGTTTTTAGATAAATGTGTTTTTGAAATAACTTTTAGACTATTCTACATATTGGTACAGCTGTATCGACCGCCGCGAACTGCATAAAAGTCAGTTAATTTGTTTAAGAAATATCGTTAGAGAAAAATTAAAAAAAAAAAGTGTTTTTTTATTAATATTATGTAAGTTACTCAAGTGATAGATTGCAAAATTATTCAGTTACGATTAAAAAAACAACATCTATCGTTGCTAAATGCATCAAAATAGATGGATTTGTTTAAGAGATACGTTGGAGACAATTTTTTCAAATTTTTTTTAAACTACTCTACCGATAAATCCCAAGCTTTATTCAATTATTCTAGTTAGAGTTTGGAATTACGGAAACAATAAAAAAATATTTTTATTGGGTCCTTACACGTACATTATACAGACTATCATTCGATCAAATTTAATTTCAATCAGTCTTATAATTTCGGAAATCGTAGTCCACGAATCGGTCAGTCGCTTTTCTCCAAATCATAACATTATTGTTATTATTTTATATTATTTAATGAAAAAGCAACATCAATTAATGTATTATACAAAGCAAACTTCATCTATAACATTTTCCTACTGATTTTTGTGCCAAGCTTTATTCATTTCACCGTCAAGTAACACCCCTCCAGACCGACAGCTTAACGTGCTCTGCGAGACACGAAGCGTCTAGTGTATTTTGGGTGAAGTTGAAAACTCATTGGTTAATTCAGCCGCAGTCAAAATTGACCCTGACACCTTCTAATCCGAAGCCGAAATCCTAACCACCGAGTCACCACCCCTACGTACTGATTAAACTATTTGTTTTTATTAAAATTTATAGAATCTACTTAAAACCATATTCGAATCTCATTAGATAAATTCCTTTCATTTTTAGCATAAAAACCGTCTCTGCGGCTGAAATATTAAATGTAATATACGCTGTAGCAGATTTTTAATATAAAGATTAGTATATATTTGATATACATTTTAATATTGATGTACATTTTATTTCCTTATTTCAAACCTTTTAGGAAGCGCACACCGATAAATCAACCAGTTTCTCTCTTTAATTACTATTAATGTGATCTTACTGAAAACATATCTCTATCACAATTAAAAATAACCTATGGCACTCAGGAATCAGAATAATTGTTTCCTATTAATTACAGTATTTTCGGAATTGGATCAATATTTCTAGAGATTAGCCTCAAAATCCAAATTCACAAATTTTACAACTTTACAATTATGAAGAAATGACAACCACATACTTCTCTTTTAGTAGGGTACACTGAAATTTCTAGAATGAATAAAAAAAATTTAATTTATTTCTCAAAATATTCTCCGCTAGCATAAATGCACTTTTCACAGGAATAAATCATTTATTCCACTCCTCCCAGGTGACGTCAGAAACATATTTTCCATACACTTCGATAGCCTCTTCTGGTGATGAAAACCGCGTAATCGGTTCTTAATTTTTGCTAACAAAAAAAGTCACAAAGTGCGAGGTCGGGACTGTATGCAAGATTGCTCATAAGTTCTACGTTTTTATCCTTCAAAAATTTATTTGTCTGTTTGGCCGTGTAAGAACTGGCATTGTAGTGATGCAAGGTGATACAACGTTTACGCTTATTTTTACGGTTCTAGCAAATAAATATTCGTGTACCAATCACTATTCACGGTACTACAATTCTCCAACTCTCTGCCAACAGTAGCCACGTGTCCACTTTTGTTAAAAAAGAAGCAATCATCCGCTAAGAAGCATTTTACTCGCGCGCCACTTTGGTTGGTTTCGGCTCATCTCAGACCTATATGGTCGATTGCTGCTTTATTTTAGGGCCGTAGCAATAAATCCATATTTCCTCACTTGCTACTATGTTTTAAATTTGACGCCCCTTTCCTTGAATTTGATAAGTACGGCATTGCACCAAGTAACACGGTCCGGTTTTTGAGCCTCAGTGAAATTGTGTGAGATCCATCGCGATTGACCGACTGCGTTTGAATTCTGGTAATCAGTTATAAATAGCCGTCTTGCATGGTGCTTTATCGCCAAAAGTAGTTCAAAGTTGAACGACGCTCTTCTGAGATGTCAAATTACACTTAAAATCGTACAAAAATTTTCACACATTAAATCCATAGTGATGAACACACGTAATTTTGGAAATGACGCTACAATTTACAAACAATTGACGTCCCACGTATATCCAACTCATTTCCATATATTAATTAAATACTGTTGTTGTTTAAGTAGTTTTCAAAAATGTTACTGTATTAAATCAAGAGATTACTTGCTTCCAATTTTTATGTCAAAAAAATGTTCGTATTGATTCTTGATGCAATAATGTGAATTTTTGAATTCAATATCATCAAAGATCTGTGATCAAACCCTAATTACTACGGAATATGCGTATTCATTAAGTGGACTCCTGTAATATAAATAAACAGCGATTAACAAAAAAAAGAATATAAATATTGGTTGATCTATATATTTGAAGTACATACTTAAAATATCTTTGACTTTCTTGACACCACGGCATATATTATGTGATATACGACGTAAAAGAGTTGTCACCTAAATAGTCTACAGCTACCTATAAATTTTAGACTATAGACATATTTCAGTGAAAATATGTAAATGGCATTGTTAACATCTGATGTTCTGCTCATAGCAAAACCACCAGATATAATAAAAATAATTACAAGTTATGTTCAATACGTACGTGAAACAGATTCACGTCAAATCATCAATTGTCCAACGCCGCTTAAGAAATTTAATTTCAAAAATGATATATAAATATTTTTAATTTTAAAAGCACTATACACGATTTAATTTTATATATATATATACGACAGATTATTCTATTTGTATTTATAATGCAATAATGAAATTATTCTATACTCTTGGAGGCAAAATCTTCAATATTATCGAAAGCACTACATCTCCGTAATGCCCCTCCCGCCTGGATTATGCGCTGATGGTCAATAAATATAAACCTTCCACGAGTAAATAATGGGCGGCGTTGCATTCGGAGCCGTATCTCTCTCACGGTCCGCTTACAAAGGATTAAGTAACTCCTAAATTTTGTTGAATGTTCGGTCTCTATTCAAATTAGGATTAATCCTGCCTAGCGTAATTTAAAGATAACGACAGCTCCTCGAGAGCTAACACGCGTTCTAAGCCGCTACGATGTCTAATTACCGTTGCTTTGCAATTGTTTATCACAATTGTGTATATATCCACATGCGTGTCTATGGTTCAATTACTACGAAACACCACGCTTTCTACCGCATAGGCGTTTAAGTCTGTGGAAAATTTTCCAATAGACTTTTTTTTTCACTCTATATATTATTTTCATATTTCTCATTTTTACCATTTGCATATTTGCCTTGGAAAAAATGAACTTATATATATTTTTTTATATATTGTGTACTAATGTGAAACATTAATAATTAAATACTTAAGCTGACCCATTTTCGTGCCTATCGTTTATTGTAAATCATGAAATAACAACAATAAATCATAGCCAACCATTTAATTAGCAGGAGCCCACTTGTAAATAGAAGAGTACTCATCATTTTCTATGGCGGACAATTGTATTTCTAATGCTAATGATCGTCTGCTTCGCTGGCTGTTATGGGTTATGAAAGTGTATAAAAAACTGGTGAAGGGTGTATGGAATTCGAAAAACGAATAGCGTAATCTACAAACAATCCATTCGAATGGTGAAAACCCTTCCACACCTATGCGTTGTGTAATTTTTAACTGATATCCGGACAAAGAAAAAAATTTGGCTGTCACGGGATGACCGAAAGATTTGTAACATTTAAGTTAATATTTATTTATTATTTTTATAATTAACTAAATGATATTTGTTAATTATAGATAATTTATAATTAGCAAATACCAATAAAGTAAACATGTAGTAAAATAATAAAACAAAGTTTGTAAATAATTCAATATACTTTTATAATTATTATTTTAAAAATAGCAATGATTAGAGAATATTTATATTTATAAATAGAAAATAAATTTCGATTTAATACTCGCAATATATCACTGATTCGTATTCTTTTAGGAATTCTGTCAATTAATTAATGATATAAATAAATAATTTCAAGTCAATTTTATTAATTTTAATAACAATGAATTATAATAGAGTGACGTTACAGTAAGTAAAATAATAATAATAAATTATTTAAAAAAAATTAAATTACATGTTAAATCAATCAGTGAAATCAAGAAAATAACGAAGTAATGAGAAATTTTATTTTGGGGATAACAAATTCAAAGCGTAATAACAATAACAAAAAAATGGAAAATTTAAGTAATAATAAAAGCATTTGTTTAACAATGTAATTTATTGATTTATAAAAAATACATAAACATTTGTATAAATATGATATATATATATATATATATATATATATATATATATATATATATATATATATATATATATATGTATTCAATTCCTTTTGCTTTCTCATTTGCACTATTCTCCCACACAGCTTACTTATGTGTTAATTTATATCTATATCGCTGGTGTAACGTTACGCTTCGCGATCACCACGCATCACCCACTCAAACTCCACACGCTGAAGCGCGTATAGATGTTCCACATCAAAACCGATTTCATTATGTACATAATGTATTACATAGGTGATGTAACATGATTTTAATTTGATATTGTGAATAGGTAATTTTCATACTCACTAACGAATTTTTTTAACTATTTTACTTTTATGTTATGAATTACACTAGTTTACACGGTTTTCATACCCCAGCTAAAAGTTGTTATTTTATTATTCATTTAGATAGATTTATCCAGAAAAAATTATAAAAATCATCTGTCACGTCTGGTTTAAAAAATGTTTATTTACTAAACTGAAATACGTAATTTTGGTATTGATACTAAAAAAAAAAGTAAACAGACTAATTTTTGCCTTTTTTTATAGTTATTTGAATCAGTTTCTCTTATAATGAAACAACAGTAATCCCCTAACATGTTAAATCTTTGTGGGAACGTCCCCTTGTTCGTTGCTCATACTTCTTAAGTTTTCAGGGAAAAAAATTCAGATGCAAATGCAAAATATTAATCTTTAATGATATGTTTACACCCATCTCTTGAAAATATTCCAATAAATCGGTAACAATTTCTTTGTAATTTTCACTTTTTTTTATTTCTCAAAAATCTTCCACAACCATTTTGAATGATTTACAAGCAGATTTTTCATTAACAGATTAATTGCTTTCAAACTGAGCATCTTTCATAATTTTACGTATTTGTGGGCCAACAAATACCCTCTTTCAGTTTTCCCTCTGCAATGATTGGAGAGATTTATTGTAAATACTGGAAAGCATCACTGTTTTTATTAAGCGCCTTCACAAAATTGTTCATGAGTCCCAATTTGATGTGTACAGGGTAAAGGTAGAGTGATGTTATTTGGATCTACCAACAGCTCGTGTTTAATGTTCATTTTGTCCGGAATACCCTCACTCTGAATGGGCCATTCTTTTCTTACATAATGTTGTTGTTTCGCTCTACTGTCCTACAAACAAAGGAAACGGATGCAAAGTTTACTCAGAATTTTTCTAAATAGAAGGTGAATATTGTTATAGTACTGATATCTCAGGACTTTTTGAAGCAATGAATCAAAACTATGATATAACAGAGTGGTGCTTTTTCATAGACTCTTCGAAATATAGTCTAAAAGTTGTTTTATTACACAACGGAAATAAAAAACCATCCATATCAATGGGACACGCTGTGAATCGTAAAGAGAGTATTTTGTGTAATCACCCTGCAATCCCAATAACATACCGATGACCTTAAGGTCGCCGCACACTTTCCATTGGTGTTCTTTATATTTTATTAAACTAATTAAAATACGCATCGTTCATACTCTCTTTACGATTCACAGCGTGTCCCATTAATATGGATGGTTTTTTATTTCCGTTGCGTAATAAAACAACTTTTAGACTATATTTCGAATAGTCTATGAATAAGCACCTCTCTGTTATATCATAGTTTTGATTCATTGCTTCAAAAAGTCCTGAGATATCAGAACAATAACCATATTCACCTTCTATTTTGAAAATATTAGTAAACTTTGCTTCTGTTTCTGAAAAACGTAACTTTTGTATCTGGTAGTAATAAGTTCCATAGTTGTGAGCGAGAACCAAGAAGCTCTGCTATAGATCTCGATAATTGTAAATCTCTTATAAGACCAATTAATTCGGCTTGTTTAATTAATTGTCGAGCGTTTTCTTAAAGAGAGAACTCGTCAGAAACACTAGAAATCGATTTGAATTCAACATCACTTTCATTGTCATCTAGTAAATTGGCACTCGAATTATCGGAACAAACTGGATGTGGTATATCTTTCGAATGTATAATGGGCTTAGTAAATAGACGGAACTTCGGCATATGTAATACTTACCTTATTTTCTTTATTATATCCCAATGTCTTGTTACAACACAAAAGTTACAATAATTTTCATGATAACTAGGTTATTTCCATAGCATTGGTGAACCAAATGGAAGGTGAACATTTTCTTCTGATGACCACTGGGAGTAAGACACTTTTACAGCTGTCGCCAGTTTTTATCATGATTTGTAACAGAAAATCCAAAATAATGAAGATATGCACTTTTTAACGAATCTACAATTGGTCTTCTCTTTCTTGAAAATACAAACTGTTCACAAACATAACAAAAATGTTCAAAACTTTGTTTACACTTTCTACTCGATATTTTAATTCAATCCGAAACAAGATAATTGCCGTTTGAAGCGAACAAATAAACAATGAATTGCCATCACGTTAGGTAATTAAAAAAAAAAACAATTGACTGCAGGAAGAAATTGTGCCGAGATAAAATATTTCTGCTAATACTTTTAGGTTTAGAGAAGGTAGATTAGCATATTTATATACTTTTATTTAGGGGTATAGGGGGTATTAGGAGAATAAGTCAATCACTAGAAATAAAACAACCGGTTGAACAGGCTGGCTTCAGAAAGGGTTTCAGTACAATGGACCACATCCATACACTAGAGCTAATAATTGAGAAATACCAGGAGTTTCAAAGACCTTTATATGTAGCATTCATAGACTACCAAAAAGCTTTCGACACAGTCTCACACCACAGTATATGGAAATCTCTGGAAGCTCAAAATGTAGAAAAGTCATATATAGATGTTATAAGAAAGGTATACGAAAAATGCACAAGTAGAGTAAAACTAGAAACCACTGGACCCACATTCCCTGTTGAAAGAGGCGTTCGTCAAGGAGATCCGCTCTCGCCGAGGATATTTATTGCCATACTAGAGACTGCACTTGGCGATCTAGATTGGAGTAAAAAAGGCTTATATATAAAGGGCAAATATTTGAGTCACCTTCGCTTCGCAGACGACTTAGTGCTGTTCTCCGAATCCAGCTCTCAACTTCAAGTCATGATCGAAGACCTTTGTAAGACTAGCAGGCAGGTGGGCCTTGAAATAAACATTTCAAAAACTAAACTCATGTCAAACGACACTAAAAAAGACATAAATCTAAAAGGTAAGCCACTAGAATACGTTGAGCAATACGTCTACCTAGGAAAACAAGTCGGTTTCAGCCAAAGTAGTAATGAACTAGAAGTACAAAGGAGAATTAAAATACATGGAACAAATATTGAGTTACAGAGAGTTATTTAAAAGCGATATGCCTATAAATCTTAAAAGAAAGTCACGGATTCATGCCTCATCCCATGTTTAACCTACGCGTGCCAAACGTGGAAATTTACAAATAAAATAAAAAATAAAGTCAATACGTGCCAAAGGGGAATAGAGCGCAGCATGCTAAACATAAGTAAATTACAAAAAATTAGACACACAGATATAAGATCCAAAACAAAAACAATAGATGCACTAAACCACGCACTAAGACTAAAATTGAAGTGGGCTGGGCATGTCGCGAGGCTCAAAGACGGCAGATGGACACACAAAATTACATCCTGGAAAGGACCAGAAGGAAAACGCTGTAGAGGGCGACCCTTCGCACGCTGGGAAGAAGATATTAAAAAAATAGCTGGGCCCAAATGGCAGCGAATAGCTCAAAATAGAGAAAATTGGCAAAAATTGGAAGAGGCCTTCACCTGAAGAGGGGTTCCTATACAATCATTAGAATATTAGATAATTAGAATAGTAGATTATATAATATAGATTATATATTATAGATATAATACTTAACTTATACTAATAGATTTGTTAAGTGTTGCAAAGGTTTAGAAACCACATAAAGAAAAATGTTATGTTACCTTACTGTTACTATATTGGGAAATAAAAGGCTTTTTAATTTTTATTTTTAATTTTTATTTTATTTTATTATTTTTATTATTTAGGGGTATAAAAAAAATTAAATTCTATAAACGAGTGTTATTTGACCATCGTGTTTATTTCTAGATCTGTGTCAAAATAAAAAGATAATGCCTGGTAAAGTCGACAACATTTTAAATTATCTATAAAACAAAAGAACAGTCAAATGCGTTCGTCACAAAATTTGTCACTCGCTAATGAACACCTCAAAATCTTGTAACGTAATTAATCGGTAACAAATATTGTATTATATTTACATTCCTTCCATAAATTGAAGAAAAATAGATATACCGATTTAACGGCGCATCTGATCAAAAATATAATGAACAAGAGACTTTGTATTGACGTAATTTTTGTTCATCGATACGAGTTTGGAGTTTGAGAAATAAATTGCAGTGTAAATATATTTGATAACAAATATTTGATAGTATTTTCCGTGTGTTTATTTCTAGCTCAGTGTTATATTTGAATAAAAAATCCAATGCTGAAATTCGTTTAATAAAAACGAAACTTGTGAAAACGCGTTATTGTTTCCGATCTAGCTTAAAACGGATTATGCTAATAATTTCAATGGTAAACATTAGAAAAATCAAAATTTAAGTGCTTTGATAATACCTGGCACACCTGTTCGCGGTAGTCGAGCAATGAGGTTTTATAATCTAGACGGCCAATGCTCGTTTCACATGTTTATTATACATTTATGTGCATGTGCTTTTAGGTGTGATTTACTCATCAATTACTTAGTAATGAATCAAAATAATAACAGAAAACTATAAATAAACTCGTGGAAATTTATTAAATTTATTTTTATCATTTCATTTATACATATTTGTAGGTAGTGTGGCCGCATGACCACACACGTTGATGCAATACGTTGCGCATAAGTTTTCCTTTTCTTTGTACTGGACACCGGCATCAATACTTTTGTATTGGTTGTTTATATATTATACGTGTTATATTATAATGGATTGAAATAAACATCTCTTTAACCAAAAAGCGTTTCTTCTTTTCTAAGGACAATTTCATAAACTGATAAGCTATAAAGTACTTATACAAAACTTAATTTTTCTTAAATGTATTTCTACCAGAATTTCCTAAGGTTACCCTTAAAGTCCTTTTCGTTATATTTGTGATGAAATTTAAGACCTAGATCTTTTTTTGTAAATAATAATTCATAGAATATTTTATGTAAATATGTCTATCAAAACCAAATCTTCATGTGAAAGTAAAATAAATTTTCGTCGTATATTAGTTTCATTTTTATTAAATCCAAACAGTTCTTTGAAATTTCGGTATGAAATAATGTAGTTTTTTTTTTTAGTTTTGTCCTATCGATAATTTTATTTACGACAAAAAAATTAAATATTTTCAGAACGTACCAAAAATTTTGATGAATATTTTCTTTCAATAATTACATTGTTGTTTTACGGAAATAACTTACAATCGAACTATTTCTTAAGTTATACTCATTACGTAAAATGGTTTATTACAGATTTCAAATAAGTAACAGAGCTATAGTATTTTCTAGAATAATATCATGAAGTACCCGACTTAAAAAGGACGAGCAAAGTTCAATTCAGGCGGCCTGCCAGATGGGGCGGAGCCGCCGCCAGAAGGGTTGGTTAGCTTTGACGATGTAAACGATATGGATAGTATCCTTTACATTCCAGAATTACCTATTTCGATGTTCCATTCTAAGCACTGTAATGGGTATCGAAACAGAACTGATTTTTGTTCAACCAAACAAATAGTTTATCCAGTGGTATTCATATAAGGCATCAATCAAATGGTACACGGTATTTTACGGACTATCGTGAAATATTATTACTTTTGACAGTTTTAAGTTGTCATATATTATAATTAAATGCGAGCACCGCTAAGAGTAATTGCAAATGGCCAAACTAAGAATTTATTATGGCCAGGGTCATATACTTAGACCTAACAAATTGCGAACATTTATTAGTTCCCTAAGATTGTTTTAATGGCTTCCTAAGGCTTTTGATGGTCAGCTCCGGCGCTTCTTGTATCGGGATATATTGACCCCTGTCAGCTTATAGTTTGGAAGACGGTAACCACGTAAACCTGTGTTTACTTTATACTATATATTTAAGCGGTACTATTTGTTGATATTTCCTAGTAACTTTATTCGAAAAGGACGTAAGTAATACGGTTTTCAATAATGTATCTTTATTTTTAACCACGTATTCATTGAAAATGTTATGGATTTATGTGGACTCATATGTAAAAATGTTTAATAATAAAAAGTTCTACTATTTTATTGAGTCGTACTATTATGAATTGTTTAGTTTGCTTGTAAACAAGTCACTACACTCTTCTAAGGCACTTGTCTTTTTGCTATGATATTTTAACTTGTTAACATATAAATGCAGGACGTAAAATACTGTTTTCAGTCGAGAGGATGTCATAATGAAAGCTATAATGACCAGAGAGTGCATAAGTAAGAGAGTGAGAGAATAAAAATTCAATATTTGAACACGTGTAGTCTATGACGTTTAACTTTACATGCCTGATTCCGGAATCAACTAATTACCATCAATATTTAAGTAAGGAAACTGGTTAATATTTGCATATAATATTTGAAGACTGCATAAGTGTCCTAGAATTTTGATTATTGTGTATTATGAAGTGGTTCATGTGCCGGAAAAGTGACGAAACTCTGCAAAGTAACAATAGCTACCAAGTCTCACACAAACCTACCTTTATTCATGAACATCGCTTGTTTTATAATGTGAAATTATTACAGATGGTTTAAAATTGTTTAGAGATATATAGTATATAATAAAAACTTTGGTTTTACCTTGGCTAGACGAACACTTGATTTAAGTAAATAAAATGAAATATTCCAATGTGCCTAATTTGTAATTTTCAATTTAAATCTTTGATATATGGAAATATAATAAACACTACAATGTCTTCGAATTAGTAATTTTAGTTAAAAGAAATTATTAAATTCACTTGCAAAAAAAAGGTTAACCTCATTAAATAAAGTTAGATCACTTTTAAGACGGGTTTACACTTACGTATAAACCATTATTATATACCAGTTTTAGGTATATATAACTGGAATTAAATGAATTCTTGAATACTTTTACATTTACGTAATGCTGTACCTATGTATTCCACAGGCACACATATTTACATAAAACTTTATTTCACCTGAGGGTCGTCCATTTTATATTGTCCAGTGGCTTTACGAGTCATTACTTTCGCTGACCACGCAGCGCCGATCAGACATGCTCGCTCAACTACAGATGTGCGGGTCACATAAAAATTTTATAGGCAAATATAAAGTCTTAGTTGGGGGAGTTCATCAGAAGACAGTAGGCGCAGATCGCGATCCGATGAGGTCGCATCCGGTTTTATTGCTTGTTACGGGCTGTAAACACGGGGCGGTAACTCGCTGATAATGCGGCTGCCTCCTGCGGAACCTCGAAGTATAAAACGGATATGCGGTCTTGACGGTTTATTTAACCTCGGATATTACATTGAAATGGAGTTTTATATACGTGCTAGTGTGTCGTGTGGACTTTAATGCGTTACCGTCTCCCTGAAAAGGTTTCGATTCGTATAAGCATAACTTATAGCAAGTTTGATATTATTATATGTTTATATCTTGACTGTTAAGTTATATACTATTATTAATGTATCGAAAATAGACATCACTGGATCATTACTTTGGATAGTTACACCTTTTAATTACAATATTTCAATAATAAGAACCCTGTTAAGGAAGTAAAAAGTAAAATAAACAGAAAATGGAGGTAATCGGATAGTCCGTCCTTTCAGATTCAATAAAAAACACTTAGACGGATACTCTGTTCTATTTCATATTGTTTAGTTAAAGGTGTTGTGGAAATGTGTGTTTCAGTCGTCACATACACTAACTCTGTTATACACCATTTTTAACGTTTCCTTTATCAGTGACGTTCACAAACAGCAGTAAAACTCGGCACTGCAAACAGAAAAGGCACGAATCCAATCAAGTCAGTAAATACAGCCCGGTCTCGGCGGAGGCCGGGGGGGTTGCGGGGGGAGCGCCGGTGGACAATCGGCCGAGACGTATTAAAAACACGCACCGAACACGGCGATATGCAATAAACCGTTTTATGTCCGGCTGTACGCCGGGATAAAGTTTTAAAACACCCGGGAGGTGTCGGCCGCTGGCCCTTTACGAGGGTCCACTTTATGGCCCTCAAATTTCTATGAACTGCACTACAATTTTCGTAATCATCTCATCCCGCGCCCGACGCCGCCGTGAGCATCTCGCAAGAGTTCTTCAATAAATTATCGAGCACGCGCCGGCGTCTGTGGTCCTTTCGCATAAGCCTACTCAAAATTTGATAGACGATAAGAAAACTACTTTTTTCCCATGTTCCGTAAGAATATTTATTTTTTTTTGTCAGAATGAAAATAACTACATTCATGGCTTTTGACGATCTTACTTGTTTTTCTTTGTACGTGTTTTGTATTCACAAAAAAAAAAAGGAGAGAATCGAACACATTGCTTCGCTTTTTATTGAATTATTCGATAATCCGCTAGCAAAAATTGTATATTTTACATTCAAGTTGCTGAGAGCATTAGAAACAAAATATATTGAAAGATGAAGTCCAGGGCCGCGCCGACCCCCCACAGCGCCTGTGTGCGAAACCTATGAAGCGCCTATTTTTCCACGAATCTTAATATTTCAACTAATTTTTATTACTTATTTGTTAACTTTGACCAAAATAAATGTTCTCTAGTTTTATATAATTAGATAATATTTTCCTGAATAGGTAAAACCAGTTCGTTTCCGCTTGCCAATTACTGCGAAAAATAAAACGTGAATTAATTTTTTACATACTTTATTTAAACAATAGTCTAAAATGTGTAATAAACATATTTAAATTATATTATTTCCACTCTTCTAGCTTTTTTGTTTGCGAAATCTTTAACAGTTTCGTATATGTCTATATGGTCTAATATGGCTTCCTCTATGGATATTGTTGCTAAATTTGTTAATCTTTCTTGACTCATTGTTGAACGCAGGTAATTTTTTATTAGTTTTAATTTAGAAAAGGACCTTTCCGCGCTTGCTACGGTAACTGGCATAGTTAGCAAAATTCGTAATGCTATTGTGATATTAGGGCATACAGCTGTCAAATTGTTTAAATATATAAATTCGAGAATTTTCGCCACATCATTATTTAATTTTTGGAAAAAAGACTGACATGACATAATTTCTTCACACAAATCATCGGTGTTAATGTCAATCATTTGCTGTAAGTTTTTCCTGATAAAAGTGACAGCTAATTTTTAATTGACTGTTCTTAGTCATCACTTAGTTTAAAAAAAAATTAAACACGTCATTTTGATTATTCAATAAATTTAATCTTTCGTCTACGGAGGATAAAGCTTAATCCAATATATAAAAATACATTAATTATAAAAGCGATTTTCGCATCATTTATAGTGTGGTCTTCGTGTTCATAATCAAAACTCTTTGGAGTCTTACGACGTCTTAGGGTCTGATCTGGAAGTTTCAAATTCAGCCTCGACATCTGAATTTTTCGGCAATTTTCATGGCATCATTTACAATTTCTTGAAAAATTGCGTCGGGTCTAATTTTTATCAAAAACTTTTATAATTCCGTTAAAGCAACTAAAGCAATTTGTATATTCACATCGATGGACTGCAGAATTTTGCTCACAAAATTTATTTTTGTCAATATTATATGCCATATATTTAGTGAACAAGTGAATAAGGAGCATATTTTTCTGCTAGACATTTAGCGTCATATTTTGCCTTCTGATCATATGATACACCATTTGATATTTCTTGTAATGCACCATAAATTTCTGGTAAATTTGTAAACAGTGGTTTGATTGCATCTATTCTGCTTGACCATCTTGTTTCGGACAATGGTTTTATGGTTACATTTATGACATATTTTTTAATAAGTCCCATCTTTGGTAGAGGACGAAAAATATTTATATAATTATTGCACAATACTATAAAATCCAGTTGTATGATGGTTGAGATTGGCAGCGTCGTTTATTATCAAATTTAAACTGTGGCTAGCGCACGGTACACAGAAAGGGACTTAGATCCAGCAATCTTTTGCAGACCATTATTCTTACCGCGCATATTTGATCCATTATCATAGCCCTGTCCCCTTAAGTTGTTTATGTCCAAATTAATTTTGTCTAGTTATTCTATTATAAGTGACATTAAGCCAGCGCCAGTTGTATAGATAATTGGACAGAAGGTTAGAAATGCTCTCTTATTTCTAATTTTATAGCTTCTGTGTTAAAATTGACAAATCTTATTAAAATACTAATTTGCTCTACGTGTGGAACGTCAGAAGTACAATCCAGTATTTGTGAAAATATTTATTAATTTTACATAAATTTAAAATAAATTGTTGAATTTGGTTACCGAGTATGTAAATGATTTCATTTTGGATCTTATCTCTAAGATAAGTCGGCATATTTTGAAACCCGAATCATTCGTTACGCGTCGTATGCGTTCAGTCATTGAAAGATCGAATTTTCCTAACATTTCAATGAATTTTAAAAATTACCATTGTTACGATCGTATAATGTTTGCTTTGACCACGAAAGGCCATATTTCGTGTACTTAGATATTGGACCACATATATTATTCTTTTGATTACATCGTACCAGCGCTGCTTTTCAACCTCTAAAAGTTTTTGTTGTATACTATCAATAGTGTTTATATTTTAAGAGTGTGACACAAATCTGTCCATTTTTATAATTATTGAAATGAGCAGAACTTTTCTCATGACCGCTGCAATACAAAGCTAGATGTTGCGAATCACTAACTCCACGCAGAATTTATATTTATGTTTCGATTTAAATAGCTTGCAACAGAAGCAATAAACAGCATTTTGGACACTGAATAAGCAGCCACTCTTTGTGATACTTTTCACCGTTTCGTAAATGATTTTCGTAACAATACTCGGAAAATTTTCGCCCCGAAGATCACGCGGAAAATTATACTGTTTAATTTGTTTAATCGGATTTTCTGTTAGATACTGGATCAAAGTAGCATTTAAAACTTCATTTAATGCTCCACTACAAAGAAATATGTTGTTGTGTAAGTGTAACAAAAATAATTAGGATAGCGGCGCCCCTATTGTCTCGGCGCCTGTGTGCGCCGCACACTTCGCACACAGGGGCGGCGCGGCCCTGATGAAGTCCTTGAAATCGATATTTTTTGAACATTCCTAGACTATTTTGGGATTTAATAACATAAACAAGACTCATTTCTTATGACAAAAATCAAGAAAAATCATATTTATTTTGTCATTTCCTCAAAGGTTAATAATGTATGATTTACTCTCAGCATAGGTGCGAGGCGAGACATCTTTAGTTGCGGTCGCCGATGTGTTTGCTCAATGCAGCAGCTAAGACATACCTTCTTAATTGAAAATTAGCCATATTATGGCTCTTACGTCACCATCTATGGTGATGACGCTCATGTAATTAATAAGCTTTCAGGACTCTGTTTAACGTAATTTAAGTTTTTAAAAGACGTCCACTTTTTGGACATTTCGATCTAAGTACCTACCACTCTTGGAATTCCAAAAAAAATCTTACAAGTACAAAGAATTCTTTCAAATCCTGGTTCCAAGTGTTTGCATCGCGGCGAATCGCACAGTATTAAAGTTCTCACGCGACCACAAAAAGCAACCAACCAAAATGAGTAGTCTGATTAATTAGCGATCGACTATATCTAAAAGCTTTACGGGACTTCCCCCTCGCAACAGAGGCCGGAGCCGATCGGGGGGTGCGTCAGTTTCCCGCGGCGTTGACGAAATTAAGCGAGTCAGTTCTAAATTAAAAAAAGTCTTGTGCAAATTCACTTCCAAGAAGTTTTAATTGCGTTGATTTTGTAATTAGACCCTATTAATGAGTTTTAATTATTTCTTTGGACATTAACAAAAGAATAGGTATACAAAAATTGCGTTAGAGAGTTCATATGGTCCGGTTCATGATTAAAACCTGGAGGCTGATAAATTATTCCTCCACGCTAAATAAACCGTGAGCGAGCAGCCGGAATTTTACGAATTTGAAAATAGCTCTCTCCAATACTGACAAGCAATGGAATTTGATTTTAGTTCCAGTGGAGAAGAAAAATTTCATTGAATAGACTGTAGTAATATCTTTTTGAAGGAGGCTGATTATTTTTTACAGAAATCACTTTCATATTTTACAAAATGCTTTAATAATAATAAAAAGAGCTTTAACAGATGTTTTTATAAGCGATTTTAAATAGAAAATCCGTCTTCAAAGAATTTCAAAAATTGACCTAAATTGAAAACAGTACTCATTCAATTCTCAAACACCTTCATAAGAAAATAAGTTTTTTTTTGTATTTATTTCTGAAATAAGGTCCAGCTATTAGTACTTTAATGACTACTCACTAAAAATAAGCTCAAAAGATAACGACTGACTATTTTCATTAGGATTTTTTACAGGTGTTAAAATATCGCTTGGAAAGTTCATAGAGTGTGTAAGCTGGGTGTTAAAATTGAAGGATTTGGCGGTTGGAGTTCGCAGTTAGCGCGTCAAAGCGAGAGCTCTCACGGAGTGCGCGGGACGCGAGAGCACTTTTCCGTCGCTAAATCAAACACTAAGCGTTGTGCGTTCAGATGCCCTTTGAAAAAACTTGTCTAAAACTGTTTTACAATGGAACTCGGTCGGCGTCTAATGATAGTTCGCTGTTAATAAAATCTTAAAACATACACACGTATACAACACAAAACTTGCTTAGTAATTTAAACTACGAACTATATACCTGTTTTTATATGTAATGCTATAAGTGTACCCTTATTAAATAAATAAATGGACTTGTCTAATGGGTATAGTCCCTACACCCATATTACAAATGTGAAATTTCACTTATAAATTTGAATGTACGTTTGCCCTTCAATAATGTTAGGATAGCTAGACGAAATTGTTATCAACTTTAACATACATTATTCCTAGAATAGAACATGCATACGATAATTTTTATGCAAAATAAAAATGTATAAAATACAATGAAAATGCTTTTATCAAAAGCTTATGTTTGTACAACGATAATAACCTTATCTTTGATCAAATACAGTAACTACACAGAACCTATTATGCGGAAAGACTTTAGAAACAGAGATGGCACTGCCTATAACAAAAACTAAAACGTAAACGAATAAATGTGTCGTATGTTGCTAGCTAAATGTAATTATGCAAATTTAACGACTGCGGTCATCAGATGTTGTTTTTACGAGTGAAGATCGTGCGTAGGCTGCGCCGGCGCCGCAAGCACGTATTGCTATTATAATCTCCAATGTAGTTCTCTTACTCTTTTATATAAATTTTTCACTTATTGTATATCAACATAAAATATGATATTCCGCGTTACAAAAAAAAATAGAAAATTCAAAAATGTATGGCTTATAACGTTTCCATTTGATTTTGATAATAGACAAGAAAAAAAATGAAGAATATTGCAATCTATAATAAATTATTGCCACAACCCAATCTCTTCGAAAGAAATGGTAACGAAGAGGTATATTTATTTAGTACTATAAGTCACCCCTATTTGTAAGAGTCCCCGTTTGACCTATTATTAAATTGTGCTTCTTATCAATTATAGTTTAACGAAACCAATTTAGGAAGCCATTTTCAATAAAAAAACTACTTGCTGTAAAAAACTCGATCAAAAAAAAAACAGGTTTGTAGAGCTGATCGACGGGATGGTTTTACTAAACTATCTAGACGTTTTTTTTTTCGTTTGTATTACATTGAAGCATTTTTTGAAGTTGACAGAATTCATATTCATTAAATCATCTGTACAATGGTATACAAATTTGCTCGCTGTACTCTAGTTAGTACACATTTTCTTGTATAAACGAGAATGCAGTTATAGATGTAGTCACTGATAAGAGGTGAAAAAAAAATTTCTTTCATAAAGCAGTCGTCGTGCATTACAGCAATGATAGGTTCATGATAGATTCTTGCTTACCATGCAAAGAACCACCTTCTTCTTTGCTTACCATTTGAAAAATGCAGTACGAAACTTCACGGTGAAATTATTTTCGGTACAGATTATTTAGTACACAATAACAAAAATTTAGCATACAAAAATAAAGCAACTTTTTTTACATTTATTCTATTATCGGTTGTGTTAATTTTGAATACTTATATGTTTATATAATATTTAAATTATTCAAAATTAACACAAGGCACAATGCCCATGAGAGATATATCGTATACACACAGCATATCTGTGCAGGTGTTTTGAGTGGCACACACGTCTGCGTACAGTACCCATAAAAAATACGAAACTACCCCCGTGAATCGTCTACGTTATGAATTTGGCGTTTTATACTGTGTGTGTGAACCCGTCCTAGTCTATTCCCATTAAAATATGGAAGCATGTACCGTGTACATAGTCTGTTTATGAATGATTGACGTAGAGAATTGTTTGTTGACTCAAATGGAGATATTTTTTAAATTGTTTGAGGGGCTGCTGGTTTCATTCTCAATAATTTAACACGATATAAAAAGATTCATTTGAAGGCCGAATCAGATTCTTTACGCTTGCTCAGGTTTATTCAATGTAAAGTTGCGTTTGACCACAACTCAGCGAGTAAAACAACAATTTCAAAAATGAATGCAACCAATATCACGCAAAGCCTAAATCATTGGTTTTACTTGTATAACGGCTGAAGTTGTTTGCCTCTTTGTTTACTATCTATTACCGTTTATTTATCGTGACACGACTTGAAATTATTTTTTAAATTATCATTTGTAGTAACCCATTCAACTACAGAAACCTTTTTTAAATTAGGTAAGCTTTGCGTTGTAGAAAACTTTATCTAAAATTAAATTTACATTAATTACTTAGTATTAATGGAGATAAAAAACGTCGTGTAACATATTCTTCACAGTTTTTGTATTCACAGAAACTGTGAAGAATATGTTACATGATTGATATTCATCAGTGATATTATTTTGCGCAAGTTTAAAATGAAACTGAAAAAAGAACTTATAATTGGACCGATTTTCTTTTTTTTTTAACATATTTCCATGTAAATAGCCGACAATTTTGAACATTTCAATTTCTATTTGATTTTTTCTCTACTATTTGTGAACACGAGAAAATACATAGGTAATGCAAAATTAAGCGCTAAAATTCTTGTCCTTGTTTACTAATTTCTTTCGTCTATTGGGCAATTTAACGAAGATTCAGTTCCTTTACCTTTATACACGAGTTGTTGTAGTGTCACTTTAATTGTCTCATAGTTCTTTTTACAAGAATTAATACAGTTTTTTTTTTCTATTTACACCTCAATTTTATGTATGGATCGCAAAATGAAAAAATCTATTTGAAGTGTTTTCTACGTCGTTCGATCCTACATTTAAAGTGACTTGTAATATGCATACATGTATAAGAATTATGATCTGTCGATAAGTCACTATCTAAAGCCGTTTTCATCTCCATGAAAGGATAACCAGTAGATTGTCTCCTCCTTAATATTGATTTCTATACGAAAACTAGCTAAAGAACGAGCAAGATACGATATTTTTTACAAAGAAATATTTTGTGAAACTTGCCACTCGACCTAGCCTACTGTTGTGATATTTTGATAATTCTTTTATCTTTTTTTTCTCGACACTTATTAAGTGTCGCCCATTATACTTATTATTAATGTAAATTGAGTACTTACATTGAACTTACCAAAGAAGTAGACAAACGATATATAAGAGGTTACAATAAAATAAAGACCACACTGCCTGAATCTTGAAGGTCTTTTATATACAATTAAGTATATAAGAGACTTTCAAACAATTTACATAGCACGTTCATCTATATTTTCAAATGTGTCGGATCAAGTGCTCACTCGTACTAAACGATATGCTATCGGCATACCGCTTGGCGGGCGGCGGTGATGTTAGGAAGTCGGCGTACATTTATTTGCTTTTGTTTTTGTTAATAATCGTAGAATCCGTGAATTATACAGGGCTTACTGAGAACTATCCTTGACTGTATAACAATTGCAATTGGAATTATATATTGATGAGTGTTTAGTGGATAAATTAGAAATATTTACTATTGCCAATCTTCTTTCAAATAAATAGTCTCTGATTAATATGTATATATGCATGAAAGTTCATAGTATTTTCTAAATAAACTTAGTAACATATTCGTTCCAGCACAAATGTAATTATATAATAGAATAACATCACAATAATCCAAAGTTTTTTATAAAATTTTCGAGGGCTTGTTTGTACCTCGGAAATGGGCGGTGATGACCACCTACTGGCTGGTGCCGGCATGTGGTCATCACCGTCCATGGATATTTGCAATGCCAGTGGAATGACCGGTGTGTTGCCAGCCTCTTGAATAAAAAAAGGATATTGTAGTAATCCACCGCGACGAATAACCTTCCCGTTAGCATAATTATTTAGCGGACTAAGATAAATAAAATAGGAACCCTTGCTTAGGCGTTCGATGTCTGCCAATCCTCTCGAATCAAGGGATTCATAGTGGAGGAACAGATTCGAGGGTCATGCTGGTTACATGCT
This sequence comes from Eumeta japonica, assembly GCA_005406025.1. Lineage (NCBI taxonomy): Eukaryota > Metazoa > Arthropoda > Insecta > Lepidoptera > Psychidae > Eumeta > Eumeta japonica. The sequence continues at coordinate 188,955 of BGZK01000195.1, read as the reverse complement.
ATTAATGCATGTTGCATGTAAGCGTCTAATTATGGATTTCCACGAATTAATATCCTACACAATAGAATATCCCCACATTACTGATAATTCCAGATGTTTAAAAGACACGAGGGCAGAGCGGCGCCGGAATGGTGCTGGTCGAGCCACTACGGCCTAGTGGCGGCCGACATCTTTAAGCAGTACCTCAAACCTTCGGTCAGTCCATCGAGTCAAAAACACTGATTTTTTCTATGGCGGAAAAGAACGCTGGATTGTTTTCAGTGAAACAACTAGTAACTATATGAAACGCGTGTTTTATTTTTGATCAATCTGTTCTTATATATTATCTTGTAAATAATGGGTTCACATAATCCGTCAATCGAATGTCCAGAATTTTATCCAATCGAAACGATCGCTAGTGCCCCAATCGTTCTTTAATTGTTTTTAATTGTAGCGAGTGTATTCCTTTGTTTCCGCACCGGTGGCCGACACCGGGTGCATCGCAGAGCGCATGCGCACGTCGTGTCTTAAATATCCCTGCCAGCATTTTGCTTCGTCAGACAGCAGGCAGACACCGTGGCGACCGTTTGCACTCTGGTATCAAAGCGGCGCGCGAGGAATGCTGTGGCGAGGCGATGACGTGTGCGATGCAGCGATCTGTAGCTCGCAACTTCCGCGGACGTGCCGTAATTCTTTTCAGAACTGTCTTTATGTTTCGTACGTACGTCATAGGTCGCCAACTTCCTTTTTTTTGCTTGAATTTGAAATTTTAAAAGACCATGTCGAGTTTTTTTGAGTGGTCGTCTGTTTTTCAAAGTGCGGACAACATAGTCTATGTATGTCGCTTACGAGAAATTAGTTTTTCCTACGGTTTTCGCTCATCAAGGAGACCTTTCTCCTTCTTCTATCCCAGTCCATTATCAAAGGTCGGTAGTCAACTCTTGCATACTTTATCTATATCTAGAAATATGGAACCGCTTTTCCGCTGCGGCGATACTTATTGGGTTCCGTCGTGGGTCTATCGACGAACGAACTTCCCTTTGACTTTGTTCATTACTATTACTAGTAGTTGGTAACACTAATTTCTAAGAATGTAAGTCAGATCATCCACTTTCCTTCTTTGGTTATTTTGCAAATATCAACTTACCCACAAACATCTGTCTCATTCATGAACATTTTTACAACATAACAACAGTATTATTGTGTTGTAAAAATGTTTCAAATTCGTTTAGTACTTTAGTATCCCACATCAAGTATTTCACGATTTTTTAGGTTGTTTAAAAAAGGTAAACAAAAAATGAATAATATGTTATACCACTAACTTATTGATTAATTATGAAATCTCAAAAATTATTAAATTTTACAATATGATAAAATTGATTAAATTAACAGTTCTAATAATGTAGAAACCCACTAAGAGTTCCTCTTTTATGGTGAATGAGACACGTTTTTCACAGTTTAGGGGAGAGAGTAGAAATGGAAAAAAACTTTCGATAGATAACTATATATAGCATCTACAATACTTTGCACATTAATTTAATTAGCTTTTAAATAAGCGACAGTCGTATGAAAATAATTTCATAATGAATATAAATCGACATCGTGATTTAATTAATGATAAAAAAATTTATACATAATTTTTTACTATGTGATGGGCCGTTAAACAGTTCGATTAAGCTAATTTGACAAAAACATTAGAAGAGGACAACGCATGTAGCAATTACTGAACTACCTCCGACTAACACTGAGTATTATATCACATAAAGGGAGCTCAATTTATAACTAGAACATTAGTAGATAAAGTTTTTATAAATTTCAAAAAAAATGTCATAAAGTGAAACTTGTTTCATCTATATGAAAAAATATATAATGACTGGATATGCCAATACAAAACCATATCGACGACAACAGAGTGTACAAAAACATAAAAAATTTTGTTATTGCCAATACAAAACCATATTGGCAACAAAAGAGTGGAAAAGTAGATATTGTGAAATAAAAATACTTGCTATTCTTGGAGGCACACTCGAGTTTATATAGAAATCAATTACAGATACGATACCCTTCAAAAGGTATTAAGCCGGATGTATTACTCTTAAGGCACACGAAATGGAGTCGTAACGTCGACTTTTTCAATTTTCACCTGTGCTTAAACGCGCGCATAAAACCAGGAGAACGGCCCGGCGAGGAGTAAATATTGTTAGAGTCGGAGGTGGACGGCTTCGCGGATCGTCGCCCCGGCCTCGCTCTTGTAAAACGCAAATAAATTCTTTTTTATCGCACGCCGCGTAAAGGTGTGTCGCGGAACAGCCGCTAGTGTTACCTCCTCTTTATCAAGGGTCATCACCACGACGCGCGCTTTCCCTGGCGACAAAGGACATATTTTATGAACTGCGAAAACGTAACTCACCATGTTATCAGATCTCGTTCACTGTATGCGCTGTTCATTAGATTAGAGTATCGTAGTGATATTTTTTTCTAATTCATTATTTTTCTATTTTAAAATAGCATTATAATCGTTACGGACAAGGAGGTCGGACGGTTTTCTATGCACTGTGGTATGAGTGACATCGGTAGATGTTAAATGAGAAAAATAGTGTTTTGTTGTATGGAAAATATTGTATTATTCTACCACAGTTGAACCTTGGGGATTCACGGCTAAGAGCATGTCGGACCATCTTCAGTGTAGGTTTCTGTAACTTTTACTACAAAGAAATGCACTACAGATGAAAAAAACTACGTGGTTACACTTTTTTCATGTTTCTCATACAAAGTAAGTTTAAACAAGAACTTTAGTCGCCTATAACTAGAGAAACAAGTAGGTATGTCGACTATTATTTTGAAACTAGTGTAAATTAAGTGCATCAGCTATAGAACGTATTTTCATGGCACGTACGTCCTTTGTTGAAAAGCACAATTTTCAGTAATAACTCAAAAACAGTATAATAATAATAATAAGCCTTTTATTCGGACAACAGATATACAATTATGTTTCTTATACTATTACACTGTTATATACTATCTATACAATTATGTTTCTTACATTACTAAACTTATTCGCATATTTGGTGCTTCTTTACTTTCTGTAGGTCCGTTTGCCAGTTGGCAAAGGCCTCCTCCAACTTTCTCCCATTCGCCTTACTTCACTTATGCCAACAATGTCCCATTTGATCTGTTTTAACGCATATGTTAGTTCTGTAAGGTTTTCATCGTTTTTCAGTGTGAGTACATTGAGGGCTGCAACATAAATTTTGATTTTCTTTGAGTGTTTTTGATTTTTATCGTGTTGTTGGAGGGGTTATCTCTGTCCCCACGAGGACCAGTCGGCTTGGGGAGATTGTGTTGTTTCTGTTGTTTGGTTTTCGTAAATTGGTTGGATTTTCGGTTTACCGGTTGTTAATTGCTATTGTTTTTATGAGTGAGGGTGTCATTGAGCGAGTTTGATCGTGTTCTCTCATCAAATCGAAAGCGTTAGTTCTGTTCGTTTTAATAGAACTGATCGTTTGCTGTTTTAGGTTTAGTGGTTGACGTCGATGGTGAAGTAGACAATTCTCTTTCCTTTTGTCGCAGTTTTGTCGGGTTTGGTCCTTTAACTACTAATTTATCATATTTCAGATAAGCGGTATTTCCCTTTCTCCTCTAGTAGCTGTGGTAACAAAGCCTTTCTCTTTCCATAACTTCCTTAGAATAGTCTTCCGATATATAAATTTCTTTAGATTCCTTTTATTCTTCATGATTTGGTCTTTTTCCATCCATTTGTGAATGAAAAAGCACAGGTCTATGTTTGTTCTCAACTTTATTTTTTTCCCTAAACGGTATAATCTGTCTGTTTGCTTTGAACACATAAGTTTAAGTCTCTTTTGAAGATCTCTTTAACGGTTTGAAATAGCTCTGATATCGATTTTTTCGCTCTCATCTAATCCATATAAATTATGTTGTTACTCTTTTCTCTTTTTTTAAATATTCTATTTCGTTCCCTAGGTCACAAATTTTTGTTTTAGTATTTCATTTTCTTCCATCATAGGATTGAGTTTTCATCTATCCGATCCATTATATTCGTAATCGATTCTTTTAAATCATTGAACTGTTTCTCCATTTCTAACTTCATTTTATCGAATAATAATTGAAATTGTTCTTCCATGTTGTCGAATGTATTTATGTGAAATGGAACGTAGATGTGAAATGGTAGAAAATATTTATTTGTGATGGCAACACTAAGTTTGTTGTCTGCGTAGCCGACTGACAGTTCAGGTATTGTTGTTATTTTACCGGCTGTCAAGTTGACAATGACTGTTAAATAATTAGATGATGTTGTATATTCTAACCTTGATTGTGAATGTATGTTTGAACTTCGCTTTTAATGAGTGCAGCTTGACAATATCCAAGGATTATTTCTTCTATGTCTTCCGATGTTGTTTTGTTAATGTTTGTGGCACTACAATTCCCGAATTATAACTTTAACTATTTTTAGTAAGTGATTTATTGTCGACGAACGGCACAGACTTGTTAACGCTTCAATGACCAGAAACGGAACCCTAAATTTTGGGTTATTAAGTGTTATTATTATTCTAAAATTTCACTGAAGTTTGTTCAATAACTTTTATTTTACACCTCTTTATTTATTATTAAGTATGTACTGTTCAGGTTTATTCTAAATTGTCTGTCACAAGCACTAGCAGTTCGCAGAACACTTTGCTGTTGTAATGTTTTTTTTCACTATTTTTACAAGTCACTGCACTTGAAGATGTTCGTTTATTGTTTCCACATATTAGTTAACATTTAATTTGTATATATTACGCTTTTCTATGATGAGATTTCACTTTTAACTATTTTTAAAACAATTTATTTTACGGAGTCGATGTTTAGCCTATCGTATATCTACCCTCCTTTTTCCAAAAACAGTATATCTTATCATAATCAAAATGATTTTCGTTGAAAATATTTATTGAACGTTATGTTTGTAATTTATTTCATATTTTATGGAGACACGGTTTAAAAAATTAAGGGAAGGGGGCACAATTTATGCTACTTTCGAAGCGATTATTTCCAAAAATATTCACTTAATAATAAAAAAATAGAAATATCTATTTTTATTATTTAACTATCAAACTAAGTAACGGCTTATAAAAGACACGTATACTCCGGATTTCATCAAAATACATCTTATAGTTTTTAAATAAAATGCCTACGACATACAGACGAACGAACGGACGGACACGACAAAACTATAAGGGTTCAGTTTTTACCATTTCGGCTCAGAATCCTAAAAAACAATCGAACTATAATCTGTAATGGTTATTTTACCATTTCGTTAATAAACATTAACTATTTGATTTAGATTAATCGATAATTGATCAAATTGAAGTAAAGAATACAAAATTTTATAAAGTTAAATTATACTTTTGGAACGAAACAAAATGCCAATGTTCTGCAGCGTTAAAAACCCACAGCAGCAGCGCTACCATCTCATTTTACTTTAAAATTTCTGCTTAAGTTATGGCTTCAATCTTCGACCTAAAGTTTTCTTTAACAACACTATTTCTTAGTTAGCGCTATAGATTCGCGAATCAGGATGAATTTGCATAACAATCGTGTAGTTAAAGTTAGGTATTTGCATGAAAAGCTCGTTGTTCGGTTTTAATTCAGCGAACTAGTTGCCTCCGAGAGAAATATAAAGATCAACCCTAGGAATTAATTTGTTGTGATAGAATAAATTGAAATAATTTGAAAAGTTCAAAGCTTTCGTTCATTATCAATCGTAGTTACAAGTAATTTTGAGCTAAATATTGCTTAATAAATTTTTAGTTACGGACACTAAAAAGTACAAAATATAGTTAGTGGAATTTTCTGAGTGCTATGTTTCCTAAGGAAATTAAGATAATGGGGTAACTAAATACTTATTTGAGTGGAACGAAATTTAAAGACGAATACAAAATTAATTTTCACTTGTCCACTTCATGATGTAGTTTAACGTATTATGAAAAAAAAATACAAAATCCAAATATGCTAATTTCGAAGTTTGATTTTCAACACTAAAAGAGTATATTAAATGAACAAGAACAAAAACAAAATTAGTTTTATTCATTTACATGATTATGTTTCATTTTTAATAGATCAGTGTATATTATAAATAAACTAAAGTTTGAAATTTAACCAAATGTGTGTATATTTTTATTATACATATTACAATAATTCCATTAGTTATACAAATATTTAAAATAAAAGTGTAGTAAGTACTTATTTTTATCGTCATTATTATTGCTCCGTACTTCGTGTTATTACCATAAACAAACTATAAGGAAAAATAAATAGCTAAAGCAATTCGTTTTTTTTGACAGCTGAAGTTGATTTTACGAAGGGCGCACTACAATTTTCTGAAATGAATGGAAAAACATTACTATGAATAGTAAAAATGAATTCATTGTTTCTAAAATGATTCTCCGTTAGCATAAATGCACTCTTTCATACGAATAAACCAATTTTGAAAACATTTATGCCACTCCTCCCTGGTGACCTCTGAAACATGTGTTTCAAACACTTCAACAGCCTCCTCCGCTGATGAAAATCGTTGACCGCGTAATTGGTTTTTAATTTTTGGGACTGTATACAGGATTGTTTATAAGTTGTATGTTTTTCTCCTTCATAAATTCAGCTGTTTGTTTGGCCGTGTGAGAACTGGCATTTTCGTGGTGCAAAATGATACGAGGTTTACGGTTATTTTTATGGAGTTCGTCAATAACTTCCAGCAAACAAAATGTCGTGTACCAATCACTGTTCACGCTATGATAATTCTCTAAAACAACAGTAACTATGTGTCCAATTTTATTAAAAAAAAAAAAAAAGCAATTATCCGCTTAAAAGCCCTTCGCTCACGCACCACTTTCGTTGGTTTCGGTTTATCTCGATAAACGCATACATACACACGGTCGATTGCTGATTTGTTTTTAGGTCGTAGAAATAAATCCGTGTTTTGTCATCTGGCAATATGTCTCATACCAAATTTGACGCCCCCTTTTTTGAATCTAATGAGCATGGGCAACAGTGAGAATACACAAAAGTAAGAAAAGATTGTGTGACTTTTATGACGAAAGAACGTACAATAAAAGCGAGAGATTTGCTGCGTATGTTAAAAACTATTCAATAACTTTTAAACGGATTTGTATCGCGGCTAAAAGAAATTATATTAATAGAAAAATAAGAAATAGCAAAAACTTAATGAAAACTACTTGGAGTGTCATTAAAAACGAAGTTGGAAAAATTAAAGGTCGTGATCTCTACTTCAACTTAAAATAAATGATAAAATTGTAAAAAAAAATAAAATTTGCCGAAGCCTTTGAAACATTGTTTTACTGACATTCCAATTTCAACTACCAAATCTCTCAATCCATCTCCCGCTCTTGTTGAATCCTTATTGACAAAAAATATTCCGCCTATTAACATTAATTTACAATTTGAATAAATAAATTCGTAAGACATTGTTAAGGCATTCAAGCCGTTGGATATGAAAAATACTGTTGATCTCCATGGTCTACCACTTAAAATTGTAAACTCCATTATTGATTGTATTGCACCGCATTTGACGCTTGTTTTTTAATAAATATTTGGATAATGGCATGCTTCCTGATCTAATAAAGGAAAGTAAAGTTGTTCTCATATTCAAAGGCGGTAGTAAGTCGAACTCCACTAACTTTAGGCCTATAGCTGTACTGCTGACATTAAGTAAAATTTTTGAAAAGTTGATCCTAAATCAACTTCTACTACATTTTTATAATAATAGTCTAACGTCCAAAGAAACGGTTCGGTTTCATACGAGGTCGCTACGCATTTCAAGTGTTGTAACCTATGAAGTAAAAATACTTTGAATTTGCAAGTGCGTGATACGTTTTTTGAGCCGCAGTCAAATTGTATGAAATCCACAGCGAGCACAGCTTTTTCATACACAAACGTTTGTGTAGGATTGATTATATTTGACTTATTCTTATGCCTAAGGATCCCCGAAACTCGTGGTAGGTAACATGTCTGTATGTTTCGATCATATGGCGCACCGTATCGATGCTTTTGTTGTTTATAGAGGTGGACGAGCGACCATCACGAAATTCGTCACTGAGATTGACACGAACGCGCTTTAATACTGCAAACCAGTTATGAATAGTCGTCTTGCATGGTGCTTTATCGTCAAAAACAGTTCATAAACCAGAGAGGCTCTGCTGAGTACAAAAATTTTTGCGACTTACACCCATAGTGATGAAGACATGCAATTTTAAAATTACGTGTTACGACCATACGTGTGTCTGCCTGTGTCTGTCGGTTTGTCAAAGCCAATGTTCTCTGAATCTACGGAACGATTTAGTTGACATATGGTACACATATGTATTTCTGTGACCCAACCACGGTCATGTGACGTAAATAAATGAATTTTAAACGTGAGAGTCACTTTTTAGGAGTAAATAATAAAATAAAATAAAAGTTTTGCTGACTGTACCATATGACATATCAATTGAAAGCGTTCATTATGATGGTCTCGAATATATATATATATATATATATATATATATATATATATATAAAATTGTAATTTTAAAATTAAATAGTTTCAAAATATATTTAAGAAAATAGATTAACAGTTTCTTCTTATCTCCAAAACCACTGCATTTATATTTTGGAAAAATGCAGAAAATAGTTCTTTTTACTTATATTTTGTAGTAAAATCTATAAGAAGTGTATAGTTCGTTTCGTTTCGGTTCGTCTCAATGTCCTGTATAAACCGACACTCACTAAGTATGTACTTATCAATGTATTGTATGTAGTTGTTATATATTTACATAACGTCAGTTGATAGTGGACTTGGCATCATTACAACGCAATATTAATTTCAAGGATTCTGAATCCGTGCAGCCGCGGATTGCTAACAATTTTTGTCGGAATACGTTACGTTTTTAATTTCTATTTTTATTATATACAATTTAAACATTATTAAATAATCAACAAAAAAAATATATTTATATTACAAATAAAATAAGTAATAAATGGTAAACAAAATAAATACAAACACTTCATAAAATTAAATGTAAAAATTGACATTTTGAATGAAAAGTATATTATACTAAAAATTGTACAATATTGAAACTTATACACTCCCGCGAACAAAAAACAAAGCATTCGGCCAATGCACGAGTCGGTCACAAGAATATGGGAGTGCTCGTGAGCTGCCGGTCCAGCGTTGAGCGCGCACTGAATATATCAAATGTTGTTATGCATTTTTAAATAATGATAGCCGCATATATATTGAAAAGAAAAATCATGTTTAGCTTTTTCTAAGGTTGATATGAAGTATCGACGCAAAAGACATGATAGAATATAATATTACTAAGCAAATGCATTACTTGGTGTGACTCCGCGAAACAGACTCCGCGTTAACTGCGCTGGTCGCGTTGGGCTTCACGACCACCAGCGACGTCAGGGGAGTCACGAACTCGTACTGTGGAAGATCATGAAAAATACGTAACTGTAGCGGTATTACAGCGCATCAATCAAAAGCTGTCGATTACGGGAAAAACTTACGTTTCTAAGTCTTTATATTTAAGTGCGGTTTTAAAACCTACAGAAAGGTTTTCTTACTGAAAACTGTCCTAAATTAGAATACCAAATAGAATGTCAAAAACTGAAATATCAGTATATTTACTGCCACTCGGTCTTAGTCCATGTATTCAAGAATATACAATAAGACTGAATTCAACAATAGATAATATATTCAATTTCCCTCTACAATCTTGTACTACACATACTTTTTTTATTTACCTCTAACAAATTTGGGCCAGATTTAATAAAAATATATGATATATATTCAACGTACGAAACCCTATTCATATGAGTTAAATTCGCAACTTTGCTTTAATAAAACAGAAACCCTTTGAGGAATGCAATACTTTGAGAAATGCATTAAATTTCCTATGAATACTTTCATATAACAACTCTGTTTTACGTTCAACAGATTTGGCAATTAAATAGAAAATATTGGTATCAGACACGAAACTGATAAACATTTTGCTCCATTAATTAAAACGTTAAAGAAAATTCAACTTGGCAAAATACCCTTCGAAATAAATGAATATTTCATATGTTTAATCAATTCCAAGGCTATTTTTTTTTCTTGCAAAGGCAATTTAAAACCCTTTTATGTTAGTTCAGCTTACGCGTCCGTACCTAGCGGTGCACGGCAATCTCGCTAATGATCGTTGCATTTCGATCTCAGACTGTATTAGACGTTTCATAGCGTTTTTATTTGGAGTAATCAATTATTTTTACTTTTAGCTTCATTTTTATTTTCACATTCTAAAACGTGAATTATTTCGCTTATGGTTGTATGCAGTGTATTTTATAGTTCTGTGTTCGATTTTGGTCCGAGGGCATTGGTAGGTCAAGATATAATATAAATGATATAATATAATATCTTAACTTTAGCATCACAATGCATATACGAAAACGGGTGTATGTCGAGAGACATATAGAATCGTTTCAAAAAAAGGAGCGACATCCATAATTTTAACATTAGACATAAGAACGATCTTGCTGCTCATAAGACACGTCTAAAAAAAGTTAGGAAATTATTTAAGGGACAGTGTGTGCGCTTTTATGATAAGATCCCAGCTGAAATGCATAATTTTCCATTTTATAAATTCATACGTTTTGTTAAAAGAAAGTTATGTGGCAAGGGCTATTATACCGTGTATGAACAAAGCCCATGGGTTTAAACTGGTCGATTATCAGGTGATGTGTAAAAAAAAGCAACCCTTGAGTTTCTTGCCCATTCTTCTCAAGGTAAATCAGCATTCGGAATGGGTGATAATATCAGAAATAATTAATTAATGACGTATTTCAAGTGTAATTTGATTACCTACGAAATAAAGAAATTTTTGATTGATTTAATTTAATGTCTTGATTCCGCTTTGCTTAGTTGTAGTTGTTGTTGCAGTAAAATCGGCATAAATATAAAACACATTTTAAGCTCAGATAAGTTATAGACGTATGATAATCCTTTTCGGAATGTGGACTGTTGAAACGCATGTCATGAAACGCAAGTTTTAGCCACGATAAAAAAAAATATATTGTTTTCTACTTCCAGCATGTCTGGCATGTCATATTTTAAATAAATTATATAATAAAGGATCACTTGACTGGTAGAAATTTTGCTATAACAATAGTTATTGTCTATTCATAAGCCTTTCTCGATTTCATTTCTAAAGAAAGGTTAATTAATGGTATAAGATTCACTTATACCGTTGTCTAAGGGAGGAATAAGACCAATACCGGTTCGGAATCAGAAGCACGTGCAGGACATTGCTACAACATTATTTTCGGTGACAACGAGCCGATTCGGCGTTAAACATTTTTTTAACATATGTCATATATCACGATCGAGCAAAAGTGGGAAAAAGCTATTAAGACATGGAGCCGCTTACACACGTTCTAAACCTTTTACTACTTACTGTTGCTACAAACGCTTCAGACGATATACAAAAGTTTAACTATAACGTAGCAGTCGTTGCGACCGAGTAATTATCTAGATATGTGCTACCTACAATACTATTATTGTCGTTATGCGCTGCACTTTAATTTACGAGAGGAACATAAAAGAACGGAACTTAACCTTTTAGCGAATTACCCTCGTCGAGACTAATCTCTTTGCGGGCCGCGGCCGCCGGCGCACCGGCGTGTTTGATTCTATATATTTCATTTCTAGATTAAAGACATTGCTTTTATAGGTTTTTGATACTGCGACCAAAATCAACTTTTCAATGTTTAAAACAATATTACTGGAGCTATACTTACTTCTTTTGGGGCATTAGGAGACACTGATCAGAGTGTATTTCGAGCATGTAATGCCGATGGGTTGCATGCTCATAATTACATAACACGGATAGGTTCAAGCGAGCACAAGGACATCGTTATAACTAACTTAATGCGGCGTGTTCTGAACAAAAAATAAATATGTCTAGATCGTTCTTTAATCTACACTGGAGTACCAGGACAGCATAAACAAATAACATTTCCTTTATAACGAAATTGATGTGGCGAACCCAAAAAGGCAAACTGATTTGCATTTACCAAAAAACATTATTGTTTATTTACGCCAAAGAAGTATAATTTTGCACGTGCGTACATAAGTATACAACAGTTTTTTGGTGTTCTGTCAATAGTTCTGGTCAATTATATTATTGTTTGTCAATCAATTATAAACATATATTATCAGAGAAAACTCCACCGACTTTAATAGCTATGAATGCTTTTCGCCAAGCTTTTAGATGTAATGAAATTGCGACAATTACGACCTCTGTGCTGTGATCTTAAAGCTGTGTTCTTCTCCGCTTCAATATTTTTATTGTATAGTTATGTCTACATTCATTGTGAGAATAATGACAATAATAAATTATAATATTTTTTTGTCAGTGATGGATACATTTATCCAATTGTTGACAATAGAGTTCCGATCAGCACGTTGAGGGTTTCTGCTCGAACACTTAGATGGTGACGCGTCTGGTCCCTCGCAGCGCGCGCGCCTGGAATCCCGCTCAATGCCGCCTCCGCATTTTGAAACGCGGAGAGGTAACGTGTGTCATAAATATAAATCTCCGTTGTTTTAGAACTTAAAATTTTGACATTGTTTAAAGGAATGAATAAACTTTCAAATAATTTTTTTTATCATAATTCTTTCCTCAACTATTAACATGTGAATAATAATTATTAAAAAAAATCTAAATGTAGCATACGGCAATGCCGTCATAAACGAATTTCAATTATGTTATAAATATATTTCTAGAACGAAATGGTTTTATTTTATTTTAGGCATCTTCGTGTTGGACTCTGATATTCTAAAATTGTGAAAATTCTGTATAAAACCTGTAAAAGTCAGTCATTTGTGATTACTACATATATGGTTTTATATCTAGACAAGCTAAAGAAAAGGTAGTGCTGGATGTGTTAATAGGTGTGATCATTAGATATCTAAACACTTATAATACCCAAACGATTTTAATATAATAATACTGCATAATATCAATACTAACAATATTATCCAATTTGTGTATCTGCAGATAAAAGAAAACTAGGTTATATTTTGACGTCGGTAACAATTTTCCGAAGAATTGAGTATCAATTGGATATTGTTCCAATATCCACAAAATCACCGGAAATGTAGGACTTGCGCCCTACGGTTTTTGAACACACTTTATAATCTATCTTGATAATTTTTGCTTGTTTTCGATACATATATCTATTCAGGTAACTATAAAAAAAAATTGTACAAAAAAATTTGAATACCCGAAATTCTGGAAATCTTAAATTTACATACAGGGAAATTAAAGAATGTTCTCCTCTATATCGGTCTACATCGATGTATACCTACCCACTCGAATTGGCAATGTAAAATTGCAATCTCAAAAGTTATTTTTAACGGTAAAACTACAAATTAACGATTTTCAGATTTTTCTTCAATTGTATTATGAAATTTTGATTCTTGTCAAACTATTTATTCTAGGTCAACGGAAGTACCGTATAAATTTAATTTTGATTTGTTTACGAGTATGAAAATACGCAACTGTATGCCCGTATTTTTAAGCCGATGTAAAACAAGAGGAGGTTCTATGTTCATCTATACGTATTTCTTTTATGTCTGTTCATCGATAATTTCGTCAATTGTGTACTGATTTCGAATTTTTTTTTCCTTGAAAGAGTATACGCCCGATGTATTCCCATAGTTACCAAGTCAGGATCCAATGATGAGATGACAGGAAAATATATTACTCTCAAACTCGTAAACTCTCGAATATATTATTAATGTGTTTGAGTTCTTTTTGTAGTTGTTCAGGTCTTTGCGTATGGTAGTTATTGTATGATTCTGCTGAGCTGATTATGGAAGCCACAGCACTCCTTAATAGAATTAGGAGATAATACTACGATTTGTCGCCAGAAACTACACATCAAGGACTATTAGCAAAAGCATTAATATTAGTATATACCGAATTAAAATTAATTACCTACATATTTTCAATTATATGTATAATTTCACATGACAATCGTAGCACAAACACATTAAAACTCTTAGCGATAATAGTAGAACCAGAATGAATTAATTTAATATGGAAGTGGATAAAAATGTAACCTGCATAAACTGGAGAACTTTTATATTATAAAGAATAAATATAATTTAATAGTTTATGTAGTTTATATAAGAATAATTTGGTAGTTGCACTCCAACTAAAATTGACCCTGGAAAAGTAAAGGAGATGCCTGGCCGATTTTATTAACCAAATCTACATGTAAAGTAGCTATATCAATTATAATTATAATTACAAAAAAACAATAACTAAAAAATGTAAAAAGAAATAAATTTTTCAAAAAAGTAATAGAAATCGCCCTTAAAACCCTATTTAAACAATTTTTAAACAGGCTTCAAAAACAATCAGTTGCTTTTGGAGTCTGTTCCAACTAAAGATAAATTATAAATAGGCGTGCCTCTTTTAAAAATAAGATTTCTTTTTGTTTTAATATTTATCGTTTCATGTTCATGTTTGAATATTATGTTATTTTACTTTGCTTTAGATGGAACCGACTCCAAAAACAACTGATTAGTTATTTTTGAAACCCGTCTAAAAAATTAATTAAACAGGTTTTTGAATGCGATTTTAATTTTTTTTATTGCGTTGACTCAATAGAAGCATTTCTGACAAAAAGAGTTTGAAGATACAGATAGATTGACAATGATCCTATAAGGGTTCCTTCGAGGTACGGAGCCCTAAAAAAATCACTGATTTTTTTAGGGCTTGGTTGAAGGTTGTGTGAAATACAGATTTAGAATCGTAAACCTTTTATATGTAAATTCAATATTGTTTCGTTTCTCTTTTCACTGATCAGCGTAACACGTTTTTTGAGCTTTTATTTAACTTAATACCTGTTTATATTTTGTTTAAATATATATATTTTTGAAGTTATACTTCTTTAGGCGTGTTATGAAAAAATGATGAGAGTGAAATTTTAAGATGCGCGCGCATCTGTGACACAAAATTAACAGTATGAAGCTGTCTGCTTAACCGCTCATTAAGTCTCGAAAAAAAAGCTACCAACAAAATAGAAATTGAACCTCGATATTAGTCGCGCATGTTGGTACGCTCGTCACCTCTGATCACTGTTTTCATATTTATAATATTTATTTTAAATTTAAATGAAATTTTGCATGCACGTACAAATATGATGATAATGCAATATTATTATGACGTAGAGCTGATCTGTTGATGGAGCTGGGGGCGGCCATAGGAACTCCGTAATTAAACGACGCAACCCCATCGAGTTTGGGCTCTTTAATTCTTCTTGACGAGTACTTTGATACTATATGGTAACCAGGGTCTGTTGATGGAGCTGGAAGGTGGCCATAGGAACTCCGTAATTAAACGACGCAACCCCATCGAGTTTGGGCTCGTTTAATTCGTCTTGACGAGTACTTTGATACTATATGGTAACCAGGGTCTGTTGATGGAGCTGGAAGGTGGCCATAGGAACTCCGTAATTAAACGACGCAACCCCATCGAGTTTGGGCTCGTTTAATTCTTCTTGACGAGTACTTTGATACTATATGGTAACCAGGGTCTGTTGATGGAGCTGGAAGGTGGCCATAGGAACTCCGTAATTAAACGACGCAACCCCATCGAGTTTGGGCTCGTTTAATTCTTCTTGACGAGTACTTTGATACTATATGGTAACCAGGGTCTGTTGATGGAGCTGGAAGGTGGCCATAAGAACTCCGTAATTAAACGACGCAACTCCATCGAGTTTGGGCTCGTTTCTATATCTTCCCGAACAAGTATAACTTCTCACGCGCGTACATAAGTAAACGCACCCAATTTTTTTAAATCAGTCTTGTTTCACATACATGAAATGTTTTAAATAATATATTGTATTATAAATTGTTATGGTAATCGCATATCCACAAAATGTATAGAGAAATAAAAAACCTGTTACTATTGGTTACTACTTTATAAAACAAATTTGCCCAAAAAATTTACTTCGAAGAACCGTAACATTTATCTAATCTAATTTAAATATTATTGTTTGTTAGTTTGACTTCCATTGATGCAGTAAAAGACGAAATGACGGGATTTTTTAATGAGAAATAGTGTATGAGCCAAAAAATGAGAATAGCCTTTTTTCTTGAAACAATTTTAAATAGCAATTTACATTTTTACCTAATAAAAAAATAACGAAACAGTAATAATAATTAACTCTGCAAGTGGTAAATTCATCTGAATGAGATCTGGTTTAGGGATTGCTTTATAGCTTTAATAACGTCTAAGATGTTTTTTACCCTATCGAGATTCGTAATTCCGAATAACATTCAATATTAAGCTAAGTCTAATAGTATCTTACATAGATGGAACCGTCGAGTGCCGATGTAATGAACGACCAAGATCGGCATCGAGAGCGTGATCGATGTCGGGACCGGTCCCAAGCCCGACCCTGTCTCAGTCCAACTCTCAGCGGGAAGACCGACGTTGAGATTGAGATCAGATCGGTATCGAATTCAAGAGGAGAGACTCGAATCGGAATCGAAACCAAGATTAGACTCGAAATTGGAAACGAAACAAGAATCGGTACAGCCAACGAAAGCGGAATTGCAATCGAGAACAGGCCAAGATAACGATCGCGATTAGAGGAACAGAGATCGCTTCACGAATTGAAGGCCTTTTATTCTACGTGCACGCGGTCAGTCCGTAAGTGAAAACTAGTTGTAATTGTAAACTCAATGTTTCATGTTCACAATTTGCTAATAAGAAGAGGAAAAAATTTGGAAAATCCAAAAGTGCACGCCTCACCGAGGTCATTAACTTCTAAAATAAAAAAATTCAATAGAGTTTTTGATAATGAAATTTCAAAAAAAGATTTATCAAATTCAAATTTCGCGCCATTTCGTGAGATATTTATAATGGCGTAGCGCTGATCTCAACTTTTCACACATGGCTTAAGGCTAATCTTCATTTGTATATAAATATAGATATACAAACACCACCTCAATGCTCCGCTTGTGAGGCGTGCAATACACAGTCGTTTTTTAGTTTTTTGTAAATTATAATTAAACGACAGTACTTAGAACGCTAATATTAACTAGGAATCAGAAGAGGGTATAACTTTATATAATGAAAAAAAAGTATTCCGGTAAAATACATTTTTCGATCAATTTCTCTGCCACATACATGGATCCATGAACACAGACTGACGGACGTCCAACAATGATTGATTTTAATGTTATTATTTACTATATTAAACAAAATAATTATTTATGAAATATACCATATGTGCTAGACAGATTATTTTACTTGATATTAGTGCACTCATATTACCCTGTAAGTGTTATGTTAGTAAAAAATAGTCATTTAAGTTTCGAAAGACTGAGTTTTTTGACAGGTCGAGAGTAGAGCACCACCTCAACGCTCCGCTTGTGAGGCGTGCAATAAATGCGTTCTACAGTGGCGGTGCTGTTTTTACCGAATTGAGATCTGATTTGATTATTTATTTTATATTCTATAATTAAATATTTGACTCCACGTGAAGTATCAATAAACTGTTTATGTAACGTCCATTCTTTTAAGAAGGTACGAGCTCACGTTTACCGTTAAATTATATATAACTAGTGTTGAAATTGTGAGAAATAAAATTCTATATACCCCTTTTATAGATATTCTCAAATGCGATATAAAAATATCGGAATAATTGATTTCTAGATTTGGCATTTTTATTATGAAGAATTTTTAGAAATCACAATATATTTGTAACAATGGGGATATTTGAAGAATATGTTTCAACTTTCAATATGAAAATATTTTTTTTTCTCCTAAAAACTTTACTTTTATACCTGGGTTTTTGTTTAATAACGCAATATACGCAAAGCTTGAGTTTTTTTAAATAATGATTAATTTAAATATAAATTTAAGACATTTTAAAAGTTAACGCCTCAGTTAATTATTTTCAAACGCATCAAATAAAATAAATGGCATAATAATATGAAAGTGAATAAGTTAAGCAAAAATTTATACAAGCCTTTGAATCTCCATAACTCTAAAACATTCCATCGACCCTGCACAGGTATTTGGAAGAAACTGAATGATCCCATTTCGATCATAGGTATTATGAGAAAATCACAAATAAACGAAAAAAACAGCAAGATCTAGAAAAGCAACTTGTATTAGGATATCCTTTTACACTTATGGAAATGCAAAATATTCATGAAAACTACGAAAGTATAAAGGATAAAATCCAAAATTTGCTCAAGGGCAATCCACTTAAGTAATATTTGGTATTATCGATGAATGGACAGGGCATTATTCTTATAAAGAAGAATACCCACGGATGGTACCAAAAGGTATCATGCGTCAAAATCAGAATATTATTCAAATAATGTCCTTCAATAATATCACACAATCACTAAAGGAATGGAAAATTTGAACTGTAGATTTAATGTAATACTTCAAACGTTTCTCAATTCACGCTTTCTTAAAAGAGCGCTTTCTTAACAGTGTCCCTGCAATAGTTTTGTAACAATCAATTTATCAATCAATCTGGTAATATAAAAGTCTAAGTCTCGGAGCCGATCATGACTCGTACATTAATGAACGAACAAGCAATTTAGCTATATCTCTGCAGTAAATGAATTAGAAGGTGACTTATGCATCGGATTGGAAAACAATAAATATTTACAAATGGTATTTCTTCAAATAATAAGAAAAAAAAATCTTACGTTTTCATTGTAATGTTCTGTTTGTGAATTGATTGTTAGTGAGTGAGTGTTTCTGTGTGCGTGTGTGTCGCATTGGTAAACAATTACTAATTTAATTGCAAATCGTTTCGTAGTGAATATAATAATAGTTATTTTATTAATAATACAGATTCATTATCCTCATAAGTTGATTGCTTTAAAAACAATATGATTCTCTTTTTGCATTCATAATAAAAGAAACAAAATATATCAGTACTCTCTATAAAGTGATCTAAAGGAAAAGATCCGAGAACAGGAGCAAAGGAGTTCGAGTTAGACGAATTAGGATAAAGGTTTCTCCATGTATTAAAAGAGAGGATAGTAGTACTATGATTAGTATTGTTTCAGTAAAGTATACAAAATGAGTAATTAGTCGTTAGCACATCACTCATTTGGAAGAATTTCGTAGAGGGATACTAATAAGGAAAAAGTTACTAACCTTTAGAATTGCTCTTTGATCATATTTGAGTTTAATACAGTTGGTTTTGTAAGTACTTTTCCAGTAGGTGATGCAATAAATAATGACTGGCTAACACAAAGACAAATACACAGATTTGTGGATGACAAAAGGACGTATCGGGGTACACGGCCGATAGTTAACGTGAAACGCCTACGTCAGTGAGGCGCTTTTAATATAAAAGATTTAAATGAAAACTAGACTGAATTCGTTCTAAAAAATTTTGTACAAAACAGACACTAAATAGCGACAGATACAGCATCGTTAGAGTTGCTCGCGAGTTGACGTCGTCTACTTAGCTTTTCGTAGCAGTTTGGGGTCGCTCTTGAAACCGCCCCACTCATTCGATGCTAGACATTAGGGTACCTATGCGTGGTCCATACTATTTTCTTTCCAACGATAGCTTTGATCCATATTTCTGGCCGGCTCTAGCATAGACTGAGGCCGACATGCCGAGTTTTTTAAACAATTCCTGGTCGTTTTCAGTCGTAATTATTGATAAAATTATATTTATTTTTTATTTAAATCTATTGTTATAAAAAAAAAACTGTATATACACACGAAAGAATCACGGCGCTATCACATGTGAGCCGTGAGTTATAGTAAATAGAAACGAGTAAGAATACCGGTTTCCGTCATTCTACGCAGCGCTCCTCCCCCGCCGTCGCGATAAGCTCCGATACTAACTCAAGGTCATAACGCCGAGCTGACTATATGAGCTAAGTAATAAAACTAGATTAATGTTTTTAAGACTAAAACTTTCGAAGTTATTAAGGTAAAACGATATAGACCTTTCCGTTACAGTCTACTTGTCTGACCTGGTACCCTTATTTTTTAGTGTGATTTTTAAAGAAGTTTCACGTCAAAAATAACGATAAGTATTTAATAATAATGCAATAGATTAACTTATTTTATATCATTTCGCAACTAGGCAACTATTTCTACCTAATTAACGGTAATCTGTGCTACAAGAATATTTCCACTTTGCACTGGTCTCCAATAAGAATAATCCAATCTCACACGATTTGCAAAAATCTATGATCATCTAAACGATATCGATTTCTTGGTACCACCTCATTAATGAAATGATCACTTCTAAATCGTGTATAGCTTAATAATGATAACATACTAACACAGGTCATTTGACCTGTGTTACAACAACAAGAAACAAGAGTTTTCGGTTATCTTCTCATAACACCCTTTCGTACCGTGGCGAAATTGATTTTTATGCTGATATTCACGAGTCTTTCTTCGGTCTCTTTTTCGACGACATTCATAACTCTCCGTCGGGCTGCATTCCTGTTTTTCAAGCAGTCTCATTTCCACATGCTTCATTGGTGGTAGCTCATAACATTTGTGAGAACCGTACAACGTGTGCCTATATTGACGCGTTGCTTTTATGTGACATGTTACACCACAGTTTTTATTATAAATCTCTTCTTCCGTAAAGGGGAAAAAATCGCAATATAACTTATAAAATAACTATATATACGACAGAATTCATTCTACTTCTGTAACGAAAAGAAAGTCTTCTCATTTAAGAAATGATTATAAAATTAAACCTTAATTTCTATGTACAAAAACTTTACAAATCATCCCTTTTAAAAACCACAACGTCAATAAGGTCTCTTGTCATTTCGCAAGCTTCGTTATCATATATCACTATCATATATTAAATGCCTACCATTTAACGAAACATGTGACGAAGTATATCTTAAGACTTATTTACAACTAAATGTGCCATATGCATTGGTTAAAAACAGAGTACAATTAGAGTTACCCTTACACACTGAACTAAAATTAAGCATAAACGCGCATGTTTTCATGTAGGCCCACCCAGTTTATCTACTTCATATATTATAAACCCTTAATCACTGTAATAATGTGTCATCAAAGTTCATAAAAGCGATCAGTTTAGTTTCCTTAATGGCGCTCGGGCGTCAAGAAAAGCTTCGGTTCGATCATAACGCGCCCTCACGTATGGAAGATTCGATAAAAACTTTGTAGACGCTCGGGGGTATTAATTAAGTGAAATAATTTACTGCTAACGCGATAGCTCGGTCTCGCTACAGGCGATTTTGAACGGTATAACTTCATATTGTGTTTTAACAATTGAAGTGCTTCCGAAACTTTACTAATAGTTTAAATGTTTTCCGTTTGCCTTTATTTAAGTCAACAGCGTTAAACGCTCTGAACGCAGTTACTTTTTAACAATTCATCAATTAAAAGATGTAGGTATTGTATGTATAATTATAATTAATCGAGTTACAAAAAGGTATTTTGACTGTAATATTGTATTACAATAAAATTTCTCACTTTTTCAAACAATTAGAAATGTGTGACACTCTCGATTTCTTTTTTTCTCTCCTTTAAAGAATGCAGCATAAAACTACATACCTCAAAACAAAATGCAACTATAATTTTATAAACATCTTTGGTTAATGTCGAGTACGATAATCGTGATACTAAACATCACCCGCGATACACTTAATTAGATTGCAGAGGACGGTACAACGGTTATTGTTGCGAGCTCGCAGTGCGCTTTATTGCATAATTTGCTTTCAAATGCATTGTCTGAGGCTTCGCTACATGCTGTTTCACGGCTAACGGTTAATTTGCTTTTCTTGGAGGACATAGACTTTGCTACCGAAAATGAACGGGAATAATTTTAGATTGTATAACCATTACTTGATGGTAATCTTAAGCCGCAAACTAGACGATTAATCGTTTATTTAATCTGAAGAAGTAAGTACAAATGGAGTATCTGTACAAAACACTTTATGTACCACATACATTGTATTTAAAGAGTAATATTTAATATAATATTTTTTAATAATCTAGGAAATTTCTTACTAAAAAGAAGAGAATGTAAATTTGAAAATTTAATGACGTTTAATATTTATTCTATTAATTATTCATTTTATACAAAATATGAGAAAATCATTTATTTTTAGAGTATTCACTTTGTTGATATTATGTTAAAAGATTTTAAATAAAATTAAAAACAATCTCTAAAGATAGATGTACTCTTCTCATTTTAATCTCTTTGAATGTTTGTGTGTTAAAGAAAGGCAAAATGAACATGTCGGACCATGCTCATTATAGGGTTCTGAAGCCATTATATTACAAAGAAATACAGATGAAAAAAGTATGTTGTTACACTTTTTCCATGTTTCCCGCACGGAATAGTTACAAGCACTTTAGTCGTCTATAACTAGAAAAACAAGAAGGTATATTGACTTTTACTATTAAACTAGTGTAAAGTGCCTCAGCAAAAGAGCATCGTGGCACTTACGTCCTTTTGTTGAGAAGCACAATTTTTCGGCAATAAATCAAAAACAGTATATATCCGATCATATTCAAAATGTTAGGAATTCAAATAAGTTTCCGCCGTTTTTTGTCAATAAAATAATATTTTTTGTGAATGAACGATAATTTATTTTTAATAGAAGTATTGTCCATCACTAGCAATTACTTTTTTCCATTTTTCAGGCGACGTTCAGATTCCAAGTCTGAAGAACTCCTTATCTTTTGAGGCTATTCACGAATCAACCCAATTTTTGGTATCTTTATACCAAACATATGAATCGCTGCTCTGACAGAGCATGTGCTATTACCCGGAACAGATTGTAGTTGGACGGCGCAATGTCTGGCGAATACGGCGGGTTGGGTAGTACTTCCCAATTAAGTGTTTTGAAATAGTTTTTCACCAGAACCGCTGCATGCGGACGAAAATTATCATGTAGAAGAATAATTCTGTCGTATTTGGAGTAGTGTTGAAGGCGTTTTCCCTCCAGAGCTCGGCTCAATCTTATCAATTATGTTCGGTATAGAGTTCCATTGATTGTTTAGCTTGGATTAAGCAACTTGTAATACACCACACCTAGCTAATCCCACACAATACACAGCATGAGTTTTTTCCATGAATTTTCGGTTTTGCTGTGGATGTTTACGCGTGGTCAGGTAGTCTCCATGATTTTCTTCTTTTTGGATTATCATAATGTATCCATTTTTCATCACCAGTGAAGTTTCGATGGAAAAACCTTTTTTTGTGCCTAAGTAGCAGCATTTCACTCATGCATAATCGGCGTTCAACATCTCTCGTCTTTAATTCGTATGGAACCCAATTACCTTGTTTATGAATTATTCCTAACGATTTTAAACGATACGAGAATGCTTACTGAGTGATTTTTAAAGTAAGTGCAAGTTCTTTTGTGTTTGAGACGAATCTTCCTTCAATAATTCCTCCGATTCTGCATCCTCATAAATTTTTGGCCTTCCACTGCGCTTTTTGTCTTCTACGTCAAAATCACCGTTTTTAAACTTTTGAAACTACTCACGACATGTTCTCTCACTCAAGGCAGCCTCATCATATGCTTCTACGAACAATCGATGTGCCGCAGCCACAGATTTTTTTAAAATAAAGAAGTGAATTAAAATCTTCCGCAAATGACGATTATTTGGCTCAAATTTAGACATTTTTGGATAAAAAAATATATGATGCTAATATGAAGTTGATGATAGGGTTATGGCGTTCTTGAATGAGCAACCTAATTTTCAAGCCTGTTATCATTTGCGAATTCTAACGTAAGCCTCTTGCCATGCCATCTCTCTCAAAACGGCGGAAACTTATTTGTACTCCTAATAATTTTCGTTAAAAGTATTTAGTAAACGTTATCTTCACTATTTTGTTTTCATATTTTTAGATATACGGTTCAGAAAATAAAAGGGGAACACAATTTCCGCTGATTTTGGAGCGATTATTTCCGAAATTATTCACGTAAACAAAAAATTGCTTAGAAACCTTAAAGTATTATTAAAAAAACCGTCGAAATATGTACCACATCAACATGTTGGCTGAAAAATTTTTTTTTCAGATTCTGTTACGTATATGGAGTGCCCTCCCTGGAAATATTTAACTACGAAACTAAGTAGCGGCTTATACAAGACACCTACACTGTAAATTTAATCAATATACGTCTTGTGGTTTTTGAATAAAATGTCTGTGACTTACGGATGGACAGACAGACATGACAAAACGATAAGGGTTCAGTTTTTGCCATTTTGACTCGGAACCCTAAATATAAACCTTATACCATTGTGTTTAGATAATATGATATTGTAATTATGAGATCGTGTTACTTAATTACACTTAAAATTTATCAAATATCCCCTTTTAAGTGATCACGTTCGCGTTATAACTTCAGTATCAGACTCTCTCGAAGCACAGCTGCTACCGTGTCCTTAATAACTTAGTTTATGGCGCTATGCTATTAGTTTTACCGGTTTTAAACTCCCTCTTCCACTTTACGATTCAGCCCTGAATTTCGCTAATGCAGTCTAGACCAGAAATCTCCATTTGGCGTTGTTACAGCGAATAAAATTAACTTTTAATTGTCGCAAAACTATTTCGAACCATATAATAAACTAATTGAATAGAAAATACAATGAAATTTTATGATACTAAGGATGCTACATAAACAAAAAAACAAACTTTTATTAATAATAATACGTATTATTACAACTTTGGTAAATATGCAAAATCGATTTCGTTTACTTATACAGTGATGGTGATCATACAAAATGTGTCGCGAAAAGTTTGGAAATGCAATCTTTATGCGGTTCTGCAGCCAACGCCAAGGAACCCTTATAGGTTCGTCCTATTAGTCTGTCCATCCATATGTAGGTCGATGTTTGTACATCGATTTTGATGAAATTGTGCAGGCAAATGTCTCATGTAAAGGGCCATACTGTTATGTAAATAAATTAAGAAAAACAAAACATTACTCAAAAAAATTTTAATTTTAAAAAAATATTTTTTTAGATACTTATTCACTGTTTCCATTAGTTAATACTAATATGTCTAATCGCTAGTTTGTGTGGGGCACTCATGAGTATTTTAATACAATAGGTATCTAACACTCAAACTTATTTGTATTGGGCAAGTTATTGTGTCATTTGATCGTTGATATCAATTACAATTACTTAAAAGTTAAAGGAGGGGAACTTGGCTACGAAAAATTTGCTAAAAACGACATAAAAATGGAAAAGTTTGTAGGCTTTCACTGAAATCCCATAATAGATATTGAATACTAAACTTCGCTGACGTCTGTGTTTGAATTCTTGAAATGGCTTCTCAATTTAATATCTGATATCGTTTAGCTCTCAATCGCAAATAATAACTTCTTCGTTGCCTTATCTATTTTTCTTTTATTTATTGTGTAGTCAAATTTTGATTTTGTAACTTTTTGGTAATTCTATTTCCACATTATCGTTCATTAAAATAACACATATTTTGATGATATTATTAGATTCATTCTCGTTGATCAATCCAACTCAACTGCAGTTTCCCCGTAACTACGTCTTCTTTCGAATGGCACCGTTATCTTATACCATTATTTTTACATCCATCTTTCAAATGCATTCCACATGAGATTATGTTTCTGATACGTAGATTTTATTTTTACCATTTTTTTGTAAACCTAACTTCATAAGTTGGCATCTGCGAAGTTTATTACTATATGAAGTTACAGTATTCATAAGAGTACAGAAAAGAAAACTCCATGTTATCATATTTATATTATGTATAAACCTTTTCCACCATCTTTTTTTTAAACTGGCAACAAAAAATCACTGTTCAAAATAATTTTGCGTTTCACGTCCTCTTTTAACGACTATTAGGCTAAAACCCGTTAAAAGTAAAACGTGGAATGCAAAATTAACTTCAAAAGTGACTGTTAAAAGTCTTTTTAAAAGGAGATGGTGGAAGAGGTTCTAAGTGTTATATTCACTATTCTTATATTATATAGTGAACTATGTGAACTATAGTGAACTAATGCAATAACTAATATTAATGGCCTGCACCACAAACTGAACGTCTTCAGTGTGTTTTGGTATCTTACGCTTGTTAAAACTCTTTTTATGCATTTACAGTTTTTAAAATTCTTTGATTTATAATTTTTTGACACATTTCAGGGCTTTAAATTTTATTTTGGGACAAACTGATGAAATTATGTAAGTTATTTCGAAAACTGTATCAAAATATTTTAAAAATACGAATAACTGTTGCCCTTCACAATTCTATATCAAACGCATTAGCTATTGTAACTGAGAAATAGGGAGAGGTAATCAATTTTGATAATTCGTCTATAAAGTATAAATTTTCAAAATTCAAAAATTAAAAAAAAATGATTTTCAGCTTATAAAATCTGAAAAACATTTTTTTCATAAGCCCATTTCACTGATGATTTCACCGATTGAGAAGTAACAGCAGTATTCGCTTATCTAAGAAGAGTTTCCGAGTTTTTTTCGCTATGGTAATCGTCATTACCAAATAAGATAATAAAGACGATGGTGTAACCTTCGTAAGGAGTGTACGACTTATTTCGTGTTAAAGAATCGGCTCATTCGGGTACAAAAGGAAATAAAAAGTACCCCGCTCTCGGTTATTTATATCGCTTAACCGCCAGACACATTTGAACGTTAAGTTTTTAAAAATAAAAATAAGTACCTACGTGTGAAACGTCTCGCGGTGCATCGCGGTGCGGGAGGCGCGGGTAGTCGTAAAAATAATTTAGAGGGCGCGCCGTCCGCCGCAGTCAGCGTCGTTAGTGTTGAGTTAGCAACGCCATCTGCCGGCATACGGACTGTGTGAGTTTGTATCTGTGCTTTTACGAAGAACGTGAGAAAATAAACGTATATAAAGAGAAGTCTTCAAGCGACTTGAAGCAATGTGGAAACTAAAAGAAAAAAATTGGATACGCGCGTCAGAAGTTATACTTCTTTGGCATCATTAAGAAATAGTTTTTAATTGCATGCAAATAATTAATTACAATGAAATAATAAAAGGACTGGAAAAGGATAGTCAACACAATCAATAAAGTTCAGTTTAAGAAATGTTTATACACCCACATACCATTCAGTCCTCGGCACGTGCTTACTTTGGTATTTGGTCATCCATCTAATCAATCAGACATAATCCACATTCATAACAAACGGAACGAACTTTTTTTCCCAAATTTGTTGAAGTTGCATATTCACGCCAACTAAGATACTCGTCAAGATGAATCAAACGAGCCCAAACTCGATGAAGTTGCGTCGTTTAATTACGGAGCTCTTATGGCCACCTTCCAGCACCATCATCAAACCCTGGTTACCATATAGTATCAAAGTACTCGTCAAGACGAATCAAACGAGCCCAAACTCGATGGGGTTGCGTCGTTTAATTACGGAGTTCCTATGGCCACCTTCCAGCTCCAGCATCAGATCAGCTCTATGTCATAATAATATTGCATTATCATCCTATTTATACATCCATGAAAAATTTCATTTAAATTTATAAAAAATAAATATTTATGTTCTTACATTAAGTGTAACATAAATTCTCTTATTATGTTTGGAATTCGACATTCATTTGAAGCAAGCAGCTTCAACCCGTTAATTTTGTGTCACACTGTTAATTTTATGTTATACTGATGCGCGCGCATCTTAAGACTTCACTGTCATCATTTTTTCATAACGCACCTAAAGAAGTACAACTTCACAAAGTTTTAAGGGTTCCTTACCTCCAAAGGAAAAAGGAATCCTTATTGGATCACTTCGTTGTCCGAATGTCCCACAAGACAGGTTTTGTCATGCACGCGTGGAGGTACCAAATTAAAAATAATATTGAATGCTTAAGATGTGGTGTCTCTTAGAGCTATAAAAAAATCATAGTTCAAGGTAATCAAAAAAGACTGCCTAAATACGGTCATTTATATCTTATATTTTGAAATCCTCTCGTAAATCAATATCTATAAAATACTTCCTACTGACCTAAAATAATGAGATTTGACAAGAAGGAAAGTAGTAGTTTCATATGAAAAAAAAAAAAGGAATTTTTGTGACTACAAACTGACCTTTGAAATTGGAGAAAGGAACGTCATGTAAATCAAATAAGGTTGGGAAAATTTTTTTTTGCATTTTATATATAAATTCAAGACGAATTGTCATCATATTTTATTATATATATATATTACAATTATATGTGAATAAAGTATGTGTATGTATGTACATATACATATATAATCTATATATATATATATATATATATATATATATATATATATAATGAATATCTGCCATTTTGTTAAACAACTTGTATCCCATTTCTGTAGGACTTCTGATCAAAAAACTCGGACAATTAGTTTCAACAGTGCTCTCTTGATGTTAATATAATACTGCCTAAAGTATTCTGAAGAGACTGAAACAGGTGAATATCAGAGGGTGCAAGGTCAGGGCTACGTGGTGGATGAATTAACACTTCAAAATTAAACTCATTTTGCTTACTAACTATTTGCTCAATAGTCGCTAAAAATGTGTGTGGTCTGGCGTTATCACGGTGAAGAACCACGCCTTTTCTGTTGATCAATTCCAGCCGTTTTCTGTCTACTTCTTGCTTGAATCTCACCAGTTGTTTGCGCTAGAGATCCGAATTGATGGTTTTGCACGGCGGTAAAAGCTCGCAGTGAATAATGCCCTTCAATCCCACTATACACATAGCATCAAATTATTGCGAGTTGTCTGGGTTTCACTTTAGTCGGTGGAGCAAGTTTGCTTCTTGACCATGATCTTTTTTGTATATTCTTGTCATAGTAATGCATTTTTCATCACCAGTGACCATTATTTTGAAAAACAGTTCGGTATCATTACGTTTCAATAGAGAATCGCAAAAGAGTACAAGATTCATTAGATTTCTGACCACCTCACTGAGAGTTTGGGACCCAGGTATCGAATATTTTTTGTATATTCAGCTTTTTCCAAATGGGTCAAAACTGTTTTGTGCTTAATCCCCAGCACTTCAGCTATGTTGCAAGATTTAATACGTCAATTTCACTATACTTTTTCCACAATGGTATCGACTTTTTCCGTAAAGGTCGACCACTGGAGTTCATCTTTAACATAAAAATTACCAGTCTGAAAACGCTCGAACCAGTTTTCTGCTACTCTTTCCGACAGTGAATTAGGTCCTTAAGCTTTACGAATTTCGTGACTTATGTCAAATTCTTCCCTTTTTTGTAATAAAACTTTAAACTGTATTGAATTTCTAAGTTAGATTCACACATTTTGATGGGCAGAAAAGCAAAAAAAAAATGGCTGGACACTGTTTTTACTTTATAGTTTTCTTTTTCTAAAATGTCATCTATTTAATAATATCAAATCTAGCCAAATACACAACAAACAAATACAAACAGCACAACCAAAGAGATTTTGCTAGAACTTTTTACTTATAAACATAGACGTATAAAAAACAGAAGATGCACAGTCGCGTACTATGTCGACGGCGACAAATGGCTCAAAATGTATATTTTGTCTCGGTGTCACAATTTATGATATCAATTTGAAGTGCCAAAGAAAAGGAAGGGATTATTTATCATCTGACATTTCAACTGAAATGTCAAAACATAATGTTTATTTTTAAATACAAGGAGAACAAGTAAAGATTTTATTGGTGGATAACAATAAGTTTTACTTTTTTACAATTTACACGTGTTGTTCTTAAACAAGCCATCAGTAGAGTGGTTTAAAATTACTTTAAATCTTTATTATTGTTTTTTAGTTGAATGTAACAACAGAATAATAATATTTCTCTACATAATAAAGCTTAATGTAGTAATCATCTAAGATTAAAGTTAATATGAACCCTTTATTTATAATATCAGTGAAAACATTCAGGAAAGAATTTGAAAATTCCTTAGGTTTATAGAATATAGTAATATAAAACATTCTTATTATTTATATATTACAATGATTTATGATCATAATGATTAACATATTTTTTGATGAACATAATACCCATACATAATTTGTTAAAAACAAATTCAAATATAATAAACATACATTTTTTGGAATAGGTTTAATCTATTGTATAGTTTACTTTTAGAAGTAATTTCAAGATATGTATAAATATAAAAATAATAATAAATAAAATAATAAAAAAGTCGATTCCGTCAGTATAAGAACAGAGTATGTATCGTTAAGCGATTTAATAATGTGATAACACAAGAAGTACGAGAGTGGTATTGCTTAGATTTATTTCTTTTAAGTCGGTTTATATTTCGGCTTTTGATGCTACTTTAAATGAAGAAATTCAAAATACTCATCGAATACTCATTATTATACGTAATAGAGTACCTATCATTATAAATAAATTAAATTTTGTTTATCGAAAATAAGAAATACCATCCTCTTTCATAGATTTTTACGTGTTGTTTTTGCATTTTTTAACTGAACGGAACGGAAAGTGCGACGAAACTATACTGAATGCAATGAGTGCTAAACTTTCTATTTTAGCACACATTTACATTAACATTTGCACACGGCCGTGTGCATCTTCCCTTATTTATAGATCAATGCTTATAAAATACGAAAAAAACTTTGCCCCCGGACTTAATATAAGAGTACATTTCCCCTCAACTGTAGGCGTGTTATTAATGCAACATAAACTCGAGTATTTAACGTGCTGCTATGAAAATTTATATTTTCAGAAATACGGATATTTAAAAAAAAATAAAGAAAAGTAGTTTCGGGACTCCTCCAATCAATATTTCGCCAGTATCGAAAACAGAGAAAAGTATGGAAAAGAGAGAAAAATCATAAAGATTTATAAGAATGAAATATTATATATATATATATATTACGTAATTACGTTTGTATGTAACCCTCAGGGTACGAATCTTAATTGCACTTGTCCGGTGTTTTAAATTCAGTGTCAAAATTTTGCAACAAAACGAATCCCACACGTACAAATCAAACTTGTGTATTTAGGGTTTATACATACCTAATTCATTACCAAAAAAAAATTTGTCAGTACCATTCGATATAACTAGTACTATTATCAATTATATATATAAAAATTATAGTATACATAAAATATGTTTAAACAGACTCCGGCTCATAAAAAAAGAGCTCATAAAATTAATATAATTTGTGACAATAAACGTGTTTCTTAAGAAAGAAGTCTTACTAACAGAAACGCGATATATTTAGTTGGATCTTAAAAAGGTTGTTTGAGTACTTCGGAGGTGTAGATATTTGTTCTTATGAATTATTGAAGTTTTGGTTAGCTCTAACATGTTTTCTTTCAGCAAAATTTCAAGATGAAACTCTGCTTATGCTCAGCAAAAATAATGAAATTGGTAAGTGGAATTTTAGTAGACAGCTCTAAGTTTGATTGTATTGCTAAAATTAAATGCGTTTGTAGTATACAACGGTAAAAAGAAGGCAAATAGTAAATTAGGATTAATTAAATGGTTATTATGTTCTGTCAAGAAAAATGTTTTGATTGGTACTTGATCTATTCCGATTCAGACCCATATTGAATTTAGTTTGTATGGCGCGCGTTGGACGCTCGGCCTACCTTAGCAGGTTCACTTCAGCGCTTAGTTAGTTTTATATACGCTAGTCGATCCTTTGGTAATTTCCTTTTTTATTTTTATGTAGTTTTGAACGTCTTATTTTTGTATTCTATTTAAACCTCGTATCAAGCGTTTTGTGACTTAAACTAAGATAGGTTTGTATACTAAGTATTTTCCAAAACTTAGGTTTATCACAGGCAATCTATGCAGGATATAAGCTCCACATATATCATATTATAACAGTAAAGAGGAAAAATATTTAATTTACATTAAATGAATATATTTAAGAAAAACTAATCTGGGGGATATTAAAAACTTGGACAGGAACATTTTAATGGCTTTTAGAATTTACGTCTCTCTATCTATAAATTGTTCGCGAACTATGCAAAAACTGCTGGACAGATTTTGATGAAATTTGGTATGGTAATAGTTTATATCTCGGGATATATGAAAAAGTTATTATCCTGCTTCACAACTTTTTTACGTTACATAAATTTTGAACAGAACTGGAATTAAAATCGAGGCCTGAAACGGAATTAAGACTGGAACAGGTTTGGGATTAAAAGCAAAAACAAGATTCGGATCATGATGGTCAGAATGATCGGTAGATATAAAAGATGAAAGAATTCATTCGATGTCCATAGGAGCAGAGTTGCGAGCGAAAACTGATTTAGAATAAACTAACAGAAAAGGGATTCGAAGATGATTTGAACTTTATGAAGGGCACATTGAATTTTTTCAGAAATTCTTTTAGCGGTTAAATTATTATGAGATTAGCTGCACTCGTGACTTCGTATGAATGGAATTTATTTTTAAAGATAAAATAATTTATTGTAACCCGATTATTATGAAATAAGTTTTATGTGTTGGCCTAACTTACTGTAAGTTATCTGTGAAAACTTTGAGAAAATTCGTTTAATAGCTTTGGAGATTAGCGTGTTCAAACAACCTACAAAAATAGTTTTCAAAATACTCTTATCACAAGTATATTCTGTTACACTCCTACAATACCTGCAAATATTTTGGAAAATGATTTCAGGTTGATTTTAGATTTCAGATTTCAGGTCACAGCCATGACCGTTCTACAGTTGTATTATTATATGTATTGTGAGCGTGAATGAAAACGATCGTAGTCTATAGTTTCTTTGTGTTAATTTTACTAATAGGCCCTACATGAACACTTCCAAGAAATTTTGTTGTTGATGGATTCTTGAACTGAAGCTTAAAAGCAACAGCGTGTATACTGATGGGAAAAAAATTAAAAAATTCAACAACGGAGAGTCAACTATCATTTGTAATAACGTAACAGGCGAATCATCCAAGATTCACCTGTTACGATTATGATCTTGAAGAAAGTGACAGAGGACCAATAGGTGTTCTGTTCAGAGGAGCGTTCTAAAGCCAGGTCGAAGCTTTGGGAAAATAATGATCGCAATATTTTTTGGTAAGACGCCACCACGTAACTGATGAGTTAGACGATCAGAGAATAGTCAATGCAGATTCCACTACGTTGAAACGAGTGAAAATAAGAATGAGCTTTAAGCAAAATCACCTTTCACTACGACAACGTTTTCTCATTTTTTAAATTTTTTTTCTGAAGAATTAATGTAACAATAATTTTCAGTATTAATTCAAAATTACTGGTAGTACAGAAGATTCTTAAAGTAATTATTCAGTTAAGTATCAAATTTTCGAGTTTATACGTGAGAATTGTGGAATATAGAAGCTGACATTCCACACTCGTATTGACAAGTCACGCAATAAGACAGTAAGGGGTTCTTCCACCATTTCCTTTTAAACTTACTTAAAACCAAAATTCACCTTTAAAATTATTTTTGCATTTCGCGTCCTTCTATTGGTCTTTATCTTTAAAAGTGACTTTTAAATAAAACTGGCTTTATGTTAAAATCCAATTTACAAGGAGATCGTGGAAGAGACTTTAAATACTTGCAAAATGAAAGCCAGGACTGCTAAGTTGACACTGAATCTAGACGATGATATCGTGATAATTATGTATATAAACGTGACAGAGTCATAATGTATGCCTCGTATATTTTAACATCGGTAACAAATAAGCTCGTTGACCTACAATTCTCAAAGATGTTTCACGCAACATAGCTTTGAATACATGCCGAGCACATGGTATGTAACTTTCCCTAAATCCCGCGTTTGTTTTATGAAAGCTGTTTTTCTTAGCATAAGAGTACAGAAGGTTGCAAAGTTGCACCAAATGAAGCGCGAAAAACAAAGAGGAGACATTTACACCGCACTCCGCTCATACATTTAAAATAGAATTTGGAAGTGTGAAGACTTTGTATTCCACAATATTGAACCGAATTCCCACAGTTGGGTCGCGAATTTTCACCTAATAGTAGATACTTGCTTCTCTGGTTCATGGAGCTGGACATGGCATCTTCGGTATAGTTGTCCAATGTAGGAATATGAATGTATTTTAGATCTCGCTAGGATTGTCGGAAATTAGCCTGTAGATTTAATTGTCAGAGACGTCGAAAAAAAGCGAAACCACAATATGATCGATTTTCACTGTCATATGCTACAAAGTGATTAGAGTAGCGAATCTTAACGAAAAGCAAAAACATTATGTGGAGAAAGCTTAGGAAGCATTGCTAAATGTTTTTAAAAATTAACTGGATAGAACAACCATATAAGATTATTTTATCCGCCAACAAAACGTCCTAACTGGCGCAACTTTTAGAGTTTGCACAGTACTTGTACAGTCTCAAACTAAAAAACTCGCCATTTTGCCTGGTTTATATTCAAGATGTATACCACATTCTGGAAGAATGCTATATATTTCTGAAAGAAGGTACAGAGGTCGAGGCAAGCATCGCTGTACGAATATTAAGACAGGACATCGCAGATATTCTGCTGGACGGTACCAAATAGACGGAATCCTGTTTCCTGAGAAAATATTGTCAAAAAATGTAAATTGTACTCTTCGTAATTTAGCGTATGTATGGATACAAGCAATGGTGAAAAATGTATGAATAAAAATGGAATAAAATATTGAAGTAGTGTACAAATTATGTTATGGTAGAAGTTACGGCGATTTTTAGTGCAAAAATTTGTTAAAAATATATCCTATTTTTTATTTATATTATGTAAAAGAATAGAGTTGTAAACGGGAAAAGCTTAGGCACTCCTCAGTCTGAAATAAAAAATTAAAAACACTGTATTTTTAGATTCGTATAACGAATCACAAAACTATATCAGCATTTTTGAGTCACATCTTTTGACATGATTAATTAATTTATTGCTAAGTGTTCATTTAATGTACTTAAATAATACTTTGTTACATAAAATCAAAAACAAACATCTCTATAACTTTTGTTTTCCAGATCTACCGAATTAACTACAAAAGAATGTCCCGCATTCTATTTAGGAATGGATTCCACATATTTTTATATATGTTGAAGCAGTATATATTATTCTGATTCAATAATATTGTCATACGTCATACATCATACAATCACATATATTTTTGTGTTATTGCTGGGCACAATATCCAAACGTGGCAGATCAATTCCGAATTTACAACTCTGGCATCTGGTTTCTAGACACTATAGTATATTGTTAATCTTCAAAACCACGATCTTAGTAGGGATAAAGTCATGTTTACAAAACTAACGAAAAACAAACTTTTCTCATTGAAAGTGATAAACCGGCACCAAATAATATCGTTTAATTCTAAAGTTTTGAAAAAAGGCATTAAATAATGAATTATCTGTGCACTTGCGATCGCATGCTCCTTTCGCAGGGTGCTATGAGTTATGAGAATAAATAAAAAAAATAAATGATGAAGAACATATGAAGTACAAAAAAGATATATCCTATAACAATGCATAAATGTTTTTGCGTCGAACAGTTAAAACCCCATCCTGATATGTTCAGTAGTTTTTAACTAATGCCAGGACAAGACAAAATTCGTTTTCATTTTATATATCTAGATATAGGATTGCTAACGTAAATATTATAGTTGTTACATATACTAACTTAATTGAAAGGTGGTGATGTGAGTTCTGAAACAATATATAAGCTCTACAGAGAGCGAGGGCAATATAATGAAATTTATTACAAAAAATTGAACCCCAAGGCAGAAGGTTATTTTATTCTTGAAAAATCTGAACGAGTATAACAAATAATCTGTTATTGGCACGCAGTTAACATCTGACAACACGTAACGGCGACGCGAAATGAAACTCTCAAGTGCACTTACCTCCTCTCCCCCTCCGTACCCCTCTCCGCGCCCTACTCCACGATAATTGGAATCAATTTCTGCCACTTCGTAATTCGTCTGTCAATAGCAAACGAGAATTTTAAATTACTTAGAGATGTAATTTTAGATAGGTACAAAAATCATTTTGAAACAAGTGTTTATTATATGCATTCTACTTTAAATTGGTCTCTCATTTTATTATTACTAACTTTTTAATAAACATCTGTTTGATTTCTTGTGTAGTTTTAAATGACAGAATTTACTTTATTATTTGTCACAAATGTTTTTTTTGTGACTAGTTATCATGAAAACAATACTTTTGTAAAATAAATAATTAAACTATGTATATTACCATTT
The DNA here is from genome assembly GCA_005406025.1 of Eumeta japonica. Classification (NCBI taxonomy): domain Eukaryota; kingdom Metazoa; phylum Arthropoda; class Insecta; order Lepidoptera; family Psychidae; genus Eumeta; species Eumeta japonica. Next base: position 152,731 of record BGZK01000195.1, on the reverse strand, counting down.
AAAAGATGTGGTATATGTCTGATTGTAATAACCGCCACATAGTGAAATTGGCATTTCATTAAAAATCTCGCAAATCACACATCGTGTGCCCAACTGGAATTCTGCCAGATAAAAAAAACTAATATTTTTAAAAGTTACCAGTAAAACGTTTGTAATATAATGGTGTTGTGTTGTCGAACGATATCGGAGCACTGGAAAATAGTGATATTTTAGGATAGGTACGGATTGAATAATTATTGTCCCTACAATTCCATTTTGTGGAAATAGGGTATTGTTAAGGTGTGTTCGAATTCATTATTTTAATATCTGTATTGTTTTTATGTTGCATGTTATTTGCGAGAGCTGGTGGACCCTCCGGGCGGCTGATATCACACTCAACATCTCGCACTCAAATCATGGTAGAAAAACTGGAAGACGATAAAAAGCTTACTGTAACCTATTTTAAATTATTAAGGTTACTTGAGAAAGGTGAAACATAAAAGAGAAATTCCGATTGTGAAAGGAGGCAACTATACTTAGATTATAGAGTTGTGCAACGGTTCATCCGTGCAGTTCGCTTTCTAAGATGAACTGAATCAGGAGTGAGTGATGATTGATGGTATGATGAGAATTAGTTCCTCACATAACTCATAGTTTCAGATGCTGAGAAGACACGAGGGTAGAGCGGCGCCGGAACGGTGCTGGTCAAGTCGCTGCCGCCCAGTGGCAGCTGGCATCTTATGACAGCCCTTCGAGCCATTGGGTAGTCCACAGACTCAGAAAAAATGATTTTTTCCTGTTTTTAAATTTCTTTAGAGATTTTTTTTATACTTAGTAGCACGTTTAGTCTTTTTAGTGGTGGTTTGTCTTTTAAAGCGGTTTTGACAGGTGAGTACATCCTGATAGCGTGGCTACGCGTGCCTAGACGTAAATAATTAACATGTAATCACTTGTATGAAAATGAAATCGTAAACAGAAAGCCAAGTTGACGGTTGTGATGTGATAGTGACGCACCATTCGCTTTGTATGATGTTCCACTTATAGGTAGGGCGTAGGGTCTTATACTGTCAGTTACTAAAAGGTCCATGTACGAAAAAAATGCTTAATTTCTTTAGATTTATTTTTTCAAAGGGGGGATGATGTACTAGATAGGCTGCATGCGAGGCGTTTGGCCTCCATGCTGAGCCTCGCGAACGTTGATTCGGTTTATAAATTGAATTTTAATATCAAAAAACGTCATTCAAGCCGCGAAAGCAAAAGTAGAGAGATAGTTGATCCGTATCGGAGTTAACACATTGCTCTCGAGAGTAATAAGAAACGAGAGAATTGAATATAATTAATATTGCGGTGTACTTCATTACGTGGTTGCTATATTATTTGTTCTCTGTAAAAAATGGCACAACATAACATTAACTATAAATGGCAATTTACGTGATAAATTTATATAATCTGTCTAAATATTATTTGTTGGACAGTAATATAAGCAACTTTTCCCGGGGGAAGTCATTATTTTCTCACGGCAAACTCGAAAGCCGTCTACCAAAATTCAGTTGCCCAGTGACTTGTAATTTATGACGGATGTCGGATACTTAGCCTTTGGATTATGCTCAATATAAAGCAAAGGAAGATGATAATTCGACGAAACTCTTCGAACTACTTTTCGGTCTGGAAGTATGACATGATGAAAACGTCACAAGAGACAAAGAGAAGAAATTATTAAGCATCCCCCACAGCTTGTTTAATCTCGACCGAGAAATAATTTAGACGTATTTATAGATATTCAACAAGCTATTGGACAAGGAGATTAACAGAAAATGCAGTGTTTTATTATTTATTTAATGTCATTGAAATTTTAAAAGTATTTTTGTAAATCGTCGTGCCTTTGTTATAGTCATAAGAGAAAAGAGTTTACTACTTGCCTTATGGAAAAAATGGTGAAATTATTGCCAGAATATAAGATCATTATATGGAATAAGCTGCATCTGCATAGTCAGACTTAGGGTAGCATAGGATGAAGCAACCAAAAGCGTCAAAATATGATAGGTTATTGTTGGGTACAGAATACTTAATTAATTATCTTTACTTGATAAGTAATTTAAAATTCTCTTTAGGTTAAATATTTTCTTTCCAAATAATAATGAGAAACACTGCAACAGAAGGCAAGAATGAGTTGAACTCATTCATTAACTTTTATATGGACAGCAGTTATTTTTGCTGGCTTCGCGGAAAGTTCGACATTCGAATCATCAATTTTCGAATATTACGGTAGCTTCGCAAAATTTTTGTCTTCCCACTTAATTGAAAAAATAAATTGAAAGTACAAAATTCAAATAATTGAAAACCTTTCACGAAATTTTCTATCACTTGCGGTTTCCAAGATGCCCTATATGTTTTTCTCTCAGTTGTGCTACAAAATCAAATAAAAGTATAAGAATTTTTATTTTACAACCAATCAGTAAAAGTGCTGCTATAAAGTTACTAAGCAAAAATTTTATTAGCTAAAGCACAAGCTGTTCTGGGTAATTACTTTTAAATTTAAAGTTGTTAGGTAGTTCTAAAACGAAGAAGCGTCAGCGATAAGCGCATCACAATCTATCAGAGTTGACTAACCTACTACAGCATTCCGTGACTCCGTAAATCGACCACCTGACGTTAGCCAAATAACTAACGATGTTCGGTCATGGAAATATTGTGATGTGCGGCAAAATAAAAAGTTACTTACGTGAAATTAAACCCTGAGTGATGCATTAGAGAGCGCTGCAACGGAGAAATGTCCTCAGCGATCTAGCGTGGGACTGTATACAGTGCACCGTTTTCGTTGTTGACAAGCGTTTCATTTACTTTTGTCTGCAAAAAAATTCGTTTGCAATAATAATAAGTCATTGGGTAGTTTTGTAAAATATTTGATGGAATCTGAATAACCCACTACACAATACTTCTATTATTAAAATAAAATGTTGGCATATTATTCAAATTTTCGTTTGTCGTATTCATACAGTTTTCATCATATACTTGAAAATAATAATTGCATTTGAAAGTTTGCCAAATCGAACGGCCCTGCAACTCAACAACTACAACAAAATGATTATATATTTTTAGAGGGAATTTGTAAGAAATAATAAAGTATAAAATTAATTTTATTTGTTTGTCCAGATTTTTGTTTTTTTAAGTTTAGTTGTTGTGTTGAGGGAATCTTTACTCTCCGTTTTAAGCTATTAAATAAATAGTTAAAATAAAAAAGAAACTATTCCAGAAGCTACATCATTTTAATATACATTCGAGAAGCCGAAATTCAAACATATTTTTAAGTGCGAGATGAGGCAAATGATGGTGTCGTCCACCTGCATAATCCTAATACTCTCCACGTAACTTTTCTCTTGTATAATTAAAAATCCCTAATTACAAATAATTAGGGATCTCGTTCAAAAACGAGATTTAAAATCTAACTCTGCATCGTGTCGTGTGTAGTGAAATGGACACATACAATCAGGCTCTTCTTTGTTAATAACCCGGTTTACGGCGGTGACGTTCGCTATTAGTTTTATACCCGACGTTTAGGGTTTATTAGTGGGTGTACAATTCGCCAGGTTATTTCACACACGGCCAAGTCTAGACGGTGAATGTTGTCTTCGTATAAAGAAAATGCGTCTCGTGATATCTTTATGTTTTAAATTCTTTTATATATGTAATGACGAATTACACGTAACTCTATTTGTGAATCGCATATTTATAATAGTTTAATGTATATTATCGTTGTTCATTCATCCTTGTAGTCAGATTAATCTCGCTGTCCTTTTGAATACATATTTTTAATACTGTTATTCTGTGTCAAAGAATATATTGTGTCATAAATATTTTGGTATGCTTTCTTTTCTACTTGTTAATATCTCATTTCGTTTTAGTTTCCCTTTAATTTCTTATCAGAGGTTTCAGTAGTGTTTATTTATTTGATAATCAGCTAGCTATCCAGACAGCTTCGGCTTCAGTCACAACTAAAATTAATCGTTCATTTAATTACATTGACTATTTTACGTTCTTTTTTTCAAAATCATCATAATACTGATGATGACGTCATTAGTCAATAAATCATTTTAAAAGTATGGACTTTTTGCTCTCATGAGACTAATTAATAGAAATAGAAAATAATAGAAGAATAAGTGTAGAGATATGTTTACGTATCAGAAAACATGCAGTATAGATTTCTGTCGTACAAGCAATTGTGGAAAATTTTTAATTGCATATAAATGTCAACCACGCTTCATATTTTCCTTATATCTATTTGTTTCTTAAAGGTAAAACAAAATTCTAATGCAATTTTATGTTGAAACCCCATACAAAAATTTCAAGGAAAAAAATCTAATTAGCTCAGAAAACTCCTATAATAAAGACGTATTCACGATCCCGAAGCACGAAATTGAAAAAAGATCCGCCTATTCTCGTTTTACTAACAATGATGTAATAAAAGAACTTTCTACCGAACAATAACCAATTTGCCAGAGAAAACACCGCCTCCCGGATATAGCCCATTGACATAAATAAATCATTATTCAGCCCTAAGGTGGCTTAGAGAGGCAACGTCGAATTTCGAAACGAATTTTCATTGTTATGCCTCACAAAAGAAAAAGCGAGACTTTGTGTTTACGAGGTCCCTTTTAAAAATTAATTTGATACTTCTTTCCTGTGTCTTAAAACTTTTATTGTGTAAATCCGCTTTTAATAAACGTGGAAAGAGAAAGAGGTCAACACGATTATTTCAGAGTTTTGTTCGGCTATTCTTTTTATAATTTCCTTAATTTACAACTCGAAATAGGCGTGTTTTGAAATTCATGTAATATTCCATATATAGCCCGGTGCAGTTAGTCTTATAAGCGGAAAATGATGGAACCCGGTCACAATGAATAGGTTTTTCTTTTTTGCAGTTCTAATATTGTCAAAAACAACGTTTACCTACTAAAAATTGTAGCAATTTTCAAATACTATAAAATTAGCAAAAAAATTAAATTTTTAAAAATTTCAATGAAAAATATAATTATCGGATATTTTAACTATCTACTTTAAGAAAGTAACGATTGCCATAGTTTGTGAGGATTTTTGTAAAGAATATGTGAAAAATTATACTTTTGAAAATATATTTAAAATTTTCAGAAGCTTTAAAGAGTGACATTAGTAAAAAAAATTTTAAATAGTACAAAAACACCATTTTTTATGTGGAATAATTTATCTATAACTTATTCTAAATAATAATTGTTACAATTGTTAATGATATAAACATTTACGAGTTTTTGCTAATAGCATTACCATTTTAACTAATTAGCATAGCGTTTTCGATTACATCGCTAATGTGATTGGCGGAGTATTTAAGCAGTTAACTCCTTTGATCAGTAAAGACAGTAGCAACACCTTGAAATGTGTACGCTTTTTTAATGATTGAGAAAATTTATTTTTATCGTTTCGTTATAACGCTGAAATTATATAACATCCAGTCCACACCTGTAATACTTACTTTTCAAGAAGTTTGCTTTTTTTTTGGTATATTTTACATGTAATAAAAACGATATATCTCTAAGAGAAGCATACTATAATAGAAGTGACATCATTTTCAAGGAAGCAAATAAAACAAACAAAAAGCGGAAGATTTTAAAGAGTAAACTTTTTACTTTTCATTATAAAAATTTCAAAAATTCTGGAAGCTCTGTTTCGAGGTAACATATAACAGGTAAACTTAATTGCCCTGGAATAATATTCTAAATCATCTTAGCGACATTGTTAAGAAGCCACTATACATATTACTTTTTATTGCAAATTTAAATGTTTTTAATGGAAATTTGTTAAACCGTTTTTAAAAGTTTCGTCTCTCATCGCACTTCCAGGTGAATGCTGCACTTATTTAGGTTTATGGACGAAAAATGAGGAGGTTAAGCGCTATCGAAAAAGCGATAACAAAAGGGTTACACCGGATGTGGATACTGTAAGAAAATTTTCAATATTTAAAGTTCAAAAAATGGAGTCAGTTTTTTTAGATAGATAACGGAGTTCAACAAAAATTAACATTTACATAATAGTAAAACGTAACTCAGAATGTAACGAATAATACCTAGTCACTCTGCTCATAAAGATTTCGCATTTTTTTTTTCATTGAATATCATAACTAGTGCCTGTGGTACAACATAATTTATCAATGTACTTATAACTTGTTAATTGTTTTATTCGTTACGTTTAGTTTTGCCATTCCACTTCATTTTAAAACCGATTTAATTTATATAGCTCAATCCTAACTTCTTATTTTTTTAAATTGTTACCCTAGCTTCCAGCCACCTTATCTCGGTTAATTTTAATAATAGCGTAAAAAGCAGGAAATAATTTCTTTTTATAAAATTTGATGCTCTACAACTTTTACTAAAATTTTATAGTCCTTACCATTTTCTTAGAATATGATAAAAAAAACAGTTTTTCGTTTTTTTTCCCCTTCTCGTGATTTAAAAAAAAAATAGTTTTTTATATCTTTAAGAGTCATTTATATCAAAAATTCAAGTATTTATCTCAAAATTCGTATCTAAAAGTGCATTTTCTCCATGTTCCTACTTTTATGCGACTTTTGTGACCCATCCTCATAGCCTATGTTACTTTTGTATATTCAGAATTATATTTATCCGTATATCAGTTGCTTCATTTCAATCGATTCACATTAAAGGAATTTGCAACATATGCGCATATGTATTAGAAAAAAAGTTTTACTTGAAATTTATCATTTGCTACTTAAGTGGTGGTTTCTAGAAACTTATTCATTTTACTGAATATGAATCAAATCTATACTATTAACCGATAACAACTTTCCGAGCGAAAAACATTAAATAATTTTTAATATTGTGTTTTATTCTCAAACCGCATTTAGATACAGTTTTTCAATAGATATTATTGCCTTAAAGAGTCTAGTGAAAAATTAACTGTGGATGCAGCTCGTAGTTATCAGAGTAATGCATTTTATATGCATATATACCGGTATAAATGGGAGAAATCTTAGCTCAATCAAACGCAGAAAGTGAAAGATTTAAACTAAACAAAGCAGTTGAATATAAAAATCGTTCTTATACGCAGACATGCAGTTATACGAATAAGGAGTACAATGTAGAGATACAAATATAACACAGGTTAACCCTCTCCGTAATATCAAAAGAATAAAGAAATATGCAGTTGATTAATTTAAAAATGTTTTACCCTGCCGCGTCAAATACATCTGCGCCGACGGCAGGTGAGCGTCGTCCTTCCGACAGTTTCAGGATATTTTTTTACGCCCTCTCTCTTCGTTCCTCCTTAATTAAAACGGGGCCAACGCATTTTCGTCGCATTAGATACGTTCCCCTTAAACAAGTCTCACTTTATTTATCGTCGATTGTTTAGTGTTACCTCGGAATTTGTAATGAAATTCTCAATAATACTCTTAATGTGTAGTGCTATGGAAAATGAAATACGATTTTGTTCAATATCTATCACGATTTTCGTTCAAGCATGCAATCAATAAAAAATCTTGTTAAGATCGCAAATTGCTTCAAATATATTGAGGGAATTGTTAAATTATTACGAATTTGCATTTTAACGTCCTTGCCAGTATGACTTAAAATATTACCGACTTGGCAATACCCAAGGAACTCATATTAGATAATGGCGCTTCTCGCGTATACGTATGAGATAATCTTTAAATACTTAAGTCTTCAGATACTTAATTTTTAACTACAAAAATTTATTTCTTTCTTTCTGTAAAAGAAACGAATACAAACGAAATAAATAATTCATTTCGAAAATTATAGGCAACTTATGCGGTTATTGCAAATAAGATAAAAGTTCACATATTGTTTAGAAACACTTTTATATGTATAATTATATTGTACATAAATGGTGACTTCAGAAAAAAAGAATTTTAAAAGTATTCATTTGAGAAATTACGTACAAAATGTTACATTCTCACAACCTAACTCGTTCTGCCTGCCACAGTTCATTGTACCTATAACAAATAAAAAACATCTACGCGCTAAGTTCGAAGTAAACAACGTTGCTGTGTTTCAGTCGATCTTTAATGTTTTATGTCACTTTTTCTCGTTTTTATTTTGTATTATTTATTCGTATTCTGCTGACTATTCTAAACTTATACTCCTTCTATCTACTCTCCGTTAGAAGCATTCTAATGTGAAATCTTATTTAAAATTAAGGTATACATACTTATTCTTATTTAAAATTTAACATATTTAATGTTTCTTTGAAATTGTTGTAAAATGGCCATTGTACTTAGACATGATTTAATGTCTACGTCGTGCCGTCAAATAAAACATACTTTACTTTTGAACGTGCGTTATTGGTGTATGCTAGGCTATTTAGAACATTATGCGCAAAACAGTTTCAACAAAGAAAAATTGGTTGATTTTCACTGAGTGATAAAATTTAATTAATAAAAAAAAATGTACACAAATTCAAATTTTTCTCTTCATTTTTAAAGAGCAATATTAAAATAAGCTGTTTCATTGAAAAATGGATCTAAAATAAGAATATTTTCATGTAATTTTCAACGTCAATTGAGACTAGAAAAACCATTTGAAGAAGTTTGAATGGTTTTCAAAGACTTTTAGAAATAGAAATGTTTTGGTTTTTCAAAATATTTTTAAGCGACTTTTTACCGTTGGTTCGTCGAATTTAAGTGCGATTGACCAACTTTAGCGGACAAAGAAAGAATGCCTTTTGCTATTGTTACAGAAGAAAACGTGTTGGAAAGCAAGAGAACAGGTGAATTGTATATGAAGACATTCAGCATATACTGTAGGTTGGATCAAAAAGGGTAATGAACTTATATAAGCGTATCTTCACGTAATAGGAAGATAGTCTGACACTAGGTACCAGCAAATTAACGTAAGCTCAGAAGCAGAATGATTTTGATTTTTCGTTTATGATTTCGAGCGATGAATCGTGGATTTATCAGTATGATTAAAAACAAAACGTCAGTAGTCTGTGTGGCTGTTTTCTACCAAAGTGAAGCGAGCGGGAAGTGCAATAAAAATTTTGATACCTAGTATTTTTTCATCGACGCGATGGTCCTTAAATAAACTAATATGTATGGAATAAAATAAAAAAAGACATGGAAAATGTTTGTTTTCTATATTTTTTTACTGTTGTGACCGAATAGCAGCCTCCGTGGACTATTTCCTGCTTGAGAATATCCTGGACAGCACGTCGGACAAATTTATAGATGACCCTCTTCACAGACCGATATGGCACCGTGTAATTTTTCGTGTTCCCTAAAGCAAAAAAAATCAACCAACGAAAAACTGTTTTCATCAACGGAAGATGGACTGGCTGTATTTAAGAAGGCAGACTGAATTTTTTTTTAAACCGGTTTCGATATATAAAAGTTTGTAAAGACGAGATGAGACGAAGATGGAGAGTTTCTTGAAAAGATTTGGAATTCCGCTCGTATTAAAGAATCTTAGCAGCAAGCGTTAGAAACGCAGTAACATGCTATTTATAATATTAGAAAATTTAAGAAAAAAACCGGTGAATTTCATTTTCATTTCTGATGTTACCACGTAAGTACTAGTAATAGTCGTATCAGAGCTGCAGCTGAATTTGTTGCCATAGAATATTTTGCCAAAAGTATTCGCTTGTGTATATTTTTATCTTTTTTAAAATTTTATTATTAGAAAACTTTTAAAATAAATAAGTAAACTTTTTAATTTTAGTTTTAAACCAAGATACGTCAAAGTTACTTTACCAATTTTTTATCTGTTGCTGCCATTAGCATCACTTTTAATGATGGTGTAGCAAGATTGTCCTAACTTATAAACAGCTATAACTTTTTATTGCTAGATATTTTAATTAATCATTTTGTTTTCTTCTTCCGTATATGCATTTAAAATTTTTTATAGGATCAGTATCGTATTTATATGTCGGTTTGTCACGATTAAATTTTTCCGATCTATTGAATGACGTAAGTTGAAATTTGGTACGTATAAAAAGTCAGCTGATCTAATTGCAGATGTATGCCGTAAATAAACAAATCCTATTCTGAGGAAGTTTTGGAGTAATTGCAAATTGAGAAACTAAAAAATAAATTAGTTTGGTGCGTCAAATACATGGTTCGTTAGAAGAAATACAACAACTTTTTTTTATAATTCAACATTTGATATTAAAAAGATAAGAAAAAATTTAAGTTAACCAAGCATTTCTTACCCCCGAACTTGCTGAGCTTCAAATTTTGAAAAATAAAAATACGAAATATTGGGTCTTTTTATAATCTACCAAAGCCTGAAAAAAACCTATTTTTTTTAAGTTACTAAAAGAAACGAAAATGTTAAGCATTCTAGTTACAACAAATAAATTTGGGGCCGATTTTAGATAAGACGATAATTGATATTACGGAACCCTTTATACATACCCAAGTGCGATTTCCACTTGATCAGTTATATTTAATTAATTATTATGTATTATTTTTATTACAAATTTAATTTTGATTCTTATTTACTTTATTAGTCCTCAACGAATCTTTCAATTACTTCAAGCAATATAATTAAAATACGGTTAGTGCGAATTATATTAAAATCAAAATTAAAGTAATAGTAATAAATACTAATATTTATATTATGAATCTTAGTAACATTAGAAATATATATAAACGAGTTTCACTACAAATTTTTTTGTTCAAACGCATGCAAATCTATAAAAAAACGACTTGCGATAAAGTGTGCGACTCACAACTAACGGTCTCTACAACAATAAAGAATTAGCTTAAATCTAACAGCTTCACGAGCATATACAATCAAAAAGATGTCTGGCCCTACGTTCATTGTCAAAATAAGAGGCAAAATACAATTTCGCTAACACAATATCTTTACGGCGCCGAGACACGAGGACGCCGCGACGATAAGCGATATTTATAACTTTTAAAAAGCTTTCCGCCCCCGCCGTGATAAGGAATTGAGACAGTTAAATTAATGTTCGCTACAGCACGTTCGTTCTACGCGGTGATTTACTGAATGTTCTTTTTTTATGAGGATGTGCCAGCGATCCGATATTATGACATTTTCGAATCTCGTCCCTTGAAACCTTTTAATGTAACCTTTGGCAACCGGAACGTTTATGTAATGAAATCAGTCTAATATTTGATTTTAAGGTGGTCCGTCTTAAAGCGGATCATATAGTTGTTGCTGTGGGTACGATCGTGATTGAAATATTGAGGTGAACCCTTCATTAATTTCCAACTACCGTCACATTCGAGGAGCCAGCGTGGACCGGATGTCGAATTAAACGAACCGATAAGTTGAAAAGGTGAACTTTCGTTATCAATCACGCGAAGTCACTATTAAAAGCGCCATTCGTTTGCTTTCTACCTGCTTTCACGGCAAACCGTGCTTACCGGTTAAGCCCATACCGTATGTGATTATAAAATAAAGCATCGTATGCTCGAAAAAGACTGTTGCAGTGTAAAGAATGTGAGAATATTTTCCTTGCAGTGTCCAGAAGTGGCAAGTGAAGTTAACTGCTGAGTGAAGAGTTTCGTCTTAGGGGATTAAAGGTCAAACATGCAATCCACTTATTTATTTCATAATACCTATACAGTATTGTAAGTACGAAATTACACCCAAACAGAGCAATGTTTGAATAATTGTCCCATACTGTGCGTTTTTGTTCTGAAGTATAGAAACGGTCTACTAGAGAAATTTTACTACTGAAACGAGAAAAAAAAACATTTCAATTTTAGAAACAGTATGTATACATTTTAAAAGAATTTTTATGTTAACAAATAATGAACAAAAAACTCAGCTACGTAGGTTTGAAATAACTTACATTTTGTGGTAAACATCCATTGTAATACAGTAAGATGAAGTGTTTGACATAAAGCTTTGGCAGCCATATTAGTTTGCGAATGGACGCTGCTCCAGAGCCAAATATAATAAAGCTTTTATAAGAGACTGGCATTGTATAATATTTTAAAAATACTTTTAATGCAGTAAAAAGACGAACTAGTCTTAAAAAAACATATAGTAAAGAAAGAATACAGAATTAATTTATGTTAATCACTTTATTTTGTCTCTAGAGTAAGTAATACGCCATGAAATGTTTTTATAGATATGATTCTCTATGAGTAAGAAAACAGAATTCATTGTCTGTGATCTATTTCTGGCTTGTATCGTTGTCTTTTCTCTTATTAGCCCATTTTTGGAGTTATATAGATTACTAAAGACAGTTATAGTGAAATGTCAATTTGTCAGTCATATTTTATATTTGTATGTTATATCTTGCCTAAAGCTTATATATTGATATTAAATTTAGTATGAAAAAGTAATATGATCCACAAAGAGAAATTGTGATAAAAAATCTTTGAATCTGCTTTCATTGTATAAATTAAAAAATGCGTTATTCTATCGAGTGAAGTTCAATACAGTTTGTGGTTATTTTATTATATGATTTCTGCGTAATAAAATTTAAGAAATCTGCTTTTTGACTAGTATTTTCGTAAAATTGACTAATAAACAGAATTGATGTGGTATTATGTTGATTGAAAAAAGACATTCCAAATATTAATTTAAACCAGTTACAATCAGCCATTTGTCTAATTAAAGTCTAGTGGCGTTTCATATCAATCTCTAAATAAAATACTATATGTTTGAATGAGCTATACAAAATGTTTTTATATTACCTTTCCTTTTTGTTTACTTTCTAAACATGATTTTAGATCACATTACAACCTCACATAAACTATCATTGCAATTTTACAAATACAAAACTGTATTAAAATTTCATCTTAACTTAGCATTATTTAATTTTTCTTGGAAAAACTTACCTATAATTTTGCAATGTGCACATCGTAATATATTGCAAATGCGTGATGATTAATTGGGAGATGAATATTATAAAAAAAAAAATATTTGGAACGAAAACAAAATAATTCAATGCAAAGATTATAGAGATAGGTGAAAGGGATAAATTTCTAAATAACTTCATGATAAAGATGATACGTAGGGGGCACTGAGAACTTCTGGAATTAACGAAAAAAAATTGATATGAATGGTCAAAAATGAATTTATTGTTTCTCAAAATATTCTCCGTTAGCGTAAATGCACTTTTTCATACGAATGAACCAATTTTGTAAACATTTATGCCACTCCTCTCTGGTGCCTCGAAAATATGTTTTTTATACTCTTCGACAGCCTCTTCTGATGACGAACATCGTTGACCCGCGTAATTGGTCCTTAATTTTTGCTAACAAAAAAAGTCACAAGGTACCAAGTCGGGACTGTATACAGGGATTACTCACAAGTTTTAAGTGTTTCTTCTTCAAAAATTTATTTGTCTATTTGACTAGGTGAGGACTGGCATTGTCGTGGTGGAAGATGATACGACGTTTTAAAACGTAGTCAATATTTTTTAAATATTGTTTGTTTAAGTGGTCAGTTCAAGAAACTTATAGTGCGTTCCATGCATTACCGATATCATGGTAGTTTAAGAAGATCAAATAAAAATAACAATAAGAAATATAAATAATAATAAAAAATAATAATATTAATTAAAAACAATAATAAAAAATTAAAATATTAATAAGTTGCTAAGTGAATTTACTGTAGTGATGCCGAAACTGCCAAATTATCGTATAGGCACCGAGTATTCATATCATAAGAAAGAGAAAGTTGCATTTAGTAAAAAAATAGTTCAGGTATTCTAAGAATTACCTAGACTAGAAGTAGAATGATCCACAAAGGAAAACAGGATTAAGCTTTTACATAGGTGAACAATCAAAATCCTTAAACAACTCGAATGGTACTTAAAAACAACTTATTATACGATTTAAGCAATAACATAATTGCGATATAAATTACATTACTATTGCTATCAAGAAAAAAAAAAGGATCGGTTAGAATACATATCCACGAGTTAAAGCGACTTGCCACAAAGGCAAATAAACATAAACGACTGAAACATAGTAATTATGTAAAACCAACATTTTCAACAAGTGATTACAAGTTTATTATGAATTAAAAAGCGCGATAATCGCACGCTGAGAACGACAAAGTGACTCGCGACTGCCGATTAAATACTGGCGATAAGTGACATCCGAAAGGAAATAGATATTTATTCGTTGTCATTCTGCCGGATTTTTATCACTCTGCTGCATAGTATTACTCTACCTTAATCTTACTTCAAATTGAAAAGTTTATCTGTTTAGCCTTCTACACAGTTCGATTGAGTGTTAGGAGTTGACGACGATCGTTATTTCATCAATTTTGTGACAAATGCCGGGACAGACGGCTTAGTATACTTTTTAAAGAATGAAGTTAGCGATTTTATTCGACTTAAAAGATATATTATTATATTTGCCTGTAGTCAGGGTTTGAAGACTTTCTTCTGATTCGATTGAAACGCGCTGTCTGCTCGTCCACCATCCTTATTCATCGCTACTTAATAATTTATTACTATGACCCCGACAAAGAATGTGCACACATATTTTTTTTTCAAAATTCTAGTACAACAAGTAGTTTAGAAACATTTTTTGATATTTCCAGCGATTATGAGTAAAATTTAAAAATAAGGTTCTGCAAAACGGTTGATCCTATAGGCCACTCCTAAAACTTTCCGCTATGATATTTGTCGATTTTATGGTACTCGAGTTTAAAAATATAGTTGTCCCAAAGGTCAAACACTTATTTTTAAGCTTTTCGAGCTCAAAAATTAGAAAATCAGTTGACTTTATAGACTATTCCGAAAACGTTTTGCTGGTTTCGATCTTAAAGTTTTCAAAAATATACTACATAAAACATAATTCGACAAAAATTTTTAAACAGAAAAAGATGGCCGAATACCAAAAAAAATAAGTTGAACACTCTAGTTACACATGAGATAATTGCATAGACAAGAATGAGCTATGACAGTAGTAAGTAATAAAAATGGGCTGCACAAAATTAACAAGGTTGTAGCTGAACTTTGTTTGTTCTAACTGAAACTAGAGATTACAAAGACTGTAGATGATCTTTACCAATTCTCAAAAATGGACATTGAGAATCTGCACTAAAGGAAGAAAAATAAAAGATTAAAGGAAGAAGGACATTAGGAAATAAGGATTTCTTTCAAAACAAAAGCTCGACATCATCTAATGAGCACCGCCTTAAGATCTACAGCAGAAAGAAAAATTAGACGTCCTAGTTACACATGAGAGCCTTGGGTAGACCGAGTTACCACAAAACAAACCAAGAAGAAAAGGCGATTATAGTATAGAGCAAAGCGGAAACTTAAAAGGCTGTCGAAGACATTTGTCAAGTTCTTAACGGTCGCTAAAACTTCTTCACCAAGCTGAGAAAATAAACAATGAAAGATCGACTGAAGAGAAATCCAGAAAAGATTTGCTTAAGAGCTTGACACTATCTACTCAACTCTGCTTTAAGTTCTACTACAATAGAAAGTTATTCACACTTAGGAGATTCGCTTAACAAGACAGTAGTTTTTACAACAGGAACCAAGAACAATAAACGACATTAGTACAGAGTACATTAGAAATTAGAAAATCTGCAGATGAACTGTTCCAACTCTCAGAAATGGACGTCAAAGCCTGCACCAAACAAAGGAAACCAAGAACAAAAGAGAAACAAAAGGAACATACCTACCCACTATACTCATTGACACACTGTAGTATCTATTACCTATCCCGAATCCACTTTCTGGCTAAAGGTTGCACGAATACCGGCTGGCTTTACACTCCCGTCACTCCTAATCCAAGCTACAACCTACACTCCCCCCTTTAATTAGGCTCCCTTCGGTGTATCGGGACTTGTCCTTTCAGTCATTGCGACTGGCTGAAGGTTGAGCGATGATGATGATGATGATGATGATGATGATGAGAAAAAGATGACCGAATACCAAATATTAATGTATCAAGAAATTCAAATGTTGTTTTGAAAAGTCTTTTTTGGAATTTATCGTTAACAATATCTCTCAAATGAACCCATCGATTTTGACCCAGTTTGAAAGTATCAACGTTGTATTTTAAGGAGAAGAGCTCATAAGATTTAGTAATTAGTTGGTAGAGTAGTCTAAACCTTTTTTAAAAATTTTCTCCCTTGAACAAATCAACCGATTTCAATCCATTTACCAACGATCAACGTTGTTTTTAAGGAAAACAACTAGAAACATTTTGGAATTTATCGGTAAATTAGTTAGTTTAAGGAATATTTTAAAAAGTGTTTTTTAAAAATACATTGATCATTCGGAAAATGTTCTAAATAGATTTCTGGGACCCTAAAACGTCAAGATCTGATGAAAACTCGATTTTCAAACATCGTTCTGAAAATAGCAGCTTCTCGATTTCATAAAAAAATTTTGAGTTTCATAACGGGAAGTTAAAAAATATAAAAGGCGTACTAAACCGATTTTAAAATGCTCTGGAATTATACAGGATGTGGTTGGATAAATGGTAATAAAATTATACTACTACATTGTTTAACATGTATCGTTATAACTTATCTGAAACCGCAAGGACTTTGCTAAATGCTCATAAAGCAATTCCTGGTCTGCATTATTATTTCGTATAATCTACTTATTTTTATGTAGATATGACCGTACAGGCTATTGAGGGACCGAAGATAGAGAGGGATGTGTGGACATTAAACAAGAGAAAAAGGGTTGTATTGGACTCTTCCCATATGGAACATTAACAAATGGCCAAAGAAACTTAGATGTTAATTTTAAGTTGTACGATTATGTGTAATTTATGCATTTTTACACACACTGATTAACTGAACTAAATTAAACTAAAATATATGTCATTTATAATACATGTTAGGTGATATATATCAAGAGAAATACAGAATTGTTCTAAAAAATGAGTGACATCAATAATATTTATTACATATAACGTTGATCTTGCCTCTCTTGAAACTCGTCTAAGCAAAGTTAGCAAATTATTTAAGGGTTAATATGAGCGCTTTTATAAGATCCTAGCTGAAATTCAAAATTTGCCTTTTTATGAAAACAAGTTATATAGCAAGGGCTATACCATGTCTGAATATCTTAGTGAAAAAATCTATGCGATTGAAGTGCTTGGCTATCAGGTTGCTTCAGGTTATTTCTAAGTACCTTATTAATTTATTAATTATTCAATACTTTGTATCGATGAGCAAAAAAAGAGCAAGTTGAGTTTCTTGCCTATTATTTTCAAGGTCAAACAGTATTTAGATAGGGTAGTAATGTCAATGTAAATAAAAAATTGTTAATGGCGTATTTCAAGAATAATTCTATCAGCTACGAAATAAATGTATTTTCAATTTAGTTTGATTTTCTTTACAGAATGTTACAAGGAATACAAGAGCTCGCGGCGGGCCAGCGTGATACTTGTACACCAAGTAATTGTATTGCTATTACTATTTTAATAAAATAAGCACTTAAAATAAGCACTAGATAATTTAATTAGTTAACTGTATTGTTTACGATGCTTTAATTTCTAATTCAATATCTAGTCATTTTATAGTTTATTTCTAGTAAATTGGTGCGCCGGCGTTTAAGCCGTCCGCGTGGTCGTGTTATGCGGACGTAGAAAGTGGGGAATATATTAATTTAAAATGTACTATAAACTATTAAAATTTAGCGCTCGACATAAGTTAACTTTGCGTTGTACAGCTTATAGTCGTGACATACACAAGGTATGTTCAGTTTTTTATTTTCAAATTTTACAAAATTAAATTAATTCAATTTTTTGAAAACTTTCAAATATAACTATTTACTTTGTAATTTCCAAATTTCGATTCCTTTGAAAGAAAAGTTTAATTTTTCCTTAAAAATTTATTCAAAATTGTTAAATTCTATAATGTTGTAAGAATCTGAAAATTTGTTACAAATTTTCATTTACTTTACAATCTTACAAAATTTCAAAAATGTTAAATTTCTTTACAAAATTTCGTTTTTCAAAATTCATAATATGACATTATTGTATTATCATTGGTACTTGACAAGTGTGTTTTTCAAGTTAATCAGACATTTGGAAATTGGGAAAAATTACATTCAAAAATTTCGTTACATACATACATACAAATAGGTCAAGCTGCTAGAAGCGCTTTAAAAAATCTAAGCATCTGAAACCGATGAATTTGCATGAAAAGACTGATGGATATGTGAAGCAAGAGATATGGGCAAAGATTGTATCCTGTGGAAATCTGTAGTCTCAGTGTTTCTGGGCCATAGGCATGAGTTTAAAATAAAAGAATTAGGTATTACGTGAAATCGATACTCACAGCGTACATCTTGTAACGTCTGAGTGCACCATTTCGTGGGGCATCGTCCTCGCAATCGCGCGGTCCGATGAGGTATTTTTATTCGTAGTATTCGAAGAACTTCTATTCAAATTCTCCAACAATTCAGCGAGTAGACGCACTCAGTCGACACTCGAGGACACTCGAATTCAGTTTGCGCTGAAGATTTCGCCGTCTGCCGGGGACGGCCGCCGCCGATCTGCATCGGCCGGCAAATTATTCAAGACATTTTAGTCTGCCGTTGTGTTTATACACGTATTAATCCTTATCGAATAATTAAATTTGTCCGGGCATAACTTAAAAACTCCTGTTCCTGTCCTCCTATGTTGACCATTCGACGCGCAATCATTTGTAGATAACTATAGGCCAAGATTTCCAAACCAGTGGGTCGCGCCTCCCGAGGGGGGCGTGGAGAGATATCAAGGGAGGTGCAATACGTTTGCATTTTCGAAAGAAAAAATAATTTGGCGGTTAAATTAAGCAATAAAATAATATTATTTACTATAATTATAATAAATATTAATAAAAAAAAACGTTTCGAATTTGTTTGAAGTTTATTTTGTATAATTTTGAATTAAAATAAATGTAAGTCCTTAAAATAATGTGTTTTCTTTGGTATTGTGAGATTGAAAGGGGGGCATGAAAATATTGCTAGAAATCCAGGGAGGCTCAACAAAATAAAGGTTAGGAAACCCTGCTATAGGCTATTTATATATTGTAATAATGTAAAAATTCTAAATGTATCTTTGTGTGGATGTTTGTCATACAGTGACGACTAAGCTAATCATAATAAAATTTCGCATCGAGGTATATCATGTTCTCAAATAGTATCATAAGATTAACGTAATAAAATTATATTACATTCTGTAACAAAATTACTTTTTGTGGAAAAAAATGTGTGATTACGAATAAAAATGGTAATCTGTTATCACTAACATCCATGGCCCAGGAAAGACCAAGATTGGCATCAAAACCGCTCTTACAAGGCCACTTGTGGAATAGCGGAACTGGAATCTGACCTGACAATGGAACCAGAATCGACATCGATATCAAGACCGAGATTGGATTAAAAATCGACAGCTACGACGCCTAATATTGAAAGAAAGGGATTCATTCTATGCACACGAGAGCGAAATCATGAGCATATTTGAATCAAGCAATAGAGAATTGTTGTTATATGTTAATTTGCGCCGGCGAAGTTCTTTGTTTGAAACATGACTTGATCGTGAGTTTCTTAGCTATAGTCTAATTAAACTTGTTCAGATTACCAGCCTTTTTGTGGTTGATGAATGGATGTATCTTTTACAGGTCTGATGAAGTCATAATTCAGTACTAGCTGGGCGACCGAGCTTTGCTCGGATTATTTTTTGGATACACTAAGTGTATAAAACACTGTTAATATACCAAGTTGTAAAACTAATGACACTTCATTTCGCTGATTAAAAAACAGTCCATTATCACCAGTAAAATATCAAGTGTCGTAATTTTAAAATTATAAAATATGGTTGTCTTAGGCGATTTTAATGTTTCCAAAATATTTTTTTAATGATTTCTGTGCAATTTGTAATATTCGACATATTTTACTACTTATTTAGTGCTACTAATGAGATCGTATTGAGATCTAATTGAGATCGTAGTTTTATCTTTTTAACACAAGATGGAACTCGTTTCCCATTGAATGGACCACAACTGACGACTGACACATTTTCAAATTAATATTCCAAAAACAACCATGAAAATAAAAAAAACTAATATTGAGGTTATTTTTGATAAAATTAATTTAAAAAAAAGCAACCGGGAAGTGGATCAAATTTAACTTGCAAGATAAAAATGCTTGTCATAATAATAAAAATTAAAAAAGCGTGATAAAAAAAAGAAATTTAAAAAAATCAAGATGCACCCCAGGCTCGAACTCGGGATTTTCTGCAAAGAAAGCATACGTGATAGCCACTGCTCTACGGCAACTGTAAAGCCCGTGGCGAAATATCTATAAACATTTAGTAAGTAAGCATTCATATCCCGGTTTTTAATTTTTTTCTTGGAAAATCACGTCATCCCGGGGAAAACACCTATATAGATAAACTTGAAACACTAAACTTTATCTAAATATAAATTTTTCATGAAAATCGTTAGAGCCGTTTCCGAGATAGCTGGTATATATAAACAAACAAATATACAAGAATTGCTCGTTTAAAGGTATAAGATTCTGTTATTTAAATGATATTTGAACATTGTAATATTAAACTACAAATTTCTGTGCCGGTTAATCGGGGAACCCTAGATTCGATTTCAGCGACAAGATTGCCCACCCGTCACGCTTAGTCCCCCGATAAAAAAAAACGCGGACTGTAAATGTCTGTTTCGGTATTCTTTATGTGTATGTAGGTATGGATAATAAAACATTTTGTCTGCGATTTGATGAAAGACAGGCGACTGGCTATTTTATGCGTGAATGAGACTAAAAGGAGAAGGTAGTGGTGGGGTCATCAAACACGGATCCTTCGAGACTTATTGGTCTGGTCTTGACCAGACCCAACGAGGATGCTGGGGTGTTGGCTTCATTCTAATATAAAGATTATCTGAATTTGTAAACGGCAACGAAAGTGTAAATCCAAGATTCTCTAGCTCCAACTTAAAATTGGACTGACACGGATTTTTATTTTAAGCATATATGCCCCAGATGCGTCCAATCCGCTCGAGGAGCGGGGGGAGTTTTTTGGCTCAAGTGAGAGACATATTAGAGACATGTGACAGAAACGAAAGTATAGTTATGTTAGGTGATTTTAATGGCTAGGTGGGTGTACAGTGGGATATGAGAAATTTGGAGATTAAAGAGTGAATAAAAATGGTTTCTACTGTGTCAAGAGCTTAACTTGTGTGTTGTCGCACACCACTTTTTAGTGGTCTGTCCAATTATAGGTTTATGCCAGCGTTGGCGACACCATGCAAAAATGGTCACTACAAATCTAGAACGAATAAAAGTTGGTAAACTTCAGTTTCTGAATGCAAAAGATGACTATGTAAAGCAATTAAAAGATAGCGTGGATAAGATCAAACAGTAATACCTCTAAAACTTGACGAATTTTGGAAGGTAATGAAATCTATTTTATTAGACTAAACAAAAAAAGTAGTATGAAAGATAATGAATGGTGGATTTCCGAAGTAAGTTCTTGGTAAACAGAAGACAAAATCGCTGATTTTACTGTCAGCAAAGGCCAACCACAGAGTACAAAGAACAAACAGTTTGAAAAGTAAGCTACAAGTGGCTGAAAGATGTGAAGATGTAAAAATGAGAGCTAAATAATGTGCAAGGCTAACCAAAGACTTTTCTGGAATAAAGTCAAAGAGACCCAAAATAATTCTGAGGCATCGTGTTCAAATACGATTAGAGATGATAATGGATGGCCACTGAATGAGAAAAGTTATGTGAAAAAATGCTGGAAGAATTATTTCGCAAGTATTTTTACATGTGAGGATAGGATTGCAGATGAAAATGTTATTACATCTGAATATATGAATGACGATAAAAATGAAAATGAGATTAAGATGTATAAAAATATGAAAGCACTAAAACATATGAAAGTTGGAAAAACTCCCGGATATGGTAGGGTTTTGTCGGAGATGATGGGGCGAGGTATAGTAGCAATAGTAGCAAGTAAATACCAAACAACTGGTATAAAACCGTAATTTATGCATTAACTATCCATAATGAGGTCCAAATTCCTACGCTTATGAAAGTAGAATCAAAACAGTGGAGATGCGATTTCTGCATAATATGCGCGGAGTGTTTTTTAAAAATAGATAGACAGAAAGGTAGGAACAGTGATGTTAGAGAGCGGTGTGGTTTAAAAAGAAATATGGCGATTAGAGTAGAAAAGGGTATGTTGCGGTGTTTTAGCAATCTGGGAAGGGTGAATAAAATAGACTGCCAAAACAAATTTATAGAGCGAATACGTGTGACAGAAAGGTCGGCACTGATCGCCCTATAAAATGCTATGTAGATCAAATTGGTGGCATATTAAAAAAGGGCCAAATTTTAAGCACCTGAAATCAATGAGCTTGCATGAAAAGATTGATAGATATCAGTGAAGCAAGAGAGATATGCAAATATCCATACCATGTCTCTGCCTACCTTTCTGGGAAAGAGGCACGAGTTTATATTATTTTTATTATTAACTTTGCACTAATCCTGCAGCATCATCTGCAATTAGTAGAATACCCAACTTCCCCACCAACTTCCAACAGAGGTATTGTGTTTAAACTTATCGGAATAGTCTCAATGATTAGATTATAGATCAGCAGACTAGCATCCGCCCGCCGCTCCACTCGCGAACATGTAATGAATTCCTTCATTTTGTATATCGGTCGATAACACTATCAATCATAATATCGATTTCTATCCAGGTCTCGAATTTGGTCCTGACCCTGCATTCATTATGTCTCACTCTCGATTTCGATGAGAATTTCATCTCAACTTCTTTTTTTATTTTACCTTTTGACTTAAATAGATTTCAATACTAATCCCTTAAGGTCCCGACACTGAATATAATAAAGTATACGGTGGTATACGTTACGGAGGACGGACTACCAACGTGAGAAGTGGTTTAAAGGAATCAAGGTAATGAATGATTTCTATTTAGTAAGATAGACTAGGGTATTAAATACAATGTGTTAGAATGGTATAGCACGCTACAAACTCTAAAAACTAATCAGTGGTAAAATACAATCAAAGAGTTTAATGCATTTTAATTATTAATTTCTAGTATCTTTAAGTTAGTTCTGACAATTATTTTAAATACTAAAATATTTTTACATAATAAAGCACAAAATTTAGTACCAAATTAATATATCAAATTTGTGCTTCTCAGACTTTGCTATTGTGCCAAAACTTATCTGCCATGAAGATTATTTAACACCTTTCTTTAATTAAGTTCACAAATAACAAAAGCCTGCAAGCTTTTTTTGCAATTTAAGACCACGTAAGCTTGGCCATAAATCGGCTATTCCTATTATGGTCCCTTGTAATTTATGGACACTTGTTGATGTGTCACAGAGCGTGTCCACTAGTAATATACAAAATTTTAAAAACAGAAAATAAAAGAATTTAAAAATTTGAAAAACCTCTGACAGAAAGAGTACCTCTAAAAAGTAAAAAATAATACGTGTTGGTTCTTTAAATTTTACCAACAGGAGTAGGTAATGTTTTGATCTAAGCGTTGTCGTGTCGAAAGATCCTTAAGTTGATGAATAAAATAACAGAATGAAACTTAAAATTCTAAAATTCTGGGATTACTTATTCTGGAATTCCTAACTTCTTACCTTCCTACAATATAATATTGTAAATAAACGGTGGAGACCATCAGTCAGACCATCAAAATATTTACACAGTCGTACTAACTTATGTAGTATTCGTTAACTTGCAGAGTTGTCCGGCCACTTTCTATTTTCTGATTATACTGAAACTTTATAAATATATGTGGTTTGGATGATAATACATGTTTGTAGTATCATTAAGCTCATTTTGTGATCGAGGTGGACTGAAACTACCTTACGGCATGTTGTAGCCTTGTCGATCTTATGTTAAATCTTTTTCGCATGGCACCACAAATTACAGTGCACTGGAATTTTTTAAAGAATATTTTGTCTTGCTGACTTGGTGGTTTTGTGCACTATTTATAATTACACTAGTATAAAAATGTCTTTTGCGAAATTTTTGTATTCTAATATAGTTTATTGGGCAATCGTTAATTTGTCTATAGTCGTTTCTGATCATCCGTTAGTTTATACGATATCCTGAAGTGTATAACTTCCGAAACTTCTGATGGATATGCAAAATCCTTTGCAATTGGTCCATATCAATGTCTGATACACTATGAATTTTCTCATAAGTTAATTTTTATCAGTTTCAGTTAGTTGTCGTAAAGTATCAATATTAGCGTCGCTAAATACAGTCGCAAACCGACCTTCACCTAAATCGTTAGGAAATGATCACGTCCACCTTTGGATTCACTGAACCAGTAAAATACGGAGCTGTGATTTCATAGCTTCATTTGGAGCTTCATCACAAAATGCTAATTGAAGTGTTTGGCAATTTTTTTGTTGACTTAAGCCACGGTGAACATCGTAAAAAATCATGGCGCGAAAATTCTTTCAACTGAATTTCATTATACGTCGACATACAATTTTCAAAACGATGTCAATAAAAGATAGCCTACTGACAAATAGTTCCATTTCAAAAATCCATATTTTTTTTCTAATATTCTTATTATAAATGGTCATTTCCAGCAATTTTCAGAATGAACAACATGTATATTTCTTTTATAAACACATGTACGTTTTTCAGGTCATAATAAAAAGCAACATAAAACATTTTGTCATAAAACTAATAAAAACTGGATGCCTGTTTCATGACAACATATTTAAAAAAGAAATGTGATTCTATATAAAAAAAAGTGGAGTTTTTTTTTATTGACAATCATTGAGGCTTTTGTTCGTCTAAATCATATGTGGCAGACAAAGTTTGTAACGGAATCTGAAAAAGTATTTCTTGATTTCTTGCGCATTTGAAAGCTCTAACAAAACTAACGTCGAAATGTTCATAAAACGCTCTATATTAATAAAAGTAGAGCCTGAGCAATTTACAACAGGACCGCTAATAAGTTGAGACGTCTCTGAGAGATTGAAAAGCGAAATTTAATATCATGTTTGCGAGGTAAAAGAAAGGTAGACACGGCCGCCATCGTCCCGGGACGTCAAATTGCGAAAAAGTCGCAGCGGCCGAACGCCGAGCGCTTTGTCTAGACGCGGGGGGCGGCGCGGGGGCGGGCGGCCGGCCCTAGGCCCCTCGACGACTTTTAGCCTCGCTTATTAGATTTTGATAATTCCCCGCCGTAGCAAATTGTCATGTTCGTGAAAGGTCTTGACCTTTATGAAAAAGCACTACGCCTAAATAAATGTTTTGAAAATGAGATTATTAAGATGTAAAAAGTGGAGAACCAATTTCGTATCCAAGATGAGTCGTCGATTCAACATTTTTAAATAATATATTGCAATTCTTTATTCGCTGTTGTTTAATATTGAGTAGAGCGAACGACATATTACGATATTAGAAATGTCGGGAAAGAATAAAGTCATCGTCCTCAGACTTTATTCTCCGTAACATAACGTGACGGGGCGAAAGGTGCTATTCTAAATATTGATGTCACCGTTCACAAATATGGAAATCCCCAAAATAAAAAAATTCTGTTTTTTATCGTAAGACTTTTTACTGAGATGTAATCCCTTTGTTAACTGGTGTAATACTTGTTTAAGTTTGGATTTTTACAGTCGATGTTCGTCTGTTGGTTTCAACCATTGAATGTCGACTGCCCTAGATTTGCACAAAGTTTGGTCACGGACCGCTCCTAGCCAACGGTGGCCTGTGACCTTTGCCAGGTCGGCATTCCACCTGGTCGGAAGCAATCCCGTTCTGCGACGTCCAATTGGTGATCGTCACTCAAGATCCTTTCTTCCCTTGTGGTCATCAATTCTACGAGCGAAGTGGGTATTGCCATTTTAACTTGCTGATTTGATGAACTATATCGAATATTCTGGTTTTACTGCGGATTTTCTCGTTTTTCATTTTATCTACCAGAGATTATCGATGGTTTAATCTTATTTTTCATATAACATAATAAACATAAACAATTGTTGTGTTAATAAATAAAAAGAAAAAAAGGTCTATAAAAGGATTAAAGAAATGAGCGCTGAAAACTACGAATGTTACGATTAAAAGACAAAGATAGTTGAATCAGCTTATTGTGATTAACATAAGCGAGTTACTCAGCGCTGGAATTATGACGAATAATAATAATAATTAAATAGTCGAGAATAAAGAAACTAAATTACGTCCTAAAAAGAAATAAATTATAATTATACATACACCATCGCACAGATAGCCCTTACACAAAAATAGATAAAAGGTATTCGTGACCAACAGCAAATCATATTAAAACAGACAAAGTCTGATACATTAGGTAAGAGCTAGGTAAACTACTAACAAATGTATTTGTTTTCAATATTCCAATCCAAATTGCCCTCACATGTTTTAATAATGAACCACGGATGATATTTTAACGGTTGTGGCGGAGATGTCAATTTGTCTGCATATTTTGAGATTTGAATTAGAAGAAAAGTTTACAGACCCAGTACATAAATCAAGCTTTATTTTAATGGAGACTAGATTATTTTCGTTATGGGTGATGCCGTTGGTCGTTTCATTGTATTGACCTGGAAACTTCATAATTGAAAACAAGTTTTATTGTTTCATGACGGTAGGATTTTATAATTCTTACTAGAAATTGTTGCATTCGTCCACTGTGCTTTGAATAGCCTTTTTTTTTTCATTAAATGAAATGTATTGCTCTGCACATATATTTCTTTGTCTATAATTAATAAATTAAATGAAGATATTTTTAGGTTTTTAGTAGATGTTTACGACGTCAAATTTGTATCGTTTTTTTTTTATCCAGCGTCTAAACAATATAACCAAAAATTTTATATATTACTTAATATGATTAAAAAAAAAGAAAACTATATATGCCCTTGAAACTACATATATCCTTTTAAATACTTTTATAATGACATTGAAGATGAAAGAAATAAATCTTAATCTTGCCACGTGTGATGATATGTAATAGTTTCTATTTATTTATTATTTAAAAGTGATGTCAGGAGACATCAAATTTATAATTGTCGTCAAATGTTATTAGACAAGTTACTATAGCCTTTCCTTTTAAAAATATGTTATAATAATTTTTTAACTGATTACACGATTTGTAATTTATTGTTACAGATGAATTAATTGAGGCAATTTAGGGAAAATTTCAAAATAATTTTGAAATTTTTTTTTTTTTGAGGTTACTGTGAATTACAAGACCATAAGCTTCGGGATTCTCTGTACTTCGCATACTTTACTATATTTTTTTCGACTTCTAGCTACCTGTTGAGTGCTGATTGTAATTGCTATGTTTATGTTATTTTATGCTATGAATGCTGAATGGGCTACTAATAAAAAAAGCAGTCAAGCGCCAGTCGGACTCGCGCATTGAGAGTAACGTACTAAAGCATTATACATGAGTGTTAAGTTCTCAAAATGAATTATATTCATTAATTTGTGGATTGTTAGCACGAGATCCCTTCCATACTTGACCTATTTTAATCTATTGCTTTCCTTAATATTGCACTATGACCACGTCGAATTCTGACGGTTATATATGTTAGTACTACCATGATACAGCAAAAATAACAAAAATAAACTAATACGCACTAAATATCCAGTCATATACTTATAGAATGTCAGTTTGTACTGGGCATTGAAACAAACCAAAACGAAGCAAGCTATAGGCTTGTTATAACTTTTCCTGTAATATATAGGGAAGAACTATTAGCTGATTTTTTTTTCAAAATTTTAGACTTAGTAGCTTTTGAGATAAGGGACACAATCGACAATTTCCGCCTATTTTCTTAAATAATAGAACTATTTATTTAAAATTATAAGAGAGCCTCAAAATAATAGCTTTCATTTGGTGTCACATGGTACATTTTTTTTTGATTTGCTAATTTATTCCCCAAAAAGTGAACCTTATATTCAACATTCATTTATTTGCGTCACTAGTCGGTATGTGGGTCACAGATATATATATTGTGTATCAAATATCAACTCAATGGGTCCAGTAGTTTTGGAGTTAATTGGTTGTGACAGACGGACAGACAGATAAACGAGTCATCTTTTTTTTCCTTTTTAAGTACGGAATCCTAAAAAATAGATCCATATGTTTTAATACCATATTCTGTACTTACTTGCAGTAGAATGAAATAATAAGCCTATTAAAATTTCAACCCATAATATAAGGTTGTTCACGAAGACTAGTCGTTTTTCTTCAAAGCAATAACAGTAATATCTTCAAGCTGTGGAATTGTATAACTCTTCAACCTATCAACCTAGAGAAATGAACAAGAGAATTTGTTGGAAATAAATGCTTAACAATAAAAATCCCTTACCATTTTTTTTTGATGTGAAACATCTATAGGCGCAGAGTAAACCGGATTGTTGGCGTGGCGACGCTTGCTGTGGCGACGGGTCGCCACGCTATACAATGTTATATATATATAACATTGTATAGCTATATATATATATATAGTCAAAATGTGTACGGTGTGGCGACAGGTCGCCATGCTATACTTGTAGATATATATAGTCCACAGGTAGTAGTGTGTACGATATGGCGACGCGTCGCCATGTGCAAGCGACTGTGCGACTCCCTTCTCACTCGGTTCCATGGTGTTGTTTACTATGGTGTACATAACCTGTGTTTTACTTGAAAAAATAGATTTTGTATTTAATGAAAATAAATGTTTATTAAATGAATAGTCATCATTTTTTGTAAAAAATTTGTCATGTTTAATTTTTCCATTATCCTATATTTAGTTCCTGTCGTAATCTTGTCTTTAATGCATATTACTTGTACAAACTCGATGTTTCACATCTGACAGGCGTCCCGTGACGGATCACATTTTTTTTATAAATAGAGTCGTTCAAAAGTTATACGAGGTCAAAGCTCAATCTGTAGTAAATTTCCAGATTTCTTATTATTCTGTAAAACTGTCACAGGTATCACATTATATATAATTTTTTAAAGCAAAGTTTATCATACTTACAGCTTAACGTACCTCTATTAGGCATTCAGCACAACAGAAAGCCCCTTCAAAAAGCAAATAGAACAAGTAAGGAATTTAATTAAAAACTAAATACAGTAAAATCAATAAATGTTTGTTTTCTTTAATTAATGTGATGGTTGAGCTGAGGGGTTTTTTTTTTTGAAAGTAGAGTAGGTTCTAAAAGAAACTAATTAATTTCAATCTTGATTCATATTTAGCATTCAGTAAACTCTTGTATTTTGTCTATCATAACTACATGTGGAAACCTACTCTCACGTAGGTAGGTTATCAAACAGAGCAAAATGAAATTTTAGCGCTTAAGTGAAAGCTCCGGATATTATTGTCTTTTGAAATTCATTTTGGTTTTTATCGATTAGTCGTCATGCTATAAAGCCGTATCAAATATAACAAAAACTATTGCACAAGATCTAAAAAATAATTTCTGAATTGGAGAACGCTACATTGTAGACTGGCATTGGATGACAAATTTCTGGTTCATATCGTTTATCCAAAGTCTGAAGATAAGATTGCAATAATATATCTGCGTTGACACAAAATAAATTTCTTGGCGTTCAAAAAGTTTCTGAAGGGAATACAGAAAATAGTTCCCTGGCTGTAAGATATAAATATTTTGAAAAATTGATACATTACAGGGGTAGCGTTGCTTTCAATCAAAACATATTGCACTGCATTCTCCTCACTGCAAAGCGATGTACTTTGATTATAACAGCTGCTAATATTCGTGCGTTTGTTTCTTTAAAATTCACAAATAATATATAATCGATGAAAAGTTAATATTTTTCAATTTTATACAAATGTGCCGTTTTAGATTACATAAGAGGAGAATAAAATAATTAATTATGATTCAAATATATTTTTATCGATTTTTTTCCTTAAAGTTGTTAGAATAAATTTAATTATAATTATTATTAGGGAACTATTTTAATGATGAAATGCAACTTTTGCATTGAATTTATTAAATGGATTGGATAAATTCTTAAATTCACTCAGTAGAATAGAACTTTTATTTCTCAAGTCGCTTTAATTTTTTAGTTTCATTAATTGTATTTTATATTTTTATTATAATATTTAAGTAATGCATTTTTATTTGAATCACAGAAATACGCGATGGTAGAACTGCAATAATTAAAAAAAAAATGGACCGAAAACTAATTTGTTTCCCATGTCGATACCACATATTTCAAATTATTTTGAGTTGTCTCTGAAATATACAGCAAAAAACTTTTGGACCTAATCTAGAAATTTTCATACAATTCACAAACTTTAGGGTAATGTTGACAGATCGAAGTTTGAAAGCATTATGGATGACAACATTGTAATAAATGCTATCAAAGAAAAAGACGCGAAACCGGCACTATCATTAATGATCATTAGGGTACGTCATTCATTTCTATTGGAATTGATAATTGTGAGTGACACTACCAATTTTTGGAATTTGATTCGATTAATAAATTTTGCTTTCTCATATGTTTCTCAGCCAAGCAATAATTACCAAAAGCTTTAGAATTACATATTTTTGATTTTCTTGACAGCCTTCTTGAACGCAGAATTTATTTCAAATATCCAAAAGCTGTACATCATACACAGTGGATGATTAAAGTAATATCTTTTTAAAAATATTTTAAGAAACAAACTAATTTCCTCGCATAAAGACAGAAATAATACTTAGCGTCAAGTTTGCATTTTATATTTGATTTATGTGAAAATATGGTAAATTTATGTCTACTTTTGCGATTTAAACGCAAAATAATGACTTGCAATTATTGAACTGAAGCACGTCATTTAAGTATTTTGCAAATCATGAAATTTCCATTATTAATTAATCACTTATATTCTGTAACCATCCCTTATTCTGATATTTTATATATTAAATGCCAATAATCATTATTTGACGTAAATTAAATTTTGATTAATTTCAGTGAGTATGTAATAAAATAACGTATGATCTTGAAATAAATATGCAAGTAATATTTTTTATTAGAAAATTTGTTTGTATAGTATTGGGTTTATTGTTGTGTTGTATCGGTCATTCCACTGCTAAGTCGCCCCACAATCTTTTCATATCAGATGAGTGGGCTAGCATCTTGAGCTCTTGTCACTAACAATATGGCAATAACTAAGAACGCCGCCGGGGCGTGCTCTCTGAAGCGCGCAGCGAGTTGTTTAACTCGAACTTTAGAACTCATTAATCAATTGACTATGATCAGGATCGGACGTGGCCTTACCTTCTCATTTAAAGCTCTCATTTATAGCTCCGGATCACTGAACAACCATCGCTCTATATTGAACACGAACTTTTGCCCGCGGCTCCACCCGCATAGACATAAAGTGATGATTTTTTTTGTATAAGATTTGCATAAAACCCACGCTTTGTAAGCGTCTACATCCCGAAAAGAGTAATTATGCCGAATTTAAAGTTAATCGGACTTGTAGTTTCGAAAATCTCGTGACGAGTCAATTAGACAGTCAGTCAGTCAGTGGTATTTCGCTTACATATGTATAGATATTTCCTTATATCCATGTGCTTGTAATTACAAACAGATCTATAAATACAGCACATATGAAATTCAACGTCGCCTTGAGCAAAGTACGTACGTGTTTACGTTCTAGAAGTATTTACCCGAGTTCTAAGGATACACATCCAGACATTCTGCACAGTAAACAGGGTGGTATCGGGCGGCGCTCGCGTCGGCTGCGACTTGTCGCGACCACGCGTCCGCGAACATCACGGCTCTCCGCTCGCATTATGACTGCAAACTGCTGTAACGCCTATATAAATATTTATCTTCAATCTTGGATTCGAAGTGTTGTTGTGCTTGTTTATTAGATTTGTGCGAAACAATTTCCATATTTATGGACAAGGACAAAAATAATCGACTACCCGCACCTTAATTTCTGGTGTGCGATATTATCGTCGAGGATGATAGTATGCATTTATTTCTTGTGAAGGTTTGTAACAAAAATACATTATAATTATTTATCGCCTAATGTTAATTTATTAAAAATACTGTGACAAAATTTAGGAGACAATAAAACATTCTTCATAACTGGGGTTAACCTTACGTTTTATTTCTAAACTTGAAATTTATTCAATTTCTCATTCTTTTTTAATATATACGAACATAATTACCATGTTAGTAAAGGGGTTGTAGTATGAATTAGGATGTAAGATATTCGATCTAGAACTTCTATGTCGGAGACAATATCATATATATATATATATATATCTATGTGTTAAGCTTAGGTGTTTACATCCTTTTTTTACAAAAAGCACAATTGGTTCATTAAATTTGATATAATTTTATAAACAATTGCTTGCATCTTTTTTAAATTATTGATACACATACAGTGCATCAATGATAAAAAAACATTATTGCTTTTGTTTTTATAAAACAATTTATTCTAATAATTAGTTATAAATATTATTTGCATACTTTTTATTATTATTCACATCATTTATATATTTATATCTGTATATGACTAAGAAATGCTGCCACGTGACGTTTTCTTGATTCGTCACCGAGTTTCTTAATGTAATACAACCAAAAAGAAGAAAGATATAAATAGACTGCAAAAGTTGAAAACGTGTAAAACATTTAATATGAACGAATATTAACAAAACTATTCAACTGATTAATACATATAGTAATTACGTGATTAAAATAACGATAAAATAAAATGCCTAAGCGACGAACATTGAGGAGACGAACAGAAAGACGTTGAAATGAGTCCGCCCATAACCATGCAACGTCTGGGCAACGAAATCAAAGACTGACTGATTGCCGTCAACGAACGAGAAAACGTCTAGCGACAACTTCAAGAAAGAAATTATCTGAAACAGAACCACTTCAAGCATCTTTAACCAGATTAAACATAATCAGGACATAGTTTAACCTAATTCTATGAATATAACGCAGCACGATTATTAAAAACTTGATCGCGAAATACAAATGAATTATTTCAAAGGTCAATTAAATTATTTTTGCATACATTGTAGAACATAATTGTTTATAATTTTGTAATAAAGACAAAATTAAATTAATTACTACTGTAATTTTTGCAAAGTGATAACTATTGTACATATTTTGTGAGAAAATTTGCGCCGGGTACGGGTCGTGTAGATACATATATTAACATTAATCTACAATTTTTAAATGAATTAATGTTATATTTAATATTTTTTTAGTCCTCCCTAAAAAATCATTCCTTTTTAAACGCCAAATATTCATTCTGGAACGTGTTTCCCATCTTCTTATCAAATCGTGTCAAGAAAATGTTTAACACTTCTGTCGTCACAAATCAAAATAATAAAAGTCTTCAAGACCACAAAGCGTCGTGGGCGATGGTTGCCGCGCGAAATATGTTTACTTATTTTGCCGAAAGGGAAATATTCGCTAGCCGACAAGATATTTTCATGGCCAAGTTCCTCTCAGGCGATAATTCGTAAAATACTTCAGAGAGTTGTATCATGAAGCCCGGTCGACGTCCTCTGCGGTTCCGTGGGTGGATGGAGCAGCAGCCTCCACGCACGTAATAAAAATGATTTTAACAATTTCCTACCGATATAGCGAATATGTTCACTGATTTCTTCTCGATTGAAAATTTATTAGATGAATGTTTATATGCTATTGTCAATAAATAAAAATGTCAGTTCGCTGTATGTCGATGGCAGGATTGTCCAGCTGATGCCCTGAAGGGTGTAACGCAGGAGCCAGACGGAAGCATTTATCGCCTATTCAAGTGCGCCAGCTGACGGCATGTTACTAGTTAATTTTTTATTACCTACAGGATCATATTGACAATCAGCTTACGTATTTTCATTTGAGAGTAAATAACGTATCTTTAAATTAAATGTTATTTATAGATACTTTAAAATTGATGAAAATATAAATAAGTAAATAAGAAATTCTGTGATAAATAAATCAATTAATTTAAAATTTATCGAAATTTTGATTTAAGGTACTCAAATATCGAAATTTAGGTTTCACCAGCACTACGAGTTATCTATCGGCCGTAAACCGAGAATATGATCGACCAAATTTGTACTTGGCTCTTGGACCAGAACGATGGACGGCGGCGCTGGATCAAAGGGATGCGCACGAGCCGGTGACATACAATGAAATACGTTATAGTACCGTTGACGCCGCGATTCCAGGCGACTAGTCGGCATCAGTACAGTGAAACCATTGACGCATGTTATACATTTATGATATTATTTTTCGGATTTCTGAAATAATACGGTGTATACATATATATTACGCCAAACAAAATATTTTGCGAAAAACAATTTTTAACAAAAAGACATTAGCTGGTTTCTGAAGTTATTAAAAAAATTCTAAAAAAATCCACCTTTCATACAAGTAAAATAAGAATATTCTTCCACATCGAAAAATGAATCTACAACGAGAACATTTTCACATGATGACTTTGTATGACTTCAAATGTTGACTAAACCCAGAAAAATTACTTGAAATACTTCGAATGACGTTCAAAGACAAAAGCTCTTTTAAAGCGACTGTTTACTGCTAATTAAACGAATTTAAGCGCAATCAAGTAACTTTGGAGGCGAAGAAAAAAGTGCAGCATTTTGTCGGCCGTTATAAAAGAAAATGTACTGGCACTGAAAAATTTAATTCAAGAGATCAGATGAATTACACATGAAAAGATTCAACATATATTAAGGATTGAAATGAGAAGCATATATGAAATTCTAAATGAACATCTTCACGTAAAGTGGATAGTTTCACTCTGGGCACCGAACAATGTAAACCAAACTTAGAAGCAAATTCAGATAGCATGATGCCTTGACATAATAAAAAAATTAAAGCAGCCTCGTCTCAGAGTTCCGTTACGTTGGAATCCCCTTGGATAAATATCATTTTTTTTTCTCATCTTAACCTACAAACGATACTAATTAATGTAATATACCTTATTTTTTTTGCAGTATCAATAATTGGGCAGAAAAATTGATAAATGCAGTCTATAGCAGAAAATATTGAAAATAATATAATATTAGTGCTGTATTGTTTGTGGTTTATTGTAGTAACAAAAAAAATTCATAAACTCTGTTCAGGTGCAGGAAATAATGAACGAAACTAGAAAAAGGAGTTATACTTATAAAAGTGCGCTATTAGCTAAGAAAATACAATCGATGCTAATTAATGTAGTATATGTGATGTAATTATAATGTCAATAATTGTACATAAAAAATGATAAATGTAGTATATAGCAGCAAATATTGAAAATAATGCAATAGCTAGTAGTGATATTAATACCACATTGTTTGTAGCTTATTTTAGTAGTAAAAAAATTACAAACTCTATTCATGTGCAAGAAATAACAGACAGAACAAAAGGGAACGGAGTTATATTTTTACATAACTCGCTTTTTATTTTCTTTTTATTTATTTGGCACTTTTTTGCGACATTAGCTCTAAAACTACAAATGATGTAAATGTTTGTAATAGTACTCAAGTGTTTGTAGAGACTGTTAAATAATTTATATAACTGTCATCAACTAAATAAAGTGTCTTAAAAATTAATACATTTAAAAAAGTTAAATCCTGAAAATGTAGAACGTTTGTAACTTCATTAACTGCGATAGTGTATACATATATACAGGGATAAATACATGTGTACATACGTAGGTATGTGTGGAAATAGGTATTATTCATATAAGTTGAAAAAATGATTTTAAACAATTAATCTACTAGGCATGATTGAATCAATTAAAAATCCCTCTGTACATTTACAAGTGTAACAGCGAAAGCGTAACGAAATAAATAATACAGGTAGGAGTTAGCTTTTTCCTGGTCAGGTGAAACTCAATTATTGTCTACCTGAAATCATTTGTAGTTGAATTTAGTAGTAAAAAAAAATCGTCAGGACTACAAAGTATTGGCATTGTCTGGAAAGCTTTGAAAGAAATAAAATCTAACGATAACATCACGAATAATTTGCAAACTACAAACGATTTCATTAATCGTAGATCATTTTGTACATCCCCAAATGTTTTTGTATAAGCGCTGCTTTAATAAAAATAAATGTATCAGCAGGAAAATTCCTGGTCAGATCAAAACTCAACCGTTTTTTACTAGAAATTATACGTAGTTGAGTGTAGTAGTAAGAAAATTCGTCAGCATTATTGATGTAGTTCGGGAAACTCTGAGGGTCATAAATCTTTTTATTACTACATCCAACTACAATCGATTTCGGGTAGCCAATAGATGAGTTTTACCTTACCAGAAAAGTGCTAGGTCCGACCTGTTTTATTTATTTCGTTACGATTGCGCTGTTAGATTTGTAGATGAACAGATGGATTTTTAATCGATTGAGTCATTCCTAGTCGAATAGTTGTTTATAATCATCATTTCAACTTCTATGAATATTACCGTGTTATACCGTATTATATGAATAGTACGTGTACATGTACACGTACATGTACATATGTACGTGTACATATACACACGTACACGTACATATGTACGTACACATTTATGGCTGTATGAATGTACATACTAGTTAATGAAATTACAAACGTTTTATTTTTTTAGTCTTTATCTTTTTGAAATGTATTATACCAATAGTTTAACACTTTCTTAAAACACTTGAGTAATATTACAAATATTTATATCGTATGTACTTTTCGAGCTAAAGTCCCAAAAACTGCGAAATAGAGAAAGAAATAAAAAATAAAAAACTATTTATGTAAAAATATAACTCCGTTACTTTTTGTTATGTTCGTCATTTCCTGCACCTGAATAGAGTTTATGATATTTTTTTGCTACTGCATTAAACTACAAACAATGCAGCACTAATATCACATTATTTTCAATATTTTCTGCTATAGACTGCATTCATCATTTTTTCTGCCCAATTATTGATACCACAAAAAAATAAAGTGTACTACTTTAATTCATTAGCATCGTTTGTAGGTTAAGATGAGGCAAAAAAAATTGGTATTTATTCAAGCGAGTTTCAGCGTGACGGAACTTCGTCTTGGCGCGTTTACGATATCGTTATCGGCAATGAATTATGGATTTATCAGCATGATCCAGATACGAAGAGTCAATCGACCTCTTTGTTACAAAAAGAACCAACACCTACCAAAGTTAAATGAGAGAAAACAATTTTTATTCAATGTAAGATGCACTTGCTGCATTTGAGAAGGCGGTTGAAGAGGTGTCTGATGCGGACTGGAAAATGTGTTTTGTGAACTGTTTTGGACATACGAAACTTTATATAAATGTCAACAAAGAATTCATTGAAAAGATATAATAATAAAATAATAACCCGCATAATATTTTTATAGTATCGCAAAACTTCTTGAGTTCTCCATGTATTTACCTGAATGTGAGTCTTTTAGAGCCGTAGAGCCATACTGTGGTCAACTTGACTTTAGCATAAAAATGAACCGGCTCGAACAGTGAAATAGCACACTCACACAGAATACAGACATGATATTTATTGCATTTCTTCCAGTGGATGAGAGTTCCGGTGGCCCACTCACTTTCCATCTCCCCGTTCTCCCCTCCATCACTCCATTCCTCCTTCATTAGTCCATTCCTCTCTCAATAAGATACCTTATTCCTACTCAAGAAGCTGACAATACACTGGTGACATCACTGGGGTTGCGAGTGTTCATGGGCGGCAATGACGACTTACTTCTTGGTGACAAGCAAGTTGGTTAACCTCTAAAAATGCTATAAAAAAGTGATTCACCGGAAACGAATCAGCTTCCTACATGTCAGTGAAAGTAAAAAAGATGTGAAAAACTTTAAGCTCTGTCTATACCTGACAAACACGTGTAAGTTTATAAATAAAATAACGTTTTTAGTGTCGTGCTATTTTTAGTTGCTTACTGAAATATTTTAATTGATACTTTATAGAACGAAAAAGCACTTATCTCAATTTATAGATATTCGTAGTTTGTTTTTTAAAAATAAACGGAACACAATTTTATGTTTGATAGTTTGAATGAAATTAATTTTGAGCACTCAGTAAATATCGAGAAAATCGATTAGTTCATGATATTAAGAAGACACTGCAAGTGAAGACGGTGTTCAAACGTATAAGGCGTGTAACAGCACAGTATAACAGCACGTAACAGAAACAGTACTGCCAGATTACATGTACTTCAACAGTGATATAGCGGTCGCTACCAGAGCGACATCTTTGCAACGAAGTATTTGACAAATCATCACCACCCTTATAAATCCGAAAATGTATTTATGTGTTTATCCATTTACCATAAAAAAAAACTATCACGATACAATTTGAACGATATTTGCTAAGTAAATAGTTTATTTTCTATAATAAATTTTCCTACAAAAAAATAGACGGGATATAATATGTACTTATGCATTATAAACGCAATTGTTTCGGCCAAGCTGAATTCCTATTATTAATAACCAATAAATAATAATTATCAATTAGTCGCCCCGATTGCAGCCGAATTTTGTAGAATAAATAGTAAATACTAAAAACACTTATTATTTTTTCTCAAGTCCAAAGATTAAGATCTCATCGTATGTCTTATTAAAGATTTCTATAGTGATTTTATGATGATACGATGCGCACGTACACGTACAGATCGGCGCAAGCTCTATAAACAAATAGTTTTCCCCGGAAAAATGCATCCAGATCCCTGTCGATCGCTTCAACATGTGTGCACATAATCGTTTTTCCGTGAATACAGATGGACCGCAAGCTACGTGGGCATCGTTCAGAACGAACGGCGATCCGATTTCTTTGACGTGTCCGTGAGATATGATGATGTAGCGCTCGGAGTTGTTCCATCGTTAATAGCGGATAGGTATAATCATGCAGACGAGCCGTCCCCCGTAACAACGTTAACGAGTCAAAGCGATAGCGCTAGGACATTACGCGGCCGCCCTCGGACGGATTATGACGCAAGGATTCGTCCGCGATGAGGCTATAAAACTTCCCCCCGCCGCTGAAAGCGAGCTTAGTCACGAAGCGGTCATTAGTTCTACATGAACCCGGCCGACGTGAGCGCGGGCGCGTTGCGTTTGTTGGCCTGTAATCGGTCGGACGCGGTCGGATTCCAGAAAACGATTTCTCGATCGCTCCAATCTACGGCATGTCATTCAGCGAATTCCCCTCTAGGAATGGCACTTCACTATGTATAAGCCCCGACTTCACTATTCATTATCATTATACACATCTATCAACACGAGTACTTGCTCTACGAGACATTTAGTCTCTTTAAGTCTTTTTTTTTTCTTTTGTTGTGATTGAGACGAAAAGAGATTTATTAACAATTGAATTACGTATCGTGTTGTTGTCTATTGATAAACTTAATTATAAATATAAACGTAGGAGTGACGAATAAAATTTCATCTTAACATTCTAAATGCATATTACTACAATATGTATGTAAACTCACATTAAAAATACATCAAATCTGATTTTAAGAAAGTCCGTTTTTAACATTTAATTTATATTGGATACTCCAATATTACATATTTTTTTTTAATTTCCACTGTTTTCCATTGTATTATCAAATCCTAAAGCAAAGAAAATGATCAACGAACGTATTGATTTTGCAAACAGCAGCGGTTGGCAACGAACGTCACTTGTGGTCCGCGCTGGCAACTGTTCGAGGTGGTATGAATAAGTGAGGAGCCGCCGTCTGCCGCGTCAATGCCGCGCTGAATGCCAAATGTCGTTCGTGACACTTTCCACTTTCGCTCATATGCATTTTCGCTTTTTTGCATCGAACCGTTCCAACGTGAAATTTTCGTGCAGCTAATTCTGCAACCCGCACTGGACGAACGTCCGTTAACTCGCTTCTTTCCGAGAATTATATTGTAGGATGTTCCATTTAGCAATAGCCCCGTTATTGACGTTTGCACAACCCGTATATTAGTGATTCGGTGTTGTCATATAGGATTCTCTATGACAGATTCAGAAATATATTGTCCAGCGGAAATAATAATTACATGGTAATCTTTTTCGGTGTGATAAATTTAATTTATAAAATGGAGAAATACTTACCGTTCCGTATTATATCATCATTGATCATTGGGAATTCACACTAGCAAAGTTATTGTCTTTGCGGTACTGAGGTTTTTTGGGCTCGTGTAAGTTGAGGAGGTTTGCAAAGGCTGTTGGAAAATTGAAGTGATGTTTACCTAATGAGGTTATTACCTGACCAAATTTAATTTATAATATAACTTATAGTTGTTTGATTAAATAGCTTGCCCTAGGTAGAAGCCTTAGTCAACAGCTTTAATTGTAGAATTCTTGACTAACATTGGCATCGGCACAGCATGGGCATTCATCATAATTTTCATTTTGTCCTTGTTTCTTATGAGACCCAATGTTTGAGAAACTCTTTTGAGGTCTCTGAATATGGAGCCGAGGTCATGCTGCATTTGCGCCATTATCACTGCGTCATCAGCGTCATAAGTGAAAAGTTGCAGTAAAATTTCTTTACTTGTGCCGTTTATATTTAGCTAGTTTTGATACCATTAAATAGATGACATTTTGACAAAAGAAAAATAAAAAGGTAAAAACCGTGTCTCGCCATTTTTCTATTGTTATTTTGTCCACAAATATAAGTGAATCTATAACGTAGAAAATCGATACATTTTGAATTTTTATTATAAAAAAGGGAAAATGCAACACGAACCGTGAAAAAAAATGTGACGTTTATCGACCTAATGCAGTGTTGGTAATAATAACACAAAACTGGTTCAAGTGTTTTCAGTCCGTTAATTTGATTGTCAAAGATGAACCACGAACGAAAGATGAACCTGGTCGATCAGTTACGGAGAAAGTCTATACTATTTTGGAAAAAATGGAGATCGATCGATGTATTAGTTCTTACAACATAGTTGAAGAGCTGAAGATTGATCTCAAAACAGTGTTGACCCATTTGAAAAAAGCGAGATGTACAAAAAAGCTCGACATTGGGTCTTACACAAACTCACTGACAGAAATCTAATGAATCGTGTACTAATTTAAGAATAATTTATCGAAACGTAATGAAACCGACCCGTTTCTTATTCATTAAACTGGTTATTCATTATGTAAATCTGCATGATAGTCCGTTCATTATTAACGTAATTGAACGAATAAACAAGCAAGTAATGGATACGATAGCGTTCGGTTACCACCCAATGTGGTCGTTGTACGTATATATTAAAAATAAACTGTTTACAACATGAACATTTTCCGTCAAACACTAAATTAATAGAATACGATTAAATTCTATACCATTTCAATTAAATATGCATCAGCTTTTTAGTTTCACAATTTATGATTTTAAAATTTGACTTAAAAACATAAATTAAGGCGATATAAAAATATAATTATAATTTAAGTAAATACAACTTTTCTACTTATACATGTTGTCAAAATGAATTCACGTAATATTTACTTTACATATGAATGTTACTATAGTGTTTTCAAATAACAAAAATAAATGCACTGTTGTGATATCCTTAGACTATCTAAGCAATTATATGCAGATACAACATGTGGGGTTGGGAACGGAATTAAAAGTGGGACCAGAAACAAAGTCTAAGATCGGATTTGAAAGTAAAATAGATGTGTATTTCAGGTTAAGCCAAAATGTGTATGTTACTACTCTTTAAATTACTATAATATTAATGTTTTAAATTAGACATTTACATTATCAAGTGTAAAAAAATTAGGCACAATGCCAAAATTTATATTACATGTTAGCAATTTATTGTATTAAATTTAAGTTATAAATATTTACAAAGGCATAGAAATTATTTATATATATATGTATACATAATGTTAGGTAGTGCATAGTGCGTATTATCTCACAATGTGTAAAGTTTAAATCACTTTTCTAAATTATTATAAAATAGCAAACAGTTTTTGAGTCAACCTTTAAACACAGCCAAATAGACAAAAATTTTGATCAGAGAATTGTCTCTTCTATCAGCCTTGTCAACCTTTTAATATATACACTAATGTGTAGAACATTGCACTCTTATTATGTATTGTGATTGAATTATATGTATTTGCTTAATAGAAATTAATTAAATCACGCCTCCTAGTACAATCCTATTTTGGTTCATCTGACGGTGATGTGCCTATAGAGAACTAAACTTTAACATCGAACATTCAAAAGGTTGGCTGATAAATAAACTCAACTAAATATTGACTGAGTTTTTACTTATGATGATGATGATATACAGCGCGATTCTTTTTTTTTTTTTAGTGTGAAATAGATAGAGGGCGTTCATCTCCAGTTCAAATACGGTTTCTGAGTTGACATTTAACGTTTCTATAATACAGACTCGAGGCGAGAGGCCGTTAGCCGGCCGCAGGCGGCGGCGCCGTGCTGCCTGTTACCTGAAGGATTTCAAGGAATTTACTGCTGAAGCAATTACTAGGAGATTTATCTGATAAATTTTCAATTACAGTGAGTGGGGGCACATCGAAATTTGTTGCACGTAAGTTAAATGATGTTTCTGTGAAATTGAGGAAAATATTATTAATAGATCGCGTGAACGTTAGTTTTCCTATGAACATATAATAAATTTTTAGAATCTTTGATTTTTGCGATCTTACTATTTCTTTTGACACATACCGTAAAACCTTTCTATAGCTTATTAAGAATTTGTAAAACAAATATGTCTATGCTGGTGTCGAAAATTTATTTATGATGACTTGGGAATAATTATATTAACTTTTGACATATTAAAATTGCATGAGTTAAAAAGTTAATACACTTTAATAGACAGAAAAAAAAGCAAAAACGGGTATTAATATAAGGTATATTACTTCAACGATATTTGAAAACTTAAATTAAACCTAAGAAATGTTTGTTATCATACGTCCATATTATAGTAAATTATTGTTTTATTGCAAAGAGATTTTTTCTCTGTTATGATAAAAAAACTGATTTTTTTTCATATATGTTTAAGAATACAAAGTTTTGTAATATTGTGATATAACCGAGTTCATAAATGTTTTCACATTCGTTACCTTATATAAATTTGAATTCATTGTATTCAGAAGTATATTAATAAACATCGAGTTTGAACAGTGAACACGAGCGAACTGGACCGCAATGTCGAGAACGAATGATTTATTCGTGAGTGACAAGCGCTCAGAGCACTAAATTTTACATAATCTTCATCGTAT
This sequence comes from Eumeta japonica, assembly GCA_005406025.1. NCBI lineage: Eukaryota > Metazoa > Arthropoda > Insecta > Lepidoptera > Psychidae > Eumeta > Eumeta japonica. The sequence continues at coordinate 109,611 of BGZK01000195.1, read as the reverse complement.
TTTGATTAGCGTGATACGTGACACTTGACAGTAGTTACAAGTGACAAGTGGTGCGATTTCAAATTTAATTGTAGTGTTACAAGATTAATTTGCACTATGTGTATATATATTACATTCTCTGGTAATCTTCGCCGACTTCGGGACTCGCCATCTGCGATATCACAATGTATCCACCTTTCAGGGTACCTAGTGTTAAAATTGCCAGAAGGTACATTGAACCATTAAATTCTATTATATCTTCCATTCATCACTTTTCCATATCTTATACGATATAAGTAGTACGCGTAAGGAAAGCTCTAAATAGGAATTTTTTCCTACATAATCGACTAAATCATCACATCTCAGCTAATTTGCACATTTTGCCTATAAATCAATATATACAAACATTCCCCGTGAAGCAGTCTTGCTATTAGTGAAAACGCTATGTATTAAATATCTGAGATTGGCATTCGCGGACAGACAAACACCGTGCGCGAGTTCAATTTGAAAGACATAAGGATGGTATAGGTCAACTGCCTACATAATTTGATGCAATATAGGTACTTCTAAAAACTGCAGATCGCTATTATTTTAAATAAAATTTAACTTTGAAATCTCGTTCATTCGTACGTCTTGAGAATAGACCTATAGAGATGTAGTCCTTATTATACTTACTATGATATTATAATTAGAGCTATATTTTAATTTCAATCAGTAGCATAACATAATCTTAACTTTTCGGGGTTAAAGTTCTTTTTCTAATTTTTTTAGTTAGATGTATATTATCAATAACTTCAAGAAATTTATTTACAATGACTCACAATATATTTTATTATTGCGAAAAATTCACAGATCTCGTACTCTACACGATTTTCGGGTACATTGAAAAAAAGTTTATTAATAAAAGAAATAATACAAAAGGCATAAAAACAATAATCAATCATAAATTGTTCCCAAGTATAAAATTAAAAATTATTTTTTTTTTGTAATCCTTAAAAATCTGTTGATAGGTAAAAATTAATTTGTTTATTTATTATAAACCTATATCAGTAGTCCAATTCACACTCGACGCAAGTTGAAGTCGTGAAAAGGCTGATTTTAAATGAACCATAGTTAAAATAAATTCTTTATTTTCATAAAATTAAAAAAGTACTTCAGATATTATCATTCTTCAAAGATAAGTAAGAAACTCTGGAATAGAAACATGTAAGTTTAAAAATGCCTTTTACAAAACTTTCAGATAATATCTATTTTTACCGTTTTTTTGCGATTTTCTTAAAAAAAAGAATTAGACAGTTATGAGGACTCCCGACTGAAAACTTAAAACTATAATATGATTGTTTTTAATATTTTCAAGTTGATTGCAATATCAAACATTTAAATATAATTTTTAAATTAAAATCATTAATATTAGTGTTGTTTCCACATCTATCGACACTTCTAGCAATAATCATATACATTTTTGCATGGTTTATTTATTAACCAAAAGACATGATGAGCAGCGTAAATCCAGTATATTTGAAGTAACAGTCAACATGCATAGTAAGGTTTGAATCGCAAAATTAAAGTCTTTCAATTTAAACAAAACACCCATAATGTTACAATTGAATAAAATTTAAAAATACAATCTTTACATATACAAAAATGTTTCGACTTATACTCCGAATTCACATATATAGTTTACATTAGCAGTTCGGTGATGCGAAGTCATAACTCATCCAAAAATGGCCTGACACGCCAATAGAAGTTTACATTTCAGTAAATAATGATTTTATCTATGTTTTAGGTAATTATGTTGTTACAAAGACTTCTTTTTTTTTAGTTATTTAAACTATGTTTCTATAAAAATGTATTAATGCATTTTATACTCTATTTTTACTGCACAGTAATCATATACTAGAGTATTTAGTTTAGCCAAGCGTAACACATCATACGTATAGCTACAGATATAGAATTAGCATTACACGTCACGTGACTGAGTCGATTACAAATGCTTTTAAATTACACCCAGTGCTTAAAATAGTTTTTATTTCAGTAAACTTTTTAAAATTTTTCTTTTTGACATCATGTAGTCCTTTTCCATACACATCTTTCGACACCTCAGTCCCTTCATTCACCTAGGCTTAAAGCTCACGACACCAGAGCGAATTCGCGTTTTCGCTGAAAAGCGAGATCCTGCTGAGGCGAGTCGAGAATTTTTTCAATGGTAAAAATATTATTATTATTACAATAATATTTGATAGTAATTATATTGACTGCCATATGCCCATTCCACATTGAATTAAAAGCGTTTTCAATTACGTAGCGTGCATCAATTGATTAATTATAAAATCAAATTTATGCATATCATAAAGTTTTGTGAAGTCGTATGCGAGTTAATCTCACTTTAGAATGATCGTAAAACGTGCCTTCATAAGGGCCTTAAAAATACCGTTAAAGGTCCACCGGTTTTTATGATTACAGGTTCAAACGATAGATAAATCAATACTATACACAGCGATTGTTGTCAAAATATTAATAGCTTTCTCGTTTTCAATAAATTTGAGATCCTCTGAAAAAAGTCCCGAAAACTCGGTAGAGTTTGTGTTTTTTTATTATTTAAATTAAGTTATTGATATATTAAAAAATATATTTTGCTGTATTGTAGCTCTTTCTATAATGCATCTTTTGATATAATTCTTAATTTCTCTATCTCAATAAATGAAGACGCTAGATCCCTAACGCGCTTGTATTATATGTACCGCATGTTAACGTAAAGCCCAATTTATGAATAGAAATAGCATTTTTATTGATATTACTTCTCAAATATGTAGACGTAACTCGTAAACTACACTAGATAGATTTTTTTCGTCAATTTATGTACACCGCTTATGTGAGTCATCCTTTTTAGTTGGCTAAATTAACTCATTATCACGGTTTTCCAACCTGAAAAACGGTACACATTCGTTAAACCATACCATTCTCTTATATCACTATTCCTAAATATATCTATGAAGAATACTTCCCCTGCAGTATTGTCACTGCATTACCTTCGTTTTGGAATGCCACTTATCGCCATATATAAATGTGAGAACCAAAACTGCATTATCGACAGGCAAATGTGCTTATCGTTAAAAAAATTTTGTATTCATGTAAATGGTTAACTTAATAATTAAATTTCTTACATTGCTTTTCCTTTCAAAATTATACTTATAAGAACAGTAGTTTGTTAACAATGCTATCTCCATAATTAAGAAACATTTTATTGCAAATAATTTACTTTTATATAGGAAGAAAATTATGATTCTGGACAATTGTAGTACGAAACAAGGAATTAAAATTTGTTGATATTACTGTATTCTATGATATTACTCTAGACAACAACTTTTATTGAAGTAGTCATAGGATTTAGTGGGCCTCTCGTAAAAACAGAAATATGTGTTTAGGAGTCGTACTTGTTATAGCGAACTAATTTATTTTGAGGCACATCTATCGTTTGTTACCAATACTCCCGTACATCTGTTTTTTACGTCTATTCATACACATACGCACTAATAAATACATATCTCTCCTTTGGATCACAAAGTCGGATAAAACGGAATAGGCACAGAGTAATAAGGCACACTCTGTGTCCACACCACATAAACAAGTTATCTAAAACAATTCTCATCGTATACACAGACTACATAATTTACTAGTTCGAATTGAAGTAACTTTCTTCAATTCGAAAGTGTCTCGTAAATTCTTTCAATCCATTACTGTAACAACAATGCTCGATACATTCTTTAGACTAGATAAGAACTGGAAAAAGTATCGCAGAACAAAACGGAGAAAGGAATTTGTTAGTTTCCAAGAACTTTCCTTTTCCTTTTTCTTTATATTTACAGAAGGAATGATATCTAGTAAGACGACAAAGCTTTGTAGGCGGATTCCACGCTACTAGGGGTAGGGGGCGCCACAGGTTGTGCGAGCGCTTTGTGATCGTCCACTCGTCCCCGGGTCTCTTTTTAGACTGACGAATATAGCAAGTACGATTTGGGTTCGTTAATAAAAAAACTTTTGTATATTCAAAAATTTAACGGATCCCATTAAAACTTACTATAGTTATAATATATATAGTTATAATACTATAGCACGAAATTAATTAGATAGTTTATTATTCATATTTTCAAAAATTTACTATTGAAAATTGTTTTAATTTCTTATTTTAACATTTCTGTGTAAAAAGTTAACCAAGGAAATAATTATACTGATTTCATTAATGTAAAATTTTAAATATATTTGTACCTATAATAATGATTGATACGTGATTTAACTTTTTCGGAACCATAAATCATAATTTGATTTTGAATTAGACATTGTTGTTTCTAATATTCTTATTGACAAAAACCAGACAGGTAGGAATAGAGTTAGCACCATAAAGGTTCCGTATGAACTTAATTACGCTTTTCTTTTTTCTAAAGGAAATTTGAAAATATTTTGAAATATCCGAAGCATTCAAAATCTTAAACTTTCATAGCGGAAAGTAAGAAAGTGTTTCCTTATACATCGCTCTACATCACAGTCCAGATTCCAACTGCAGTTGTTAGTTAGTATTGGCAAAAAATATTTTTTGTGATATAACTACAAAATAACTATTTTTGAATTTTTGTGTTTCTTCATCTTTTATTTTGAAAGACTTTACTGTCAAATTCTCGTTCCCGTTTCCAATTCTGATTCCGGTGCTTTTATTGATTTGTATCCGAGTAACAATATTTAAATCCTCTGGGATTAGAATCTCAGAGGATTAGCTAGAATAATTAGAATTAGACCCACATTCAGTTTTTGCCCCGGTTTCGTTCCTAATTTCGGTTCCGGTCCCAACTCTCAATTTCGTTCCCCGTCTCTATTTCAATTTCGATACCGCTACCGATCACGTTTCCGGTTTGTACGAAGTAGAGCAAATGCTAGGTCAAAATAAAATGTAGGCTATATTACTGTAAATGTAAAAGAATTTTTATATATTATATAAGTCCACTAATCCTCACATTATACAATCCCAATCCCACTAACCAATTATGAATAGTCATACCTTATTCCATAAAGAATATTCATACAAAATCCAACCTCCTTTTATAAAAAGCGAATTTCAAAATCACTAAACACAGAGATGGACGGTTAGGCGAACAACGAAACGATCACATAAAGGTTTATTTTTTCGTTGCTTGTACAAAAAATATAAAGTTCGTTAGAGATATTAAGTTTTCAAAAATTGAATTATATACATTAAATGGTGCGAATTGGTACACAAACATCACAAGTGAAATTGTGAGCGAAATCGATAATTTAGATTGTATCAAATAAAAATAGAAATAGACACAATAACTTTTGGTGGAAAGACATAAAACATAAAAAATATTAATTAAAATTAGTTATATAAATGAAAATCTAAATGTGTAATAAAAAGTAAGGCACAAAAAAAAACATAGAAACTCAAAAATGAAATAATTTACTGAATTTAGCCAAAGATTCATTGACAAAAATGCACAATATATAATATATTTTTTAGAAAATCTGTCATAAAATACTTTTCGTTGACAGCGAGCTCAGCGAACGCTACTTTATTTATGAACTCAAATATCAGAAAATGTGTACCAACTAACCAGCCACGACTGTACATTACAGTAGGTGCACTATGTTTTTACGAAAAGTACAACGTAGTAGCAATTTCGGCCGTCAGACGGTAAAAGCTATCAAATTATAACGGGCCATTCGCTATTATGCGCCGCCCAGACTTTCATGGAAAATTATTTCTTTAGTGCGCGCTCGCCGGGCGCTCGGAGCGTGATCCTCGAAATTAAACCGACATCACATCGCTTCGGAAATATCCGAGGATATCCTATTTGAATTTGTGTTATCGCGCGCTATCGACCGGAGAGCTATTTAAAATTGATTACGATCTTGAAAATTGGTAAATGTCATTTATTTTATAAAAATTATAAAATAAATTATGTCACAATTAAAGGATAGCATCGAAGCTTGTTTTAATTCTCGCATTATGATAGTGTAAAAAATTGGCCCACTGACTTAAGCCTATAAAGGAATTTATATTCAGTATTATTTTTGTATTCGAGTCGTCACATTATAATGACGCTAGTGGAGAACACACTTTGTAGTGATCGGTCATGTGAATGTGTTATGATTTCCATTTTTTGTTTGGTCATTGTGGAAATTATACGTACAATTAACGCAATAATGATAAAATTATTTTGTGAATATGGTATTTGATGAATCTACATAATATTTCACAGTAACAAAACTCCTCATTTTATAAAGCCGTAGATCGATGATTATAACCTTATCCTACTTAAACAGGCGTCATCTGTTAGAGGTTAACAGCCCACTAATTAACTAATTTTCAAGAATAACTCTGCATTTCTATGACATTGTATTACATTCTATAATTGATTATAATATAGTATTTTGTAGTATATTTAATTGTATCATTTTGAGTATTCAAATTGGACTCATTACTCGTATACGTCAAGAAATGAGTCCAATTTAAATTGATGATCTTGTGTCGTTCAAAATATTTCTTTCTAATGAGCAGCGTCTTTTAAGGAATAGCAAGAACATAAGATGACGCTAGAACTAATTTACGTATAAGAAATATTTCGAACGAAAACTATTTATATAATTTCTTATCATCGAGATATATTTAGAGAGTTTCACCTGTTTTATTTACTAATGCAATTTTTCATATGAAGATAGTTTAATATTTGAATCAATATTGAGTTGTATAAAAGTGTTACACATACTATTACAATCAAATAACAAATAAAAGTTGATTTAAGGATAGTTTTAATGATTTTTGTTCTTGCTATCAATGTTCTTTCATGCAGAAGGTCTACTATTCAATTTTAATTTTTTTCGATCGATATAACGACCAGAAAGCCCTAACTAACACATTTTCTCAAAGTGGAGTAAAATATTATTGTGATCGATGATATCAAGAGTTTTATTAAAAAAATTGCCGAGCAATTTCCTTCTCCGCGAAAGTACCGTATTTGTTGCTGTTCCAAATGATTTAATTTCCTGAGCGCGCGGCGGGAGGTCAGAGACACGGCGCGAGCGCTCTGCCGACGACGGCCCCCGGGCTCGGTTTCGTAGTTAAATTAACACGTTGTCATTGAGAGACGATTTAAGTTTGGGACGGATTGTTCTTGAAAGTATTCCAGGGGTAAGGTTCCTAAAGAGAAAGCGCCGATAGATGAGCGATCATGAGACTTGCCTACCGATCGAAAGATGCCGGATTCGATCTTGACAACAGGCAGACTGACAGATCAGTTTCTAACTTGAATCAAATCCACGCCCTCTGTGACTAGGCAAGCATAAAACTATGTTAAGTCGTCCGTCGTAAGGGTTGTCATCGCGTTGTTGACGACGGTCGCCGGCAGCCCCCGACCCGAACTGAGGCAACTCAGAGGAAATAGGGTGCAAACCTCTCAATCTGCAATGATATGCCTCAGGTGGGGTGATTAAAATCCAACACGATGACTAAAATGTTACAACTTTTTATATAGAAAAGTATTAATTCATGTCTTACTTTAAGATGAATACCTATACCGTAATTCAAAACATTATAATATCTTCAAACTCCATGTTCATTGCATTCAAAATAATATTTCTCTATACCTACTATATATATGAAATGAACATCATTAACGAAATATACGTGCTTACAACGGCGTCGTAATTCAGTTGACGAAAGAAAGATTTTTAAGACGAAATAGCCACCGGACGCTGAAACAGACGAACGCAACCTAGATAGGTATTGCGCCGCAAGTTGTGTGTTTACAAACTTGTTGCGTCAATAGAGAAAATCGAACTAGAAACTTTACCTATTTACATGAAATGTATACTTTAAGATATGTAGACACTCGATTTAATATGTAAGTAAAAAAATCTTAATGGCCGCAGTAAAGGCAATTTTTGATAACAGCTAAATTGAGAATGTCTGTCTGTCATCAAAAAAAAATCTTATCCAAAAAAGATTTTACTGTGATGCATTATACAAGCATTTACAATTTCTAAGGGTTGAATCTTAAATAAATGAAGCCATCTAGATGGAGAACAACCACAAGTTTATGAAGAAAACTATCAAAGAGTCTTAATAAACAAGGAAGGGTCTCAAAATGATATAATTTTGAGACCGAAATGTTGATTTTTTGATATCTTTAGATATCGTAATAAGTTATATAATAGTATCCAATATAGTAATAGAATACTAGGCTTGCAGTTTTATTAGCGTTGATGTATAATAAACTATCGACCCATCCCGGCTTCGCACGGGTAGCAATAATTACCTATCTATACCCAGATGACTTCTGGTGAATGGATGGGAGCGATCATGGTGACCAAGTTTTAGCAAATATCTATACGTACTATGCCTTGCTATGTCTAAAAAAGGTGTATTAACTTTTAGAGAAAATATGACAAAATTTTCATTTATTGTGGTAGAGCCATGCTATGGTCTACGTGGCTGTAGCACGTAAGTGGACCGGTTCGACCAGTGCAATACGAGTACCACACTCTCACAGAATACAGCCTTATAGTAAGAATTTTCGTTTTTCTGTTTCGTCCAGTGAGTCAGAACTCCGATGGCCCACTCCCCTTCTATCACCCCACAGTCTCCCTCCAACAACCCTCTCCTTTCTCCATCAGTTCACTCCTTCCTCCGTCAAATATCCTATTCGTGACCAAGAGCCCAGCAACGTATTGGTTACTACTCCGGAGTCGCGACAGTCCATTACTGCTTTGCCCACCTACAAATACTTTGGTGACGCGCATGCTCTTTTGTTCCTTAATAAGCCTAAAGTTTTAAATGATAATCAACCTAGAGAACAAGTTGGATTCAGGATAGGTTTCTCTTCTCTAGACCCTATTCACGTAATGAAACAAATTTTTGAATAAGCTAAATAATATAATATATCCTTTTACAGCTTTAAAAGGATCAAATCAAAGGTCTTAACCTTTGTTTTACTAGGACGCGTAAAGATATGGCAAGCTCTCAAAAACCAAGCTGTAGAAAATAAATATAGCAAAATACTGAAAAGTATTTATTTAAACACTAAAGCCAAAATAAAACTAGAGAAGGCAGGAAAAGAAATAGAAATAGAGAAAAGGGTGCGTCAGGATAATCCAATTTCGCCTAAACTCTTCTCAGCAACTCTGTAAGTAATTTTTAGTCCATTAAACTGGTAAACTTTCGGAATACAAAAAAAAAGTGATAATTTATCGCACTTACCATTTACAGGTGATCTGATAATTTTCTCGACATCGGAGGATGAACTGCAAATAATGCTTAATGACCTCAATAGAATGAATAATAATGTGGGGCTGGTCATGCTGAGCACACAGAAAACTAAAGTAACGACCAATAGAAAACAAGAAATTATCTGTATCAACAATAACGTAATTAAACATATAAATGAATACTCGTATTGGGGACAAATAATTTCAACAACGAACGAAACCACAAAAAAAATTGTTAACTTACAGGAAATACAAAAAAAAAACAGTATTGGAGCTTAAAAATAAGGAAATAAGTTTAAAAAGATAACTTTTCGATACTTATATATGCTTGTACTTTTATATGTATGCCTGTCCTCACACATGGTTGCCAAATCTGGGCAACCACCAAAACTCACATTAAAAACTGAAAACATGTCAAAACGCTATGGGAAGTAGCATGATGGACAAAAAAGCAATCAGACAGAATCAGGATCTCATCTAACAAATAAGAATAGAAAATGTTAAAACAATTATCAGGAAGTGGGCAGGATATATAATTAGAGGAACAGAAAAATTATCACAGTCGGTTATGTACTGGGTCACAAGCGACGGACAAAGAAATGGCGGCACACTTCTTAGAAGGTGGGTCGATGAAATAAGAGCTGCAGCCAGTGTTACCTGGTCCAGAAAAGCCAGAAATAGGAAAGAATAAAGATAGTTGAGAGAGGCCTTTGCCAGCAGGCAAACAGACACCATGGCGATCTAGTTTTTAATTTCAATAATTTTAAGGAAACATTATAAAAGAAATGTCTGAATAAAAGCTATTATTATTATTATATCTGCTATATTTTAAAATGAAGTTGTAAAACAAAATTTATATATGTATTCATAAGTACAACTTTATAAACACTGATATTTGACACTGCGAATATTATTTATTTACGCCAAATAAATACAATTTACATATATAAGCACACACACTTATTTTTCCATAGTAAAAAAAATATTTCAAATTGTCCAAGAAAACCTTAATTAAGCAGATGTTCTGAAGCTAATTCGCACAGTTTACTTTATTGATTTATATTTTTATGTTTTGTCTTTTATTATGACTAGAAAATTATTAAAGTAAAGAATCATTTTTGGATTAAACTATAAATATTTACAATGTTAGACATAAATATTTAAGACGTAATCCTTCATAAATAAAGTTATATTTTGAATATAGGTAATGTTCAGGTTTTACTTGCAGAAGAATATAAAGTTGTATATTGAAATATACAACTTGAAGTGCAAAAGTATGCATAGTGTAAAACAATCTCAAACATGTCAAAATAATTTATTGAAAACGATATTTTTAAGGAAAATGAGAATAAAGTTCTGAAAATAAGTACATTTTGATAGTTTATGTATAAAAAAATGCTTATAAAGACTACAGATTTTGTATACTATAAAATTGTATATGATGAGACATAAATGAACAATAATAAATACCTTGAGACTAAGAAACCAGGCTTATGTTATGGGTATTAGATAGATGACAGACCACTTGTACATTTTTTTCGTGAATACTTACGTATAATACATAGAAACATTCAGACTCAAGACAAACAATAATTTTTAATCAGTAAATATTTATATTGCATGGGAATCGTGTAAACGTCCTCAGACAATCATTACAGTATTATAATGAAAAATTTTCTAATAAATTCGTAATACATTGTTAGAAAAGGAAGTAATAAAAACAAAAAAAAACCTATTTTGTTCCCTTGTCACGCAAAATACTGATCGGATTTGTTAGTTTCTTTAAACTTAATCTGAAACTAAATATAGAATAACAATTGGTTACCGCTACTATTGCTATGATATAAGCTGTGGATATTCAGTTTTAAATAAAAATAGTATTTTAAACAAACTGTCATAATTCAATTAAAACTAATATCAGTAGTTATTTGTTATCGAATATGGTCTATAGCAAATCATTAATAAGTAATTATTATTATTTATTTGCAGTACAATCATTATGTTATGGTAACTTTATTTTTGCAATAATAATTTGCAGCCGAGTCATATTTAATGAAGTGTCATATTTCAGGTTTGATGCTCTCGTACTTTATGGATATTTTCCTCGTCCCACGTTGGGCAAACGTGCTAAGTCTAACGTTGTCGCCGTCATTGCCTTAATAGAGGGGATTTTTATTATATATTTGCATTTAAATTTTAGATAAAGCAGTGATGGAATACGTGATTCGCATGTTAACAGGGAATAATCAGTGGCAGAATAAAAATAATAATTTCCGTTGGGAAATGTATCATTTAATATGAAGTTTCATAAATTTCGCTAGTTCGTTTCAATCTTTGGTCGTCCACTGTTGAATAAACACCTCTCTTCTCTTTTCCACGACGTACGATCTCGGGCGATCAGTGGTGACCTACGACTTTGACCAGGTCGTAGGTCCACTCAGTGCGAGGCCATCCCGTCCTGCCACGTCCAATTAATGTTTGCCACTCGATTCTTCTCTACCTTAAACCTTTTTACATTTTACCTTAAAAACTTAGACCCTTTTCTTCCAAGCGATTATAATTTCTACAAGCTACGTGATGTAACCATTATCACTTTTAAGGACAGTAAAATATACAACAACGTACAAAAAACACATACTTGTAAGAATTTTAATGTATATTAAAAGAATTTAATAACATCATATTACGAAATAATTTTAATCTTTTAATCTTTTTGTAGCGACCATTTGCTTGAAGTATAAGATATATAAACTATAGTTACCCATAGCTCAAACATGACCTTAAATTTAAATACTCATGTATTAAATAGAGGTCTTTGTAAATGTTATTTAAACATGTTTATTAAGTTATAAGGAGAGACACATACATGTATCGTCATAATTTTATTTTGAATGTAAAATATTTAGTTACGGTACGAAGTATGAACTCCCAGTTCATAATTTGCGTATTTTTTTAATGTATTGATTTACACGCTTCATAATACTTAGTTTTATATATGTATTTGATCACCTCTCCTTTTTTTTATTTTCACCAAGTGGAGTCCGTTATTCTGTTCTTGATTTTTTTTTATTTATTAAAAAGCTTACATTACATAAACGATAGAAAATAGATTTTTTTTATTGCAATAGAAAACTGATTTTTGGATATAGGACGATCACAAGAATTTTTAGTTTCCAGAAGAGGACATAAAACTTTGTAGCAAATAATAAATTGCTTTATTTTATCAGGTTAGAATCACTGAACCTTTTTTGATTGCTTTTAAACTTTGAGCCTCGGCAGGACAGAGTTGTTCAGTGGAAAATTCTAATCGAATTCCACAATAATTCTCCTGAAAGTAAAAAATAAAATGACATCTTGGGGAAAGTTTGCAAAAACACTGTATACATTCTGTGAACAGGGCTGGTAAACAGAAATACTTTACTATTAAAACGTCAAAATGTAATAAATCCAAAACGGAAAAATATTTGGAAATGAACAGATACCGTAACAAACAGACAGGCGTATTCCAATTACCACATCACGTGTAACCGAACCTTTTGTAATATTAAAAAAGCTTGCACCTAAAAGATTTATTTAAGTTTTTTTAATGTATCTTAATTCTTAATTCCTAAATGTTGACATTTTTTTAATCGAGCACGTTACATCGACGGCATAATTTAGCAGCTGCTATAACGAATCTCTAAACAATCAACTTCCCCCCACGTAGACTAAAACAGTAACAGCAACAGAAGTATGCCTGTTCAATCACGAATAGGTATGCCGAGCAGTTAGGCAAGATTTCAGACCTATTGTTTGAGTTATCTCGGGAGGCTCGTCGCCGGCGGGGCGCGCCCGGCAGAGCGTGCGCCGATGCCCGCTATTTCATTTCTACCTATTCAATATTGTTTTGTAAAATTTTCTCGTATTAAATTGTATCTTGTAATACAAAAATAATCCATTAAAAAAAAATTGTCTTTATTGCAATGCTTATGCTTCATCGACTACATTGTATTGTGGATATTGGCTATTTAAAGATCTCATAATAATATTCAAAAGTGATTCTAAACGCCAGTGGTTATTATTGCATTTGTATATTGATATATCGACTTTTAGTAAACACTTTTTTTATAAATGAACTAAGTCTTGAAATATTATATTAAGCGATAAATACTCAATTTAAAATACATATTTTGACATAAATGTCTTACAGATAATTTCATATTTCTATAAAACGATAAATGTCATATGTCAATATAACATTTATTGTCAATATGTCAATACTTAAACAATAATATGTCAATACCTAAATGGGCACTATAAAATACTGGTCGCTAGTGACTTAGTGGTTGAATGTGACGGCTTTGAACCAGAAGAATATAGAATAGAATGTCAAACCTGGTCAATCCTGACCGCAGGCAAATTGACAAATGAGATTTAACTTATGTTAAATCCGGCTTGCATTTGACTTAAGTTAAATCTCATTGATCTATTCTAAAGGAGTAGATCCTTGTCTCGGCGTGTATGTTAAAACGTCAGTGCGAGACGTTGTCATCAAATTGGTGACAAAGGTCGTTAACGATCCTTAACCCGCACTAGGCTAAAATGAACGGCTGAGTGTAGCCCCCTAAAACTAAAATAAAAAAGACTACAGGAATGTATGTCTCAGCACTGAGGTATTATAAAATTTGCCAAAACAAAAATAATAAATAAATTCTGAAAAGGATGAAAATCTTCAATTTTCAGTTCACCAATAATAATATCATCCCGTTATTATAGAAAACTACGAGCATTTGTAGATTACAGTAAAACGTTGAAACAATAAATATAGATAGATACAATGTTCACACTACCGTTCGTCCAAATTCTAATCATAACGTCAGAGTATTAAGGTCTTAAAACTTTTCAAACACATCTAGCAAGCCATAGCGAAACAAAAACGTATAAATCTCGACTGAAAGTTCCGAATAAAAGCGAAGTAAATGCAGGAGTAAGCTTTTAGCGAGAGGCGTCGTATTAATTATTACAAAGCACTTTATACACTGAACGTTTTCTCCAAAGTAAGGAAGGATTTTAAAAGCCATACACTTAAGGGTGTTTTATACAAGAAAAATGAATAAATGTCTTAAATAAACATATTATAAATTAAAAATAGCGAAAATTGTAAATTTTCGTAAAATTAAAAAGTTATTGTTTTCAATCTTTTCTTGAAACTGAAGGACGTCCGTATGCGTTTGTATGTGTGCGTGTGCGTGTTTGTGTTCGTGTGTGCCTGCGCGCGCGCGCTCGCGCCTTTGAATGTGTATGCGAGTGTGAATGTGTGTTGTGTGTAATAGTGAATTCGCTTGCGTACGTGCATGCAAACGTACGTGCATATATATGTAAAAGTTGATTTTAATAGAATGGATTGTTTGGAAGACAAATTTGAATTTGATTCTGAAAATTTGACATGAACCAAATTTTGACATTAGTGAAATTTTGTGGAAATCGATTTTATAAATTTAGAGCAATTCCAAAAGAATTTGAATTTTTTTTAATAATATCTTAACTATTGAACCAACTGTTTTCAAAATCTAATCTGATAAAATTTCTCTAGTCTACTTCTAATAAAATTTCATTGAATTCTATAAACTTAGCTGAAACCGGTCTCTTTTTTCGGAGGATATTGTGAACGAAATATGTAAAAAAAAACATACGGTTTCGTATTAGTAATTTTCAATTTTTTATAATAGAAGATCATTTATTAAAACAATATCATGTTTGCGCTGAAAAATTAGTTTTTCAGCACAAACTTGACTTAGGTCAAACGTTGCAAGCTTCATTGTAATCAATGAAACTGGTCAAAAAGTTTTCAAATTAACTTTCAGATTTATTGACTTTAAGATGTATATATATGTGTATGTATGTATGTATATATTCTAAACAGAATTACATTTGACTGACAAATATTTTCATTTGTTCTTAGGACTTCAATTTAACAAACTTAATATTAAACGTCGACTTGCATATGGCATCATGTATGAATGCAATGACAAAAAATTATTTTTGTGCTTCCTTCCTTATAAGTATCTTAAACAAAACTTGTAAAAGTCTTAATCAAACAACAGGTTTTTGAAATATTTCTATGAGATACGATTACAATGATATATATTTAATATATGTTTTTTTTAATGTTCACGTCGTGCAACACAGAGAAACGGGACAAACAAGCCGTAAACGTTACGCTCTTTATATCACCATCTGTTAAAATGAGAAGTTTAAGACCGTATTTACTAAGTCAGAATTTCAGAAAAATCCGAAATGAAATAAGTTGAAAGCTTAGGGTTAAATAAATTTAAAAACTTTCGGGGGTTTGAAGTAGAAT
This sequence comes from Eumeta japonica, assembly GCA_005406025.1. NCBI lineage: Eukaryota > Metazoa > Arthropoda > Insecta > Lepidoptera > Psychidae > Eumeta > Eumeta japonica. The sequence goes on along the minus strand of BGZK01000195.1, from coordinate 94,019 downwards.
ATTACTGACATTTACTATATACATTCAAAGCATCATTTTAGTTTATTTGCACGAACTCCCATTTAAAACATCGAAACAATTTTAATTATATTTCTTTATTTTTTTTTTTTAGGTGGTGATGCTTACAAAATATATTTTTCTGACTTTGAAAATTAAGTTCTCAAGCAGTTATTATCCCTATAATTGAAATTTAAAATATCTAATCAAAACAGAAGCATTAACTTTAAAATTAAACTAAAAGAAAGTTATAGAAATAAATACGCAATACATTATTATATTTAAAAGAAAATTCAAATCAATAGTATGAAAGAAAAAATAGTCAAGAGCACTATTTTAAAAACAGCCTTTTATTGAAATGCGCAAAAAAGAAAAACTATATCAAAGGTTTCATAAAATCCATAATGCTGCATAGAACCCCAACCTGCGATAGAAATGCCATCAGCAAAAAATGCAGTAAAGAGACACGTACTCTCTATAAATAATCAGAATGCTTATGTTGTTATTGCGATCGAAGTCCCTATCGCGAGATTTATTCATAATTGTAAATTTTATTACAAGAAGTAGATTAAGGGAGTTACGCGACAAGTACAGGTCTATTTATCTTTTATTTGCTGACAAAACTTTTAAGGGGTAGTCACATTATCAACCCTTTATTTAATGTTCCGCTATAAAAAATTAAATATTTTCATAGATTCCAATAATTATTCATGACCTCAGTACGATTTTTGAAAATTGACTTTTCATCTGTATAAATAATATATAATATGTATGTGTGTTTCAAAAGGCATTTTTTGGGTATTTTTTAAACTACTGATAAATTACAAAATCTAAGTAGTACTTCTGCTTAAAAAACAACGTCGGTTGTTGAAATCGGACAAATATCGTTAACGAAAAATTCGGTTACATGTTACTTTATTCCATTACATTGTGAAAAAAAAGGGGTTTTTTTTTTCAAAATAACATGTAAAATTCTTGATGAATTGATGTTCGTTTCTCAATCATCTTTTTCTATTAAAAAAACTGCATCAGATGCCGCGAAGCAGATCAAAATCGAATATTGCGTTCTAAAAACATTGTAGTTGAATAATTTGAAAAGAGTGTTTTTTTTAATATATAATATATAGATTTTTACAATCAAAGGTCTCAAAGCGTAGACCATAAACAGTATTGAAATCGATATTTTTGACGTGATAAACTCAATAACACTACTACTTTATTTTTAAACGCTTAAACCTTGAAATTAGTAGAAAGGTTCAGGGATGGCTTCCACGAACAGTTCTTAAACTTTTTTGAGCTCAGAAATTCATAGACAAGATTTATAACTCAAGTAGCTCAAAACCATATCGAAAAATATCAAAGCGAGAAATTTTAGGGATAGTCTGCAAGGTCCACCGTTTTTCACATTTGCGATTTCGAGTTTATACGTCAGTTTCACGAACTCCTTGATTTTTTCTTCTTTGTTCTTCGCGCTACAGAAGAACAAAGCTTCTATAGCGCGGGAGAACACATTCAAACAAATTGCGGGTCCCATCGTAATTGCATGGAGTGGACTACTAAGAGATAGATTTCATCATCCCGAAAAATTACGGAATTCCTGTGGCCAACTACCGTTCCATCATTAAGTCCTGGAAATCTCATAGAACTATACTATCTGTCAAGAGAAAAGAAAGACAAGAGCTCAAACGCAATGACGTTGTGTCAGTTCATTGTCACGGTTCTTTTTACCATCTTCCCTTTCCATCATCAGACCAGCCCCATGTTACCATAATATTGCAGTGCCATTTTGCTTACATATGTATACAAATTTTCAAATCAATCAAACAGAGGGCGGTGAGTCAAATTCAAATTGTAAAATTTATAAAACAACTTGCTAATATACCCACGGATATAATTACCGGGTTGGCACGTAGCTAAAGTCCGAAATTTTTTCTTCACTCTTTTCTAATAAGCTTTTCACAAGAATCCGTCCAGTTAATTCCCTTGTACATATTTTCTCGTGGCGTACGATAAATGAAAGCAGTTTCCATTGTCATAGCCAGATAGCAATATCGCGCACTCCGCGCCGTATTAGCGTTATAAATTAGGACGTTAGGGCCTGCGCCCACTCAAATAATCGTAAAGCCGACGTGGTTAGTGGTCATAGCGCGCACTTGGCGCTGGAGGCGGCCCTATGCTTATAACACTAGTCCGCTCCATACGGGCAATATCTTTCTTCGTTCTGAAAAAGATATTGCTTAGAGAAGGCAATAACACGTCAAATATTTATCTTTCGTCTTTTACCATCAAATTAATTTTGAATAATCATATGTTTAAAAGATATTAATTACTTATTAAAATTATTATTTTCGATAATCGTGTTATATATTAATCTCCAAAATAGCAATATATTTACTATATTCTTCTTTCTATTTCTCAAGCATTTCACACCTTAACTCAAATTTAAACATATAAAACAATCAATATAATTATACTAATTCATAATTATTATTAATTCTGAAACTTTATTGAAATGTAAATTTGAAATACGAATATTAGTGGAATTAGAAAATCTTTCCTTACAGTAATTCCAGAAGATAATCGTAAAAGAATAACGTCTCTGCAATATTGTTTTCCGATAAGTTACTACACATATGGAATATTCCTATAAAGGAGAGCAAATAAAATAATTTTGATATAGATTAGTTGGTGTAATTGTTGCAAATAATAATTATCAAAGTAGCTTGATTAGCAATGTCTTAAATATACGAGTGTGTGCGTTTGTGCGTGCGTGCGCGCCTGCACGCGTGTGTAAATGTGTATGTGTGTGTGTGTGTGTGTGTGTTATGAATTCATTACTATTAATACCTTACAAACCGAGAAAAACCCAATACCCCTTTCCCTCATCCGCCAACCCGATCCCTCTGCATTAGATATCCTATTCCCTCCTAAGAGGCCTGCAACGCACTCGTGACTCTATGATTGCGAGTGTTCATGGAGGGCGATGACTATGTATTCTTTATGTATGAGAGTATAACTCACTCCGTATTCCGGTGGGCACATCAGCCAATGGTCTTAGACATTGTCACCGTATCAGTGACAATAGTCGTTAGCGGTCACCAACGGGACCATCCATAAATTACGTCACATAAATTATTAGGTTTTTGACCCCCCCCCCCTCTTGTCGCAAGTGGTCACACGTAAATGAAAACAGCAGTTTTTACATTTTTTTTTTATATATGACAAAACAAAAGACATAAACCTTTTCCTATTTCGGATTTGACGTAACAAAGCTTTTGACCTGCTCCTTGTCGCGCATTGTCACATTTCGTTGACCGCCCAAAATGTGATGTAATTTATGGATGGCCCCCAACTCACACTAAGCCGGCGTGGAGAGCTGTCTAATATAAAAAGGTCGTGAAATATGTGCCTTAGCAGTGAGGTGATTAAAACCTAAAACCCGAATATTATTTATTTAATAAAATAATATTATAATATTACACAGATAATTTTATAAAACAATTTTATATAATATATCATTTATATATTCATCCTACTATTATGAAAGTGAATTTGTTCGTTTGCGTAATTTTTATGATTAGCGTAGCGATGTAGCTACTTTATATTGTCAACAACTGCACTAGTTTAATTTTAATAATAATATTACAATAAAGGTCAATTTCACTATGTACTGTCAACACATCGATTTTATTAACCGGCTGTATCCCAAAAAAATGCATTTCTCAATTAATCCCAAGTAATCCCTCATCATTCCTGGACTATCTTTTTTTACCGTAAGTTATCAAGGTGAGCTAATACTCGAACATAAAAATCACGAATGGATGTTTCGATCAAAAATAGAATAAGTTACAACTGATTTTTCAAACTATTCTAGACCTCGCTATGAGCATAATTAAATACATTGATTAAAAAGAGAATTACTTATGATATCCCTAAACTTAAAAAAAAAGCTTTCGACAGTTTCTGTTCCTATTAATCTTCAAAACTAGAAAAGAGAATATTAGGGGACTGTTTTGTTATTACTCGTAGTTAGCTTATGATCGTACACGAGTTAAACTTGACAACAATTTCAGCACTGACGTCTACCGCCAACCGATAACCACTAATTATGGTACACCGCAGGGCAATGTGCTTCAACATACCTTTTTTCTTCTTTATATTAATGATGCGATTGACTTACGACTGAATAATGGACGTATTTTTAATTATACGTAGATGTAACGACGCTACTGGTCAATGGTGATAACTGGGCTGAAGTTAACTGACCCGAAGTTTTTGAATTGTATAAACTGGATTATGTAACTTTGTCAAATTGTTACAACTTAACTCACTGAGCATTACAATTTAAACACAAATAAAACCAATTATATCACTTGTTCTACTTACGATTCCATGAAACTTAACTTTAACCGTTTACACATGTTTAAATGAAGCCAGAATAGATACATTCAGGCAATTGTTACAAAATTGAAATTGATACTTCACTAAATACTTAAGCGTTTAGTGAAGTTTCTCTTTGAGTTTTGTAGCATTGAGATTAAACTCATTGTCGACAAAAATCTTTCCTGGTCTTCACAACTAGAATCAGTGAAAAATCGTGCAATAAATCTAATTACGATATTTAAATATCTACACGTTACTGACCAAAACTTATTAATTATATATATATATATATATATATATATATATATATATATATATATATATATATATATATATATATATATATATATATGCAAATACTTTTAAAATCTGTTCTTTTGTATTAACGTAAATTCAAGGTCAAACTTAAGGTCATCATTGGATTCCTCATTAAAAGTTGCTTAAGCAATGATGTTGACCTTTTTCAAAAATACATTACCTGAGCAAATGTACAGTTGTCCTGAGGTTTAATTGACCCCCGGTATAATACTAAAATATATTCTCAAAATCGATAAAGAAAACAACAATGGATCTAAACATCCTTAAAAAAGGAAATCAATACAGAGTGCTGTTTTACGAATCTATAATACAAACCTAGCATAGCATTTGCTTCAAAACAATTCTACTAATTATATAATGTCATAAATAGAAACCTAAAAATTTGTGTTATGACACTCTATACATGTAATAAAGGTCTATCAACGTGACTTCAGATTTTAAATTATGAATAAACTGAAAAACTATTACTTTTAAAAAATGCACTTAAAAGTAACATAAAATAAATAACGGCAAATAAAAAATAAAACATATTCTATTACATACTAAATTAAAATCCACAACATTATTAATTTTATCTATTAAACATTACTCTTTTAATTTGTACTTATTTTTATATTTAACTATATTAACATTTGTATACCATTATTCTCTAATACCATAAACTTTTCCCGCGAATACACACAAGTACACGCAAATTCGCAATACGCACACGCATTCACGCACGTACCTGAACACGTACTCTTACGTGTTCATGCGTACGCTAACGCATTTATACGGACATAAACGACGCACACCCACATCACATATACACGCGCACGCTTTAACATATACGTACTTCCACAACCTCATGCACATTTGCATCAGTAGGAAGTTGTTGCTTAAGTCCTTTCTTTGTTCAACAGCAAAGTGCTGTAATGCCTTACTATACATATGCCTTACCTAAAATGGGCAATTGAGTGGTCCTTTTTAATGATAGCGTGCCTTATCAAAATTTCTGGACTGAATCGTTATTCCAGTAGTAATATTTTAAAACGTACATTGATATGTATATGTTTCTACATGTATTATTCCTAAATAAGTTTTGGTAATTTTGTGATCTCGGGGCCAACTTTGTTATTTCCTAACACGTACGGTGGGGTTCTGGGATGATTTATCTTCAGCGGTAGACCCGACGAGCTTCGACAAGGGGGGTCTTCAAGAAAAGAACGTATTGCTATTTAAAAGGCTGGCAACGCATAAGTGACTACTCTGGGGTTGAGAGTGTCCATGGGCCATCTACTTTCCGATAGCCCGCATGCTCGTTTGCCCCTTATAAACCCTATAAAAAAACGGAATCACTGCACCGTTATCGATTGTTGTATATGATTCAATAAGATCAAGGCTTTTAGGTAGTTACTCATCAAAGTCCATTGTACAATATAGGTCATGGTGGATCAAAGCTAAATTATCTTATAATTTTCAGATATACAAATAGTAGCACGAGTATTGTTTAGCAATGTGGTTTGAAAGAAGATGTAATGACTAGAGTAGAAAAACATGTATTGCTACGATTGGGCTATCGGGAAAGAATGAATTAATGTACTGACTGAATAAATCTATAGAGCGAATGTGTTGAAAATGTCGGCAAGGGTTGCCCTAAAAACCCTAAGTACACCAAATCGGTGACATATTAAAAAGGGGCTAAATAGTGAGCATCCGAAACCGATGAGCTTGCATGAAAAGACTGATAAATGCTAGTAAAGCAAGAGAGGTATGCAAAGATCGTACCGTGTGGAAAACTATAGCCTATGTCTACCCTTCTGAAGAATATGTGAGAGTTTATATTGTATTATTATCATATCGTTTAAAACATGATTCGGTCACGTGTAAATATTTATGGAACAATACAGCACAGTATTCACTAGTACCTCGTTATTTTCGCCATAGATTTTGTCTTTTTTTTTCTGAGTACGTTTATTGTTATAACCGACCCGTAAGCAACTGCAGACAAAACAACAGTATATGCTGCTCTCGCTCTAATTTTAATACAATAGGTATAATATATCTATGTGATACAGGCTTTCATTACGTAAACAACCTAAAAACTTGAATAACCTTTAGGATTAGAACGTTTTACAATACACGTTATGAACGCCCTAAAACATTATAGGTATTCACAAGAAATAACTCTTTTACACGCTTCGTTCATAACGTGTAAACTGACCAAATAAACTATAAAAACTAGAGGTGTCGTGGGACACCCGCTTGGAATGAAGTTCCTTTCACTTTATTTTTTATGGATTTATAATTATCTTAAACAACAGGAACAGTGAAATGTTTTTTATAGATTTTGAAAGTAATTAGACGAAAAATGCAAATTACTATCTTAAGAAAAATATATACTTTACTTTGTAAGTTATGTGAAACAAAACATTTAATAAAAAAAAACTTTATTAAATTCGTCAATCTGAACAATTATGTAATTTTGAATTTTAATTTCTGAAATCGATAAAAAATGTCACTTTTATGTGTACAAAATGAGTTTATAAAGACTTTAAATTAAAAACTCCATCTCCAGAACCGACTAAAAATTAAAAATAATCATAAACAAATTATCTCAATGACATTATTATTCATTGTGAGTAACATGTTACTAGATATTTTTACCAAAATGTTGAAAAATGAAATTATTCCGTCATATTACGTCGGTCCGTACGTGGCTGCATTCACACTTGCTTATTTAACCGGGAGGGAGAGGGAGAGGGAGTTGCTGAGACTCTAATGGAAGAGGCATAAAACGCTTTTTCCTTACGTAACGATTTCTGCCAACTAACACCTCCCACAACCCGCGTTAAGGGACTTAATTCCAAAAAATATAATACAGCTATGCGTGTAGAAATAAGATTTTTTTATCTCACTCAAAAAGAATGTTACGTACATTAAACGATAATTTTGTGAATTAATTATAACCCTCATATACTTCTTTTGACTCAAAAATGAATAAAAGTCTTGTATTATAATTACATTCACATTAAAATTTGACAAAATAACTACGGTCTCGCACACAAACAATAACAATATCAAACAAAACAGACGAGCTTTTGTCTGAATGAAGACTCGTAGAATTCTGCAGTTGTATGACAACAGATACGGCACACGATAATAGCCACAACGTCGAGGTGTAGGTAGGTGTCTCCATGCACACCGCTATCTCTTGAAAGGCCAGACCGCGGCGCCGTGATGCATACTTATAGCTCGATTTTCCGCAGAGCAGTTTCAATTGCCCCATCCCATTAGACGATATTCGATTGGCTTTGTTGGTTTAAAGCTAAATAGAAATTCAGCTCCCAGACATCCAGACGGCCGGACTAATGGAAACTCGTGTTCTGCTCGCGTGCAGGTTCGATTTTGAGAGTTATCCGAGTTTGAGATGCGAATGTGACCTATGTACGTTACAATGGTGTGTTTGTGCTCAATTTTTTTTTCCAATTACTCGAGCCATCTAAAAAATCAGTTAAAAATGTGATGTCACAATTTAGGTATTATGTCTGTCGACCATGGATAGTCATTGGTTTATTAAAGTAAATTTACAAATATCTCTACATTAAAATGTTTAGGTTACACTAGATAAAAAATGGATATTAAAATTGAGTTTTAATTTATAATTCTGCATGAATTACCAGTCTTAATAGCACTTGCTTTTAATAATTATTTTAAAACTCGACATTGTGTTATTTTGCTTTGGACATTTGATTTTAAAATTTTAGTTATCTTTTTGCTTGGACCATTAATTTCCTAGGCTCAATATAGAGGATCAATTCTTTTTTATTCGGCTTAAGGGTAATTTTTCCTCTAATTAGCTAATCAAAGCTTCGCGTTAATTGACATGAACAAGTTCGCTGAAGTGGAAAATACGCTGCGCAAATATTTATTTCAATTAGGCTCCGATGTTCTCGTTAAGTATCCGGATTGACACGAAAAGAACGCCGTGACATTCACGGAAAAGGGTTGGACGACCTTAAGGAAGCGAAACGCTCTCGGGGGCGGCGCGCGGCCGTCTGGAGCGCCCTCCCTAATTACGACCCCGGATGCTTGTTTTGTTTATTTGAAATTTTATTCGCGTCGAGATCTCTTTGGATCTCGTTGAGATTTTAAGCTCTCAGACAAATAAAATTGCACGAAATAAAGTGAAAATCAAAAATAGAACGTAGGCGATACTTATTTGCGTGCTTGGGTAGAATGGAAATAAATATAAAATCAATAAGGGTATATGAAAGTCGATGAAAAGAACGTTTTGAGTAAAGAAAAGTACATTTTTAAATGTACTTCAAAAAAAGTGTTAAGGCAGGACATAAAATTTCATTATTACGGCTAACCCAGAAAAAAAAATTTGTCTATCTGACTTAAAATATTGATATCTCTTTTTAATAATGAGCCTATTTTAATACAATTTATCAGCAAGAGAAGGTTCAATATTAGATGATATTAGACGCAGACACACAATTTTTTTCCCAAACGACTTAACCAATTTGGATCTTTCAAATTGTGTTGTTTTAAAATTGATCTAGTGGGACCTCTGGATCTACCTGGGACATTTTTTTATATAGTGATATTTTTATATAGTATAATGATATTTTTCATTTAGTATAAATATTTCCAATTATAAAGCTTTAAAACTGTATATTTCTCCTTATCTCACATTTTCATAGCTTACAAGTCATTTTCTTATATTATTTAAGTATATTTACAAATTAATTAGTATAAAAAATTCACCTTAAGGATTTTTTAGAACATTTAATGGCCCACAAAAACATACAAAATCAGAATTTAAATCTCAAACGGTTCAACATTTATTGCATCTTTAATGAAACAAAAATTGTTTGTCATTTGAATGGAAAATTGCAAATGGCCACCGATACTTTTTAAGGTTGAGCTAACAAATAAAGCAAGATTTTTTTCTTGGAGAGCAGTTCTTTTTGAAATTATAAATTTGATAGGTTAGTCTTTTTACCTTAGCTTAATGCTTTCCCGTTATGAAAAATTTGAACAGATAACCGATTGTAACGCAGTTTATTACATTCGAAAGTGGTCTACTTAAACTTCATGAAAGGTTGAACTAATTCCGGCCAGTAAGTTTTGAAACATCTCAAAAGAAAGTTTTCATAAAATCTATTTTTTTTAAATGAGTTTTAGACTATCGTACTGATCGATATTAAAATCTAATCAGTTCTACAGTAAATTGCTTAAAAACTGGTTGATCTGTTCAAAAGCCATCATTGGGAAAATTTTTTCCAAAGGTGATTTTTTTTATTATATTTTGTAACTGTTTTCAATCCGATTTTCAAACTAGAGTTTTCATTAGGGTCCTAGGAATCTATTTTGATCATTTTCTAAGTGATGTCTATGTCTCGCTTTTTCGTGTGTGTGTGTGTGTGTGTGTGTGTGTGTGTGTGTGTGTGTGTGTGTGTGTGTGTATGTGCATGTGTATGTGCATGTGTATGCGTGCAGCTGCTTCCGTGCCGAGTGAATTTTTCTGCTTAAAAAACAGCGTCAATCGTTGCAAACTGTATCAAAATCGGTGAGTTCGTTAGAGGGATATGTAAACGAATAATTCGGAAGAAAGGATTTTTTTCAGAATAACATTAAATTCGTGATACGTGGGTCGATCTGAAAGTCCTTAGAAAATCAAAAACTACTCATACTCATAAGTTACTTTTACTATTACTGTTCTTCGTAATCGTTTCAATAGAAATCAATACATCGTTGAATGCGATGGAATCACTGAGAGAAACACTGCCCACGTGCACTAAGGGGTCGCTTCGACAGCCTTTTCATTTGCAGTCAGTGCTTCCTCAGCGTTCGTAAACCACTTTCCTCGAAGTTTTCCTTTTGTTGTAGGACATAATTAAAAATTTCATGATGCGAGGTTTGTTGGAACCGTTGTTATAACAAAGGAGAATTCCGAGGCAAATAATTATTAGTGTACCAAACTACAGTGACTGTTTTTTTATTTTATGTTATCCCTCACACAGTTAGCCACTCAATTTAGTGCGACTACGTTTGTATTCGTTAAAACACTAAAACTACACTCAGAATAATGTACCCAGAATTTTAATCAGAAATGCGAATAAATAAATCGTATTTCTTTTAAAAACCAATTCTTAAGAACAAATTATTAGGAAAAATTGTCACGATACAATATTGTTCCGTGGCCGTTAGGTTCCGTATGTAAGAAATACTTACAAGTAATATGATAAAATTATTATTAACTAGGTGTGATATGAAATTTTTCCTCTAAACTGCAGCTTTAATAACATTTTCTATAGTTAACTCAATATTGTGGTTTTCTTCACTTAGTTTTAACTTAGCACATGATTGTTTCAAGTATGTAGTGCCGCCGACCTTTTCTAATACGGGTCTTCCTTCTGTGGTTTTTTAGAATATGAGGACCTGAAACATAAAATTTTAATAAATCATCATTAAATAATTTCAAATTATAATCACCAAGCATTTCTGTGCTGAATAATTTTGTTCATAATTCCATATAAATTATTTGAATCACTCCAAACTAAAAGGGCATCATCGACCTTTTTTTGCAAGTTGAATAAGTAATGTTATTTGGTTGTAAAAGTTGCACCTACAGGTCCGAACTTTTCCACATCTTTAGGTCATCATTCCGTAAAGCAAACAAGCAATAAAGTTTTATGAGCATTACTTTGTGTTCTGATATTGCATATTTTAGTTTGTGAATTAATATTTTTTGAGGTAAAGACATTAACACAGGTTCAATCGTCTCTTCGGAACTTATTCAATTCAAATCCAGAAAAATGTCCAATTCAATCCTCCCCTCAGCCCTCTCCAACATTTGTCTGGTGTTTAGGATACCCGCTAAAGGGGGCGATGTAGAAGCTGTTAGAGTAGGTGATAATGGTGGCATAATAACAATTTACTTGAACTGAAAAGTGACATATTTATGCAGGTAAATAGTTATTATGTTAAAAAAGATAAAATATGTTTTGGTTATTCGCCAATACTAGGACATTGAACCATGTTAAATAGAAGATGTATTTACTAATTATTTAAGATAATGTTAAGATAATTTCAATGTATATTAAAATAATTTTGATATATTCGGCGTATGGATAGAAAAAGTAACAGCATTTTCATAAAGTAATTTAATTAAAAAGCTCCAATAATTTATTAAGAGTAAGGCGTCATTTTACAGTAAAATTTTGTTTTACTGAATATATTGTTACGTTTTCAAATAAGAGAAACATCGGAAAGGCTTTGTAGTATATTAGGACGGATTGAAACAAATTACTATAATATGTACTGTTAATTCTAAATTCGTCACATTAAGACCGTTTCTTTCGTCCTTTCCAATAAATATGTTAGTAATTCCCGTATATTCTTCATTACTTCTTATTCAGATGTAATGTCATTATTTTATCGTGAACATATCAAGATATTTTAATGTTACTTCTCTATACTTATTCAAACTCTCGACGATAAGTACAATATATCATGACTGAGTCCAAAGTTCTTGCAACCTTTCTTTGCAACATGAAAGTTTTAGAATTACTGGTATTCTAGATATTGCAATGAGGAATACTATTATTATAATAGTGTATACCATTTTAACGATGTGTTTAAGTAATATTTTTTAGTTACATAAAAATGGCATTTTTCTCAGTGTGGCAATGAAAGGAATTATTACCGGAAAGGCCAACTACAGACTGCTATAACTTTCTTCTTGGCTTAAATGGCAACGAAAATCATAGCAAATCGTTGTAAGAAAGTTTTTTGGCGTTGAATTCATGTTGACTGTAGACAAACATTTTCTTTTTGCTGCCATTTTGTAAAAACCAATGGTAGATGAATACTAGGGTGGTCGTTAAAAATTAAATTTCTTGCGACGCCCCTTAAAAAGTTTCCTTTTGATGAAAAAACACTGTGAAAATTTTTAATTTTTTTTTGTAACTCAAAATAACACGTGCCTCAAGACGGTCGAAGTTCATTTTTAGGTATACTAGTGATGGTAGTATATGAAGCTTGTTGGTAATTTATGGAAAGAGAATTATTTGATGCCTTTAACCAAGGTGTCCAGTGCATGCACATCTTTATTTTTTTGACATTTTCATGAAAATAACTCACACGTAACTGCTTACAGACGTATAAAAGGCCCAAAAATATGAGAGAAAGTACAACATGAGATTGAATGATGAAATATTTTAAACTTTTTATCAAGCTATAACTGGAAATTCATCACTTATAATTATAATACTGAAGGTTTTCCATTGGTAATATTGTTTCAATCTTAAAATTATTATTACTTCATATTTAATACGATAATTCCAGAAAAACAAAATTATGCTCATAAATTAACTTGGACCGTCTTGAGGCACGTGTTATTTTGAGTAAAAAAAATTAAAAAAAATTTCCAGTGTTTTTTCATCAAAAGCAAGCTTTTTAGGGGGCGTCGCAAAAAAATTAATTTTTAACGACCACCCTAATGAATAAATACATTATGCATAATAAGGTCAGCAAAGAGTTTTATTTTTAGAAAAAGAAGAAGAGTTCTATTTTTAGCCTTTTTATTCTACACTTTCTAAGTGACCACTTCAAAAACTTTTGTGTCACCTACATAAATAGATTTTTTGTACTCGGTCATCTTTTTTTGCTTAAAAAAATGCGCCGGATCCATAAAACAGGTCTTTACCATTTGTCTGGCTGATGAAATATAATTTTGTGATAGTTGTCTGAATAATGTATATAAAAATCAGGCATTTGAATATAAATTAAGTTCATTATTTACTCTGCACTTTAAAGCGTTTGTCAGAAGTTATGGATAACGAAAAGTGTCTGACGATCCTGGGTACTACTTTAGAGTGATATTTTACAAAACATATGTAAAAATCAGCCATATGAATTTAAGTAATTCTTATTTTTACTCACCTTTCTCACCCGGCACCTATACGTTCGTCACAGACTCTCAACCCCGTAAGTGCGCAAGCGTTCTAAGTACATACAACACTACTACTAACGTAAGATTTTATATAATTAAAAATAGGTTGTGTCTATTGGGACTGGAATCCTTACTCTACAATGAGAAAAGTGCTTACAATAATTTTTAGAACTGATAAATTAGTATAGTATCAATTTTAGATAAATTTATCCCGCGAGGACCCTTCAATAACACGAGGATGGACGGAACGCAAGACGCAATAAAAGACTGGTCGTGCATTGTCTTTGTAGATTTCACGTTTGGCCGCACATGGAATATTTAAACGGGGCCGGCCTCCGGTCCGTTTCGATGCTTTCGAATATCCATTTTTATCTGCGCGCCCTCCCTCGGGCTCCACATTTACCCCGTCCCGCTGGTGGACAAGCGCGTCTATCTTTGGCCGACTTGGATGTTTGTTCTTATTTTTACGAAACGCTGAAAGTTGCAAGCTGAGAAAAACAAAGCAACGAATTTAAACAACTAATATGTATCTACCTTACTACATTTTTTATACCTATATATATGTTTTTTTGTATTTTTACCTTAAAAAAATGTACATAAGTATAAATGATCTTCAATTAATTCGCTCATGAAATTGAACGTGTATTGCGATTGGAAGGAATACCTCTGTGTTAATTATCTATATAATATTAATATACACAAAAAAATACAAAAGGATATTTTTTCCATATACTAAATTGCATAGTACAAATATGTTTTAATTTAACTATTTTAAATATGCTTATCAACTTTTTGCTTACCTAATAAAAAAAAATAAACGATGTCATCGGTGATAAGATATAATCAAATAAACAAGAAAAATACAGTTATTTATTAAGAGAGAATTTCGATTTTTTACGATAGACGATTTTGCAGCGAGAAATTATTTTGAGTTTGAAGGATGAATCATGGGCAAAGCGAGTAAAGTGGAATCTTGCACGTAGCGAGAGATTTAGCTTCGAGATCTAGTATATATAACATCCCTCTCGTGTAAAATATTCAGCTTTTCACCTCTCCGGCAAGGGACAACACCTATTTAGTATATTATTTTACTAAAAAATATTTAAATGTTTATTACGTACATTACTTATAAATGACTATGTTTTTTACGTATTATCATACTTTACACCTATTTTTCAATCCCAAAATAATTCATTATACTACTAATATTATAAATTAGTTTTGTTTATACGTTTCTATAAAAAGTTTGTATGTTAGGATGTTTGTATGTTGCATGTTTTAGCGGCTAAACAGAATTAGGTGAAACCTTACAGTGATTTAGCTTATACATCATAATAACACATGGGCTATAATTTATAAAGATGCTATCTAACTTTAGCTCGTGGCTTCACGTGCGCGATTGTAAAATCAATTAGTTATTAGTAGCAACAATATTCAAAAGAGGTTCAAATTCAATTTGGTTCAGGATCAGAATCGCAAAAAGGATCATGGTAAAGATCAAGAGCGGCAGTGAATTACGTACATTCTTAACAAAATCAGAATCTAGATTGGGACCATAATCGGGATTAAAATCGGAGCCAGTATTGAAATCGAAAGAAGAAACGGCATTTGGACTATGGTTAATCATGATATGGATATCCACGCGGGCAGAGTCGCGGTCGAAAGCAAGTCATTGATAATTTTACAATTATTTTGTATAAATTTCAATTTGAGACTGGTTTTTTTATCATTGAAATATACGGTTCTAATATTGGACAAGGGATAAAAAAAATTAATAAAAATGTGCGAAATTAAATTCGGAACATGCACGAATTTGATTGAATGATTTAAATTCGTAATTCCAATCACGTTTTTTCTCCAGAAAAAGCAATACCCTTTGTTTTTTTGTTTTCGGGTGCTAAACGCAAATACAAAAGCGTAGAGATGTAAAGAATATTATCAACACTTTTCGTACTCTGACTTCTTTTTTATTCATCTGTTGCGGAGACAAAAATAATGATTTGCAATATATTAATATATGTATGTATACGTGGGTATTCAAATTATCCTTCACAATAATTTTAACGATTTAATCCTACTCAATAGTAGGCCAAGGCTAATTTTTATGACTCGATTCAATACATGAGGCATCATCGAACTAGTTGATCGCCCCCGTGCTAGTCTTGACTTTTTTTTATCTAATCTGTAACTACCCGTAATATTCTTATTGACTAAAAACCAAAAATTATCTGATTCCTTAACGATAAATGCCCAACCAGAGAGTTTTAAAAAGCATAATTTTAAAATGTATAAAGTATGTGGCAACAAATGTATAACGTTATAATGTACGTTATAATATAAGATGTCATTTTTTAGTATTTTTCGGCCTCAGATTGTTCTGTTTTAAAGTTAATATTATATTAAGGGTAAACTCAACATGTCAATTTCATACAAATTTATTTCGTCGTACGTTTTGACTCTATAATAAAAATAAATTCAGAAATAACATTTTAAAAATTAAAAAAAAATGTGAATTGCGTTTCGTGATTTCGAAGAAATAAGGTCATTTAGTTATTTTGATATTAAATTTTAACAATCATGAAAAATCAGCAGTATTTACGGCCGTGTGAGTACACACAGAAATGATTCTCTTGTCGTTATTAACACATATGTTCAACTGGATACTATCATTTATTTGTCAAAATTGAAAGCTGTCACATCACCAAAGATTTATATATTTCTTTGACATATTTACAAACACAGAGTCAAAGAAATGACTAATATGACAGCGTAACAATTATACTGGTGTAAAAGGTGTCCGCAATCACGACAACTTCCCCATTATTTTGCTTGCGGTTGCCACTTCGGGCTTTATCAATCGTACGAGCTAGACGAAGACAAGACACATCGAATGAACGAAACGGCAACATAGCCTGGAAAGCATCTCTTTTTTACTTATTTAACTTTGAGAGATATCAAATTTGCTCAATGATTTATCACATCCTCACATTTTTCCTTTCAAATCTTACAGATAATTTAAAATCTACTAAAAATTTACAATGATATATTTTAAGGACGGTCTGCAAGAAATTAAAATTATTTGTGTGGTTTTATTCTTCATGAGGCGTAAATAAATTACTTATTACCTATTTATAGTTCGTTTTTAATATATTTATATCCATAAATTGTTTTCAATAAATGTGTGTGTATCATGTATATGTATTATTTATATTTATTTGAGATTAATTTGGGTAGCCCGTACATTATGTGCTGAAGAAAATTAAAAATCATAAGCAATACTTTTCAATTTCAAAAACTATTTCCTGTTTACAGTTCAGATGCATTATCAAACTAAAGCTAATGCTTACAACCAATAAGTAGATATATATATCAGTTAATTAATTTTTATTATGTTAATATATTCTTATATTTTTCGCGTTGGCAAATAAATATCTATATTACATATTTTAGTGTGACTTTATTTAAACACATTTGTGTTACTATTCTTATATGATTTTTGATAATTAGTTCCGATTTTCACAGAAAAAAATATTTCGAATTTATGAATAAGATGAGATAATAAACTGTGTTTCGATGCATATTAAATACTCATCGACTATATAATTGGATATGTATGAAGTAAAATTATATTAAAAATTTCACATTGATTCGGGCCATAAACATTTAAAATGTTTATGTAATGTCTACACGGAAACATTGAGCCTGCAAAAGTGTTTCGAGGAAAGACTTTTCCAGGTAATATAAAGGAGAAAATAAAAATTATTGTAAAAAGAACTTTACGTGAGATAAAATAATAAAGATTTCCATAGAAAATACGTGGAAATTGCGAGAATCCTCAAGAGATAGAACATATTTAAAACATATAGACGTTGTTACCTGATACGTGCAATAATAATATTATAATAGGCAATCATTCTAAGTACTGCTTATATATTATTTTAATACTAGAGACCTAATATATAAGTTAACAATTATTACTGCGATTTAGAATTACTTCCAATGGATCGGACAACGATGAAAAAAAGGATGAATAGGCACTTAAGAAATATGAATTTTAAAAAAATTAAGGAAGTAAATTTGTTTACACTTTCTTGAAATTATGTACATTATTTTAAAATTGAATGCCCGTTAGTAAGTCAGCCTTTAGTGACATTCATTTCTAGAGCTAGAGATTAACCACAAAACAGTTTTGATCCATTTGAAAAAAGCTGCATATACAAAAAAGCTCGATACTTGGGTCCCACGCAATCTCACTGAAAGAATTTATTGAAACGTAATAAAACCGAACCATTTTTGAAAAGATTGATCGCTAGTGATGAAAAATGCATTACCTATAACAAGAACGTGCAAAAAAAAAGAACACGATCAAAAGGCAAGCAAGTTCTACAGACTATAGCGAAGCCCTGATTTACGTGCAATAAATTGATACTATGTGTATGGTGGGATTGGAAGGGCATTTTGCATTGTGACTTTTTACTGCTGGGCAAAACCGTCAATCGCACGCGGAAAAACATTGCTACGTATTTTTTAAAACTGCGTGGTTTGTTTTCGCGCTCGGCGGCCGTGACCTTAGTGTGTCGATTCGCGCTGACCTGATGTTATCGATTTGCTATCTAATACTTACATCACGCACTTTAATAATGGCGTATGTGCTATGACAACGTTTCAGAAACAGTACGTTCCACGTATTTAACGTGAAAGATTCGGAATAAGTATAAATTGGAACACTGTGTTAAATGCGATCCAGCGCCTCCACGATTTTGGACAATTTAGATCTCCGAATTCCGTAGATTGTAGCCGAAATATTGTTAATGTTGATCTACAAGAGAACAGATTATTTGAAGAAAATCCCGAAGTTATTACCTACCAAGCCGCTACAGTTTTTGTTTGTAGTCAAACTTAAACGATTAAAAAGTAATTTACGTAAGCGTGTTGTCGATTGTACATTCAACAAGACGGAAGGCATTTTGAAAGTAAACTGCAGTATGTTTAAATACTCAGATAAACAGTGAAATTTTAATTTTTATTTTGAATTTTACATTATGCAATATTTGGTACATTTTAATTTGCGGAACATTACATTTTAACTTACGTAACTAAGTAGGTGTTTCAATAATTAATATAAATATTTCATGTTATAATTGCTATAGCAAATAATTATAACTGTTACCTAGCTAATAAGAGCGGCTCGCGAGGACGCGCCGTTAGCGCGTGCGGTGGGTAACACGTCTGCGTAAAAAACGAAACGTGTCAATATCATATATAACTTACGTGTAATTATATTATAAATTTTAATTATTTCATATAATAATTTAAAAGCATTTTTCCCGATTGGGGTATTTTGGTTTTACAGTATAATAAAAATTATGCTGTATGTCAATGCCGGAAATGTTTTTGATTACATATTTATTGATAGACTAATATTATTATTTTTATTATCGTTGTCTTTTTGGGACCCGAAACATAACATTACATAATAACTTGCAGCATGCTTACGTAAATTGATTACGACGCTGATTCCTTTTTCTGCCAATATGAAATAAGACAATGGCAGTTGTTTTAACGAAAAAAAAAAAATATAAATCGTCTTTAATAATCGGTGATCGCACATAATCGATGTCTATACAATCCGGCGTTGATATTGAAGCAATTACGTCACCATTAGCACAGACACCGCTCATCGGTCGCCCAAGCGCAGGTGTACTGTCGTCGTCGTTGTTCTGCTCGGAGGGCTTCATTATTTTACGTCCCCAGCAGTAAATGGTATCCCTGGATTGTTCCTGAGAAGTCCTTTCAAACCTCTATTTCTTGATTTGACTTTTTGACGATTGTAGGCCGAAATTGCATTATTCATTCCAGTTTTTTACTTTAACTCGTATATCTATTTTCTATAACTTCTTCTCACATATATTTTATTTTTGACAAGTGCTGACGATTAAAACTCAAACTAAGATCATAGGTTCTCTGAGTAAAAATTTTTACTAACAAGAAATTTTGTGACACAGCGAAACAGCCTCCAAATAGCATTTCTTCTCTCTTCACTGCGTGCTATATGCTTCACAGTCCTCACTAAACGTATCGAATTCTTTGATCCCTCAGCTATCAAATGGGGTAATTAGATTTTGGATGTAGACGATAAATGACGATAAATATGAAGTTGCAGCATCAAACTTTATCCACCGATTTTATTATCATCAGTTTTCTGAATTGCCTCCCACTAAATTGTGTGAGACGGAAATAAGGTGTTAATAAATATTTTACTTTGTATATAATCCAGAAAAAAGATTGCTAACTATATATATTCAAAAATTGTAGTTTATTGAAATATTTTATTAGTAACTTCTAAGTTAAACTTTGCACAGCGTATCTCAAAAATTTTATACGGATTCATAAAATGTCGTAAATAATCCCATAGTACAAAGCAAAGGATATTTTACAATTTTACCATTTGTGTATTTTAAAGAGTAAACAGAGAGCAGCTTGACGTACACACAGTCACATGCAGCTTCCTGCAGCTGTAAAAACTTGGCGGTGACGTAGTATTAGCCAGTACACAAATAAAGAAAAACGCGTGCTAAATATAGCTATTCCGAGACCGAACGCAGTGCAAAGCGAAAGCAAAGAATGAATTGATTTTCGTTTTCCTATTATCGCTCGTATATGAAAACTAGCCAAGTCAGACCTTATGCTTCAATATATTACCCTAAATTAGAAGAAGAAATGATATTTTAAGTTGTTATAAAATATTTTATGTTGTTATAAATAAAATTCACGACTGACCATTAAACTTTGCACCTATTTAGATCTCACTTCTAATGTATTTGAAGTCAATAACTAAGGTATATATCATGATATTGAACTTGACTCTCATTTCACATTAATGTTTTTGATGGGATATCATTACTTTTTTTACAGAAATTATTAGTAGGTACTTAGAAATTAAGGATGATATTCTATTCGTTATACATTCATGTGATGACCTTAAACTCCACATAAAGACCGGCTGTCATCAATTTTGATTGCTGATTCTTATATCACATGCATTATAAGTAAGTGTTACTAATAGAATCAATTAATTAAAATATTAGAATAATATGATAAAATTTTACTAATTTATGATTTATTCCTTTGTATTCACTCAACTACCTATCTGGATACTAAATTTGAACTTTCTAGATCATCTGGAATTGAGGTAAAGTTTTGATCTATGCCAGTCAATGATAAAAATGACGATTTTTGAGACGTTAATATTGAAAATAATCGTATGAGGTGTGTTTATGAAATTTGGAGCACATATGTATCTTGCAAGTCTCAATATAGAAGCCAAATTTGATATGTTATATGTCCAATGTTGATATGGAAATAATTTTTGACTTGAGGAGGGGTCAAAAGTTGCTTCAAATGGTCTGTGTAATATTTATTACATACGGTGCTGTTCGTTAGTTCTGTTAGCTTGAACTTGGCTTGACACGCTACGGCGTATCAGATAATATTTCCCTATAGAGTATTTGATTACGATCAATTGCAATTTCAGAAATACAAAAGCAAACCATTTTAAAAGCACTTGTCTATAAATAAGGCGGGGTTATAACTTTTTTCGGCATTAATAACAGTTTCTGTTATTAAGATCATTATTTTAATAGTCTGCTACATTTAGCAGACTTTAAAAACCATTTACTTAAGATATGACGCAATCTGCTGGGCCAATGCCACAATCCATACAAAATGTTTCCCATGTGTATGAAAAGGAAAGGCCATTCATATCCATGGGAACTTTGATGTGTTAAAGTAAAAATTTAACTTGAAAGTTTTAATTGCTTCAAGTGTTTTTTATAGCATAATTGAGGGGCAAACGAGTAAGCCATTGATCAAAAAGTAGTGGTCACTGCCGCCCATGGTCACTCGTAATCCTAGAGGAGTCATTAGTTTTCCTAGTCATTTAGGAGGGAATGGAATATCTAATGAAAGAGGATCGGGCTGATGGAATAGTAAAAGAGGAAGTGGGCCACCGGAACTCTCACTCACTGGACGAAATAATACAACGCAAGCTGCTACTTCTCGCCCATATGCTGTTAGAATGTGGTGTTTTACCGGCCGAGCTGATCCATTTTTGTACTCCAGCCAAGTTGGCCACAGTAGATACTGTGATAGAGCCAACCACATTATCTTTTTTTCCCACTTTACATTCATGGATTATTATTGAAGCTCAGTAGATTTAATTATACCGAGTAATTTCACATTACTTAGTATTTTTCTATTAGTTGTATTCGTTATTAAATTTTTAATTGAAATTTTAGACAGTCATGTTTTTAAGTGCTTAAATATTCGATATTAGGGTTCCGCAACTCAATATGAAAAAACGGAACCCCTATAGTATTACTTGTCTGTCTATCCGTCTGTCATAGCCAATTTGCTCTGAAACTACGGGACCGATTAAATTGAAATTTCGTACACATATCTTTAACTGTGATCCAAAGACGTCTTTATTTTTTAAATTACTGCGCGTAAAACTTTAAAAAATACAGAAAATAGTTCTTTACTTATAGATTACAGGAAAACTTATAAGAAATCTATAATTCCCTTCGTTTTGCTTCGTGTGAATATCCAGTATGAACTGACACTCACTAAGGGTGTCGGCTGCTTTAGATTATAATAAGCACACTTTAATACCGCGTTCCATCTTGAGAGTGGAAAGAGCAAGGCAGTTATAGTGCTTCACTATAAAAAATAATACACATCTCGCTCCCACTTTATTTCTTGAGATAGCGGATCATTTGGGTGACGTCTACTAATACGACCTTAAATACGTGAGTGCATACTTAGAGCGTATCAGTGTTTTTTTTATTCTTACTCTATCGTAGAAGTGTCATATGTACAAGCATTACATGATTTTACTGCAAATTTAAGGAAAATAACAAGTAAAATGGGCTTAGTATGAGTAGAGCTCGTGGTAAAAATACGCAAATGAATAAATGAAAACAGTTTGTTTTATGTACTTAACACAAAAATGTTGTGGTGCGGAGCCCTCGATACAAGAGTCCCAACTGGTACTAGGCCGGTTTTTTTTATCGGATACGTTCAGCCACATATTCGATTGATACAATCAATTATGGACATAATTACTTTTTGAATATTTTTAAAATATGCTTGTATTCACGTTTTGTATATTTCCGCTCCATTTCATTCTAAATTTACCTACTTTATGCCATCTGGAAATTATAACTAATCCTTACATTAGCAAGGATTCTACATTTACGACACCTCCCGCGCCGCTCTTCACATCCACCGATTCCAAGTATACTAACGTGAGCGCTCTGTTCAAATTTAAGCTCGTCTCAAAATATTTACTCTAATTAGCGAACGGTAGAAATCTCCGCTAAACAAAAAGGCGGGCGACATCGGACCCCGCACCGGCAGCACCGAGCACGTAAGCGCGGATCTCGAGGGCCGTTCGCTCAGTCTTTACGCAGCGCGTCTAATTAATATCTCACCGGCGCTGCTTCGCCGTCGCGTCGACACGCTGTTTGCTCGCCCGGCGATCATTTCAGGGGAGGCACTCCGCGAATAATCTTCCGCTTGATACGAGGATTATGAGTAAACGGACCATCTGAAAGGGTTGAGTTGCACATTCAACTGCTTGTGGTATATTTTTGAGTAAATACATATTTATATAATTACTTATGCTTATATTTACAATAATATAGAGAGATTAAGTAAAACCTTATACATTGTCATACTTTAAGGTTTTAAGCCAGTCAGTGTAGTTTTTCTCACGTTAAATATAATTCATGCAATAGATACTATGTTTATTTATCAAATAGCTTCCAGTCTGTAACGTCTACCAGGTGTACATAAAATATGTCCCTTCATCTTTGATATGAAATAATCTTTCTGTCATTCCCAACCACATTCCCGTTTTCAATCCTCACTCTGGTATGTTCTTGATTTCAATCTCGATCGCGCTCTTGGTTCTAATCCCGACTCGACACGCACTTTCGACCCCGGCTCCGTTTTCAATGTCGGTCCCGGTCCTGGTTCTCAATTCGAGAGCACAAGCGGGATAGGGAGCAGCCCTATGCCGCTTTCAATTCCAATTATGACTCACAGTTTCAATTTGTATGAAGCTAATGCTAGTATTATAATAAAATACAGTCTATATTACTGTGGGATAATGTTTTCTGCAGGATATACTTTTCTATGTGTGAAGGAATTTCCATACTTTATACAACCCACAAACCCTCTGAGTACAACTTATTTCCTATTATCCAATTTAAATGAAACTGTACTCCGAGCCAAGCTCTATCTGCCCGTTAAAAACGCATTAAAATCCGTTCAGTAATTTAAAAGATGTGCATGCACAGTCAGACACACAGAGAAACAAAAGAATATAAATTCGTTATTTTCGCTAATATTGTCTTTATCTTATCGTCTGCTCTTCGTTTTTCATACATACCTTCAAACTACAGACACACCGAGTTCTACAGTTTTATTATACATATAGATTGTATAATGTAGGTGAACGCGTAGTCTACTATATTTTATTGACCTTTTGTATAGCTTTGTTCTCGTAGTTTGAGCAGGCACAGAATTAAGAATTTGTGAAGTTTCAATATTAAATTTTTCATGTAAATACAATCTGCCTTATGTTACTGTACCCTAAACATGTATACAGTAACAGATTATATCAATCAGATTATATAAATATATTTATATACTTTACATAAAAGGGCTTTCTTTGCGTGCGACATTTCCGAGCATTTTAAAAATTCATATGAGCTTTCTTATTCTTCCCAAAACTAACGCCTAAATTCTTTACATAAGCAGTCTTTAAATTCGGGAAGAAACCATGTCGACTCTTAGGATTTCCACAACCTACGAGTATGAATCCTTACCCGATAGTTTTTACTATGCTGTGTGCTACTACTATCAATAGAAAATCAAACATAATTAGATTTATTGGTATTTTTGGGCTCGTTCATTCAAGCAAATATATTCTAACCAGCCCTTTCTCCATAAATACATGAACGGCATCCCACATGGAATTAATGAAAGCTATAGTGGTGTTCTTCAGCGTAAGAGAAGATCATTGTGTTAAAAATGTTTAAGTTGAATAGATTTAAGTTATCATTAGTGTTGATTTAAGTACACTTCCTTAGGGATACGCATATACTATTTCTTCTTCGTCATTAAGATCATTTATAATTTTCGCACTTTGCAGATAAATAATTTCTGAGTAGCACAAGAGCTACTTGCTTCCTATCTTTTCCAGTCAATACATAAGAATGGGAACAGAAACAATCTCAAATACTTTTTCAGTCCTAAGAATATTGCAATACGTTTTTTAACTTTATGAATTTGTTTTAAAAATGTCAAATTTATTAAAGAAATCATTAGTCTAGTATTGATATTTTTTCCAAAAACTTTTAAGTTCGTTATTGTAACCGAAATGAGGAGATATTTGTATTATTCTTGTCACTACTCTATGCACCGGCATTTTATGGGTAGTTTTAAGGCTGTGAAAAATGTATCTTGCCGGAAAATAAATTATTCAACTGCAATGTTACATGCGCTCTCTTTGTTTGTATTAATTTCAAAATATTCTAGTATTCAAATTCAAAATATCTTTAATTTATGAATTATTAAATAACACATGAAGTCCATCGTAATTAATAGTGTGTAATCTCAACCGGGAATGCTCTCCGAGTTGAGGCTTATTAAGATAGAGTGAACATCTTTATGGCCTGTTACAAATAAAGCCAGGAACGATAATAAAGTTAAAATGGGACCAGAAATAAAATCAGAAATTATATGAGGTTTGGTATTTATGTATGTATGTAGTATGAGCTTGATATGCATGGCTAGAGGGAATGGCAGTCTTTTAATTATGTTAGATCTGCTGCGAATAACTTCTTAACCGTTGTCTTAAAATAACTGTAAAAGTTTACAAAGAAATAAATTAAAGAATTCAATAGATGATTTGTTGATGATAATATTAATATCTTTAAATTTTAGAAGACGATTACTTATATATATATATATATATTTTGTTAGGCCTTCAATGGTTTTCGTATAATTCACCACTAATTAAATTTTTTTTTTATTATCACTTACACAACCATTTGGATACATTTATCAATACAAGAAAACAATGCGTAATTGTTATGTATAATACTGCAATGGACGTTTAATGAATAATGTTTTTATAAATAACTTTTGATAAATATTAAATGCGTATTAAAAACAACTTATTATATTTTTATAGTTATATTATTATTAATTTTTTAAAGTAATAAAATACGAAATCGAAAATTATTGTTGTGTTTTTATAAAGTTGTTTCTTTCTGTTTCCTGAAAAGTGTCAATTTTAACTTACAACATTTTAAATTCGCACCAACAGTTTATCATAATATGATGAATATCTTACAAGCTACATGGGAAAAGATGAACATACTAACATACACAATCACATAAACGGTTAATATCATGAGCCGCTTAAGGCTTCCTCATAGTCGGACAAAAACTTGTTGTTCACGTCTTCCGTGGTCACTATTCCTTTCATTTCGAAGAGGCTGACCTCCGTCATCGCCACTCAGGGAGGCGATTCTCGGGCTATGCGAAAATTGTCACAGAAACAATTTTAAAATGTGGAATTTCCAGATGCAAAATGACGAAACATGTCAAGTGATTTCTAGAAGTCTGTGTTGACACCTCAGAGTAAAGATAGGACAGATTAAGCAATAAAATAGCAACACACTCCTTTCTACTTTGACTTATTTTCCTCATAATGTCCGTAATGAAACAAAAAGAGATAGTAATGTAATTGGCAAGCACGTGCTTGACAAAGGTTATACATTTTTTTCCAAATTTATAAAAAAAAATCTAATGATGTGCCTTTCAAAAACTATTATTGAAATTCCTTGTACTTCATTTTTACCGTAAATTCATATAAAAATTCTTGAATTTTCTAGGATATGTTTCTGTATCAATAAAAAAATCAACATTAGTAAAAACAAAATTTAAAAAAATTAACTATGTGTTTTTTTGTTCGGGCTTAATCTCCGAAAAGACGTAATGGGTACGAACTAATAAAAATATATTATACGCCTAAGCATCAAAAGAGACAAAAAATTGTTTGCTACATTCCGAATAATGATTACTTACCTCTAAAATCCAGTTAGAGTAACGGATATTTTTGATAAGTTATTGGTTACCAAAATACTATAAGGCTTTTGTAGTTATAATCTGTTTTATAAAAACGATGAAATACCATAAAAAACTCTATACCTAATTAATCTTGATATTAAAGGTCAACGCGAAAATGATTTAGAAATCCATGCTTTCATATTTGTATCTTACAAATAAAACAAAAATAACAAAGAAATTTTTTCTTCTAAATTTTAAAACATTCAAAAATTGTTTTGATACTGTATCTATATCTAGATTATTAATGACTAGTATTCACTGTAACAGCTTAGATTTGATCCAATCAAGCAAATACACTATTCATACACTAATCATATTTTATTTTATTTTACCATATACATTTGATTTTTATTCCAAAAATCCCAATCCTTTCCTTTCGCTACGTCCAAATGGAACACTCGCAATAAAATAAAAGCGCAAGGGCGTTACGGGGATGACTCCGAACTGCGCATCCGATGGCCTCGTAAATGCATACCGTTCAATTTCCTTATTCAATGTAACTGCATCAGATTACGGACGAGAAAGTCTTCTTATTGGTCTCGTGGACATCTCGGATTCAGATATTTGAGACGCGAATTTAAATATCACCGTATCTTTGATAACGGAGATAGGTTTACTCAACCGCGATTATCACAATTTGTTTTTGTAAATAGGAAGGATTGATACCCGAAATTAGCGATAGCATAATTTACTATTCGCACGAAAACAGTTTTATCGGCAGAGATCTGGGATGTCGACATCGTTGTTTACAGTTTGAGCCTATATCAAAGAAAAACCATTCATGTAAACTAACCACAAACATTCTTTTGAAATATGTGACTGTGTTACTTCACTGATAGTCTAAGATCCGATTTAGAAGCGACCTTCGCCCGCCTGTTTAATGGATGAAAAGTATTTTGTATCAAATTTAGTATATTACGAAATATATTGCGAGTGAGTTGACTAAAAAAATGGTGGCCAGAATATGATTGGTTAAAGATACAAAAATGCCTTTTTTTTAAAAACATTGCAATTTCTAGTTTAAAGAACAAATTTGTGTCATAGAATCACAAAGCACTGCTTTTTGCTAGTTTATTAAACAGTGTAAATTACTAGTATCGACTTATCTGTTTATATAGTTCCGACAACCCAATATTCTAAAGCCTTTATACTTTCGATTGGTATAAAATTTCTTCGTTAAGCAAATGAGATCAATGTTTAAAAAAAAGTCATTTTTTAATTTTTAATTAATCGTATTCTAGGCAATAATTTTTTAGCCATCCCACTAGGGATATACTTTTTGATATTCTAAAATTTATATAAAATAGGTTTCATCCATTAAACAGATGGGAGAAGGTCGTTTCTAATTCACATTCTCTACTATGACGCAGATGACTGTTCTACCAACAATACATACAACAATTAGCATGACTTTTAACGTTTGTATATGAATATACCATACCGTGTGAGTATGAAATGGGCTTATCTATGATGATGCATTTTAACGAATAGTAACTTTATCGTCACAAAACTCAGTTGATCATTACATTCTTAATTTATATGACATTTTGAATTCAACTGAAAAATACTAGTCATGTCATATCTATGTCGACATCTATGACAAATAAACATTTAAAGTAAATGCGAAACGATCGCAAAATAAAATAGTTATATGTAATTTCAAATTAAACGGGAATTTTAAACTACTAAACCGTTTTCACCAAATGAAGCAAATTGAATATTTATAAAAGAAACATCGACTTATTTAGATATTCGACCGCTTAGAAGAAAAACATACCGCTTGGCGTACGCCCAAATCGTAAAATTGGCTTATGTGGATTGACAATCGCTTCCTCGTTTCGAAAAATCGATTACATAAAAGTACGTACAAAAAAAAACCACGTTGTTCGCTCGCTCTAGATCCAATCTTAGACTGTTATAAGTAAGTAATCCCGGCGTCCAAATAGGTGTGGTGTAAAAAATTAAAAAGCATGTATTTAATATGGGAAACGTGTGGGTATACATATTATTTAATAGAGGGACAAAAATAAAATGTAGACTAATTGGACGGGTACAAGTCGATAAACTTTGGTTAAGTTGCTAGATCAGAAAGTAGTTGTCGAGTGCCTGGGAATACTAAAACGTTTGTCGTAAAACATTAGTGCATTTATGTATAGCTTGCTTTTGATAAAAGCAATTTCCGATACAATAATTATACTCTACTGGCGTTGTTATAAAAAAATGTTACATATATGCTATAATTTATGCATTTTTATTGTAACAATGCATATTTCCTCTATAATAAAGAGTATATAGAAACTTCTGTTGATCAATTGGAAATGCACAAAGCAATTAATCTAGTAAACTTATGCACAGTAAGTTTTACTTTGTTCGGCTACCAAACTTGTTCTCTGATTTAATACTGGCTACACCAATTACAAAGTTCTAAGCGCGTCCGAGCAACAGGACAGAAAGACGAGAAAACCACAAGTTATTTAATCAATGACTCGGCCCTAACCGCGACCGGACGGCCAGGACAGTCCAATTACTCGTGCCTGAAATAGGTGCTTGATATACACAATCCTCCCTTGGCCGAGGGCATTCCTCTTAAGAAAGCGCTCCTCCCGCTCGCCTTATTTGTTAGTAGACCGCAAACGCTCAAAGTTCAGGGTATACGTGGCTGGAGAATGGATATATTTAATTCGAACCGCTATACCATTTTAAGATTGTGTAAAGTAATAAAATCATTGAACACATACATTTAAATTGCTTACCATAAATAATATATATACATCATATATTATTTATGATAAATAATTTCATTGAAATGTCTGTTAGTTATTTGAAAGTTTTTAGAGAAACTCACAGCTATTTTCGTCGAGAAACTTGATATCGACTCACAACGTCGATCCGAATACGACAAACTTCATTTTCATCTCTGTTTTTCTAGATAGGGTATTTATATCAAGGATTTATATGATTTATTTCATTTCATATAGTAATAAAATTTTCCTTTATAAGTATTTCTGAGGTACATACTCACATTTGGTTATGTAATGTGATATAATTGGATGATATAATGCGATCTTTAAAAACCATGTTTTTCCATTTTTATTGGAATTAGATATCCAGATATTTTTTTAAGTAGGTCTATTCATTGTGGACTCTTAAAAACAACATAGAGCTCCAGGAACGCCAATCCTTTTCACTAGCCGTTGAACGCAGAACTTAACCTCAATCATATTTGCCACATGAATACACAACAGTGTGTGTGTATAGCGTATATATCTCTTACAATTTAGCCATATACTTTACGCATAAAACACACACTTTCCGCACACCAATAAAACGATAGACAGCACAAGTAATCTAATACCGTTACAAGCACAGCCTGTTTAACTTCTCAAGGCTCACTGAAAGCGTAATGTATTTAATGGATTCCGAGAATAATTAAACTGATTTCTGATCTTCATTTGCGTACAACGAAAGATACATTTACATAATCGCCAAGGGCTGATTGAGGCGTAGCGCGCAGTACGATCGCCGAATCGAAAATAAATTCTATCGACTTCTATCTTAAGCGTTTACGGAAATTCGTCTACTTGTTGTGTTTCCTTTCTGTTAAAAGTGATATTGTTATTTTTATGAAAAATATACAAATTTATGTTACGTAAATTAATTTCTTTTCATAGGTTAACTACTATAATAAATCTTGAGAATTGTAACTTGACGTTTTATAAACGAAGTGACATAAAAAAATCTGGAATAAAATTAAAACGGTAAGGTTTAAAGTATTTCCAATGAAAATAATTTTCTACAAAATGTATCAACAAGCTTTTGATTTCGTCACAAATCTTATATTAAAAAAAATTTGAGCAACATATAAAAAATATATATAAACACAAACATTAATAATATGTACTTAGACACATGCGTAGATTTACACTTTATAAATACCGGCCACCTGCCCACTTGTGGGATGTTATAGGTTGTAGAAGTAAAAAAAGAAGAGGAAATAGCCTGAAGTATTTCAAAAAATAAATAGCCTGAAAGAATCCACAAACGATTCTGCCTCGAATTATTAGAGTTCCATACTGACACGTTCAGTAATTTTTGATTTACAGCGGGACATAGAAAAATCGTTTTCATTGTATATATGTTGTTGTATCAGATATCGTTTTCATTGTATATATGTTGTTGTATCAGATATCGTTTTCATTGTATATATGTTGTTGTATCAGATATCGTTTTCATTGTATATATGTTGTTGTATCAGATATCGTTTTCATTGTATATATGTTGTTGTATCAGATATCGTTTTCATTGTATATATGTTGTTGTATCAGATATCGTTTTCATTGTATATATGTTGTTGTATCAGATATCGTTTTCATTGTATATATGTTGTTGTATCAGATATCGTTTTCATTGTATATATGTTGTTGTATCAGATATCGTTTTCATTGTATATTGTTTCAACTGTATATGTTGTATTAGATTTAATAGGCTTCCGGCCACGTACATCGGTTCTATTTGTAAATTTTAAATAGTAAAATGTTATTGGATTCGCGAAACAAAAAGTAATGAGAGACGAGGTGTGTTCAGAAAAAGGGACGTGAACTCTTTCTGAGTACCACCATAACTCCTGTAAAATTATCGGTGGGATATATCTGAGTTCAGAAGTAAATAAATGTAATTCGTATCGCTATCGCACATACTCTAATATTCGATATATATATATATATAAGTGATTAATGATGATTTATTTTCATACGTTCTAAAGTACAGCACTTCACTCCTGCATAGAATAAGTAAACGTTAACCAGTTCCGGTGGAAGTTCGCCGCAGTACATTGGCTACGAAACTTTTCAGTCATAATGGCTCTAGGGATGAACTAACTTTTTATGGTCCACAATTTAAAGTTACTAAAACGTTATTCTCTGAATTATGAGTAACAAGCCGACAAACGCTGCATTTTAAAAGTATCCTCTATAAATTCCCATCAGCCAGTGTAATCTAAAAGCGCTGATTTCAGACGATAATTAATTTAAAGTAATTATCTTAACTTTTTCTTACGTATGAATACTTATAGAAACATATTTCAGGTTTTGATATTTTTTACTATCATTACAAACTTTCCAACGTACCCGCTCATTTCCCTTTCGTTGAGATGTGTATTCTGGTAGGGCGGCGATCGACAAAACGGATGCTCAAATCAAAGCCAAAACTAGAAACTGTATTTGAGGTGTGAGATTTCAGAAGGTGTAGGGCCCGACACTTGATTGCGAGCGCTGTGGGTGGGTAGGTACGGTTTGACCCCCATGAAGGGAGAAAGGTTAACAGTCGACTATTTGGAGTGAGTGACGAATCGCCTGCTTTGATATTCGTCGACACCTACGGAATCTGTATAAATACCTATATGGCACTAAAATTCACAAGGTGCTCTTGAAAACTGAAAACCGTGAACTGGCTGCAATTTTTTTCCTGTTAATTTATTTATAAAGCTTCGTATTATTGTATTTTTACATCGTACCATAAATAAATAATCACGCTGCCCGACCATGATCGCGATACCACTTTCTGCCAGTTTCAGATACCAGTTTCTATACCAGTTAATCCATTTCTGTTTTTAGTATATAGTAACGACTTATCTGGCCAAATATTACTCTAGATAAAAGACTTCAATGGAGTCCTCACATTAGTAAGTTGGCGAAAGAGCTTTTCTCTGCTGCATGTGCCGTTAAAAAAAAACTATAAAATTTATCAGATGTAGAAAATATGAGACCAATTTATTTTGACTCTTAATAACTTAGACTTAGGTCTTAGTCTCGCTCTCGTTTCCGATCCCGGTTTAGCCCTCGATTCTAATCTCGGTCTTGGTCTAAGCTTAGAATACGGCCCTAGTCTCAATTAAGATCTCGATCCCGGTTCAACGATCGGTTGAATTTTGATAAATTTATCTTAGAGGAATGCATACTCTTACACGACACCGGTGCTAAGTTATTTATTACGCAGTTCCCATTCCGGATGGGTTTTGATCTTGATGTTTCCTCGGTCGTACGAAAAATTCAAATGGTGTAAAAGATAAGGATTTCTTTATATGTTTATACGTTCGGCGCGTAATGCCATGTGATAAAGCTAGTGTTCATTAAAATATGTCCAAATAATGTGTTTCCATATTAGAACGAGAATCACTTAAATCGGACCCATGGCTCTCGAATTATAAAGACAGATAGACAAACAGATGTGTTTTTATAATAAATATAGACGTTCATCCCACGACACCGCACTATAACACCGCATACCCCCTCTGAAGGCGGTATGGTGTTATGAGGTTTCTTAACTAAATTTAAAAATTGAATGCTTTTAATTTAGTGGCTTGATATCAACGAAATAAATATGTCACTCTAACTGAATCATCAAGAATTGAATTTTAACTTGACAATTGGTTTTTGTATAATGCGCAACCAATGAATACGTATAAATCTGTCGAAACAAAAATAATCAAAAATGGTTTTTTTTATTCAATTATTTATTTTCCGGTCTTCGAGTTATTGTTTTAAAAGCATTTATGATTTATAGATAAGGAATGTAATCATATGTATAGGAAAAAAGAAGTAAGTTGTGAGTACATTTACATTTCTAATAAAAAATTCAATATATTATACAGTAAGTAATATATCTCGAAGTCGTTTTTCCACGAATCAAAACTGTTTATTTCATTCAAACCCTTCTTTCTATTCATTTAAACTTACGCGAAAGGAAAATTATATTCACAAGTCTTCCAATAAAAAAAAAATATAGAAAAAAACATCTCATACAATTGTTATTCCATTCCTAATATTTAACACACAAAGAAATACAACTCGAGTTATACTTGCATCGCATTAATATTTAAAATGATCTAAACCAAACAATAACAATGGCGTTCGGCGGAAAGCCTCAAAGCGCTTTTCGTTCCCTGTAAGGCTTATTCCAAATATAATTATCATAAGTTAGAGGCACACGGGTGGTTCCATACAGAGCGAGCGAGCGCCCGACCTCCCCGAGGTAAACATTTGTTTTCATGAATACCTTATGTCACAACTGAAAAAGCGATGCAAGTTTAATCTCCATCTTGAGCGCAGTCATTTGACTGTAACTGCTGAGCTATTAGAAGGTGAAACTTCAGTACAACATGTAAATCGCCCTGTGCTTACGATTCGATGTATGTTTATATAAATAAATGTTGTTTTAAGATGTCGAGTACGCTATTCTAGTGTCCGCTTGAAATATAAAACTTTATTCATGATTTTTTTCATGCAATATTTTTTTTAATCATATCGCAATGCTGACAATTGAGGTTTTTATTGGAAGTTATTTTGGGAACATCAACTCGATCGTAGGCTCGCGGCACTAGAATAGCCGGTAATGATTTTAAGAAAACATTTGCAATAACCTTAGAGCTTTTATTAATATATATATATATATATATATATTATAATCGTTGGACCTTACTTTATTCAAAATACATCTCGATTCCCTTTTGTCGCGGCGTAACCTTCGCTATATTTCAAAATCGGAGGCTTTCCTGAGATGCCCGTCTACGTTAATGACCTCGATTGTTACAGTATATTGTTAATGTTAGAGTTTGTTTTTTTCTCCTTGCTATGACTATACTGTCATTTTGAATTTTTCGACCTCCTTTCTTTCAAAAGATGGATGGCAATACATCCGTGTATGTTTTTATTGATATGTACAACTGAGAAAAGTATATGAACGATAGAGTAGTTAATAATATTGTTACAGTAAACGAATTCTGGGATGACATAATAAATGGAATCCTCATGATAGAATCTTACATATCGTACAGTATTGGATCGCATGATATAAATTGAATTTTTTTTTTCTATTGAAGATCTCATTTGAGAAAAACAACAATAAAGATTGAAACGAATCGGTCTATGAGTACCTAAATAAGGCTGAATAGAGGCTGTTCTGAATTTATACTGATTTTATTACATTTGCGAAACCATTCAATATCCAGACGTGCCTTTGTGTTCTCGCGTGAGCGCCATAGGGGTTTTCTGGTGAAAGCCGAAGGGGGAGCGCGCGCGCCGTAACAAACGATTCAATGTGTGGATCCCGATTAATAATTACTGGCATAATTTTTACTTCTTACTTTTTTTTATTTAATATTTTCGCTCCCTGACAAAATTTTTGATCATCTATAATAAACCCTATTTATATCCAAATTAGGATTCTCCGTTTAAATACGTTTTCAAATTATCACAAATTGTTACACGATAATTATTCCATTTGTCTATTTTTTGTTAAAATATCCCTAAAACATCGAATGATTTTCGATCCATGATTTTTTTTTACAATTCCTGTATGAAATATTGAAAATAGTGCTTGTAATTTCTATCGCTGGCCGTGAATACATTATGCAACAAATTCCTCATTGAATTACAAATGATTAAGTATTGCGACGAGCATCTAACTACATTTTATTGGACACTAGCCGTCTCTCGCCCGCTTTGCTTAGGGTAAATTAAAATCTCCTAATCCTAGATTTCAATCCCGGTTCCGCTCTCTTTTTTTTTCTACGCCGATAACGATGTCGTCTCCATTATCCTTTGGATATTGCTGTTATGCTTGTGTATTTACACGCTTTTTCTATAATACTTTAAACTATTACAATATGAAATAAGAGATAGATTATTTCATATTCCATGAGATAATCTTCCTCTTATTTCTCAAAATCGGTCAAGCCATTGTGTAATTAAAGGCAAACAATGTAGTAAACAGCTTATAATGTGATTATACGCAGACAAACTGATAGAGAAAGTTTTAAGAATGCTAAATAATGATGAAGTACTCGTATTTTGTCTATATTTAACATTTTTTTTTCACAAACAAACTATCATCCAAGCTTTGGCAAGAACTTTATTTGCACAGACAGTCTATAGATCTTCGTGAATTTTCGTTTTCTAAGGAAATTTAAAGACATAAGTCTTACTTAACCATGAGTGGGTGTATAGAAGGATGAATATTAGACGGTCTTTGAAGATGAAATAGTGAATGAGAAGATGATTGCCTTCTCCTAGTGCACCATAAGTTTAACTTGTGAGTGACAAATACTACGTTTTACCACAGTAGGATATACTTTATATTCGATGAAGAGGAGAGGACAAAAGTATCTCAGACATTATAATTGTACATTATCGGTTGAGAAGCAAAGTTGTGGATACCAGAATGTACCACGGCGTCAACGTTGGCACGAACCACTTTTTAGTGGTTTGTGGAATGAAAGCATGAGCCAACGTCCACATTTCAAATTTTTACCAAAATGTTAGTCTTGCTAGTCTAGGAGATACGAGGATGATTTTTTTACTTTACGAATTACAAAAAAAAATATTTTTTTTATTTTTATAAACGGGTTTATTATAAAAAAGAAAATAAATATCTTTTTGTTTGATGTCGCACGATGCATTTAACATTTTTTCTTAAATCGCTAATTTGCACCCAAAATAACTTCTAAAATTGGAATATATTTATTTCCGTTATAGGTTCGTGGTTGGGTCTCCTAAATCTATCTAGTATATCTAACTTTTTAAGTATACAAGACGACCAGTAGATTTTATGAAAATAGAATGCGACAGACGGACACACGGATAGAAACACGCGGTAACGATTCTGTAAGAGTTCCATTTTGCATCTAATATACAGAACCTTAAAAAGATATTGAAATCTTCTTCCAAAATGTAGTATATATTATGCATTTAAATATCTTTTACAATATTCGAAATAAACATACGAGAAATTTTTCGTGGAAGTTGTAACATTCCAAAGCCAAACTCGCCCCATTCGCGCCGAACGTCGCCGAATTACTTACTTATTCATAATTACTCGAGATTGTCGCAACAGCTTGAAACGAGAAAAAGTAATAATAATCGAGGAGAAAACGCCTATCGAGGGCAGAGGCGAGCTCACCGGCGACGAAAGAATAGACCAAGAGTAGACTAATGAGTGCACGACAACCCACGTCAGGGAGGACGGAGCCGCAGGCGCCGCTGGTCACGAAATTAAATAGCGCTCGTCGCTAAATAGATTTCGCGAACGCTCATACATTATTTAAAAACACAAAAGCGAGCGCCGCCGTCCCCGCGCACGCGCTGTTTACTCCGAAATCTAATAACGACACCGTCGATTACGCCCGCCGAGGGAACAAAAACTTCATATTGTGACAATTTAACTTGTAATCAGTTTTTAAACGCGTTAGCGGGCGCGCTCGATCGGCGAATAAATTTAAATTTATTATCGACGAAATTCGGATCCGCCTCTCGTTAGGGCTCGTCGCCGGAGGGGCGCGGGGGAAGGGCTCTCCGTCCGGCTGTCACGATGGTCGTTTCGCCTCATCACCGGCCATTTGAGATCGAAACAATTGCTATTTTCAACTAACGAGAGCGTAATTATACAGAATTTGAGTCATTTAAATTGAAAGCTTTAGAACGAAAAAATTTTATTCTCGAAACGATATTTGATAAGGAGTTTTATTAAAATGTTTTTAGTGCTGCGTACTAAAACGGAACACCCGCAAAATTGTTTACTTTGTCTGTCATTAACTTTTGCTTAATTACGCAACTTCCGAAACACGTCCGCCAGAACATTCGACTTTCTCATATTACTCTGATTTAGCACCATGCGAGTTTTACTAGTTTCCTAAAATCTGAGAAAAGTTAAAAGGCGAAAGATTTGAGAGGAAGAAAAATGCACTAGCCGCCTGTAATTTGGAAATTCTTGAGGTATTTGAAACGAAGTGGTCAGGGATATTTTTCAAATAGTTTTAACCCATGAAAAAGTGTACACATACGCAGGGTGAATATTTTGAATTTTTGTGGAATGCCCCTTTTAGTTAAACTACTTACTATTTTATTTTTGATTTTTTATCTTTAACTTTAACTTTTTTATCCGTTAGCAGAATATATTGTAATATCTGTTTTATTACATTTTGCACAAAAAAACGAAGTCAAAGTGCAAAATACATTTCTTTTAATTCGACAAACCATTTTTATGACACTAGAAAATAACATTATATTAAAGTGCAAAAAAAAATATTAAAAAACGCTCTAGAAATACCGCAGTAAATAGTAATTTCAAAATAAATCATAGGAATTTCATAAATTACGACACATCAGTTAGTCCGATAGTCTGGACAGCATCTCGTTTATGGGTCAATCTAAAATAACTGTTTGTTTTTCGAAAAACACGCCAAGGTTGTTTGACCCTTCCGGGGATCGTGCAACAGGAAGTCACGGAATCAGCAGCAAATCCGGCCACCGTAGAGATTTCAACTTATTAAATACGAAATGGGTAAACAAGATCACAAGGCGAACATTAAAGCGGCGCGAACGTCTAAACATTCTTTGATGCGGTCCGCGAAATTTAATATTTCGGCACATCCGCATTGAAACGCATTCCCCGCTGTGATCACGTTGCGCGGGCGCTGACAAAGAGCTCGCTGAACCGTCGATTCATAATTAATATTGTTTTATTGTGAGTTTGATAATCCCCTTATCGCATCCTGCCCGAAGTGGCTATAAGCGAATAATGGGTCCAGCCGAGCGTAATGATAATTTCCATTGAATTTGCGCGCGCGTTTAATAAAAGCGAGACGATTAGATCGAAATAGCGGACTATAAGTAGCGAGGCGAAAGGAAAAAACGAAATATTCTATGGTTTTTTCTCAGAAACCTATCGTTAAAAAGAAAGACGAAACGGATCGTAATTTATCTTTGTTCCCTATTTCATCCTTTTTCAACTATTACCAACTTTCCGTGTCAAATCGATGTTGAAACGGGGATATCGTAGTTTCCCTATAACAATAAAATGAAAGAGATTGAAAGTAATAATATTGCGATGGATTTGATGGAATTTGACTTCAGCTACACCTTTTACCTTTGTCCTTTCACCTTTGTGGGTGATTTTTATCAGTTAATATGAGAAAGTTATAAATAAATATAGAGTTCAGTTTAGCTTTTTACATATTGATAGTTTTAGTGGCATTTTTGTAATGATGTAAGGTATAAATAAAGCGATCTTAACCTCCATTGACGATACAAAAACTGTATAGATTTATTATATCTAAACCATGATTTTTGCATAGCAAAACACTCTCAGAAGGGTGCAGTTCTGCATTCGACATCTGTCCGATATAATATTGTTTTCTAATTCCCCGGATCTAAGGATTAGATCACGGCCTTGATTTGTTGTATAAAGCCCCTATTCTGATTTGATGATTTCAAATATATATAAAATTATGCATTGGTGGCTCAGAAAATGACCTAATGATTTCGATGAAAATTTATATTTTGTTGACTTTTTGCTTTTCAAGTTTTACAGTTGTCTTTAAATACGGAATTTAAAAAATATTTTTCTACGCCTCATTTTATTATGGCTCGTATAATTTTGAAACCGTTGCAACCCTATTGGATGTACAGTCGAGGTGTCAGCGTGTACAACGTAACATTTTCAATGACAAAGAATTATATTTAACAGTCATATACACGACTTAAATTAGACAGATAGAACTTATGCGACATCATTGATGTTATATAATATCGAATATCGCAAATTATATACTGCATGTAATATCACTTATCTAAATATTTATTATTGGAATTAAATACAAACAACTTTCCCTTTTGGATGTTATCGCATTCCCACCTCAAACTTAAAAGACGCCGAGCAAAGCTCGGTTGTTCAAGTACTGCTCATTATACAAAAAAAAATCTCTATTTGAGTATACGTCAAGAGGCATATTCATTTTTTGAAGTAATTTGTAACAATAATATGTAATATAATATTTTAAATAATATAAAATTTTGGCCTCCGTATATATTGCAAAACTTTAAAAAATGTACTTCGATTGACTTAATTTTGATACAACGTTACGTTCAAGTACTCATGTATTTATAACATACATTTTAGCGTTTGTCTCCGACTTCGTCCGCATATTTATACTATTGCGGCGAACTACTACATCGACTCTGAAAAATTCTTTCGCTCATAGAAAGAACATTGTTCGCAAAGTAACATATCTCATTTTTTATTTTGATACTATCATTTGGTCCAGCTTCGTACAAATCAGAACCATGACTGGTAGGTGTATCGAAATTAAAAGCGATCAAGTAGAATCGAAAGCAAGCACCATGATAAAAATTGAGAAAGGAAACGGGGTCGAAATTGAGTAAGGGATTGGAATTAGAATTAAGGGCGTGATCAGGAACGAAATCGAGAACAATACCGGGACCAAAATTGAAAACAGGAACGAGATTGGGATTGATAGCAGGATCCTATTGACATAAAATATGAAGTAATGACATTTTATGTCAGCACGGGTGAAGCCACGGGCGGAAAACTAGTAGACTAAAAAAATTTCAGTAAGTAAACGTTGCTCAAAACATTATTTAAATTTATAACATCGGTTAATCCTACAATAATAAATGCAATATAAACACAACAACCTAAAACAAAACCACTCATAAATTAATGATCACAAGGTTATTATTGTTTATATAATACAGTAATTATATGTACAATTAATATACAGGGAAGACAAACGAATTATCAAAGTTTGACAATTATGTGATGTGATACTTTTGGATGTGACGTTTAAAGCTCACAACGTTCCTCTCCCCCTTTCATTGAAGGCTAAGCTAAACCCCTCCACGTCGTAAAATAAGTTTCCGCTAAGGGCATCCATAAAATACGACACACGTATTTCATTTTTTTATAGACCCCCCCGTCCTCTTCTTAAGAGGTCACATTAGTAGGACCCCCGTCCTGGTGTGACGTCAGACATTTTGTGATTTTGAATTTAGATCTTATTAAATAAAAACAGCACATCAAAATCATTTATAGATTTCTATTTAAAATTCATTTTTAGAAAGTAAACAATAAACCAAACATTATAGAAATTTTGCAAAGCGCAATGATTTATGGATGACAATTAATGGGTTTTTCGGGAAAAGCGATAGTTACGAAAAAAGTTGAGATTCAAAACACAATTCTTATTAAATTCTAAGCAAATGTAATTTCTTGATAGACTTAACAGTATTCGAGCTAGAGTCAGATTTTGGAAAAACTTAACTATTTCGAAAAAATTACATTACAAACTCATTTTTTTTTTATTCTAAAAGTTAAATAAGAAATCTCAAAACGTAAATCAATAAATTTGATCTTTGTACTAATATAATTTTATAATAAGTATATAAAGAAGGAAAATAAAAATCCTATCTTATTCATAACAAACCAATAACTAAATACATTATTCTCAATTTCAATTTTTATTAAAGGACATACTTAAAGAAATAGTTCAGGTTTTCGAATTTTATTTATGATAATTTAAAATATATATAAAAAAAAAGTGTTATGTTTATAATTTGGGAAAATGATGCGCAATTTTTAGATTTACGTTAACATACAGCAAGAGAAAGTCCAAAATTACTCATAGTTAAAGTATGTACTAGTGGTCCTAATAATAAAATGAAAATGCTAACGAAAGTGTAATAACAGCCTCCGTATAATTATTTTTATTTCTTAACCAATAACTTCGTATTCACTTTCTTTCACCCATGAAGATCAAACGCCTTGGAAGTATTCAAAGTAATGAAACGTATTAACGTAATATCTAGATTGTTTTTTCAGCGTTAAGCATTCCATAAGCAAATAAACAATATTTTTTTAGCGTAAAAAAATCCATAAATGAATAAACAAAACGCTATGAATAAGCTAGATCCGAAGCCGCAAGATGCAGGTAAATATAAACACGAACGGAGAGTAAACAAAAATATCCCATATTAAAAGTCGACTCTCGTCCCGAAGTTTTGTTCGGAAGAGCACCAATCTCTTATCTAAAATCTACGTCTGCTGTAAACTGACGGTAATGGAATTACTGTATCCTACACAGCTATTTACCCTGAACTGCGACGGCTTTTGAAGTCTATGAAGATCTGCGATAGAAGGATCGTCTACCTATCTTCTTTTAAAGCCAGCATATTCAGGGGAACCTAGTGTTATTTTTTAGTAATATTTTAATCTCGAAGCGTTTGATTCAGTCGTTAGATATTAAATCCTGTTTACGTGGGCAAATGGAAAGTTTGTGGTGTGAGAGTTTACTTTACTTCAGAAAAAAAACAAAACATATATACTATTATTAAAAATTAATTCAGTCTTCGAGGTTGTGTTAATGTTTATGGATGAACTAACGTATGGCTTGTACCGTGACCTGGGATGTTGCAACCCCAGGAACTAGAAGCCCCCGGGAACTGGAAGTCTAGGGTATTAGAAGCGCTGGGAATATCCCCAGGCCTGAACCACCTTTACTCTGTGATACGTTAGCAGGTGCAGTTTGGTGATTCCCATATTTCACATGGGAATCACCATTCCCATATTTCCAGTTGTAAAGTTATTTGGGATATCTAGAGTAATGACTTTCGATTACATAAACTATTGAATTCCGTTAAAATTACTTCTGGAATGCAATAATTTCTTCATATTTCAATTAATATTTAAATTAAGTGATATAATATTAACGTATTCTGTTGTTTCCAAATATATATTAAAAGCATAAGTTTTTATCTAACAAATAATAGAATAAAAATCAATAAAACCCTAAATACCCATATTAAATTCTCGCTTGTGCATATTTTATATAAAGATTTACTTAACAACTTATCTTTCATTAAAATTAAGCGTACTTATTTTCATTTTTTACACAGTATGAAAGTAATCTAAATATAATAAAAAGTTTTCTTTATTAAGAAATAGTTCTATTTACTACTGACTTACCTTAATATCTATTAAATTGTTTATAGAAAAATAATTACTATTTCCTAGTTCTTCTCGATCTAACATAACAGTTATCTTGTAAAACTTCCATGGCATCTCCTATTTTTGAGATTTCGTGATAACCGGAAAGAAATATATGAATAAGCAACGGATCAAATAATTTTAAAATTTGTTACGCTTAACAGAAGATATATTAAAAAATAATAATTTTCAGTCTTGCTTGCCCTTTTCAGCCCCCGCAAATCCTACTGAATGATGATCCTTGAAGTTCATTTTTTATCTTATTCGCTTATTTCGGGCTTCGCGCCTTATGGTCAAGATTAATGGATTCCGAACCCTTTTTGGAAAAAAAAAGCATCAACACGAAAACCTTCTCTTCCGCTTCAATATGTCGTTAGTGCGTACCCCCATATTCATCATACGTCACGCGCGGGCTTAATATATTTTGCATATCCCACATCGCTTTGTATATGTATCGTGTATTATCAAAAATTAAAAAAACTTTAATTATGGGTTGTTAGATATATAAATGTTAGATGATAGAATTAATATAATACAAAAATTAGAATTGTTTTCATCATTGTGTAATAATTATAATATTTTATTTTATTGATATGTCGCTTCGATTACTTTGACTTTCAAATATTTGGCATCGATGCGCCTGCGCTTCAATAATGTCACTTCCATCTCTCACCACTTTCGTTACTCACCGTCCAGATATATATGTAAAAAAAGCTCTGCTTCGAAAAACAGGGATATTATTGCGTGACAACTATTTCAATTTAAGTGGAGAAGAAAAAGAGAAAAACTACAAAAAACATAGTTTTATGAAAATTTGGAAAGTTATCAAATTCACAACTAGAACACTGAAGGCAGAACATATGACGTAAAACGAGTCATATTAAGTTATACAACTAGCCACGCGTAAAACATACACTTTTTTTCTTACAGACGCCATAGCTCGATGGCAAATGAGATATCTGAAAAAATAAGCAAAAAGAAAAACCGACCAAGCGCGAATGGGACTCATGTGGAAAGGGTTCCATATTATCAATTGTCGCATTAGTTCTTATTTGAACTGAAACAATACATTTCTCCTCCTTACTACTTACTATTAAGACTATTTTGCGTTTCCCGTGGAAATTCAAGAAGTATACGGTTTTCATGTAAGCTATGAATAAAGCAAAGTTTCAGGTATTAGCTCTCTAACACCTGAAAAAAATATTAAATAAAATGTACAAAGATATTTATTCCTCTTACCTTTGTACATTTTATTTAATATTTTTTTAAACTTCACATTTTAATAGTACAAAAAATATATATATTTAAATTTCTTATAACAAATTTGTCCATTGGATATGTCACATAAATGCACTAAACTAACTTTTTTTTTATTCTCTAATTGGCTCCTAAAATTAACCCCCAAAATAAGAATTAATTTATTTACGCAATTGGGTCGCCTGATTGTACTGTATATATATAAAATCACAACTTTTTTTCGTACAGTGAATTCGAAGAAATCAAGTTATCAAGCGAAAGTTATTTTATAAGAATTCCGTTTTATTATAAGGTGTACGAAACCACAAAAACATCTCAGCGTATTTATGTGATGAAAAACTTCTAACGGTAATTTTAAATAGCCTTTGTGAATACACAGTAAAATAATACATTATCGAGTTTTGTAAGTTTTTTAAATATTTTCAAAAATATTAATTATAGGATAATAAAATAATACTCATTTTGTGTATCACAATGTGTTCTTTAATCTTAACTCAAATCAGTTATTGCATTTACTTTATTTTAGCTACTTCATTGTCGACACAAATTTCAAAATCTTGATTTTTGTACT
Organism: Eumeta japonica; assembly: GCA_005406025.1. Taxonomy (NCBI): domain Eukaryota; kingdom Metazoa; phylum Arthropoda; class Insecta; order Lepidoptera; family Psychidae; genus Eumeta; species Eumeta japonica. The sequence continues at coordinate 49,512 of BGZK01000195.1, read as the reverse complement.
TTTGATTTTCTTTGTTACAAAAATGGTTTTTCCGGCATCTTTTTCTGTTTAAAAACATTTAAAGACAGTTATTCCAAATTCTACGAACATTTTATTAAGTTTAAATGTGAAGGCGATTTTCCTTCGAGTAGGTACTTGTGTTGGCAACTTGTCATTTTCCTTAATTTGTTATTTTTATTTATCAATCCTTTAAATTTTATTTTACAACTGACACTAAGTGATACACAATCATATAGGGCTATCCGACAATATAATATATACTTGTAAATCGAAAGCACCCTGTTGACTAATCACCAGCTTAGCAACGAATGAATCTCCGCCACAGCCTCCCGTCGCTCGGGGGCTCGCCCCGCTCGGCCTGCCTTCCCGTCGCTATCGCCTTACCGAGCCAGACATCGCCAACAAAACACATATTATTATAGTAAATAAATCTTATACTCTTTCACACCCAATTATCATTTTCTGAAAGTTTTAGTACTTCAGAAATTATAACAATGTAAAGACACTCTGATTATCTTAATATCAGGGTTTTAGCACATATTGGTATTTAAATGAAAGGACTCCTTATATACGTCTGTATTGTTTTGCGAAATAAAAATGAATAAATATTCCATTTGAGTGTGTTAAATCACTCAGATAAGAATTTGTATTTTATATGAGACATTTGTGTTTTCTTATATGTATTTATATAATATTATATAAGATTATTATATACCTGGGAAATAGACTTGAGTTCATAATAATAATTATTACTAATATATAAGATTTCTAATGTTTTGTACATGGGTTCGTTTCACGATGTTAATCGCTGACTAACTTGAATTCGAACCGAAAACTCGCATCCGGCAGTTCATTGATATATATCGAATGGCTACTATTAAAAGAAAATCACTTCTTCAAATTTACAGTGCAACGTTTTAAACAATCATACCGGTATTTAAGGCATGAAAGATAAGTGCCAATACAAGCGTTAAGTAGCCGCCAGTACTTCGGCTAAAGGCGCGGGCGGCCGCGCTCCTACAAAGTGTACGAGCCTTCACAGTTTGACGCCGCGCGCACCGCCGCCGACCGCATGATGCATTATTGCTGTGTTCGGACTGTTCGGTGTTGCATTTTCGCTTGGCTGTTTTAATTTCTACTTTTCATTTCGTTGGTAAGGCGAAAAGGGAATTCACCTTTTTTTTAATTGCGCTTTAAAGTTCATATTTTGAATGAAATTAGTAAAATGCTTTATATTGACTTTTAGTGTATCAAGAGATCCAACTTTAGGACTGAAGTTGTACTTGACAAATTGTATTAACAAAGATCTAAAAATAATTTCAAATTCTCTGGGTAGTTAATTTTATTTCGAATTGTATAAACTTTCAACAATTCGACGTTTTTTTAGAAAAAACTATTCATTTTTAGTGTTTCATACTAAAATTGGAAAAAAGAGATAAGATCTTTTAATTATTTTAAAATATGTGGATCGTAGCAAGAGTCAAACAATTTCGTAAAATTATCTTTATGAAAATCATCTCTTGTATTACGTGACGGAACAAAAAAAAATCAAAAACATTTTATAGTGTCTAAAAAATTAAGGCTTCATTTAACATTATTTTAGAAAAACTGTCAAAAACTATTAACAGTTCCATATACGTACTAGATCAATGATTTAAAAATATTATAGTTTCATTTAAAAATATGTTAATGCAGGTATAGATATCACATTATAACCGTAGTTAATGCGAATTTTTATATTACGTAAATATAATGACATCTGTATTGAAAAAAAAATCATCAAAACTTCTATACATATCAAATTTTTTAGGATGAATCATGAACCATGTGAGATGACCAAAAAGATCATTGGGTGCTCGTTTCATCATAAACTGACATCGGTTATAACTAGATAGTCATCTATCTCTTTTTATTTCTATTTTTTTTTCTCGCATTGTGAACCCTAAATGAAATACCGTCATATATATTTTTCATGTGCAAACATAAACGATGTCGCGGCACATTAATATGGATATATTATTACGCTGGGTCGAAATACTAAACAACTCATCTCGCATTATCCGTTTTTTTTTACGCAATAACAAAGCTAACCACAGAGCGCCCGCACTGTTGCGTACGTTTGCTCTTGTGCGTGTGCGTGTTGTGCCTATTTCTAATCCGCGAGTATAACAATTTAGATATAAATTGTATCTCAATTTGCATACGCGCGACGGAGCCGACTTAATTTAGGCGTAATAGGTTTGGAACGAGCGCCGATGGCGCCGCGCGTCCCTGCAGCGGGCGGTCGACTCTCGAGTGCTATTATTCTATTATGAGTATTCAAAATTTATATTCTTTTGTTACAATGTAATAACATAAAAAATAATTGTTACATTTATTGAGATTGATATATATATATATAAGAAATGTGTAAATAATAACTAAAATCGGACACAAAATATTTTCGAGTGGCGACCGTCAACTGTCGCATGAGTCACCGCGTACTGCGGGTCAGCTAGGTGAGCTGGTGACCTGATGCAGGTCATGCCTGATAAAGGTCATGGGCACCGTTGATTGAACGTAGGACGTAGGACTACGTCTTGAGGACATTTAAAGAAGGGCAGGAGGGAGTTTAACTACGCCTGAAACGAAATTAATGTTATCGATTATCACCATCGTGTATATCGTCTGGGTGTAATATACCGTTTATCCCATTTTTCTCGTTTTAAATATTAGGAGTACAAATAAATTTTCGCCGTTTTTTGTCAATAAAATAATATTTATTGTCAACGAACGGTAATTTAATTTTAATCGAAGTATTGTCCATCGCTAGCAACTACTTTTTTAAATATTATGAGGCAGCCTCATTATATGCTTCCACGAGCAATCAGTGTGCCTCAGCTGCAGATTTTATTAAATTAAAGAAGTAAATAAAAAGTTCCCGCAAATGACATTTTTTTGGTTCAAATTTAGACATTTTTGGACAAAAAAAAATGATGCTAATATGAAATTGATGAGGGTTATGTCGTTCTTGAATGAGCAACCTAATTTTCAAGCCGGTTATCATCTGCGAATTCTAACGCAAGCCTCTTGCCATGCCATCTCTCTCAAAACGGCGGAAACTTATTTGTACTCCTAATACATGTTACTCTTTATACGTATTTTTTCTTACTTTGTTTCTATATATCATGTACCTAATAACGTCAATTAAATAATCTTGTGTAATATTCAGAATATGAAGAGTTTTGTATTATATAGGAGTTTATTATAGAAAGTTCACATTGTACTAACAAGACATATTTATAATCTGAAATTAATGTCATCTTATCAATAAATTGGAATTCGGTATAGTAACCAGCAATAATAACAAAGAAATAGTTTGAACTCGAAGGATGATTCGATATTTCATGTATCGATATTTAATGTGGGATCGGGGTTTGAATCGAAAGCGAGTACGGGATCGGAATAGAGAACCAGATCGAGATTGGAATAGAGAGCGGAATGAAAATGAAGAGCAGAATCGATATCGAAAGTAAGAGTGGGTCCTAGATCTGATGAAGAGTGGGACCAGGATCAAAATCGAAAACGAAACCTGAATAATAGTCGAGGGCGAGAATGGAAACTGAATGCGATTAAGAGGGAGATCAGGAACTAAAATAAAACAAGATCAATAGAAAATATGAAGAAATGCACTTAATGTCCAAGCGGGTGGAGTCGTCAGTCAAAGCTAGTATAATATAGGTGCAAACATATCAATTTAACAACTTTACAGTTATGCAGTAATGCTCTGCGCACAAGACGTATAAGCGCACACAAACAACTCCATCGGTTCGGTTGAAGTGAGCGCCACCTCCAGACGAAGTAAAATGCAAATTCTCATGTATTTCCAATTAGCGGGCGGCCCGCTGTCAAATAATAAGTTCCCTGTAAGTAGCGGCGCGACACGCCGGCAGACGCGGCGACGACCTTATTAATAAAACATTTTGATCCTTTCTGAGAAGCTAGCTAAGCTGCGAAGTAATTCATGAGTTGATGCTGAAACAGCTACTATTGTAGACAAAAAGATACCCTGAAGAAACATTTTACAATAGATTTATAGCTGGTACATAAGTTAAGCGATAAAAAATTCGACAATATGTATATAATCATGATAGCAGTTTCCATGAATATTCATTTACTTAGTTGTTAAAATATAATGAAAAATATAAGAAATTTTGACATATATAAGTAAATAAGTTTGAAAGCAACTGCTTGAATATGCACCAAAATACGAAAATATGGCTATTTAAGTAAACTCCTAAATTTTGGTGTCGCATAGCTATGAATATTTTACGAGAATATATATTCAGTGAAATTCTATAACGTTTAGGCGATATTTTTAGAGTCATTTTTAACAGCTTATTCTACGAATACCAAATGCTTCACTATTAATTATAACAGAAAACAATTTCGTTAATCCATTGAAATTGCATTTGGATTGATAAATTTAAAGTTTGTAAGTAGTAGTAAAAAAGGATATTAGCAATATATAAGCAATCAGGGTCCTCTAGCTTGCTCTAAAGATTTGTTGACTGCGTTCTTCTTCAATCAATAAACAACAATAGTAATTAAAAGGCACTTAGTCCCTTTTACTGCGTGATAATATATGAGAGAGAAAATATAATAGTAGTTGTACACCAATATATATACACCAGACATAAATGAATACCCAAAATAAATATCTACATAATCGAAAAGTCATAAAGCAAACGTTAGAATAAAATTCAATTAATAGCAGCTTTGATGACGACCAAAACTATTTAGACCAGGTATACAGTTGACGTCGTGTTTTGCCGTGGTGCATTGGCCATTAAATTTTAGAGGACGGATGGCTCTCCAATTTAATTTCTCATTACTACTATCAGACGTCGGGACCTTCCTTACATTAACAACTAGATTTTTAAAGATTGAAAATAGCTAAATGTCTGTCGGGTCGACGTGCTACTTTTTTTTATCTATATTCAATTATCGAATTGAATAGATTGATCTCCAATTATAATTTTGTTTGAGATACAAAGCGCATAAAATATTTGCCATATCTTACTCGGTAATCAAAAGAAAATGAAGAAGGAGATCATTCATTTTGTTTGAAATTCAAAAATGAAGATTTATTTCAAGATATTTAAATTGTATAAAAATCCTGAAAACTAAAAACTCTTATAAATAGGTCCGATTGATACTCCATAAGATAATTCATCGAAATATAACTCTGTTTCCATAAAGAATAGACAGAATGAAGGAGCGATTGGTTGCCTTATTAAATTAACGTGATAGCGTCATGTATTGACTGGGCCAGGCAGTCGTCACCGGTGTACTTGCACCATTGTATAAGAGATACGGTTACAAGTTATTATTGAAAAGATGAATTTATGAAAACTGGCCAGCCTGCGCCGTCGAGCAATATTTTCATAATTTGTAGCATCTTATAGTGACAAAGCACTTAATTATTATGTGATATATTTAATCAGTTGCCCTGTTATGTCGTTTCCAAATTAAGGATTGAATCTAATCTAGGCGCGTTATGCGTTAAAATACATAACACATGGACCACAATGTCCACATTGCGACAGAGCATTCGTCCGCATTGTGATAGAGACATGTACAACATGTCTGAGATGTGATGGGTCGAGTTCGAATCGAAATTGCCTGGAGAGGATTCCGTACTACAAATCATCGCGTAAAATGTTATTCTTTAGTGTCACCCATATTTGTATTCGATAATGACTAAAAAGAAAATTTCTAAATATTTAAATTTTATGCTTCATTTGAAAACCTTGCAAAGGCCATTAGCAAAAAGCTTAAATCTCGTAGTTAATAACTTGAAGGTCCAAAAAATTTAATATGTTAAAAAAATGTAGGCTAAGATTTGTAGCCGATTGAGTTACACTATAAATAGGTGCCTGTGCTATCCACTAGACCAATGGAACCAATAAGTTTTCGATGAAATTAAGTGACATATCTGACTGACATGACTGATTGATCTATAAAAAAGAGAAGATGCACAATCTCACGCTTAAAAACGGCCGCGGTAAATGAGTGCCAAAGCAGACAGTTTAGCACTCATTGCGTTCAGCGTAGTTTCGTCGCACCTTCCGTTACGATGTCGAAGTAATCTTTAAGAAATGCAAAAGCAAAACGAAAAAAGCAACAAAAACGGATGGTATTTCTTATTTTCGATAAGAAAAATTTTGTTTATTTATAATAGGTTTTCGATCACGAATAGTAATGAGTATTCGATGAGTATTTTGAATTTCTTCATTTAAAGTAGCATCAAAAGCCGAAATATAAACCGACTTAAAAGAAATAAACCTAAGCAACACCAGTCTGATATTTCTTGCGTTGTAACATTATGCGGTCGCTTAAAAATAGAGACTGTTCTGACACTAACGAAGTCGCTTTTTTATTATTTTATTCATAATTATTATTAAATCTATACATATCTTAATATTACCTCTAAAGATTAAATCATATAATAGATTAAGTCCATCCCAAAAAAAATATCGTATTCTGAATTCATTTTTTAACAAATTATGTATAGGTATTATGTTTATCAAAAATATGTCAATGGTTAATGAATCAACATTTTATTCTAATATATAAATAATAAGAACGTTTTATATTACTATATTCGATACACTTTAGAAATTTTCAGGTTCTTCCATATATATATTTTCACCGATATTATAAATTGAGGGTTCATATTAACTTTAATCTCAGGTGATTACTACATTAAGCTTTATTATAAAGAAAAATATACTATGAATCTTTTCCTACATTCAACCAAAAAACAATAATAAAGATTTAAAATAATATTAAACCACTCTACTGATATCTTGCTTAAGAACAACTTGTGTAAATTGTAAAAGGAAAAAGTTATGGTCTTCCAGTAGCAAAATCATCGTTATGTATTCTCTTTGCATTTAAAAATGAATCCTATGTTATGGCATTTCAGTTGAAATATTAAATGATAATAATATTCCTTCCCCTCCTTTTCTTTGGCGCTGCAAATTGATATCGTAAAGTGCGAGACCGACACATAACATACATTTTGAGACATTTTTCGCCGTCAACTTAGTACGCGACTGTGCATCTTCTTTTTTTTACACATCTATGAAAATACTACATATATAATTATGCGATTTCTCTTTGGTAGCGTAACAGTATTACGTAGGCAAATTTCCAATGATTTTAGACCCTCGATGGCCTCTCTCTGTATAAGCAATCATAACATAATCGAGAACGTGTAATATAAAATTTTTCTAAACCCTTATCGATTATTGAACTGACATTGAGGGTTTCCGAATTGAACATCGGTTCGTTAAAAAAGACCACTTTCACTGAGCAGTGGAGGCTTACGTTATTTTTAGAAATATTAATTCATTTATAATATGAGATATGAAAAACAAATAATAAAATAGCAATGAAAATAGTATTATTAATTTCAATAATAAATTTTATTTCGAAAACATTTTCACTGGTTCAAAATATTTACTAGTTTATAAAAATATTAATGACAAACGTAAATATTTGCTATATTTCGAAAGAATTAAAGATTTTATCGTTTCAGTTTTTTTTTATGTAAATTACGCGTAAAGCCCTATATTTCGTATTTCTACAAAATTTAAAGATCAGTAGTTTCAGAGATCAGAAAAGAAGCTCCATTTTATTAAACTTTTTATTGTATCTCTCAACTTAACTATTTTACGTTAAAAATATATTTTTCGTATTTCTCTTAATAAGTCCTTTATTTAATATGTCATATGATGCACTTTATAATAAACGTCTACGTTCGAGTTACATAATTCTCTCTATCGGTGCTGTGCTTCAAACTCTTATTTTAAATAATTAACTGTCAACTGTTAAAGTTAAACACTAAACACGTCAAAATACGTTGTTTTAACTTCACAATTGGCAGTTAACTAAGTTAGTCCGAAGACATTTGTGACATTAATTTAATGTCACAAATGTCAATGTCTCTAAGATTACTGATATTTTGACATATTTAGATTTTAACTTTAACAGTTAGCACTTAACTATTACAAATGAGAGTTTAAAGCACACCGCTATATATTTTTTTTGTGTAGTAGATTACGTAAAAATAGACTGTGACAGACAAACAAAAGACATTATAGTGATACTATAAGGGCACCGTTTTTTTTTTCATTGGGTTTATGGAACCTTGAAACATGTTATAGTGCTTGCCAAGGTTTAAAATTTTTAATATATATCATGTTTTCACTCAAATCTTTCATACCCATTAAAATAATCATATTACATATTATAAGGTAGGTTTTATCGGTTAAGAAAAATCTTTGTGATTCGTGTGAGCGAATAGCATTTGAAAAACTTCAATTTCGTAGAACAATCAAGAAAACTTGAAAGACTAAAAAAAAAGTATAGAAAAGAGAATGAAATACGGGCACGGACCCTGCGGCTAATGTCAAAACGAAAAATATAATACTTCAATATCAAGTGCAAAAAGCTAAATAAAAAGCAATCAATAAGATCCAATTGTGGTATTAATTAATGACGAGAGGATCTGAAGAGCTCTACATCTGGGCGTAACAATATACTAACGCCATCTAGTGTTAAAATCTTTATCATCCATTTCATGTTATATAAGAACTAGAAAAGAAATTGCTCTTAAATTCTCAGATATAAGCTTTTGTATACACCTGTATTATATGAAACTTTTATACTTAAGTTCTCCATCTGTCTACATGCCGCTTTTGATATAGTGACTTCATTTGTGATATTTTCAGAACAATTATATTGCGCTCTACGGGCTTTTGCTGTTTACTTTATAATCTTAGACTTTACAACATAGAACAGATTCTTTTATAAACATAAAATAAATTACTTCATATTTTACTTTCGACCCCAGTTCCGGTACCATTTCTGGTTTCACCTACAATTCAATTGTGATCAAATTATTTCAGGTGATAGCACACTCTTACATAAAATAAACACATGCTACTGCTAAATTATTTTATTATAAAACGATCTCGCTTCTGTTTTAGTTCTCGATCCCGGTCTTGCTCGGAATCCTTCATCCTTTCTTGAACCTATCAACAGCCAAGAGGTATAAAAAAAGTAAAGAAATCGTTCCATAATATATTCGTTCTAGGTATGTTCAAGTGGATCAAACAACGGGCAAAAGCTAATGTATACCAAAACCTGGCCAATTAATTTATTTCCAGTTCATTTGAACTGTTTAATTTCAAATGAAATAGTTTTTTCATAATTCATCAAAAAAAGAGCCAAGTGCGAATCGGACTCATACACTGAGGGTTTTGTGCTGTAACACAATATATATACGTGTGTGTATCTGTGTGTATGTGTGCGTGTGTGTGCGCGCGCGCGTTTATGTGTGCCTGCGTGTGTGTGTGCATGTGTTAAATACTACGAGTATAAGATATTATTTTCATTAAAATCATTTACATATTCTTAGCACGAGCCCCACTCGCACTTGGCCGATTTTTGTTTATTGTTTTCCTCGAGTTTTTACTATGATCACGTCTAGTTTGACGCTTGCATACGTTACCGCTATTACGATAAAGCTAAAATAAAACAATAAACTGATAAACGCTAAATGTGCACTCGAGTGCACATTTAGCGTTTATCAGTGTTTATCAGGGAGTGTCAGGTTATACTAGACATTGAAACGAACTAAAACAAAGCAAACTATAGACTTTTTATAGTTTTTCCTGTAATCTACAATTAAGGAAATATTTTTTGTAATTTTCTTAACATTTTAGGTACAATAGTTTTGGGAAATAAGAGGTCAATTTCCTTTAATACTATGAAATAACTGTAAAACTAATTAAAACTATGAAAAATATTCGAGACCCTCACAGTGACCGGTTTCATTACATATGTCAAATGGTACAATTTGCGAAACTTTTTTTCAATTTTCTACATTATTTTCCACAAGTGATGTTCATATTTAAAATTTATTTATTTACCTTACACTTTTGTATTTGAGTCAATGACACATACATGTGTACCAAATGTCAACTTAATCGATCCAGTAGATTCAGAGAAAATTAGCTGTGACAAACGAATTCATAAATACACGACAGATTCTATAAGGACTGCGATTTTTTTCATGTTACGATGTACAACCCTAAAAAACGAATTCTATGCTTTTTCCCTTGTTTCCTAAAGCAGCATGCAAGAATATTAACATTTTTGGATAATCACTATGAACCTTATTGTTAAATCGTGTTAAAACTTCAAAATTTTTATACGATTGTGGTAATATCTATCAATTCCTTAGGTATTTACTAGCCGTTTATCGTATCGTAACTTGATATTTAGCAAAGATTGTTTTATTTTATAATTTAACTTGCAGTTTTCAATCACCAGTTTTCATTCGTACTAGGGGTATGCCAAAAAAAAAGTAATTACTCAAATATCATATAATAATTATAACATTTTTTATTTAATAATTATGTCATATTACACTATAATTATAATAGTGATTAATTACTATTATTTTCAAAATACTCATCTGTATAAATTTGGCATCACCATACGAACATGTATACATTTTTCCACGGGTTTCCAATGGTTTAACATTTGGAAAATACCTCTTACCGCTCCATTTCAGATACCTGAGAACTTTCAGTATTATGGGCGCCAGTGCACCTTCCTTGCTCTTAAATCTCTTACTTTTAAATTTTTCTTTGATTTTGGGAAACAAATAAAAATTGTATGTCAAAGGAATATGGCGGGTGAGGTAGCATAGATACATTTTTTTATTACACAATTAAGTGTTCTGGCGAATTTGTGCGGTGCGGCATTGTCGTGGTGACAAAGAAGATGCTGGATTTGTGAATTCGGTCGCTTGTCACATCAAGCTGATAAATGCTGCTGGTATACGAACTGTCACATATCACTTAAAATTAACTGTTTCTTGATCCTTTAGTACCGGAGTAGCAATATGAACGGCTTACAAAATAACGTGGCGACCATTTGTTTGTATATATTTCACGCACGGCAACATTTTGTTGGTGTCGGTTCCTTTTTCAAGCACCATACGATCGATTGACGCTTTCTTTCGGAATCATAATTCTACAACCATTATTTTGTCACCGGCAAGTATATCATATACGTGATTTTCTCGTCTCCGTCGAATTTGTCGCAATTTGACTCCAATTAATCCGACGTCTTTCTGCTGATCGATCAGTTTGTGTGGCACCCATCTCGAACAACGCTTATGGAGAGAAAGATTACCGTAAATAATAATGGTTTGTATAGCTGCTGTATTCATATATATCCAATATTCAGGTTTTGCTCAAGCTCTGCATATGTAATTCTTCGGTTTTCTTAGATCATTTTTTCAAATATTTGAACATTTTCTTCAGTGTCTGTCATTGGGAGCCAACTTGTTCTCAATTAATTTTCAAAACTTTCCTGTCCCGGTTTAATTCAGTAAGCCAACTCAGAATTGTTGCTTATTGACAAGCAAACTCACTAAAGTAGTAAACAAAAGTTTAAAACATCCTAGAAACTTTACTTTTTTAGTAATTATAATAAAACACAGTGCGAAACTTATGTCGACTGAGTCCCATTGATGCAAGCAAATATCTGCCAGATTCTCACAAAAATAAGCATCTTATAGAAAAAGAATTTGAATGCAAATACATTTTCTAATTTATTACTAAATAACCAGTATATACGATGGTGCATAACTTGCCAGTATCAAATTATTGAGTGAAGAATATCTGATTACTTTAGCGTACCCTCATATCTGGTAACAAAAAAAAGGTCTTTTATTTTAGCCATTTCTTTAATATTTATTAGGTATTTGATCAATTTTAATCAATAGAGAAAATTGTAGTCCTTTAGTTGTATCAATTTACTGATGATAAACTGATTTATACGATGAGAATAAAATCACTTATGTATTTTAAAGCGTCTGTCAAGGTATTACACGGTTGTTTGCGTTCAAAAATAGTTTGTTAATTTGCAAAATTTAAAATTTTTAAGGTCTCGTCAAATTTTATACACATTTTTACATGTTTCGAATTTTTGGTGAGTCTGATTGTTCAGACTCACCAAAAATTCAAAACATTTTTGGGGCTTTAAACCTTTTTTGTAATTATAATAAATCATAGTGCAAAAAATCACGTGAAATGAATCCCATTATTGTAAGCAAATTCTCACTAGATTCTCATATTAAATTTATCACTAAATAGTCACTATTTACAATGTTTTATAATTTGCCACTATCAAATTGTTGAATAACGATTATGTAACTACTTTTGGTATACCCCTCCTACAAAAAAATATATATGAAATATCTCATCTCCCTTTACTAAGACCTAATCTAACTCTATGCATAATGTGATTACAGCCATTTGAGATTCATACCAATTTACTTACCTACTTTAATGATATACTAGCGGTCAACTACCCACTTCGCTAAGGTATATTCAAATTCAGCAATTTCTTTTATTATTCAATTGTGCCCCCGGTTTCGCTCTTATGGATATAGAATAAATTCCTTCATCTCCTATATCGGTTTATATTTCTGTGAATTTTAATAGCGATCACGGTCCTGTTCTCAATGTCAATTCTGTTTCCACAAGTTTATCTGCTCCCCGTCCCGCTCTCGATTTCAATAAAGGTGTCGATACCGGTCTTGGTCTTCCCTTGGGCATTAATGGTAGTGATAACAAATTAGCATTTATACTGCAACGGACATTCAAAGAAACATACTTCTACATTTTTTTTGTATTAGCCTATAACTATCTACAGATGATTCTGTATCTAATAGTCATGGTCCCGTGCCGACACATTGAGTAGTTTTTGCGTGATGCACGGCCGAAGAAAAGCACGTTCATTATGTAATATATATGTATAGAAGTATGTAAATAGCCGCCAACGGTGGAACATAATACACTAATTACCTGTAAATAAGTGAAAAGGGGTCGAGTCTGATGGTCTTCGACCACTTTTCACTTATTACAAGTAATTGGTGTATTATTTTCCAAATTTTGAGTTCATGAATATTTTCATCTTTTAGAGGATATGTCTGATTGAATAGAAACTACATTTATAAAATTACAACATAACAAACGTAAGCAAGGACTAACCTCTCGAAGTAGAGAGCGATGTAATTGTAAGGTGCCGCATTCTCGGCCCGCCGGTGACGACAGGAAATGATATAGTCCGCTCAGAGGGCGCTCGTGCATCCCAACTATTTTGCTATTTACCCCTGAAATATAAATCTCGAATAAAATATACTTTTTGGACCGGCGACGAACGGCGGCGGACAACACACTTAACCTGATTGACCCTTGCGAGGAATTTTTATTGCTTAGGCGCTCGGTTCGCCGGACAGACACGAAATAAATAGAATTTTCTCATAATAAATACCACACAAATCTTCAGAAAGGTATTCTCAAATGCTTTTTCGCGAACTTTGTCTTTATTTTTCTTCTCTAGACGACTTATATTATCCTGTTTTACACTTCATTGCATACCAATTTTCTCGGTTTCGTTGAACCGTTCTAGTAAATAAACGCCGTAAAGGTAAGGACGAGGGCTTATTCCCCAAACTGGTGAGACAATTTAGATTTATCTCTCTATGTTTTTAAAATATCACGATCAATTCATCTCCATTTTATACCCTTATTATGTTTGCCCTTATTTATGTACAAATCAGGATTTCATAATTTGTAACAAGAAATCTATTTTAAAAATATCTTTGCTCAGATTATATTTTAATCTTTTAATAATTTCTATCAAATCTGTTAGGTACTTGTAAAAATTGTACCTTTATTTCTAAAATTGTACCTTTATTTCAAAATTCTAATATAAATGTACACTGCACATTTATTTTAGAATTTTGATTTGTTTTATATTTCTATGTATAAGCATATCTTATACCATTTTTTTCCTCTATTCTTTATTCCATCTATTTGAATATATCTAGATTGATCAAAAACATATACAAATGTAAATCTTCAACGAGATCGTAATATTTGTAAGCGGCCGCTAAACTTTTTCAATACAGCACTCGCGGGGGGCCCTCGCCGAGGCTATTCATGTATTTCCTCATTACAGAGGATTCACTTTGAAACATGGCGCCGGCGACTAACACAATAGTGCGTATTCATTTCCGTCTGTATGCTCACTCGAACGTGCTTCAAGAGTTTTTCTTAGCAATAAAATCGTTCAGGTTCGCCGAGGAATCCTTTTGATAACCGCGAGGTCGACGGCTTGGAAAACTTTGAGGAGACGAATGTACTCCCCCGCTATTATTTACATCTGCGAGCGGTGATCGCAAGAACTAACATTTAAATACTATATTTTATTATAGTGTTAACTAGATATACTAGATATCATCGTACGTAACGATCGCAATTTTAACATATTAGAGATTAAGATACTTTGATAAACTTGATATATAATGTTATTTGAAATTATAAATTCGTTCATGGCAGTAAAATATTGAAATTAATCCATATGATTAGTTGTGTCGAATTTTTACTATAGTGAATGTAAGTTAATTCAATTATACAGAATTATAACAGACTTTAAACATGGGGGTTTTTTTTTGTATTAAATTTGGGTTGGCCGAAAATATATGTCAAGTCGTAGAAGACAATTCACGTGAAGAAATACTTACAACACAATAACAATAACAAGATTCGCTGAGAATCCTCATAATGTTATTGTCATATTCATAACAAGTTATTATGTACAAAAGTTTTCATCGATGAAAAAATTTCAATGTAAAAAATATAAATATAACAGAAATATTATAATCTAGGATCCTTATAGCGCATGATATGGATTTAATAATACCGTCTGTTCTCGGGGATTTAACGGCGCGGGGGAGGTGAGGCGGCGGAGGGGGGAGCAACAATTTTCCAATACAGCAATCGACTCGGGAGAGGCAGTCATCGTACAAGCCGAATTGATACTTCAGACACGCCGTGGAGCGCTATTCTCTTGAAAGCTTTTATATTATATTATCTAAGACCTTTCAACACGTGGCGGGAACTGTCGTTGTCGATCTATCGATTTCACTTGTCACTCTCGGGGGTGCGGCGCACGGCCCGACTCCAGACGACACGCGTCTTACAGCTCCGCGCTACCTGGGCGGGCATTACTTATTCATCTCATTTGAAATACGTGCACCTAGCTTCATATTCATATGTTAGTCCTACGACGGCACACCTACTATTTCAGTTCGCTTTCTCTCGTGAATATTTCGTATGCACATAGATACATATGTATTGATGGATTTAATGTCGATGTCGAAAACTTATTTAATTCTTTCAGCATCTTAGAATGTATTAGCGTCGCTACGATATTGTGCACATACGCTTACACTTCATGTATATCAGTCTAGTCGACAAGTTCAAAATCATGTTAATTCTTGATAAAGGTCTTAAAAATATGTGCAATAGTTTATTGGATTCGGAATGACGTCTAGAAAAATGTGTTTGAAGGATTTTACTGCACGATAAAAATTGCAAAAGTTATTAATAAATTAAGTTGAAAAAAAAAGGTATTTCATTTTTTGGTTATTATTCAAAAATATTCATATTTAAGAAATTTTAAAAAAAGGTTCAGAAAGATGCGAAAATTTCCAAGAAAAAAGTCTCAGCTCTTGGAACTCTACCTCCATTATTTATAATTTTAATTTAGTGCTGAAAATAAGGCCCCGCGCTTCGATACAAAATGGCCGCGCTACCACTCAACAGAGTTTATTACATAAAATAATTTTTTTATAGAATTAATATCATTATTAAAATTAAAAAAAAATACGGTATTATTAGAACACGTTAAAGAATAAAGTCCTATTGGAAAAAAATTTTTTGTTCATTTTTCAAAAATTTATACAATTGTTAACTAGTTTTTCGTGGGCTTCAATTTTTACAAAAGACGGTATAAAAGTTTAAATAATTGGGCTATAAATTTTTGGCTTCTTGGAGCTCTTCTTATATATGTACTTAACAAGACCACGTTATAAAAGCATCTTAAATTTGTTTATTATAATTTTTTAAAGTTAACTAAAAAAGAAAATCCTTAAAAATTTGTTAAAAAAATTTTTATAATCAAATGTTGAGTCATGGCTATTTTTGCACTTCATAAATGCATTATCAAACGGGAAAAAGTTTTTTACGGCATTTGTTAATAAATTGCTTATAAACAAATAGAGTAATTGCATATTTTGAAATAAAAATATTTTTACCGTTTTTTTGTTATGGAAAAATAATGATTAAAAAAAATTCTTAAAAAATTTTTTAATTGTTAAGAACGTTTTTTTCATGTTTTTATTGTTTAAATAATTAATAAAAAGAAGTTATTTCTTTTTTATTTTATTCCATAAAAATATTTTAAGTAATAAACTCTGTTAGCGGTAGCGCGTCCATTCCGTATCGCCGCGCGGGACCCTATTTTCAGCACTAAATTAAAATTATAAATAATGGAGGTAGAGTTCCAAGTACTAAGACTTTTTTCTTGGAAATTTTCTCTTCTTTGTGAACTTTTCTTTTAAATTTCTTAAATATTAATAATTTTTGAGTAATAGCCAAAAAACGAAATACCTTTTTTTTTAACTTAATTTGTTAATAATTTTGCAATTTTTATCGTGCAGTAAAATCCTTCGAATACATTTTTCTAGACGTCATTCCGAATCCAATAAGCTATTGCACATATTTTTAAGACCTTCATCAAGAATTAACACGATTTTGAAGTCGACTGGACTATATTTTTAACGAAGTCATGCGTGATGTACAGCATGTATCGAGCGCATACAGCCTTCTATTTAAATAATTTTACAGAACCGAGCTCTCACTAAATCCGTCTGTCACACGCCTCCCATACGATAAAACAGTCAAATGAGACAAGGTGGGATGAACCCTGACAAATTATAACATTTACAAAAAAAAAAAATAGAAACGATTAAAAGCGCTCTTAGATTTGATACACATTACGAGATTTACAATAAATTAGTTTGAGCAAAAGCGATACACAATTGATTGGTCTTTGTGTCATATAGATTTCGTAATATGACGATATATACTAGAATATAACGAAGTACAATGACGAAATATAAAAATCAGTTATAATCTAATTCTATATCGACGTGTTTCATTGTTGATCGATGCTTTGTAAGGTCACATGAGATGATATATTTTCTGGATTATACACTTCTTATACTATATTTTCAGAAATAAATAAGAGTAGATATTTACATAAGTTATATAACATAGGGAATGAAGATCATCGAGTTCACCTTTTCTATTTTGTTCGTGCTGTTTAAAATGGCAGATATAAATATATCCCATGCATCTTCTGCGGATCTCGGTTCCGTTATTCGTATACGTCACTCAGATTCGAGTACACAAATACCGAATGCATCACATCTCTAAATAAATAGCGTACACACTCGAGGGCCATAAATCGCGCCGGAGTGCATCCCCGCTCGGAGCATCAGTCGCAAATTGCGGCAGCCGCGGCGCAGACGGCGTTCCGCGCTTCATATAAATCCGCATTATGCACCGCCGGCGCATTGGTGCGGTGCCACAGGGTTACCCCGGCGTAGCCAGCTCATTACGGCAGACTTAACGTGTTTATTTACATAACTAATGCGCACACGCTTACGGTTGATCCATCTAGAAGCGTTGGATGACTATTACGCCCATGCCGTGCTAGAAAAGCCTTCTATATACAGCCCCTGCTTAATTTTAGCTTTCATGTTGTTTAATTACTTATGGTATCTATAAAACGGTAATTTTTTTTTTCTTATGTTACAATATTTTCATTGATATTTTAAATACACGGATTTATTTAATTATTCATGAACATTCCATTTTTATGTTATTTTATATGTATAACTGTGGTTGTGTATACGCAAAACGTCATTACGAATATTCTTAAAGATTTAAGCATACTAAAATCTAATAAATTATAAGATTTTATAACTGAATATAATGACTCCACTTAACAGCACAGACAGTTTTAAATTTTAATAATTGTACTAAAGATGTAAGAAGATATATTGCATCCAATTTAGAATTAAGCATTTATTTTGTCAAAAGTTCTTTTTTTCATTTTTAGGCCATTTAAATTGAGATGTCAATACAATACGATTAACAAAAGAAGATGAAGACGTCAATACATGCCTCGATTAGTCATGGAACATTGGTTTTTGGTATATATAAAAATAATGAATATATTTTTATACATAGACATATTATTATCCGTACTAATATCCGCTAGCAATGCAATCTGCCTGTGTGTCTGTTACATTTTCACAGTGTAATTGCTGAATCCATTTTGATAAAATTTAGTATGGAGATAACGTCACGGCCGTTAGGCTTTTGTTTATTTGTCTCTCTCTGTTTATGCATATGTCTTCTTATAATTCAACTGTGGTTAAGTCTGTTTTAATGAATTTGGTGTACTTCTGGAACCCATAATCACGTGAAATGTAAGCTAATATGTGCAGTTTCTCTGTTTGTCGCTAAGTCTTCATAATTCAACAATGGCGTCACCAAACCTGATAAAATTCAATATTCTGATGGGATATTGAATTTTATCGTCACGCAAAATATTGATAATGGTTTCTTTGTCTGCCTATTTGTATTTTTTGTCTAATTTTTTTTTGTCTTAACATTTTCTTGCTGCTAGACTCTGAAATAACCGAATTTAATAGAATTCTGTATTCTAGTGAAACACACCTACATGTAAAATATAAGCTAAAATAAAATTATGCTTATAAAATAATACTAATAGTGAATGTAGGAATTTTAGAAAAAAAAATACACTTATTATTTTTTTTTTATCTTATTTTATTAGCTATGCTTATTTGTTTGCTTTGCTTTAAGAGGAAGAAGAGCCAGAGAGAGAAATAAACATTGAACAGATAAAGGAAGTCATGGAGCCGGCATGAAATTGAGATAGACAGGGCGAAAGGGAACGACAGAGGGATTGAAACCGTAAATATTATCAAAATCGGTATTGGTAATGGGATTAGAACCAGGTTTAGCGCAATGATAAAGTTCAAAATATCGATAAAGTGTCTTTATTTACGCAGTAAATAAATGCAATTTCTAAGCTGAAATGCAACAATTGAAACATAGCGGCTGACAGCACATGATTATGACTGCATATTTATATTTACCTACACCATGTATTGAAATAGATGTTATTTCATTGTAATAATTGCCAATATTTGAGGAACTCAGAAAATTTTGTATGCGTCATAGGTTATCATTTTTTTATTATATCTTTTCAGAAAGCTCCCCAGCAGCGTCTACCGAAATTCCATACGTCTAAACTAGTGTTCAATATACCTTTTCAGTCCATATCGTATACGTCTTCAGCTGCATTCTCAAATGTAACCACTGCATCTCCCGGTATTAAAACTGTTCCATTGAGTTGATTTTTCAGTTTAAGGAACAAAAATTTATATTGGTTTGAAACTCAGATAGTAAAGAGAGTGACCTATAAGTTTGAGACGGTGCAGCCTAGAAGGTCCCTTGCGTTGAATGCCGAGTTCACAAACGCTTTGTCGTGGTGTAGCAGTAGCCCACGCAGGCATGGTGTTCGGTCGTCCGCTGCTTACAGCCATAAAATCTTCTGGTAAATATTTAGTAACACACCGTTCACCTTTGATTCTCCTTCTCGTAAGGGTATTGGCGCCCGATAACCCAATAACTCACATAACTAAACATGCAAGTTTATATATATATATAGGTAGATTCTGAAACATTTATTTTTATACGAAATATATATATATATATATATGTAGATGTACACATGTTAAGTATTTGGCGCTGTTGCCATAATAGTTGTTCTCAAGTAAAACATCCGTTAATTAAGTGCAAAGTATTTTTTCTTATATAATAAAGTTATTCTAGTAAAGATCGATTGACATATTAACTATATAATTATCTTAACCCGGGAAAATCACGTGCAAAACGAGCAGGTACGTGTATTAGGTGCTTTGACAAATTGACACATTTCCATTAACGGGCACGTATCAAATTTAAATAAAAACCGTTCAAAACAACGGTTACTTTTATAAAGTAGTAAAACTCAGACGAAGAGCTCCAAAAACATAATCAGACATTAAATTTTTAACGTTTCATTTGTTATCAAATATTGATACTGGAATTTTCTGACGTTCTTAACATCGATCTGACTCGCGATCGCCGGCGGAGTCGCAATCGAGAGTGACACAGCAAATGGCATCGAAATCGGACTCAGAATAGAAAATAGACCAGACTCGGAAATTTAAATAAATTGTCATCCGAACGGATGAAGCGCAGCTGTGGTTGGCTCCTAATGGAATGTATTTTGTAAATTGTGTTACACCAATCCGACATCTTGTTTGATGCAATTCGCTAAATTCTTTTCTTGTTGAACTTGCTCTAGTCGTTAACTATCATATTAGTTTAATCGCAACATCGTACAATGTCACTATTTTTACAGTCAAAGTTACAATATAGTATCTGGCCATAAATATACTACGAAACTGGAAAATCTCCGCACTCAGGTGACTGAAATAGGTTGTAGGTTCTCGATTATTTTTAGTGTCGTCATGATCCAAAGAAGACGGTCATTTGCTAGACGTCTTTAATTAAGTTTGCTTGTAGACTCCGTATTTGAATTTCAATTGTATCATGTCCCTCATGAAAGTTGGGCGGAATGAGAGAAAGAATAGTTAATTCGATTAGGGGCCCCCAAACCTATGAAATTCAAATTGATAGGGCTCGGTATCTAATTTAGAGGCAAACTTCTTTATTAGTCATCGGATTAAGATGTTCTGTGGTCACGTGATTTTCCTCAATGTTATTTTCGTTTGAATTAATAAAAGCAGATAGGATTTCTGTTGTTGTGGAAGCATCTTCACAAACTAAAATTCACGTACTAAATCCTAATCCTTCGGCACGGAGTAGGTAGACAGACAATTCTTTGAAAAATAGAAGTGCGGAATAATAAATCATGACATAAATTCGAATTCGTGATAAAATTGTAAATTCCATCCAATTTACGTTATTGTGAGGGTGCATAGCATCCGACGTCTACTTAAATATTATACTTATCTCAATATGTTTTGAAAGGAAAATACCGACCAAGTGCGAGTCGTACTTGCGTGGGGAGAGTTCTGTAGAATTAATCTTCACATTACATTTTTTAAATGCAGTTTATATTTCTTTATGGTAATTAAAATAAATCATTCAATTACCTAACATGGTCTATTGAAATACGACCCAACACTTGTAGTAACTAAAATAAAAAAGCTTTACAATATAAAATAAAATACAAGAAGTTATCGTAAAACTTTATATAATTAGGACATTATAGTAACCATTAGACTAATTAAACTTATTAGTCATCAGTGAAATTATGTAATACATTTCATGAGCATTTTCTCAGGACAAATACTTTTCATTTGTCATGGGTATTGAAAGAATATTGAAAAATAAAAATAAAATTTGAAAAATAATTGACATTGCTGGCAATCCCAAAACTTTCCGATATTTCAAGCTTGGATTTGTTGAAAAGATATTTATTGGTGTGTTTTCGAGATCTGCGAACTCAACAAAATACACGTTTATACGGGATTATAGAAGAGATCAATAACATAGGAATGGTTACATTTTTTAACAAGCTTTCGAGCTAAACCTCATTTCTTTCTCCAGAACGACTATTTGGTTATACATGAACACTCGACTTTTTTTGCGGTGAAAAATCTAAGGCCCCGTCCGCACTGCGGTATTTCACCACGCGATTTTTGTCTCGCAATTTTGTAACACGTCGAATCTTATATATATAAGATTACAAAATAAGTAGTAGCCGTAATGACGGCAAAAAATTTATGCCGAAAAATCTGATTTATCCTTGGATTTATTTCAAAGCGAATTCAAAATTATAATATTCGCTTAGGCCCTGTTCGCGTTACGAATTTTATTTCACAGTGCGGACAGGGCACTCTACATATTTTAAGCCGGTTTGTCAAGTGCATGTAAAAAGTTATTATTGTATTCGCGAGTTTTATATAAACAAGTTAAATATTATTTATTCAAACTGCGATTTATTAAAACTGAGCTTGAGCTTGAATAACTTCGCTTTGATATACTGTATTTAATGCCCAACGCTATTAAACATTTTTTTTTATTAGAACCAATCAACTAATTTTAATAACCTCTTCAGGATTCAACGCACTTTTTTGGGATAGAGTTAAATGGATTTCGGTATCGATCGCCATGTTCGTTAAAAATCTATTAAAAAAGGAAGCATGGAAATTTTATATTCGAGATTTTTCAAATAGGTTAAAAGTTTTAGGAAACCTAAATTGAGCTAAACTATTTTCAATGCCATATACCGCATTCAAATTCTATGTTAAATTTAGACAGAAACATAACCTTACAGACACGCATACGCAACATACAATCTCGCATATACACACGCAAGCACACGCAAATGCATAAAAAACATAGTAAAAATAGAATAGCATTTTAGGACTTCCAATCATCAAAATCTGATAACTAGTTTTTTTCTTAAAGGACCAAAAACAATAACTTTCCGAATATTTTAAATTTTCTTAGCGGAGTATACAAAAAAAAACAATTATTAAAATGTAGGCAAGCAACTTTTGTATGTATATTCCCTAGGATTTTCTCTTTCGATTGGGATTAATTTTGTTTGGTAAGTGAGAGACATATTAAAAAATAGTATTTTCTTAATATGTCACTGGATATATGTGTATGACCCCGAAACTACACAACAGTCAACAGTGTGGGTGTTCCAAAATGAGCCTAACCCAACAAAAGTGATTTCTGCCAAAAGTGTACGGGGCCTGGTACACTTGTACGCCGGTTGCAACCGTCGATCGGATCTTCAGCCGGCACAGACTAATAAAAAGACTTATTAAATCACTTACTGACCGAGGAAGAGTTTCGTTTAACTTTTTTACTGTAAGTGACAATGGAACTCGAAGTGAGGGATATCGAGACTCATCCTATTTTTATATTACTGTTACACGTGTTCCCGATATCCCTGTTTTTAATGGTTTTTAACGTTTAAACGATTCCCTGCTCCCCGGTTGTTCTTTATTCAATAAAACATATTATATGTATATATTTACATATAAAATTTGTAAGATTAGTTGCATGACTCTCTTTTCTTAACCAAAATTCGATATATTATAGTTAGCGACGCGTAGAATCGGAGTAAAAGCCGATTTTATCTTATTGGCTATATATATGACCCCCCTCCCCGCTTCATTACTATATATTAAATTTACACGGGAATGGTGCTTTTATTTTTAGTGTAGGCGTCGCCGACTATATACATCCTTATATTTTATAATAAAAAATCAATGGAATGTCTTTATTAATAACTATACAATGATTTTGGCCGCTCTATATAAACAATTAAATAATTATACACACAATTAAACAATTACGGACCATTCTGAATACATGTATTACATGTGTTGTATTACAATTGTGTGTATTACAATCAGATAGTAGTTATTACGGCCGTTCCAAACATTCTCCCTCCGTACGTCGTCGACCGCCGCGCGACGTATCTTCTTAAGTGAGGACGGCTGGTTCTGTTGGTATGACGACTATCTTTTTCGTGGGTCTTCGTAGTATACAATTTTTTGTCTGGACGTCTGCGACCCGTATTACTCCGTCAGTGCCTGGATATACTTCTTTGATGACACCGCGAGGCCAAGTGTTACACAGCAGCGTGTTATCAGCGATAAGGACGACATCGCCGATCTTTATTGTTCCGCCGCGACCGTGCCGCTCCCGCCGGTGTTGTAACTCGGGCAGATATTCCCGCGGCCAGCGGCTCCAGAACATATCTGCTAACTGTTGAGAGACGCGCCACTGGGGCACGGCTGTTAATGTCTGACTCGTCGAAAGCGCTTGGCATAAGAGTAATCTCAGAACCACCGAGAAGGAAACGATTCATAGTTAAAGTTTCAGGCGCTTCCGGATCTATGGTTACGTGTGTCAGGGCTGTTGTTTACTGTATACTCGACTTCGGCAAGTAATGTATTTAACATCTCTAATGTTGGATTCTTCGTTAATAATACTGTATTTAAGCTATTTTTCACGTTTCTGATTAATCTTTCCCAAGCGCCGCCCACGAACGGTGCGCCCGGGGATATAAAGCGCCATCTTATCGTTTTTATGTACGCTTCTGTTTTCATATTTTTATCAAATATGTTATGTAGTTCTTGTGCGGCGCCTCGTAAGTTGGTTCCGTTATCTGACTAGATTTCGGTGGGGGCAGCCGCGTCGAGCCATCATCCTTTTCAGAGCTATGATCGCGGAACTCGTATCTAGTGATGCTGCTATATCCAGGTGAATGGTTCTCGTGGTGGCACATATGAATAACACAACATATCTTTTAGTCGTAGCACGACCTATCTTCACTGTTAGCGGTCCGAAGTAATCTATTCCCGTGTAGGTGAACGGGCGTCGGTGATGTGCTAATCTGCTCGAGAGGTGGTCCTCCGTGGGAGGTGAGGCGGGGGACGCTCTCTATTGTCTACGTGTGTATTCTATATATAATTTAGTTATGTGCTGATCGTCGCTTAATATCGGTGGATGTTTTTGCATTTCTGTCGAGCCGTCGGCGCGGCCTATTCTGGTTTTTATTCGCATTATGTTATCGTGCATTTCTATCGATAATTTATATAGTTGGCTTCGTGTCGATATCGTTTTCCCGTTTCGTAAGTCACAAATTTCTTAAGAAAATGATTGCTGTTGACACGCTCTCTGTAATAATTTTTCGGCCTCGTAAATAGATCGATGTCGATCGGTAATGTCTTGATTTCGTCGTATTTTTTGATTTCATGTTTGTTCGACGTTCTTTTGCAAGGTTTTTTGTTCGATTTTTTCCAGCTGGGATCAGAATTTCTCTTGGTCCTTTTGTAATTGACCTTTTCTCTGTTTTTTCTGCATAGTCTTACGAATTGTAAGACGCGCGCCGTGCTGCGTATCAGTTTGTTCCATTTTGAAAATTTATCGATATTTGGTATACATTCCAGAATATCTGAATCGGGTTTCTTGACTGTCAGATGAAGTATTTTCTCTTCGCCTGTTTCTACTAAAATGGTAGGCTTTTCTGTTGGCCAATCGTGCGATTCATACTGTAGGAATTCTGGCCTATTGTACCATCGGTCTAAATTTCGAGGTACGTTTCAGGTCGCGTCGTCCGCGACGTTCTGATTTGTAGGCACCCATCGCCATTTGTTTAATGTGCCATTCTCTTCGATGGCGGCGATGCCTTTTTGCGAGATTCCATCTTTTATTCGAATCAACTTTCATAAATACGTGACGATATGTCCCGTTTTTCCACATATGGGGCCCGGACGCGGCTATCTGTTCGGTTCTGTATTCTCTCTTCTATTTGTCGATGTAAGAATCGTTTTCTGTATTCTTTTCGTCTGTGTAATCGTATCCCCTTTAGTTGCGTAACAGTTTCAGGCGGGGCGTACGCACTGCATCTTTCGGCTTCTCTTTCTAAAAATATTGCCATCTTCATCAGATCGGGTTTTTCTTGCGGTTGTTCGGCGAAGAAGCCGAACCGTCTGTATTTCATCGCTGAAGTGAACTTGTTCAGAGTACATTTGATTATTTCTGGATTATAAAGATAATATTCTTTTTTCAGTTTCCGTAGCGAAGATATTATATTGGTGAAATCGCCGGCGAACTCGCATATACTGTTCGGTGAGTCGTTGTAGAGTTCGTAAATTTTGAATTTCGGCGATTGCTATGGCGTCGGGTCGTCCGAAGCGCTTTTCACGGGCGTTCATTACTGTTTCTGAATTCTTGCTGTAATTGAGTAGATTCTTCACCGCATCTTTTGGCTTTTCCTCTTAAGCTTTTTCTCAACCTTAACGTGTTTTCGTGTTCGGAGAATGACGTGCGTGTGTCGACGTATGATGCTTTAATGTTTAAAGCATCATACGTCGACACCATTCTTTATGTGCGCCATAAAACGTTGGAAGGTCGTACGCACTGCTGGGCGCCCGCGCGGCGAGAGTGAGCGCGGCCGTTAGTTCTGTTATCATGTTTCCCGTTGATTGTAATGGAGCAACGTGTTCAGGTCGAGAATGCTGTGTAGGCGAGGTTTTTGTCGCGTGTAGCGCTGTCGGGATTTCTGTCTGTTTCTTCTGTTCGGTTTCGGACGCGGAACATGTCGAGGTCGCGCAAACTGCGGGTGGCATGTCGATTTTGGCAGCGGGCGCGAGCTCGTCTTTATTTTGCTGTTTTTTCCCCGTCGTTCCGTTTTCCTAATGCGAAGCGTTGACAGTGGCGAGGGTTTTCATCTGAGTGTCGACCTAGTTACTTACTCTCTTCTTTGCCTCTTGATCTTGAACTACTGTGTTGTCATCTTCTTCGCTATCGGTTTCTTCTGTTTCTGATGCAGCTAGACGTACTGCTGTAAGCTGTATCTGTGCGCGCAGGAGCTCTTCCTTGGCTTTTACTATACGATGAACGCGTTTCGAATTTGACTTTACGGGCCATTTTGAATACTATAGTATTACAATCAGATAGTAGTTATTACGGCCGTTCCGAACAAAAAGCAAATGGCGATCTGTAAAGCTATTGCATAGCTTTTATCACGGGCTTTGAGCGCAGCGACCGAATCAAGAAATTCTGTAACGAAAATAAAACCTAACACACCCCACTCCGCCTACCATGTAGCTCGGCCGAGCGTTCGCTTAACGTGTATGTATATGGTACGACTGTACGAAGCTCGCACGGATCAAGACGAGCTGCTCCGAAATCGAACGAATACGTAAGCAGCTGTTTGTGAGAAAGTATATAGGGGTATAGGTATCTATCACATCTTTATAATGCCATACTCACCGCATGTGCCCCGTAAGTATACATGTAGGTACAGTGAAACCTGTTTAAGTGAGACCTGCAAGGGACCTGCAATGTCGTTTCACTTATAGAGGTATTCCACTTACCCAGTGTCTCAGATATACAGGTATAAATAAATATCTGTCTCATTTACAGAGAGTTCCATTAATAGAGGTGAGAATACAGGTTATTTCAGTTATACAGGTGCGATCATTAAATAAAATAACGTGTACTTACGTACTTGGAATTACGTGTGGAATTTGTGGGTAGAATAAGAATGAGTAAACAAACAATGTTATCTCAGTTACAGAGGTATATGCATATAAAATTTACTCGCTGTCTCAGTTATAGAGGTAACTATGATGATAAATCGAAAGAACAAATCCCAGATATAGAGGCTTACCTCGTCCCACTAACAGAGGTAATTCACTGCCAAAGTGTTGGGACCTCAGCATGAGTTCCAGTTATGGAGGTTTCTCACTTATCCAGGTCCCACTTAACCAAGTTTCACTGTATATATGTATACAGTGAATAGCACTTGCTGGTGAACCGCTGTACCTGTAAAATTTGTGTATAAAATGTTTTAAATATGAATAAACAATGTCCAATTATTAGTGAAGAAAGTGATGAAAAACTTGAATTAATATCAAAGAAAAAATACTGCATAAATAAATAATTATAATTGCATAAGTTGATAAAAAATGCTATGCTATAGCTTTACCGCGGCAGTCCCCGAGTGCCACACGTTTATTTATTTTTTTTATATAAATGGACGTATGGTTACAGTGTCACAAAAGAATCGTAAAACGATTAATTCAGAGTGATACACGATCATTTGTTTGCCAGAAGTTTTTGAAGAAATAAGAGAGAACAACCAACAACGCAGAATTATCCTTCATCATGACAATGCTAGCTGTCACACGTCGCCCGAAACAACTCGGTTTTTGGAAGGTCAAATGATCGAATTGAGGGGTCATTTGCCTTACAGCCCCGATTTGGCACCCAATTATTACTATTTATCCCCAAAAGTGAAGAATAAATTGTGTGTTCAACGTGTTTCGAGCCGCTGTTGCGGCTCAGCAAAGCGGCCGTTGATGCGTTCAAAATGCAAATTTTAGAGATACCTCAATCAGAATGGGAAAAGTGTTATAAAAATTGGTTTCAGCGCATGCAAAAGTGCACCGAACATCATGTTTTGAAAAGAAATTAAAACCATATTAAACGATAGATGTTTGTTTCTTTTTTATGTTCCGGACACATAAATAGTAGCCCTCGTAGAAAGTAAATATAAATATATTGGTTACCATCTTCTTCGAAGAAGTTGGATTTTAGTATATGGCACTTTTCAAATATTTTTATTAATATCATTCACTTATCATTCTTTTTTTTTCTTTAATAATAAACTTTTACAAAAGAAACTAAGTATTAAAAATAGAATTTTACGTAATTACTATAATATCATAATATTTAATTTAACAGACATTAATATGTAATGTAATACACACATACAATTAATTTGAAATAAAATGAAATGTCCACTTTTTGATTTTTATCGTGAATATGTTTTTAAATTTTCTTCCATAGTGAGAGGCAATTCAGAAAACTGATCCGAAATTTAATTATACTACTCGATAACTAAAAGATCAAAAAATTTGTTATGTTTAGTAAGGACTGTGAAGCGAAGCGGGAAGAGCGGATATTTTGAGGCTGTATCGCTGCGTCACAAAACTTCTTTTCAGTAACAATTTTGACTCGGAGAAGCTACGATCTTCATTTGAGTGTCAATCGTCAGCTCTTGTCAAAAATAAAACATTAATGAAAAAAAGTTATAAGAAATATATATAGAGTTAAAGTAAAAAATTGAACTAAATAATACAATATCGGCTTATAAAGCCATCGGTCAAAAAGCCAAATCAAAATATAGAGATCGTATACAGTTGGAAAATGCTTCTCAATAACAATCCAGCGATACCCATGAAACCCTACATGACTGCCGAGCACGTGAAAAAATGCGCCTCCATTTTTTATCCGAGCAGACCAATGACGACGCCAATACATCTGCGACTGGGGTGACTGAGGTTATGCAAGTGCATGATGTAATCGCTTCTATATCAACGCTGGACTGTACAGTCCAGCGTTGATACAAGCGTTGATGAAGCGGTGTTCGCACACATCGCTTATGTGCGAACACCGATTATTAAAGGCACATTTAGTAGCAACTAGCGCACGCTTCACTACTACATTGGCAACTACATGAAATCCGAGAGACTTCGTCAGTGAGATTGACACGGTCATGCTTGAATTCTGGAAACCACTTACAAATAGTCGTCTTACATGGTGCTTCATCGCCAAAAGCAGATCGAAGCCGAGTAAAGCTCTGCTGAGCTGTCAAATTACACTTGAAATCATAGAAAATCATACTATGAAAATTTTCCGGATTTATATCCACAATGATGAACACGAGAAATTTTTAAAATGACGCCACAATGTAAAAACAATTGACCTACAGATGGAAAAATTTGTATTCTACTGTCAAAGAATCTCATTTTCAAATGTAATCATTATTTTCTAAATATTGTTTATATAAGTGGCTAATTTCAGAAACTTATAGTGCGCCCCACGAACTATAATTCGCTCAAAGAAAATATTGTTAAATACATGTTATTCACACCACATACACGGCCGTGACCTCGACACAGTCAAACCTTTTTTTGAGTTTTAATTTAACAATGCCGATTTAGACAGCCGTTTTCAAAAGGTAACTACTTACTACAATTCTAAAGCTAATAAAAAATTGTCATTAATGGATATTTTCCAATTTACCGTATTTTTCAATATTCACAGAACTTTTGTTTTATTTGACAAGAAAATTCGACATAGATACATATGTTCGTTTTTTAATTGGGATCATTTCGTTGACAGGGCTTAAATGCACTAACGCCATCTGCTGATGCTTAGGTGAACAAAGTCGGGCTTAAGTGAACAAAGTTACTGACTTCGTTCACTTATATACCAACAGATGGCGTTGTTTAGATTTATATTATTATTATATTTTTATTTCCGTATATCGTTTTATGTTATTGACATGTGTGGCAATAATATCACAACACAAATTACAATATCTCTAAAATTACCAATATTTGACATGCTTAGTTTTTAACTTTAACAGTTAGCATTTAACTATTGCAAATAAGAGTTTGAAACACACCGCCGCTGCTGAGAGATGAATAATCGTTAGAGCAGCAAGCGTGATTATTCGTTGGAGTGGTATTAGTAACAATTCTGTTACTGATCCATTACATATCTATTCGGATATATTAGTTAGAATGCGCTACAATTGACATTCATCATGATGGAAAACATTAATCATTTTAAAAAACGAAATCGTTTCTAATTCGGCATTTTATTACCCGATAATAGTCACACAGTATTACCGAATTAAATTAAGTCAATATTGTCAGTACAGAATTTGTCGTGAGGTTGACCACTTGGTGGAACGGGCAGCCATTTTATTTCATTCCACCGGACTGCTTTTGTTCCGGGTAGATCAAACAGACCCGACCCGTGTCAGTGTTCGGTGACTTCCTATGCCGAGACGATTCCCTTATGGAATCATTCATAGAATAAGACAGGCGCCGTCGTCACCCCCGTGTGTTGTCCGGCCACGTTCGGTGAAGCTGTCACAGCATTCCAGCTAACAATACTGCCAACCCGTCACTTCTTCAGGGGTACTTATAAAGTGGGTTTCAGCCCCACACTACCCGCGCGCATAAGCGCACGGGTATGCGTTATGCATTTTTTACCTCCTTGTCGCAAGAGAGAAAAAAAAAGGTAAACCAAATGGCCCCTCCGTCACTCTTTCGGCGTATTATTTTTCAGTGCTTTTTGTCTTGAAATTATTAAATATTTTTTTTATGCACAGAGATATAAAATTTACACCATAAATTACTTGGTAAACCTTTAGGTCTTGTGAAAAGGGTTACATTAAAGATTATCAGAATTGAAATAGAGACATCAGTACTAGATTAGCCACGTAGCAAGAGTAGTGAATGCTACGGGCCCGGGTACGGATCCATCGTTCAAGGCAGGGGGGATCACATAGTAGTGATCCAATTAAGAACGGCCCTAATTCGCTTACAATAAGATAAAAGCTCATCCCACGAGAAGTCATGCCCCCCCTTTGATCCGCCCTTGTGCGGGCCACGCGTGTTGGGGGGCTTGCAGATCCATGTCTACCCGAGTGCAATTTTTTAACTTTCCAATATGAAACATGTAAAATTTTTAAAAATTACTTACCTTTTATCGGCTTTCGAAAAACTAATTTTCATCAAATGTTGACCATTTAAGCTCCTGGAATCCAATTTGATAATTTTCCGAGTGATATGTGTGTACGTTGAGAGTGTGATTTTCTAAGATCGATATTTTATCATTTTAAAGATCTAGATGTATATTTTGACCATTTTTCAGTCATACCTGTGTGTCTCTGCTCATATCTAAGCCTCTCATTGTTTTAGTTTTAAAATTAGATCCTATACCTGTCCTAAAAGCAGTTTAACTATTAATACAAAGATGTCTAGACAATGGATTTATCATGCATCATTTCGCAAATATTCATAATCTCCTCCCCTTATAAAACAATTTTGTCTAAGAATCATAATTATTAAAGTACCTGTTTCTGAAAAAAACAGCTTAAAACATCGAGTAGAAATGTAATATTGACAAACCTTAACAGCTGACGCGTAGGTACCTCGCCGCAGTAGGGAGAGGGGCTAGGTGGCCAAACGCGTACGCGTCATGCTGCCGGCTAGTGATGCACTTCGCAAAGGCGCGATCAGTCGCGAACTTACACTGATAAGCTATAGATACATTGCTTATTAACTAGTTTTTAATTTGTTACGATATAGACGCGTTTTGTAATGATTGTATAGTATTAGTGTTAGATTAGTTATAGCATAAATATTACGTTTACAAAATTGACGTTTTTCAAACTGACAACGTCTGTGGTTAATGTTTAATAACAACGCATTTTACTGCTATCGAATATGCAAACATGATCTATCGTTGGGAAGTTTCCAGAGGTGACATTGCTCAGATCTGAGACTTTATAGTAAAGCTTACCCTGAAAGTCAACAACCTGCGAGTTCACAAGTAATATTGCGTGCTGTGTATCGCTTACGCGACAATTTACCTTAGTTTGTCTCGTTTGTTTAGAGGTAAAGAGAACATATGGGGAAAATCAGAAACTAGTTTATTGATAGCATCGGCTACCTTAACATCACTAACAACATTGTCATTTCCAGACAAGCGACAGAACAAATTCTTTATAAATAATATGTGGCGGAACCCAAACGTGGGGCAGAAATCGAGTTCGTTGCGTTGCGCTGAGACTCGAGCGTACCCGCATTTACAGTCTGGTCGAGCAATGTAAGTAAATATATTTTAAGTGGCGTATTTTTGTTATAGTTACTTTGACAGTCGTTATAAAAAGAAGGGGATTATGAATATTCGCGAAAAGATGTATGATCCAATCCATTCTGTATAGTCATCCAGAATTAAGAATGGTTTTTTCCACACGGCTTCTTTCACTGGAAGAAAAAGTCATTGTTTCTTCAATAGGATAAAGTATCATTTTAGTCTTGAAACTATTGGTTCTTTCATTACCAAAAGTGTAAAATGAAAACAAAACGTACAAACATAACATCTTCAGATATCAAAATAACAATCAGGCTGGGTCCTTGGACACACAGAGTCGGGGCTCTTATAGGCACAGTCAAGCGTAAGCACACAATCGGGGCCTTTGGATACACCTTAGGGCCTTGACCTTTGGGTACTCAGAGCTCAGGACTCTATTTTTGAAAGTCAAATAATGTACGAGTGAAAATAGAATCTAATTTTATGTACAAGTTAAACGACGATGACAGTATTACGAGGCCTCCGGGACTGTGCTCTTGGAGAAAAGGCGGATCCAATAACAATAATTTAACAGTAGATAGCCCCGTTGCTGTCGTTATGGTCTCCATTCCAAATTTCAATCACAATGTACACAAAAGGTATTGCTACGTGGACATGCAGAAATTTATATCAATGAAAGACTACATTTATTCTCGTAGGTACTCAGCGTAATTTTATTTAGTCACAAACTCATAAAAGTAGAAAATTGTAGTTCACTTCAAGACAGACAATGGCATCCCCGGCGGGTTTTCTCGAGTTTGTAATTACTTTCATAGGCAAGTGAATGTTTTTGGTAGGTATGTAAGTACCTACCTATATTTAATATTTAAGTATTATTGCAGTGTCTATTTCTACGACAATAAAAAAGTACACAAGAGTAGGAAATACTAAGGGGTGATAATCGGTTGGTAATATGTAGACCCTTACGATAAATCAACCCTACTTTAAACTTTCTTTTTCTTTCGTTATTTCTTACAGTGGGCGATTTTTCAGACTTTATTTAATCCTTTTTCGATTACTATGTTTACATACGTCGCGATTTTTTTCAAAATTTTCAATACCTAATGCTTTTTATTAGAAGTACGAAGTCGTTCCTATTTATAAGGTCAATATAACAAAGTTGACAGTTGCACGCAATGTTCACATGAGGCGCCTATTCGAATTTATAAACCCTCGGAAGGTGAAAAGGAGTTCACGTCGTTTAACATACATCACTTTGTTGTTTTTGAGATTAGTTACTTTCTTATTTAATAATTTCTATTGAATTACTTACTTTTATATATATTCTAAGGAAATTCAAATATACTTTATTCGTGTAGGTAAAAGCAAGCACTATGAGACAACAAGATTATTTAAGGTCGATATGCTATAGAAACTTTTTTGAGTATATGATCTTAGGCTACGAAATCATTTATTGCCAGTGAAACATATAATAAATATTTGACAACAAACAGAAATCTATAGGTCAATACAAGAATACAATACATCAATACAAGAACAACAGCTTAAAAATTAAATCATTTATTAATAGATACACATAAAAATCGCTATTATAACAAAGGCACCGTTCTAATTTCTACAATATAATAAAGATATACAACTGTTATTAAATTGTACGAACATTAACAACATCGTTATTTTCAAAGGCCACGCGAAAATAAACTAATTTATAAAATGTTAATTTCCAGACCACAATAATCATATTTAAATTATAATGTGTTATGAATTAAAGCTATATTTTTTTTCACACAAATTATTTTTACTGACTGCATTTTATTGATATACATATATATAAAGTAAGAAATAATATTACATATTCCACAATATTTATAAATAATATTCAGCTCGTTTTGGATATTGATAGTCAGTGTTCATTAAATTACGTTGCTGTATTATAAATAGATATTATATATTTGTATTGTTCAATATGTATTACAAGCGTTTTAACTGATTTTGTCACGATTTATTTTGTTTCCACAAATGTTATTAAGAGAATTACAAGCAAATACCACAATTTCATTGCTTATAGTTTGATGTTAGACAATTTAACTTTATTTGAAGAGGTAATTATAATACAAACAACAATTCTCTCAACTCATAATTAATTTATCCGATTCAAAAGAGAAAATTATAGCACAGAACACCGACCACGCGAACGTGACCGACCCTTCCGTGTTGAGCTCGGCGAAGGCGGCAGACAGCGGCGTCCTGGCGCTCTGTATACGTGAAGGCCGCTGATTCAAACTTTATAAATAAAGTATTTGTTATTATGCAAATTAAAACCTTTCACAATATCAATAATTGTGATTTTTTTTTCTCGATCGACACCAATCTACCAATATACTCTATAGTAAAAGAATAACAAATTCAACGACGACGGTCGAAGCAAAACGTACGGGATAAACCGTCCATACACTCGCATTATATATACGAGTGTATGGAATGCATGGTATGAAACTACTGTCTGTTTAGAAATGAGAGTTCTATGGTCCAATCTATGTAAAGACGAACATATATTCAAATGAGCTTAATTTTCTTTTTGCTAGAAGTACAAAATCATAGAGATATACATAGATATACATGCATATTGTCTGTAGTATCATAAGAGCATGACATCCTGTGATAATGCCATGGATGCAGCCTTATTTCTTTGTACAAAAGTCACATCGCAGTTTCCGATCGTGCATAAGACCGCACATGGAGAGTAAGTCTTACAAAATTAGTAACTGTAACTGTTGATTCATGATATTTAAACCTCAAAAATACATTAATTCACAGATCATGAAATTAGTATCTTTACATGAAAGAACCCTTTTACCTTATTACTAACAATTGACGAATGCATTCAAAATATATATATTATATTATACAAATAGATATAAACTTATAGAGCTATTAATTAGGTATATAAAAAGTGAAAATGGAACATTATGATGTAAGTAATATAAACACTATTGGAGATTTCATTTCGGCCAAACGGAATCCTAGATTTATTCATTGAATATTTTACTTTAGATTATTTTACAAAGCGCTATATGTTACATATACAATAATGGTAAATGGCACCAAAAGAAAAAACGTAGCTCGTAAACCGTAGCATTTGAAAGATCATACATACATAATCTGTTAAATGTTATGGCGTATTTATTCTGGTGCAACTCACCGTAAGTATATGCTCTTGTACCTTTTTTTTTTAAATACGTATAGATAATCTCGTTTCATAGACCGGCTACAGCGAAATAATGACATTAGAATAAAAAATCCGAAACAAATGAAATAACATTGTCGTTAGCATGACAATATTATTGTCAAATATCAGATTTCTTTTTGCAGATTTTTACTGACAAATAACACCTTAGAGTAGTGTAAAAAGATAGTTATATTGCCCGCATGCGTCGTGTGAGATATCCTTTATGGGATACTTAAAAATTTGATTTCCGACAGTTAAAAAAACACGACACAATTTTTTGCGCCATTTAGTTCATATATTATTAAATTTTAATTATGTATTTCAATTAATTTGTATAAGGGGCATCGAAAACATCAAAATGAATTATTAATCTATGAAAAGCATTGTAATACAATTACAAGCACAATTCGAATGTACATTTTTAAACTATGATGCTTTAAACTCTTAAATAATATTGAAAAATATACATGAATTTTAAGTATTACCTATATTATTATTACTTTATATGAACGAGGTCTCGCACCGTGAATTCTATTCTATCAGAATAAATGATGTTATTCTACCGACATGTCAACTGACTTCATTTTCTTTTTCAGTCAATGACCCAACGTCATCTGCTGTTGTTTGCATATACAAATGATTAGGCAATTTCTAAAAGTATTTTCGATCTCATATATTCCAGAAACCATTGATCCAGTGAACATTGTTTCTTTACCAAAATTAGTCTAAAAACGAGGAAATTACGTCTATTGTGAATAAGCGCATTAGACATACTTATACTCAACATTAATTTTTGAAACGACATCCGCCGATGTTATGCTTCACTTATCGCTTTATGTTAGTATATGCTCTATTCCAAACAATTGAGAGCTTATTTAGAACTTATAACCTAATTTTCTTAAAAACTATTACACACTCTACACGTTTAGAAGAAACCTATTCTGTTTTTTGTTGTTCATATATTGAAATATGTGTAATATACTACTTTTTTCGCTTTTGCAAATACACAAAGCCAAGAACTTAAAAAACTAATAGAAAATCCAAAATAATACATACATTTTCCATGTGAAACTACGCATGTAGACTAACAATAAACATAGTAATAATGTTAATTTTTATAATAACAACTGCATTCACAGGATGGCTTTTAATATTGTCAATGAATTATTATTGCTTTCAAATTGTGCATTTAATGCTTTTAATTATGAATTTTAGAAATTCTATAATTTTGCGATTTTTAATTCCACTAAAAACTACATAACCTCATTAAAATGATCATAACAAAACAATTAGTAGGTACCTAATTACAATATTATTATCAAGGTACATAATACTAATTATACAGTAAATATTAATTATTTCCATATTAGAAGACTAGTTTAGAAATTAAATTTATAAACATTATCTTTTATAACTGAAAATTCTTACCATAACTAAAAATTAAAGTTACTGGATGGTACACACTAGGCTTGAAATTAACATTATCAGATGATTTTTAAACATACTTTATTTTCCAAAATTCAATTATACAAATAAATTGAAAATATAGTATATTTTCACAGCATGTTTTAGGTTGTTAAAAGCACATTAGTCTCATAAAGCACCACACAGTGGGAAATTAAGGCACATAAGTAATAATTTTAACATAGATGTATCACTCAATATTTATAGGTATCATTTCTCATATCCACATTTAATAGCCTGTATATTTTGCTTATACTATGTCGATTACAAAGGCATTGTACATTGTACATATTTTTTAAATAATAACATTTCAATATTTGCAAAATACAAATATCAGCCATTTATAGTTGAGTATAGCTATGGTATCAAAAGTATATATTTTTCATATTGTAAAAAATAGCAAATCTTGTGAAGATATAAACTATGTTTAGAATTGTAAGAAAACCTGTATCACTACCGCTAGATAATTCATATTTATGATTTAACATATTATAAACAAAATATTGTTATATGTCAATTCAATTCCATTATAAATACTTAGAGATTCCACATCACTTATTTATCTGTTAGTCCATTCTTGACATTGTTATTTTTTATCATGAACGTTATTAAATTACATTTTATACAAAAAACTCTGTAAGACATAAAAAAGTATTTAAGAATTATAATTGGATGTCTGTGATCAACTCAATATATTACTTGTGCTTTTTTTTTTTCATTTCAAAAGATAAACATTTAACAGCGAACAGATGACAAATAAAGTTTACATACTTCAATCTGCAAAAGGGGTGTAGAGAGGTTTTCTTTTGTGCTCACTGTCACAAAACTGGAATATCAGGAATAATATTGAACAGTGATACAAAGATTGGCCTGCTAATATTAAATTTAATTAAGTCTATGACGTACGTCACTAAAAATGTACCGACATATGCTTGTGCTTAATAGAAAAATGTACCACTTCACATACACCCCTATTCATTGAATGATGGTACATATATGCCTTTTGTGTCTGCAATGAGTCATACTCTTTGCTTTCCAGTAATCAATCATATAAAAATTTGTGCTATTAATTGCACTATCTGATCCATTGAGAGACAATAATATAATTACAAGTATATAATCTTGTAGCATGTGAAATAACATTCCTAAGTGAAGGGTGAAATATACACTAATGAGCTTACTTTGTTCTAAACACAGAATGTTATTTTTACAAGTAGATGGGACTTGGTTCTTGAAAAGCGTGAAAGAGAAAATAATATTTAATTTACTTATAATTTCTGTAATGAATTTCAACATCTAGGATTAAATAGAAAACAAATTAATTATGACAGTGAATAGACTGATCGGTTTGTCATAAAACAAATTGAACATTAGTTTGAACATTATTAAAAGAATTAGATATTCGACCAAGATGAAACCAAAATTTTCTTTTATCTAATGCCTTTTTAGCACAAACTAAAAATAATATATATAAATAGATGAAAATCAGATTAAGTAATTAGGATTCTGTAATATAGTTATTGTACATTTTGACGTATTTTGATGTGACAACTATTCAATAAAGTATAACCATGAAAATTATTACGTTAGGAAAAATCGCGCTTTAACTAAATATAGGGTGGAACATGCTCATGACAGACACTGAAATTATCTCATAATATTACTATTTCAACAACTACAAAACACCAAAAAGAACAGAATTTCACTGAAATATTCATTGTAGGTAGTATAGGTACATAGTAACGCACTAGGTGCATCATAAAAATATGTATATCTGCCTGTCTTTGCATCAATGTGATAATTAATGTGACATATATCATCGGTTCGCGGGCTGTATTCGAAATGTCACTGTAGTGTGCACCATCCTCGCAGTAGTCAGAGATTGACTATACCGTTTTCAGCGTAGCATTCCACCGCGTTGTCGTCGCCGTTCAAACGCGGCTCCTGATCTCTAATAACCAGAGTGGGCGGCGTAGTCATGGCTTTACAGCGTTGGCACTCTACCAACACCATTGTCGGTTCAGTATTAGTATCTGTGCTGCTCAATCGGCGTAAGCGCGTGTTGCGCACCGGTGAGCTGCCGTGTAGACGATGTTCGAGAATAGACCGCCAGATCCTTAACTCTACGCCCCCTCTAAAAAAAGCACTATTTTTTTAATCTTTTCTACATTGTAACTACACATTGACACTCGGTTATTTTCTTATAGTACTTAAATATATACTATTAATATTCTTAAGTAATGTTTGTCATATATTATTATAGGATATTTTAGTCATAATTTAAAAGATTCATATTAGTATTTTATATAATCATTATTAATCTATTTAATACTTACTGATATAAAATTAAATAAAAGCAACATATATTATCT
Source organism: Eumeta japonica (assembly GCA_005406025.1). Taxonomy (NCBI): domain Eukaryota; kingdom Metazoa; phylum Arthropoda; class Insecta; order Lepidoptera; family Psychidae; genus Eumeta; species Eumeta japonica. Next base: position 10,144 of record BGZK01000195.1, on the reverse strand, counting down.
CAGATGAGCTTACTTCAGTCCCAGTTTAGACAAGTCTTCCCTCTGCATATGATTAAGCAAGTCGTCGAGAGTGTACTCTTCGAAGGTAAGAGCTTGAGCCGCAGCCGTCGGTACGCCGCGAGCGTTACACCACGCCAATAGTTCGTTCAACGATTCTGGTGTCTCCATTGAAAAAGAGGTTAGTGGTGGACTGCTACGGTGTGAATAATAAAAATTAGTCAAACTGAAGGACGACAATAAACTTTAATTTTAAGTTCATACAACTTAATCTATTATATGACACAATAATATACAAACAATGAAAATGTATTAAAATGAATGCAAATAAGTTTTTTTAGTAAAATTTAAATTGTCATTATTCAATACAAGGAGTGTGCCCCAATGACCGATTTTTTGACTCTAAGATACACTAGCCGTTACTCGCCCGCTTCGCTGGGTGCAAATTAAAATTTATCAATGACTGTTTCTCTTATGATTCAAATATATCTGCGATTCTGCTCAAGTGGACATAGAATGATTTCCTTCATCTTTTATATTGGACTACTTCGATGTCAATTCTAATATCGGTCCTAATTCGAAAAATTAACCCTGAATAAGTTGTTGGTTTTTGTACTATGAATTAATATCTAATAAACAGTTCGGTTTTACTCGGGGTCGCTCAACAATCGATGCTGGCGTTGAGCTTGTGCAATACACTTTTGGAGCTTGGAAAGTTTCGCGAGATGCAATTAGCGTATGTTGCAATCTCTCCAAGGCATTCTCGAATGTAAGATATGGATCCGTAACTATTTCAGTACGTAAGGGAGAATTGTAGTTTGTTAATGCCGCCATGTTCCTGTGAATTACTTTAGATAACAGGCTTCGATGGGGTCCCCATATCAGTAAGTTGTTAAAAAGGCTTAACTTTGTCGTCTATGCAGTTAAAAAATAAGAAATATATCAGACGTTGAAACTACTAGATTACTTTATTTTTCCTGTTCCCATAGTCTGATGTCATATGGTATCTTGCTTGCGGCCATGCCGCAGATATTCATAGAATTTTCGTGCTGTAGAAGCGGACCGTCCGCGCAGTTTACAAACTCGGACCTCCTATATCTCTTAGAAATTAATTTAAGGATATTAGAATCTTAATTCTGACATCCCAATTCGTTTATGGAAATTTACGTAAAAAAAAAATTTGAAATCACATTTACATTTATGTAAAAAAAATAGAATTTTTTAAAAGTAACGATCGGCATAAACTCAATACCAGAAATAAAAATAAATTGAGTTAATATGTAAAGTCACAAATTCATTTAGAGAGCTCTGTGTGCGCATGGTCAATAGGGTTCTGTGTGTATACAAAATTTACCTTTATATAAATTTAAGAGTATTATTAAACAATCTCTCAGTACAAAAGGGTATAACACAATTTCTAAATATTTAAAAGACAAACATCCTTGGGTATAAGCAGCACGATTTCTTACTGGGCTGTTTAGTTCATTAATGGTTTTGTATTTTTCTTGTGTATGCATGATAAAATTAGAAAAGGACTACCCTTAAGTTTCTTGCTTGTTCTTCTTGAGAGAAAACTACCTTTCGAAAAATGCGGTATAGTGTAAATTCGCAAAAAATTGTGACATATTTCAAATTTCAAAAGGTAAATCGAATTAAAATTTTGATGAATATTCTGTCCAATTCGGTTCGTCCCAATCTTAATTCCAATACCGATCCTCATGTCTACCTTATTCCTCCATTAGGTATTATTGATGTCAGTGATAATATATTACTCATTCATACATGGTGTTTATACACTTTTTTACATAAAAATGTTTATACACATTTTACATATGACAAAATCTTTTGTCGTACTTAAAGGACGTATCTGCTTCTATGTAAAATTTTATTACAATTAGTTAGCCGTTAGCACGTAATGAACATCTAAACAAATATAGTGTTACATTTATAATAGTACAAATACCTATAACCGTCTACACACAATACCGCATCGATTAATTATAGTCTCGTACCAATAACGTGACTGCTATTCAATTTGAATTCACCTTCATGTTGTTATTAATTTGAATTTACCTGCACATTGAAAGCTAATATATTTAAGGTATTAAATTAATTTAGGTACTTATATTAGATTAAGGTATTTATAAAAAAATAACACAATTTGTATTTATAAATAAATTGTACTGTAAAAATAATTATTGTTTACTCGTTGTAGTTGATGCGGAAGCCATAATAAAACAACGAAACGTCCACGATAATTAAAAATTAAATTCTGAAGTTTAATAATACCATCCTTGAGAAATTATTTACATCTAATACGTGGGACATGAAAAAATAACTAATACATTATTGTTTTACTTCCTCTTCTAATTTTAATTCATGCTCAAATGATAGAATCATGACAGTGCACTAAAATTATATTCAAACTTATTCAAAAGTAAAATGTTACATTATATCATGTAGCAAGCTATGTTGATATAGAAAATTTCTATATGAACAGTAAGTTCTATACAATACCTTTGCGGCTTCTTTTCTAGTACTTCCCGGATGATCTGAGTTTGAGTTTTCTGTTCTTCTAGCATTAATCTCAGCAAGGATTGATACTGCTGATAGCTTTCCAACAGTTCCTGGTGTAATCTGCATTTTATGAATTATTTAAATACTAAGCAATAAGCTAGCTTTAAAACATTATTTGACAGATTATATTCATTTACAAATATCCCATGTCACTTTTTCTTTATATAAAATTATTACATAATAAGTGTGTGAGTATACAGTCATAGAGATTAAAGATATATTTCATGCTTTAATGCTAGTAATAATTTCCTTTACTAACTTATGGTTTTCCTGCCTTAACTGCATCATAGTATGTTCTCTCGTAGAGTTGACTGTGGATAGAGCCGAAGGCGTGGTGTTAGCGTCACCGCTACTACCGACTACTACCGCATGCTCCGCAGGGCCGGCGCCTCGACTCCTACCTTCTTGACCAGCCAGATTTGCACCCAGTTCTAATAACAATTTTACATATATTAAAAAAATATGCAGTAAGAATGAGAAGTTCACCTGTTTTCAAAAGAAGAAATTTATATCTGTAAATTAGAGCTTTTATGTACACATTATGTTCTGTTTTCAAATAAACAATAAACTGTATGTTAATAACATATATTACAGTTTCCTTGGTAGAAAAGTGATGTGCTTTATATAAAGAGCAAAATCAAAATACAATCACCTATCATTACATTTCAAAATGTAACAAATGACATGGCTTTCTTTACAATACTTGAAATAGCATTTTGTTTGACATAAACTTCAACTATTTCCCAGAACAATAGGTCTCATACAGCAACTCCAGTTAGTACAAGCTCTACATATTTCTTGCTTCATTGATATTTATGAATTGTTTCATGATAGATTCTTGATATTAAACAACATACCTGGCGAAAGAACAGTGATCGCTGCTTGCACTGCATTCCTGACTAAATTATCTAGTGCAAACATCCAATGTGGTTTTATGCTGTGCATTCTCAATACCGCATTAACTGCCTCTTGAAAGAGATATATGGCGGAGTGTAACTCATTGATTGCATTTGAATCAAAATCTAAATCCTCTTTTAAAGTAGTCATGGCTTCTTCTATTACTCTTCTATTTTGATCCATGATATAATCTTTTAAAGCAGACAGAAGTAGCTCCAAATGTTGCTGCACATCAAACAAAAGAAGATTACAATACTTCTTGTATTTTAAAGAAACAAGAACAAACTAAATTCATATCTTATACTAAAGGGATTTATAAAAACATTCCAAACTCCAGGCATTCAATAAAATACTGAAAAATTGTAGCTACAATATCAACTTTATAATATAAAATAAATATCAATTTTTGATACAGGACCAAATATAAAATAAATAGCAGTTTTTGAAACTTTATTTTTGATTCATATATATTTTATGGAAAAGTCATGGAGTTGTCATATCTACTTATTCATGTTACATAAGCTTTATAAGAACATTTCAAAAGATGTAGGTCCATTGACAAAAAGTGATGAGTGAAAAAATTAGAATGTAAATAACTTATGAAATCAAATTTGAAATGCATAAGAAATTAAGTTATCCCTTATTTTTCCTTGTTTTTGCAGATAATATTAGCTTTAGATGTTAGCTTTGAACCTCAACAAGAACAAAATGTTTCCATTGAGGTTGAATTGAATTATTCAGTGTTAGAAAGCATCTTTTACTTGCTTTCCTAGTTGAGATGTCATTAGAATAAAATGTTGGGATTATTAAAGTCTGTTTTTAAAGTAATAAAGTACTGTTGCTACTACACAAATAATAATTATTGTATATTTTATCTACATTATATTTACATACATCATTCCTGAGAAAAAAAAATAGAACAATACGCTCATAGATATTAAGCAGACAAATTCATAATCTGCTCATGTTGTTATGAGATAATTATTCATATTGTAAAGTGATTACACAAAAAAGTGCTAATTCACTATAATTGCACTAAAGTACCCACAAATTGCATCAAAAACATTTCAAAATTATACTTTAATTATTTTTTTTTACCAGGGCTAAAAAACAACTTTATAAATATGATGTAAACAATAATAACATTAAGCACTTATTTATTCTTTAGCTCTATACCATTAAAACCAGAAAAATAATGGACAATCACTTTTAACCATTCTCTAATATGCCATCAGTTTATTTTACATAAGTTTTTCTAGGGCTTCCCTTACCAATTTCTCCATCACATTTATTGGACCTATACATCGTTTTTGTCAGTCAAATTTCATTTACCTATTTCAGATGGCACAAACCACCTGGAAATATCTTTTTGCTACTCTAGTCACAACATCTTCAAATCAAACCATAATAATATGTATTTACATATGGTGTGGTTATTATAATAATAAACATTACGTCTATTAACAAAATATTCATTTGTATGTGCAACACTATTACTTATTTGCTCAATCAAATCAATCAAATTATTAGGAACAAAACAAAGCAATACACTAAGCATAATTAAGAAATTTTTATTTATTTTACATTTGTTGCCCAAACAAAGATAGGGATAATAAGACATTCAAAATATCAAAAGTAACAATAGGACAACAAAATACATATGCGCATATAGTATATTACTATAAAATATATTTTCTTCAAATCCAAATTACCGGTCTTAAAACAGTAGTTCCAAAATCCTGTTTGACACTCAACATCCACTTGTCACATATTTTTTCTCCATCTTGTTCCAATACTCTGGACAATGTCAGACGTCGTTGTGAATCTTTTTTCAGTAAATAAAAACCATCTTGCTCGACATCTATAGACGATCGTGGAACATTGCCCATGTCCACCTAAAAGTATTAATTTTAATATAATAAAATGTTATGATTGCCAATGCTTCAATGAAATTAATTAAAGTAATAAATGGTATTAAGTAAAATGAAAACCCATAAACATATGTGTGATTTTATCATTCTACTTCAAGGATATGGACAGGATTTTTGATTCGCCTCAGGTGCTGATAATTTCATATTGATTTCCTCCAAGATTTTGTATCAATAGTATTTATTTCATACAATGCAGTTTAAAAAAAAGAGTTCCTTGACGGGTCCTACAATAGAATTGCTAAGATCGTCAATGACCAATGTCCAACAATAAACTCTTGAAGGCACTCACACAGCATTTTCATATAACATCATGAAAACAATGCTCCATCAACAAATATTGCATAGCAGCAATTTCATATCTCAAATTTTTTTCTTTGTAGTCATGTAATTTATAAATATGCATTTTGTATCAAATGCCTAGATCAAAATGGCAAAAAAAAAAAAAACAAATAGAGCAGAAAGTAAAAAAAAGCATGCAATTTATATACCTCAGGTGATAAAAGACCTCCAGAAGAACTACGTCTTGTAATTAAAACCTCTGAATTAGTATCCATTTCATCCGTAGAAGGAGTGTTGGGCATGGTGCTGGAATAATAATAAATTATATAATTCAGTTTAAAATTGTATTTTTTTAATCACATGTTTAAAATACTGTCTAATAATAAAGCAAGAAAATAAATTTGCAAAGTTTACATTTAAAATTAAAATATTTTATTATCAAACAAAATATTAAAAAAACAAAGGGAATATTGAGGTCACAGTAATATATATAGACAAAGTAAAATGTAATTATTATTAGTCAATAAAACAAAATCTTACATTATAAAAATATGATTACATATGAAACAATAGGAAAAACGCACATTTAATGTTAAAAGCAAACAGTCTCAAAAAATACATATAATGCTGAAAAACTTTAACAAGAAAGAAATATGTTAAGAAATGTCCTCTACCTATTCACAATTCATTCTATACTGTTTCTAAAAACACAATAATAAAAACAGAAGTTTAAAACTAAAGTTTAGACTAAATCTAATGCAATGATACCATTGTGCCGAGATTAATGGGCGCAAGCGATAAATATAATTTGTCAAGCGCATAGTAATATATACTACGATGGTATCATGCTAAGTTTATTTGTTGTTTATTATTTTATATATTTTTTAGTAATAAATATTTTAATATGTTTTCTGTCATATGTATAGTTTACCTGCTGTTAGACAAGTCCGGTGGATATATCAGTATCGGCGATAGCATAGAAGAGGCTGTCCGCGTCATGGTCGGGTTAGATCGAACCGTGTGCACCCTTTACATCGGGGAAAAATAAATAAATCACATGATGAGGTGCAAAAAAAACTAAAATTTTTAATAAAGAAAGTTTTGAAAAATATTACAGTAAATCATGAAATAAAAAATTCTGTGCAAAACTACTTTTTGCTTTTGACAAAAATTAATATTCACCTAGTCTGTTTATGTTTCTATCGAGAACTATACAAGTAAACCTGTACCTTTCGTATTGATGATACTTCTATCAACGAAGCATAATAAAAATTGCATGGCTTACTTCACATTTCCATGCAAGTTCAATAGAGTATATGCATCTACAGCAAAAATGACTATATAAAGCATTTATTTTTTTTTATTAGAATCCATCCTTTTTTGAATTATCACAAAAACAGTTTCATACAGAACAAAACAACAGATACACGTAATTCTATAAGTTGTTTAATTTCATAAAAAAATCAGATGTAATTAAAGCTTGGTCCACGTATTTCGAACCAAATTAACCACATCAGTTGGATTTTTGCGACTTCAGAGTCCATGACAACAAATGAGTCTTCTATAGTTGTAAACATGTTTTCAAGTTATTCCCAAAATTATAGGACCTTTACAGTTTCAATTTCAATGGCAGATACCACTTTTATAGAAGATAATATGATGATTCCTCTATCCTTTAATGTACTGAACCCATAGATCGACCAACAAATAATTATTCACTGCTGTCATAAACGTCCACAATCTTGTCTCCATATCCTAAAACATTTTTTTTGAGATTTCCAATATCATATTAGTTCATAAACACTGTTTATAAGAACAATTATACATGACTGATCAACATTTTACTTTCACATTGGATGATGATAGTTCGATTTTGGCCAAGTATGAATAATGCAACTCCACCTACAGAATTAGGATGTGTATTACTCCAAAACCTACCCACGAGATATCTGTATTTTAAATACAAATTTGTCACAACACTGTTCATTGTGTTTTCGAAAGAAAATTGAAATTTATCTCTAGTTCTGCCATCCATAAGTTCCACTTGTGTGAACCATATCATTGATATACAAAATGAACAAAAGTTAACATATAACTTCCTGAAACGTGACTTCGGAAGCATAAAACATAAGCACAAATGATCAAGCTTGACATTCCGCTCCGTAAAAAAGATGGCTATCCAAGTCATGATCTTTCGCCCTATATGTGGCAACCCCATGTATCTTATGGAATCGATCATGCGTCTTTCCGCAAATATTCATAATGCCCTTCTTTTTTAGAACTTTAACAAAAATAACCATAATCATTTAAGTAGTAATTTCTATGAAAAATAGTTCAGAGCGAAAACGTGTACTGTACCAAGTACAAGCTCTAGCGCGATGATTAGTAACACGATGCGCCCGCTAAAACCGCCGTCCATCCCGCAGCGGCGAATGCCGACGCCCGCCGCGCAGTTTGCCGCCGTACGAGCTTCAGTGTCTAACAAGTCCGTTACGGATATGCACGTGAGCGTTTGTTATAAAATGTTACGTTTACGATATTGACATTTTTGAAATTAAGATTGTATGTAATTAAAATTGAAGTGTTTAATAACAATGTCTTTCACTGCTATTAAATATGCAAACATTATTTATTGTTGGAGAGTTTGCAGAGGTGACATCGCTCAGCTCTAAAACTTTATAGTGAAACTTACCTAACAATCAATAACTTGCGGATCTACAAGTAACATTGCGTGCTGTTTATCGTTTACGCGATAATTTGCCTACATGTTGAAAATCGAAGACGACAATAAGATCGTCGGCAACATTTACTTCACTGACAACATTAAGTATCATTTGTACGTTATAAGTTCTTTAAAAATAATACATCACATAGCCCGTTCGTCATGTACTTGGGCGCAGCGTGGGGCGGCGCGCGAAGCAAGTGCGCGCGGCGGAAAGGCGCGGTGCGCAGCACGTGAGCGCTCGTTCGCGTCTGCCCGAGCATTTCGTAGGGTTTACTCTGTACTATTTTTATATTATTTGCAAGCATATTTTGGGGCGTAGTTCTGGGGGAGGTACCTAGAGGATCTTGGATGAAAACCAAAGATTCAAGTATTCAAAATAGAGTATTTTCATTTAAGATCAATGTATTTATTGGTCGGTTCTTCAGTATTTCTCCTTATTATTCTCAATATTATACTCATTAATATCAATTACAACAATCCACTTTTCTATCACTATTGAAACTTGTGCACTCGGGCATCAGCCCTCGGCCCCTTTCTCCGTTCTTCCCTCTAATCCCTATTCATTTGTTATCCGCGAACTCGGATTCGAATATTCTATTTTAAATTGAACGCGAACCCGCGAACCTTCATTTGCGAGCACGAAGGTCGGATACCTCACATGCCACCTATTCCTACTACAATATTTTCAATGATATATTTTTGTTATAGTTACTTTGGCAACGTTATGCTAAAAAAGGAGGAGATTATAAATATTTGTGGAAAGATGCACGATCGATTCCACCCAGCATAGGGCGACAGTTTCGTAAGACATCGCCCAATTCTTTTCTGTCGCCAACCAAAAGGTATTGTTCTTTATGCCAAACTCAAATTAAAGCTTTAGGTATGTCCAAAAGAACGACTAAAGTCTCAACCTTAATCACCACCGCTTCTACTAATTGGTCGAACATATATTACAAAATGAAATGACTTTGACGGAAGCCATATTGGTATCTGCTTATTGACTGGCTTTAGCTAAACTAAAAATAGGGAGTCTACAATATTTCCCAAAGTTTATAAATATAGAGATGAAGGTTACAAACTTGTAGTTTATTTAATTTATATGATCTCATTCTGAAGGATAGGCCAGGGGACATTTATGCAATCTTTACAAATTCTGGATTGCTCCAGAAGAATACAAGAAGCTAACTAAGGGGTGAGTGTATTCGGTACAACGAAAAGGTATCCACTTGACTTATAATTTCAAGAGGTGGGCATCCAGTGTATAGTCCCTATATGTTTGAGCGATAATCTGGTAAGAAGCATTTACATTATCTACTACTCCTCGAATAGCAAATGGTGTACTTCCCTGGTTTTCTTAAGCCTAAGTTTAGGCAAAAATGTATCTAATACATGTACTTTTTTCTGTGAAGCAACAGCAACTACCGAGTTTACACACCTTACATTTATGGACATAACAGCTAACAAAATTCCCATGTATGAATTTGAGAAGAAACTGAATAACACGAATTTATGATAGATATCACATTAGTTTTTCTGTAATTTTACCAATGTCTTTGACTTTATCCGTAGCAAATTGTCTTTGTAAGGATCTGTAGATAAATTTTTAACATTTATTGAGAATGCTCAATGTTAAAGTCATTATATATGACTCGTGATTTTTGTAAGATGTCAATTTTTCTTGGGAGTCAAATCTTAAATTTGTCATCCTACAGTTCAATTAAGATTGGAACATAAAGTT